>JASJET010000029.1:2142500-3342500 GCA_034092305.1 Diaprepes abbreviatus | reverse complement strand
CCTATTGGTCTCCTGGTTTCCGGTGTTCCATCTCGGGCGATTCTCACTATCCTATTTTGCGCCATTCTTCCTACGTGCTCATTCCAGGATTTTCTACGTTTCCGTCCACATCTTACTATATCCTGCATTCCATGTTCCTCGCGTATTATTAAATTGCGTATGTGATCTCTTAATGTGTATCCCGATATTCTTCTTAGTACTTTCATTTTGGCAGTTCTTAGAATTGATTTTGTTTTTGTGTTGTCAGCTCTCGTCTCTATTGCGTACGTCATTATCGGTCGAATACAGGTCTTGTAGATTTTTGTTTTTGCGTCCTTGCTCATGTATGTGTTGTGCCATATTATATCCGCCAGGCTTCCTAAGATTCTATTTGCCTTGTTTACTTGGTTTCTTACTTCTCTTGTTCTGTCTTGGTTTGCGGATATCTCAACTCCTAAGTAATTAAAGGTCATGAGTTGTTCTATTGGTTTGTGATCCACTACTAGTTTGCATCTTAAGGGCACTTACTTATTACAATTGACTTAGTATTATCGATGGATATTTTCATGTTGAATTGCTTGCTTATGATGTGGAATGCAAATAGAAGTCTTTGGAGATCGTCTTCATTTTCCGAGACTATGACGGCGTCATCAGCGTAATATATTATTGTTATTTCCCCGGTATTCATTCTGTACCCTGGTGCCGCTCTTTTGACGTTCTCAATTATTTGGTCCATTACTATATTAAACAGTAATGGACTCAGAGAGTCCCCCTGTCGTATCCTCGACGCTGTCGGTACATCGGTACATGTTAGTTTCTTTTACATTAAAAGAAAGCAAGTTCGAGTTGCACCATCCTCGAACTCTATGCAAATCAATATTTACAATATATTTAAGCATTTTACTGTCTCTAGAGTGCCACAAAAGGGTGGTATCATCAGCGAAGAGCGTATAACTCCCCCGTATGTTCAATTTTGTTAAATCATTAACATACAACAAGAACAAAATCGGGCCAAGCATCGATCCCTGAGGTACCCCATGGTTCACACCAGACAAGGTAGAAAAGTTGTCGCCAACCCTCACAACCTACAATATTCCTGAAAGATAGGATAAAAACCATCTGTGAGCAGACCCGCGAACGTCATAATGCGGAAACTTCTGCAGAAGCACCCCGTGATTCACACAATCGAAAGCTTTCGAAAAATCGCAGAATACTGCTGCAACAGCCTCTATTTCATTAATATTAATATAAATGTCTTCAAGAAGCGAGAATATGGCATCATTAGTATTTTTAGATGCGTGAAAACGAAATTGGCATGCTGATATCAAGTTGTTGGTCGTTAAGAAATGGAGTAGTCTGACCTTTAGTAGCTTTTCGATAACCTTGGACAACGTGACGCAGCGATATAGGGCGGTAGTCGGATGAATAATCCAAATCACCACCCTTATGCAACATTACAACGGCCATCTTGAGACATGAAGGAAAATTGTACTGTTGGAAGTAGACATTTATTGCACCAGCAAGAACATCCAGTGTTCTCTCTGGAAGATTTTTCCAACACCCTAAGAGAAATTTCATCACAACCAGTAGAATGCTTATTTTTTATTTGTTTTAATATATCCCGCAACTCATCAGAATTACTCAATGTGAAGTCTTGTGGAAACCACAAGTCAATAATGGGGTCCTTGGGGTCATTTTGGAAGGATATATTTGAGGTGATTTTCTGTGCTATTGAACCATAAAACTCATTGAAGGCATTAGACTCCAATTCAATATTAGCCTCCGGAGTACTATATTTTCCTCTTAAGCTATTTATTATAGACCACTGGTCTCTGGACCTACTTCCTGCTCTAATCATCATTTCGCTGTAATATCGCCCCTTAGCTCGTTTACTAATCTGGCGATATATGCGCGGTACAAAAATTCCAAAAGTAATGTTCCGGTCAGAGGATCATAACCTCAGAGCGATTCTCCTGATAGCAGAATACCGCCCCAGAAAAACTTTTCCGATAATGAATCATCAACACTTCTGACAGATTACACAGGGTTCGGAAACTACTTGACATACGCCATAAAAATTTCAGAACGGCTTATAAACCATCAAAACAGTTATATCCAGATGTAATATTCATGGTTACGCTTCAAACATAGAAATTTATGAGGGTTGGAAAGAGAATCCGCCAGATGAAAACGTGAAAAAATTGAGGTTCTCGTTCCAAGACTTTTCGAACCATATACCAATCAAGGTTATCACGTATTCATGGACAACTACTACAATAGCTTGTCATTAGCAAACCGACTTTTGGAGTGGAAAACACATGTAACAAAGTGAGCGTTTTTTTATTTTCTAGAAAATATGAGCGGCTCGTCGAATGGGGTGCAAGAAACGATAAAAAAATCTGTAAACATGTTCCTTGTCATGTACATCAATTAAATTTGGTAATGTTAAACGCTGCATCCGCCAATAAAAATTTTCGCATATTTTTTTACCAATTTACAAGGGATTTGTTCCATTTTTTCAAATAGTCCTTAAAGAACCCCGATACTAGATCAGTAGTTAATATATGAGAGAACAAACGAGGAGGAGGATGCAGAGTATGTACTCTTCATCCTCCTCCTCCTTTATTATTCCATAATATTTTCGAATTACCTCGTTAGTTTAATCTAAAAGTTAATAACCCGACTGGCCTTGAAGTTGATTTATTATATCGTCTGACTAAAGTTACAATGACAACATGACCTTGTATCTCTTCTTTAAATTTTGATTAAAAAAGCAAAACTTCACCAGCTTGAAATATACTAAAATGAAATATATCTTCTCCTTTTAACGAAAATGCGTTAAATTTAAATATTCAAAAATTTTTTAACAAATGCAAAAGTTCTGCTTTTGAGTTTTTATTATGCAGTTGATAGTGGTCCATATTGATTTTCATAATATTTGGATATATCAAAAAACAATTTAGAAGCTGGAAAATTATGCGAACATTAATTTCAAAATATCGCATAGTTTATACATGAATTAGTAAAGTTAAGTTGGTTTCATGATGAAGTTCGTGATTTAAAACAATATATTAGTAATCCCGTTTTATTAAAAGAACTAATCAAATTGCATGGTGAAGATGATGCCTAAAATTGAAAATTTTGTGGGAGACCTTTATGAAGAGTTCATTATGAACGAAGCATGTTCCAGATATTTATCTGTTTTAGCTGAAGAAGAAAGTGACGGTCAAGATTTATTGTTATATATAAAATATGTTAATGATGCAAATTGTGCATTTTTGGAATAGTTACTTGATACAATTGTCTAGAACATATATCACAGTGTAAATCGTACCGTAATGTTTTTAATTTTTTTTGCTAGCACTAGCACTATCTTCTTCTGCCTCTTTCTCAATCTCAGAATCACCGGAGTCCGCTTCGATTTTTTCAAAATTATTCATATCATAACTCAAACAGTTTCTAAAGTTCTTCTCAAATTTTTCTTCATCAAGAAAGGTGTTATGATCCAACAAATGAATTAATTCCTCTAGTTCTGGAGCCTCTTCTTCAATTTTCAAATCCATAAATTTAAGATTGACTTTTTTCTGTTACTATTAATATTTACTACTTACTATTTACTATTTACTTTTAAACATTTATTTTTTAATTATTATTTCGAATGTAACTTAAGAACCATTATTGAACTACGGAACAAATTTATGGATGTACTAAAGCGAAAAGTCACTGGTGGTAAGATTTTGTATCGACATCAAGGTCAAATATAAGGTTAGTACTCTCACCGTGATCGCACTCAAGGTTAGTCGGATTATTAACTTTAAGATAAAACTCAAGATAAAATATAAGCAGACGAATAGGACATGAATACGAGATAATTCGAAAAATATTTTGAAAGAAAAAAAGAGGCAAAGGAGAATGACTTTAAGATTAAACTCAAGGTAAAGTATAGGCAATCAAATGAGACATACTCTTCATCCTCCTCCTCCTCATTTGTTCTCCCATATATTAACTACTTAGATCAAATTGTTAGAAAAATAATATGTATATTGTCTATAATGTCAAACTTTACAATAAATTTCAGATTACACCTGACAACGTCAGGTTTGCCAGTTTCCGAAATATAAAGGATCCAAAAATTTTATTAAACAGGTTCCATTAAATTGTACTTACCAATCTAAAAATATCCAAAGTGGTATTAATGGTCTTAAAACGTACCAAACGACCCGCCATTAACCATTTAACCATGTTAAGAAAAGTCGCGCCTTTAGCGGTGAGGTAAAAATATAGCAAATAAGATGTAAGGCAGGAACAAAAGTCGAAGAAAAAGTACGTAGTAAGATACCGTCTAAAAAAATTTTTATAATGTTAGAAATGTAAATGTAAGTCGAATTGTTACGAAAAGTTTGGGTTGGATGATTGACAAACATCTAAAATATACTTTTTTTTTACTTAAACCAATGCACAATGGAGTATTCCAGACTTACAAAGAAGGTACCTGAGGTGTCCAGCTCCGATTTTAATGAAACTTTGATATGTTGTAGAGGATACAAAATCTGCGGAGATTCATTTTAACGGGGTGAAAACCGCCCTCAAAATTCACCCCAAAAAAACAGTATTTTTGAAATATCTCATGTACTAAGTGAGAAATCTTTACAAAACAAAATGAAAATTACTTGTTACTCGAAATGATGTTATACTATGGTTTTTTTCACCCCCAAGGATATCATACTTTGTTTTTTACACGGGTAAACCATCTGTTCGGGCCAGTAATTTAATTCAAAAAATTACAAAATTAAATATAATTGTTTGAAAATATTTTTTGAGAATACCAGAAGTATCTTAAGTTGACCGGTTTCAAGGTTTCTAGAAATAACTAGTAAAGAGGGTAAGCCACTCTGAAATACTTGATTTTCTTAAATATTTTAAAATTCTGCGACCAATAATTGATAGTTTATATCAAGAATTCCAAGCTGGGATTAATGGCAATACGAAAATGCAATGTTTTATTGCTATTTAACGCTCTAAACAAAAAGGTATATATATATATATATATATATATATATATATATATATATATATATATATATATAAGGGGAAGAGTAGTTCTTGACCGACTAGTTAGAAAGGAAAACTCAAATTCTTGGGATAGCGGTCCTAGGGCTGAATGAAACTCTGTTTTTTACAAACGCCAAGCTTTCGGAAGTATATTATTTCCTTCTTCAGGGCTACAATATAGAACAGTTCTGTTGATCATAATTTTAAACTTAACAATTTATGATATTTAATAATAAAAAGAAAATGATTCTAAATTCAAAGACTTACGTGCAAATTGAGTCCATTTATGGCTCGTGGAAAATGACACGGAAAACTCATGCAGAAACCGTTGATTGTTGCATAATTATCACATTTTACTGTTACATGGTTTTATTTAATTTTTTAAACACTAATATTTAAATCTACTTTATGGGTTATTTTGGTTGTACTGAGAGTAAGTTAATCTGATAAGAAAATCCTTGAAACACACTTTTTTTGGTGGAAGGGATGCGTCAGAAATGTCTAATTTTATTTTAGCGGCAATTTTGAATGTGGAATCATTATGTTTTACAGGAACTGTTATTTTGATTTTAATTTTTCAAGTTGTGTATTTAATAAAATTATTATTTTATATGTATACTATTGATGAGATTTATGATTATTAATGAGTATTTGTGATTATTTTTTATAAAGTGTTATAACATTTAAAAATTATTAATTATTAATATAATTGTAGGAAAGTATTAGGAAATGATTAATGAACACTATTATGTAGAACAAGGAAGGTTAGAAAACAGTCTCCCAACCTTTCGCCTTCTAAACATTCAAAATTGTAAAATAACTATTAGCGAAATAGTTGCTATAAATTAGTGACAAATATGCACTTACGTAATTTGTGGAGGATTATGGAGAAACTGTGAAGTCAAGAGGCTGGGAGGCTCGTTGTCTAGTATTGTTATTTTATATATATACTATTGATGAGATTTATGATTATTAATGGGTAATTATGATTATTTTTTTATAAAGTATTATTACATTTAAAAATTGATATAATTGTAGGAACGTATTAAGAAATGACTAATGAACATTATTATGTAGAACAAAGAAGGTTAGAAAACCGTCTCCCGTCCTTTCGTCTTCTAAACATTCAAAATTGTAAAATAACTATTAGCGAAATAGTTGTTATAGATTAGTGACAAATATGCACTTACGTAATTTGAGGAAGATTATGGAGAAACTGTGAAGTCAAGAGGCTGGGAGGCTCGTTGTCTAGTATTACTATTATTTAAGGTGGACAAGAGATGAGAGTAGATTACACTAAGATTTTCAATATCTTTTCTTTTATTGATGCAGTTATCATCCAAATAAATTTCTACCATTTCAAGAAAATGCCTTTTATTATTACTTTGTTCTTTGTTGATCACCTCAACACTGACAAAATCAAATCTGTGATCCTCATCGATTACATGTTCCGATAAGGTGCATGTCCTCTTTTGCAATCTACAATCACTCCTGTGTCTGGTGATTCTATCCTTTAAAACAGTTGATGTTTGACCTATGTAATGTTTATTACAGTCTATACATTTTAAACGGTATACCACCCCTGATTTGTCAGGGTTGCTATCCGTGTCCTTCAGTCTGGAGAAGGTTTGGCCAACTGTTAATATATATTTACCACATATTTTTATATTATTATGCTTAGAAAGGATTTTATTTAATTTTTATGTGATTTGGTTGATATAAGGTAATGAAAAATAATATGTGGGTTGGTTTTCTTCTAAGAAAGCTGAAATTTCAGGAGAAAAGTTAGTGGTATTTTGATTGGTGCTATTATCTATGTGTGAATGTGTTGGTGTTATGAAGGCAGATATCTCCGGTGATGCATTAAAATTTAGTGGAATATCTTCAAGAATCAAGAATATATATATATATATATATATATATATATATATATATATATATATATATATATATATATATATATATATATATATATTCTTGATTCTTGAACCATATATTATATCATTTTTTCTTTATTTTGTCTTTTCTTGGATTTAGGTTCTTTAATTAACAAAAAATACAAACAATTGATGTTTCGCACTTTATTTAAGGCATTTTCAAAATTTTTTATTTATTTTCCTTCCTAAAAATATTTTTTATATGATTAAAACATTCACACAGGAACATATCTACAATTTTAAAAACACACAAACACTCTAAAACAGTATCTAAATCTTTAAAAAATATTTAATTTTACCGGTACATACCTTGACATTTTGTTTATTAATTATTAACGGAATTCAACCTTTAACATCGTCCATTCAGGTACTGAGGATACATAAAATGCGAGTGTGTTTTATTTTTTATATATTTTTATATTTTACAGTGCACAAAAAAACAAAATAACGCATATATTTAATTTTATGTTTAAGAGGATGTTCAAGTTTTGATGCTTATTAACAGGATCGAATACTTAATATTTTTGTTTTGATTAGGCTAGTATAAATGTGGCTCAAATATCCTATATTCATTCTGTCATTAACAGTGTTTTTATCTTTTTTAATTTATATCATTTCCTTTATTTGCAATTTTTGGTAATTCATATCTTTGTTTTTTATTATGGTAATGTTATAATCAAAAGTATGTTTTTCATCTTGTGTGTGTTTGTTTATCGCTGTTGAGGCGTTTTTCGTATATGTATGGCCATTCAATCTATTCTTTAGCAATTGGCTCGTCATGCCTATATATTTTTTGGGACAATCTTCGCAAGAGATCGAATATACTATATTTGATTTATTCATGAGAAGAGTTTTAAATGTGTGTTATTTTTTCTGACAGCTCACTATTGTAAGGTAATGCTACATATTTTTGCTGTTTATGGCTCTATGTTTCTTGTTATTAGGTTATTATAAAATTTATATGTTCGTTTAGTAATTATTTTGGTGATAATCTTTTCATTGAAATTATTATTTATTAGTATATTTTTCACTTTTTGCAGTTACTTGGTCGGAATTCTGGAGACGTTAGAGAGATAGCACGATCAGCCAGACTGATTATAACACTATTTTTTTGAGTATTTGAATGGTTAGAGAAACAGATTAGATATCGACCTGACCAAGGACCCACAGGATTCTCCGACACTGAGTACATATCAATAAAAATTTACAATAAATTTCTGAAGACAATGTTTTTTTTAACATATTTATAGTTCAAGGAAGACACCCCTATAGTAAAATAATTACCCGTCACTGACATATAATACACTAATAAAAATGTTACATAAAATACTCACATAAAGATTCGTTTCGGTTTCATGTGAACATACATAGTTTCTTGATCAAAATAACCAATAAAGAAGTTGATAAACATGCTGGCTGTTATTATCATATCAACCGTGAAGGTATGCCATATTACATTCTTGTAGTATCTTATGTATGCCCAGTTCCTTGGTATAATATATAGCATGGAGAATAAATATACAGCAAACATAAAGTAATTATAGTATAAGCTAGAAAAAAAGAACAATGTATCATATAAATATGTAAAATAATTGCATAAGAATATATCTTAATAAGGTACCAAAAAGATAGACAGTTTATTCCTGGTTCTCTATCCATACTAATTTCGACCCCCTTATGGTCTCGTAAGTGGAACTGTAATAGTAGGGGAGCCCAAGCGGGGATTTTGGGATTTATGCAAGTTCGGCAGAATACTATAAAGGAAGAAAGTTTGTACCCTGTTATGAACTATCAACCTGTTATGAACCTTAAATATAGGGGGGTGCGTCTAGGGCAGCCGATCAGATTAGTAAAAAAATCGATCCTTAAAGTAACTCGAGCTCGTCAGATTAAGACAAGATAAGTTAATTATATGCAGAAAAGTGTACATTTCAATATTTTGACGATTTTAGCATGACATAAGAAAATGAGCGAGTGACAAAGTTGCAAAAAAAAACATCACCTAGACATATTCGAGCGCGGTTGAATTTTTTTTTATTTCAATGGAAATCATGTAAGGATCACGAAAATAATATAATCTGACGATTTTCGCAAGCCGAAAAAGCTAATTTCATCAATCAAGTGTAGTACATGCAGGTGCTGAGAATAATGTATTTCCCACTCCGCGCCTCTCTCCCCTTCTCACTCTTTCTCTATTTCTTACTCTTTCGCACCGTCCCCACACTACTTTCTGCCGCCATGATGTTATTCCAGCTGGTAACAACAACGCGTTTGTGCTCTTAGATGTATAATGTTTGTTTATTGTATTTTCAAAAAGTTTAGTGAATTAAATACAGTAAGTTTTATATGTATTACTACAATGAGTGATAATGGTGATAAAAGAGTGAACTGTGTATTTTGTGGTCAAGAAATACATGAAAAATTAATAAAATTTACACCAGAAACTTTAAAAAAATGCATGGTGATTTTGGAATATCGCCTAACCAAGCCGATTTGAAGAAAATCAGACAGCACCTACACTGAAATTGAAATTTCAGAGGAAACATCATTAAATGACGACTATCACGCGCAGTGTTATTATGACGTTTGTAACTTGCCCCCATGCCAATCAGAGCTACGGCAACAATTATTACGAACGCAATACATCGCATGCTTATGGAGGAATGCCCACTTTCGAATCGTCACTGAGATCTCACCAACAGATTTCGGGTAGAAAAATGTGGATGGAAAGTTGGAGATGACTTAGTTCGTTGGAAATCAACTCCCAGAAGCATATGAAGATATTGTCATAACACCTGACATTTTAGGGAATACTCCAGATTCAGGTATGTTTTCTTTTAAAAATACTAATAATATCATGAAATAAAATAAATATTGTTAAATATCATAACCATTTCTGATTACAGATACGCGAGATGTAGATGAAAATGACCAAAATGATTCATTCGAACTCCCGATTCCACTGATGACGATGAAGTATCATCTTTTTGAATTTTTTTTTTCATTCAACATTCTTCTCATAAATACATGATAAAATTGTACATGCATATATTTTTCTATGATATTATATATTATTTGCTGTTCATTGAAATTATTCGGTTCATTAATAAAAAAAAATTAGACTGTCAGATTAAAAAAATTCCTTCACACAATTGTCAGATTATAGGTCTACACAATAAGGACATCATGCTGAACCGACTATATATAAATTTGACGCGCTCGAGTATTTCAAGGTCAGGTTTTTTACACTTTCAAAAATCGGCTATAAGTTTTAATTTCGTCAAAATCTTTCTAATATGACGTCTTTAAGGGTTCACTTAACATTCTCCCTGAATATCTGACGCGCTCGAATAACTTTTTTTTTCTAATTTTTTCCACCCCTTCGTGTGGCCACCCCCATCTAGCAAGCCGTCAGATTAACATTCTCCGTTTCCAGAAACAGGTTGCTCGTATACATTGTTAATGTCTGACGCCCTTGAGTATGTCTTTGTGACTGATTTTTTTTTACATTTTTGAAAATATATACTCGCTTCCCCCACCAGTATTGGGGCATACATCATATAAACTTTTTTCTATTTAGCATCTAATCTTCACCATCCCGTCAACGCTCGAGTAACTACTCATTTAGCCTCTTGGGCTCCCCTACTATAATAAACCCAAAGCAAAATACACAGAAATCAAGGGTATATAAAATCTAAATTCCGAGATGTTAAAGATATTTTTGATCCGTATTTAGTTCATCGACCACATTTTTCAGCAAGTCAAGCAAATTACCAGCCACCGCGCAAAAAGACACCGTGGGTTGATTTTCACAACCAGCTAATTGTTTTCCAATATGTCCGGAATATTCTCTAGGACCTGAAGTGCAACCATCTAGGGTCAAGAATAAATGGCGAAAGAGTAGCTCTTTTGAATGAAGCATACAAATACACCACTGTAATGGTCTATTCAAGTACTGCTCTTAATACTGAATGATGCCACTCTTCCAACCAGTGTTAGTTGCAGTTTCATCACATCTAACACAAATCACGTCTTCTAAATTCAAACCTTGATTCTCTAATAAAGTTGTGATCAAAGTAAGAATTCCCCTTACAGTGCCAGGACTTGGCGTTGTGTGTACCAATAAATTGATCCGGGCTCACCTAAAATTGATATGTGTTCCTTCAAAACTTCTTTACGTTGGTAACAGTCCCCTATTTTCTCATTTACCAGTCTTGGCTTTTTGCCCGTCAAAGTAAATTCTTTTTATAACAATACTTCCAATGTCTTTTGAAACTTGTGGTCAGGCTTTAGATATAGCTCTATGTATCTTGTTTTTATCGATAACCAAAGTAAAATTTTCGGTAGAAACTAAGTCGATGTCAGCCAAAACCACAGAAGTAACAACGGCAGCAGATCGAGTCAATAAACCGTATCTATCACAGACTTTAGCAACTGTTAGCAACAACAATGTATTCCGAAGTCGAGGGTGTCTTTGACGAGGGCGTGTTTGTCAGGGATGCCTCTCTCGTCGGATACGTTTCTAGGAAAGATTCAGGCATCGAAACTTCATTATAATTTGCTGAAACAGGATAGGTTTTTTGAGTAGAACACGATTTTTTTGTTGCCCTTAATGTATCTGCAGTCGTTTCATTAATATGGCCGTTTTTTCTTATCAACACCGCTTATAACCGTTTTTCTGTCATTTCCTTGATCTAACAAAAAATTTCTCTCATTGATGGGAACATTCTTTGGTTTTAAACACGAATAAGATTCAAATGAGGTGCATTTACAAGCAGCAACGTCGAAAAGTTTCTTAGATGACTCTAAAAATACTTCAATTTGTTTTTAAAACTATAATTTCGTTTCCTTTTGAAGTATCTTTTCAAATTGAGGATAACTCGTTCCTTAGTTACGATTAGAATCAAAGCTTTGGTCCAAATATTGTTGATCTATTCAGAAACAGTCGTATAAATATCTGAATTGGATGGATCCTTTCCATTACACCTCAATTTTAGATCGTTCTTAACAAACAATATAAATTTAATGACGTCCCTTACAGTTGGAAGCTACTAATCGTCAAGTTTTTTGTATGGTCCCAATATAGCACAAGTAGTCTCACTACGCCTCGAACTCGTTATTTTAAAATCACAAAATCTGCTTTTAATATTATAACAATCGCAACTGTACTTTTATAGCATAAAACAACTTTGCCTATGAAGAAAATACTCGCGAATCAAGTCCTCAAAACAAGTTTAAATCTGAAGGAATTTGCAGGTTGAAACCTAACAAATCCTAAGTCGCAGGTAACGTGTTGTTGCATGCATATCAAAACGTTATGTATGTGTTACACCTAAATGGAACAAAAAGTAATTTTTTTTTAATTCCTCGACTATGTATTTTTTTTTATGTATGTACACCGATTACTCCGGAACGGCTGTACCGATTTCAACGAAATTTTTTATGTTATGTTCAGGAAGTTGTTGCGATGGTCCCATATTTTTTTGGACAAAATTGGTGCAGTTAAATTTAAAATGACTCTGATAATATATATAAATTTTTGGGATCGTACATAACGAATCTGAAATTATTTTAAAAAAATTCAATATGGCAAATCTAATATCTATATATTCTTTTAGTGGTGGAGTGACAATCAATTTGTTTGCAGTTCCCACAAATATGCAGCCCTTCAATCCAAATATTCTCCAGTATATATGTACCAGTTTTCGTATTATTGTACTTTAAGTAAAGGCCACCCTCTCCTTCCAGGTATTTACTTTTATTTTGACTAAATTTTCAAAATACAATTCTGGTAAAATTTTTACAGTGAATCATACTAGAAGTCATATATTTTTTTAATGGTTGATATGTTTAGTGTTACAAACATAAATTGGTGCAGGGGAGTTTTCAGGGTCGCACATAATGAATCCAAAATATTTAAAAAAATTCAATATGGCGATCCAATATGGCGGACAAAAAAATTAATATTGTTCGATTTTCTCCAAAATTGGTATGGGGGAATTTTCGGGGTCGCACATAACGAATCGGAAATTATTTTTAAAATATTCAATATGGCGTATCCAATATGGCGAATAAAAATTAATTTTGTCCGATTTTTTCAAAATTGATATGGGGGAGTTTTTGGGATTGCATTAAAAAAAAAAAATACGGCGGATCCAAGATGGCAAATTGAAAATTCTTCATCTCTCGATTTTGTCTAAAATCATTATTGGGAGATTTTTCTTAGTATTAATTTCGAGTTTAAAATATTTTTTGAAAAACTCACTCGGGCGGATTCAATATGGTGTCCTAAAAATTTTACATTTTTCGATTTTCTTTAAAATTGATATAGGGAGTTCTTGAGGGTGTAAATTATGAATTTAAAAGTATTTTTTCAGAATTCAATATGGCGAATCCAATATACCTGACTAAAAATTTTACATTTCTCGATTTTGTTCAAACGTGGAACTGATTCGTATTTCAGGATTTAAATAGGGAATATAATTTTTTTTAGGAAAATCTAATGTATCAGATGCAATATGACGGTCTAGAAATTTTGAACTTTTGGATTTCAACCAAAATTGATACTAGGGGGCTTTGAAGGGTTTAGATTTAGATTAGATTAAGACGTTAAAAATATTTTTTTTTTAAATTTAATCTGACGGATTTAATATGGTGGGTTGAAAATTTTACCTTATTCGCATTTTTTTAGATTTGGTATTAGAGAATTTTCGGGATTTATGAATATGAATTTAATTTATTACAACTATTAGGTTGATAAGATTCAATATAACGGGCTGAAAATTTTACATTTTCTGATTTTGTTTAAAATTGATATTGCGGGGTTCTTGGGACATATACAAACTCAATATGCAGCCTAGCATATATCGGTTTAAGAAATTTACGTCTCAAGTTCTCTAAATATCGATATTGGAATGTATTGGGGCCTTTATTACCAATCTAAAATTAATTTGAAATTTAAGATAGTGGATTTACTATGACAGACTAAATATTTGTTTAAAACAATTTTACTGATATTTGGAGGACTTTAAGAAACAAAGAATTTTTATTGGTTCATTTTAGGATAATTTACAACTTTGGATAAAATGGATACTTTTTTGCCACCTTGGAATCATTGCGAGGTACACTAATCTCGATTAGTACTTAGTTCAAATAATTTATGGATATCATAATGAATTCAAAACTAAAAATCGAAAAAAAAATTATTTTTTAAATTGACCAAATTCTAAAAGTGCGCTAGAAAGTGAAAAATAACTATAAATTTTTATATGAAATTGAAATTTTTGAAGTCGACGTCAAATTATGAAATAATAACTACTGGTATATACAACTTATGATAAGAAAGGAATTACAAATAAAGTATTTTTAATTTGTTTATGCGAATCGCATTTTGTCAGGTATTAGTTGGCGGCGACGAAATTTTAATTTATAGTTATTTTTCACTTTCTAGCACACTTTTGGAAGTCGTTTCAATTTTTTTATAAAAATTTTATTTTTAAAATTATTTTGGTAATTTTCAATCAAACAGGCAAATTTTGAGAGGTGTTGCGTTAAGGAAATCAAAAAAAAAATTTTTCGGGACACCAACTGTACATAACAAGATTAAAAAAGATCAACTTACGCGGCCAAGCTGAATGGATGAATAACCCAAAAATGTTTAACCAGGTGTCTAACTTCTTCTCTTCGTATCTCACTCTTAGACCTAAAAAGTCTCTGCGCATATGGATGTTTTTCAGAAACTACCGTGAGCGACTTGAGTTTTCTTCTCCAATCAATAAACAAACCTGAATCGATGACTTCGTTTATAATTTTGGCTCGTCGGAGGACAGCGATCAAGCTGCAGTTGTGTGCCTCCGAAAACTTTGCCCATCTCCGTTGTATGAAGGTCAGGTAAGAACGGATTCTTGAAGATTCTTTTGTTTCGAGAGTATATATTGATAAAATTTCAGATGGGGCCGACATTTGATCCATGATGAAATTATTATGGTGATCTGTGACACTAAGAAATAGAAAATAAATTTTTGACAGTGTCAATTGTGTAACCCGAAGGTTCCTTTAATGATACTATTTAATTGCAGGTTTTTTATTGCTGTACCTGTCGGTATATTTTGTGCGACAAGTTTGTAATGCAGGAGTTCGCAAAATTTTTAAGGCAAAAAGGAATTAGATGATTTTTAACCGCTTTCTAAAAGAAGGAGGTTCTCAATTCGTCGACTATGTATTTTTTTATATATGTACACCAATTACTCCGGAACGGCGACACCGATTGGATTGAATTTTTTACGTTATATTCAGGAAATTGCTGCGGTGGTCCCATATTTTTTTGGACAAAATTGGTGTTTTTTTTTATATTCCCGAGTCCGTCCTAAAGCCGGATGCACTGCGACCAGAGTAGGCCTATTGTGCTCACCCTAGACATTACAGCCACTCTGTCAACCTAGCCCCCTGGCTCAATCTGTACAGTCCTGCTGAGGAGTGAGTGAGTATTTCTCCCGGTTCCAATCTTACTGACCCGAAAGTTTGTTGTCTAAATCTCACCAGTGACTCACAGTCAAATATGATATGCTTCACCGTTTCCTCGGCTTGTCCACATAGTCTACAGCCGAGGTTTCCGTTATATAGATTCATTCTATTCAGATGTACTTTGACGGCCATGTGTCCCGTCATTATACCCGTAATAATCCTTAATTGATTCCTACTCATTTGTAGTAATTTCCTTGCCAGTTTCGGGTCCGGATTCCCAATAAATAGCTTGCTGTGGTTTAAACCCTGTCTGGTCATCCAGTGATTTTTATGTTCTCTTTTGATCCATTTTATGACTGGTTCCCAGGCTGCGTACCGCGGCACCCCAAAGGCCGGTTCTGGACCCATGTATTGAGATGCCGACCCTGCTCTAGCCAGTTCGTCAGCTTTTTCATTTCCATGTATGCCTTCATGTTCTGGTACCCACTTTAACATAACTCTGTTGTCTTTTGCCAGAATTTCCAGCTCACTCTGACATCCCCAAACCAGCCTCGATGATATATTTTGTCCCTTGAGGGCTTTTAGGGCTGCCTGGCTGTCAGAGTAAATGAGGATTTGCTTTCCTTTGTAAGCTCTCCTGTTTATCTCGTCTGCGCACCGTAAAATTGCGTATATTTCTGCCTGGAATACTGTTGGGTATTTCCCCAGTTGTAGCCCATATATGCCAGCTCCAGTACCCTCACTAGTTTTTGAACCGCCAGTGTACCAGATACTTGCACCCGAGAATGTTTCCGGTCTTTCTCTTTTACTTGCCATTCGATCCTCTATTGTGACTTCAAACAGTATATTATAACGATAGCTCGAATTCATATGGTCCGTGTCCATTTCCAACTCAGGGCTCCTGATTTTTTTACATATGTTTTTGTGTCCTTACATCGTCCTTTGCGATTTTACTGTTGAGTGATTTAGTCGGTGGAGTCCCATTCTTGCCTCTGCCTGAATCACTATGTGTAGCGGAGGCAGATCCAGAATACACTCCATTGCCGAAGTGGGGGTTGATTTTATGGCCCCAGTAATACACAAACAGGCGACCCTTTGTAATCCACTCAGCTTTGTCATGGTTGTTCTCTGCATTACCTTGGGCCACCAGACCAAGGCTGCGTAAGTGATGGCTGGTCTCACAACACTGGTGTATAACCAATGTACCATTTTCGGTGAGAGACCCCATGTTTTCCCACATAATCTTCTAACAGTCAAAAGAGTTGTTTCCGATTTTCTGGTTATGTTTTCCACTTGCTTGTTCTAAAATCACCCCCAGATATTTTACTTCTCTGGAAAGTAGTATTACGAAATTGGTGTAGTAAAATCCAAGATGGTGCTGACTACATGGCCGCCAAAAAAATTAATTTTGTCCAATTTTCTCCACAATTATTTTTTAAAAATTCAATAGTTTTTTTCGTATTTTTTCAGATTTGGTATTAGGGGGTTTTCGGGGTCGTGTATTACGAATGTAAAGTTAATTTTTTACAACTATTAGGTTGATAAGATACAATATGAGGGACTGAAAATTTTACAATTTCTGATTTTATCTAAAATTGATATTGCGGGGTTTTTGGGGCGTATACAAACCAAATATGCAATGTAAAATATATCGGACTAAAAAATTTACATCTCAAGTTCTTTAAATATCGATATTGGAAGATTTTGGGGCCTATATTACCAATCTAAAATTAATTTAAAATTTGGAATAGTGGATTTATTATGACAGACTAAATATTTGTTTGGCAGAATTTCATTGGTAATTGGAGAACTCTAAGAATCGAAGAATTTGTAGTGGTTTATTTCAGCGTGATTTACAATTCTGGATAAAATGGGTATTTTGCCACCTTGGAGTTATTGCGAGGTACATTAATCTCGATTAGCACGTAATTCAAATAATTGATGAATAACATAAAGAATTCAAAACTAAAAATCGAAAAATTAAATTTTTATAAAAAAATTGAACCGACTTCTAAAAGTGTGCTAAAAAATAACAAATAACTAAAAAATTTTATATGAAATTGAAATATTTGAAGTCGGCTCAAAATTATTTCTAAGCGAAACAAATAACTACTAATATATACAAATTATGGTAAGAAAGCAATTACAAATAAAGTATTTTTAATTTGTTTATGTGAATCACATTTTGTCAGGTATTAGTTTGGCGTCGACTTCAAAAATTTCAATTTCATATGAAAATTTATAGTTATTTTTCACTTTTTAGTGCATTTTTTAAAGTCAATTCAATTTTTTTTATAAAAATTTTATTATATCGAAAATATTCTGCAGGATCACATTTCGCCATACGGCGAAATGTGATCCTGTGGGGTAATTCCTCAGCCCATCAAAATATTGGAACTTTACTGCTTCTGGACACGCAAAAAAACGGCGCGGATGCCACTGATGGGACGGTATAAAGATTATGCGATCAACACTTTTTTTGCAGAAAAGATGTGTTCTCCATCGAGCATATGATAGAAGCTGTTAAAAAATGACCCAATCCCAAAATTCATATTTTTCCGACCACTGCCAAAGACATCGAAAAAGTAGATAATTTGGTGAATGCTGAAATAAAATCAGCCCTGAAATAGAAACAAATTTTTCAGTTAATTTGAAATATAAAAACTTCGTCAACATTGTACCTTAACTCACTTACTTGCACATCTTGTTTCGGTAAATTACCTTGTAAGCATTTTTCCCTATTTGGAGGTTGGAGTTGACAAGCTTAAATTTGTATGCGTATTGTTTTTTTTTTTAAGATTGTATTATTTTAATTTTAAAAGTTTTTGTTGTATTCTTTTCTTTATTAAATAATTTTTTCAATAACTATACAAAGTAACGATATCCAAATGCTTTCTTTTTAATTATGATCGTTCAGTACTTAAAAAAAAAAGAAAAATAGCTTGTCAAACAAGACTGAATAAAATACGAGTAGCAATAATTAATGGGACCATCTGGGTGGTGCAGTAGTATGGTTGTGGTCTAGCACCACTTAGATGCCGCGTTCGATTCTCGGGTCTGGCTTGGGTGTTTGTTAGTGTCATTAGATTTAAGTTAGACTTTAAGTGTATAATTTGTGGAAATTAATTGAATTAAAATAAAGAGCAATATTATAAATGAGACAAAAATTAAATAACCAGTACACTTACATACATTTAAAATTTAATAATACAGCCAATAACAAAAATTCTAATTCGAGACAATACTGCCTTCATCACACTCATAAAACTCTTCCAATGTATAGAAGGCTTTTATACATAAAAAAAATTTCAGGACACACTTTAATCTATTTCTCGATAGTAAATGTACATTTTCAGGTAAAGAATTAAAAACTTTTATTATACAAAACACGACATTTTTCTGCAAAAAACTTAAGTTATATTTATCAGAAAGCAAATTTGTTTTATTTCTAGTAATGTAGTTATGTTTAATAGATGCACCCTCAAAAAGATCCCTGTTATCAACAATAAACATCACCGAATCCAAAATGTACATACCTATAACCGTCAAAATATTGTTACTAATAAACATAGTCATACAACTGTCTTGTTGTTTCATTGCAAAAATACATCGTAAACATCTTTTTTGCAGAATCTAAATTTTATTAATATCACAGGAATTGCCCCAAAATATCAAACCATATCTGAGTCTGGACTCTACAAATGCATGGTAAGCTGACAGAGCTGCATCGATTCCAACTCTTTCCGAAATAATTCTTAATGCGAAACAATACTGAGATATTCTAGTGGCAACTCTCTCGATGTGCGCCCCCCAGTCCAAGCTTCTATCGACTTTTAGTCTCAAAACAACAGCGCTCTCAACTGATGTTATTGTTGTATCCTCAAACGTTACTGTAAATTGATTATTCAATCTGTTACCAAACATAATGCACTGTGTCTTGGAAACATTTATCGACAGGCTGTTCGACCGAAAGTACCCATCGAGAGTGTCCATCACAGATTGAACCTTCATCGATAGCAACTCCGCTGTGCTTTCACTGAATATAAGCGATGTATCATCAGCATATAGTACAGTCTGCTCTCCAGAAATTTTGGGTAAATCATTTGTGTAAAGAATATACAAAAGAGGTCCAAGTATTGATCCTTGAGGGACGCCCCTCTTCATTTTAATCCTCTGAGACACTATAGCTCTACCATGGAGATCAGACTCCACAACACACTGAGTCCTGTCCGTCAAATACGATCTTATCAATTGCAGCGCGGTACCCCTTATACCATACATTTCTAGTTTTAATAATAATGTTTTATGATCCACAGCATCAAAGGCTTTAGAGAGATCCAGGCACATGGCCAATGTTTGCTTTTTTTTATTTAGAGAATCTATAATTTGTATAAGTGTTTGGTACAAAGCTCTTACTGTGGATTTCCCTTTTCTAAAGCCATTTTGTTTACTTGATATTAAAGAGAACTTATCCAGAAATGTTACAATTCTCTGAAATAAAATGTTTTCAAAAATCTTGCTTATATTAGGCAATAGCGAGATTGGTCTATAATTCTTTTCTTCAGATTTCTCCCCCTTCTTATAGATTGCTCTAATATGGGCATTTTTCAGCTTACCCGGAAAAATACCTGTAGTAAAACACATATTTACAATAAAAGATAATATGAAATCGAAATTTTTGAAGTCGGCGCCAAATTATTTGTAAATGAAACAAATAACTACTAATATATACAAATTATGGTAAGAAATCAATTACAAATAAAGTATTTTTAATTAGTTTATGCGAATCACATTTTATCAGGTATTACTTCGGCGCCGACTTCAAAAATTTCAGTTTCATATAAAAATTTATAGTTATTTTTTCACTTTTTAGTGAACTTTTGAAAGTCGGTCCAATTTTTTTTTATAAAAATTTTATTTCGCAAAATATTCTATTTTGCTGATTCTTAAATATTTACCTTTGCAAATAATTCATCCTAGATTTAATCTGCGGGCCTGCAGTAAACCTACCTACATATCCCAAATATCTCCGATTTCTAATTCTTGTGTAACCTTTTGCTATTCGCCTAATAAAATTTTTGCATCGCATGCGCCGGATAAAAAGTTCACTCCAGTTTGTTCTGCACAAAATTCAACAACTCATTTCGCGTGTCGCGTTCCTCCAAATTCCGAACAATCGAGAGCAGCGTTTCTGCGGAAAATTCATCGAAATATCGCAGTTTTGCGCGATTAATAACTTGCAAATATTTGCAGTTTCATAATTTTAAAAATAAACCGAGATTAAAAGGGGACTTTTATTGTGGAATATGTAGTGTTTTACTGTGAAAAACTTAAGTTATAAGAACTTTTAAAAAGAGTTTGGAAAAGTTTGTTTCGCAAACTTTTAGACAGTTCCACACTAAAAAGGTAATATTTAAGCTCATTTTAATTATTAGCATTATTATTAATTGGTTAAAAGTAATCTGGGGACAACTTTTAATTTTTATAATACTGTAGTATGGTTTAATGAGTCTTTATGACTTCTATAAAATATTAAAATTTCATTAAATTATACAAGTCGATTCAAAACTTAAAGCTGTTAAGATAAATCGCTGTGAATCTCCTTAGGGCTCTGTATCTCCATTAAGGGGCAAATTTTTCTTCTACGACAAAGTAGAGTTATTTTGACTTCCCCTATATGCTCCGAAAAATTAGGAGGTACTTATCGGACACCCTGTATATAAATATATATATTTATATATATATATATATATATATATATATATATATATATATATATATATATATATATATATATATATATATATATATATATATGTGTGTTATGTCGGGCGTCAGCTGCCTTACAGTCCTGACACGGACTCAGCACATACACGGGATGCCCGAAAACCTTCGATTAAATATATATATATATATATATATATATATATATATATATATATATATATATATATATATATATATATATATATTCTGAAAAAAGCATTTAAAAGCTCTTTGCGAGTACTTACAGATTACATAAAGTGTAAGTCATTTTTTAAAGGTTTTAATCGAGAATAAAAAAATTAAAGAAAAAAAAAATTTTGACTTTATTAAATTCAGCACCATTTTCGTAGAAATGTTTGTGAGAAAATTTCGATCAGACAGTTTTTTTAGAGTTTTCTAAGAAGTTTAAATTACTTTTTTAAGGTTTGATCTAAGTGCATTTTTGACCAAAAAATTACAAAAAAAATGACTTTTTTTCAATGTTTTGTATGTTCTTAACTGAACTAGATAGAGAAAAACTTCAAACAGGAAAAATGCCTGTTTTCACATGCAGAATAACCTTTATTGGTTCCGAAATATTTTCCGCGAATTTAATCCTTTTAATTTTTTTTTTATTTTTCAATTTTTTTGAAAATAAAAACTATAATATGCTGTTTACGACTGTTCACCCAGTATGATACCAACGCTTAATTTTCGGATAAATTTTCAAATGTTTTTACATGAAAAAATATTCAATTTATTGCTTTTTTTATGTGTAGTTTAGTTGTAAACAGTTAATTCTATGATAAATAATTAAAAATTGGAAATCACGTAAAGAAACGAATTTATTGAGAACTACTTTACAAATTAGGTACAAATATAAATATTATGAATATATATTATAAAATTTATATATATTATGAGGTAGACAGTAATATCAAAAATTTTTATAAAAAAACAATAATAAATACATATACAATTTTTACACTTTGTTTTCATCGAAATGACCACCTTTATTGTTTATCACAGCTTGATATAATCGTAAATGATCGAAAAATTAAAAAAAATCAAAAAATGAAATTCGCGAAAAATATTTGGGAACTAATGAAAGTCATTTTGCATGTAATAAAAACAGGCATTTCTTTTTGAAGTTTTTTTTTATCTAGTTCAGTTAAGAATATACAAAACATTGAAAAAAGTTTTTGGTCAAAAATGCACTTAAAAAAGTAATTTAAACCTCTTAGAAAACTCTAAAAAACTGACTGATCAGAATTTTCTCACAAATTTTTCTATACAAATGGCGCTGAATTTAATAAAGTCGAAAAAAAAATTTTTCTAAATATTTTATTCTTGATTTAGACCTTTAAAAAGTTAAAAATCGACTTACACTTTATGCCATCTGCAAGTACTCGCAAAGAGCTTTTAAATGAATTTTTCAGAATTGTTATGCGATGATTCCTTACGGAAATACAGAACTTTGAAGTTCTATTTGTTTTCGCGTAGACATAGCAAAAGTGATTGACGGGCAGTATATATATATATATATATATATATATATATATATATATATATATATATATATATATATGGGATCACCAATTTCATCTACCATTGCTCAGCTAGTAATGGAATATTTAGAGGAAAAAGTTTTAGAAAAATTAAACTTTAACATAATATTTTTTAAACGTTTTGTCGATGATTGCATAGCAGCTGTACCACAAAATAAAATAAATGAAATTCTCCAAGAGTTTAACAGTTTCAACGAAAAATTACAGTTCACTTCCGAAATAGAGAATAATAATAAAATAAATTTTCTAGATATGACGCTTATACGCAGAAAGAACAAAGTTTTAACTGAATGGTACACCAAACCAACTTGGTCAGGTAGATATCTAAACTATTTCTCTAATCATTCAAAAACTCAAAAAAATAGCGTTATAATCGGTCTATCTGATCGTGCTATCTCCCTTACGTCTCCAGAATTCCGACCAAAAATACTGCAAAAAGTAAAAGAGACACTAATGAATAATAATTTCAACGAAAAGACTATCACCAAAATAATTGATAAACGAACATATAAGTTCTATAATAACGTAAAAACAAAAAACATAGAACATAAACAACAAAAATATGTGGCATTACCGTACACTAGTGAGCTGTCAGAAAAAATAAAATACATTTTAAAAAAGCATGATATCATCGTATGCCACAGGTCACATAATAAATTAAATACATTGTTCACAAATTTAAAAAGTAAAACTCCTCTAATGAATAAATCAAATATAATATATTCGATTCCTTGCTCAAATTGTCCCAAAAAATATATAGGCATGACGAGCCAATTGCTGAAGAACAGATTGAATGGCCATAAATATACAAAAAACGCCTCAACAGCGTTAAACAAACACACACAGGACGAAAAACACACTTTTGATTATAACAGTACCATTATAAAAAACAAAGATATGAATTACCAAAAATTACAGATAAAAGAAATGATTGAAATTAAAAAAGATAAAAACACGGTTAACGACAGAACAGATATGGGAAATTTGAGCCACATTTACGCAAACCTAATTTAAACATTAAGTATTCGATCCAGTCAAATAAGAATCAAAAATGAAATATCCTCTTAAACATAAAACCAAACATATACCATAATTGTTTTTCTATGCATTGTAAAATATAAAAAATATTAAAAAAAATAAAACACATTCGCATTCCACGTATCCTCAGTAAACGATGCAAAATTTAAATTTTATTCAGAAACAAAACAGCAAAATGTCAAGGTGCGTACCGGTAAAATTATAGTATTTTTAAGAGATTTTAAAGTTTTAACTATTATTTAAGTGTCTTGTTTGTTTTTCGAAAATGGTGAATATGTTTTTATGTGATGTAATTTAATTATATATTTTTAGGTAGCAAATATTTTGAAAATGCCTTGAATAAAGGGCGAAACGTCAAACAGTTTTTGTGTATTTATTAAATATAGAACCTAAACCCAAGAAAAGATAAAAAAGAAAAATGATATATATATATATATATATATATATATATATATATATATATATATATATATATATATATATATATATATATATGTTTATGCGGCTTTCATGGATTCCTCCGTGTGAGATGCAATAGAAGTGGATATATCCACATTATGCCTTTGTAGTGCTGAAATCACATTCAGCAAACGTACAACTATATGCAGCTCCGTAAATGAATGAAGTAAAATGCGAACAGTAAATGCAAACTTCGTTCCAACCAGAGGTTGCACAGTTGGAACAAATTGCTAAGGAACACAATTCATCCTATTCCACCACCATCGAGGTGATAGCCTATCTATACCACCATACGGAGAAGAAACTCAAAACTTACCCTCCCCGCCTCAGTGATACGGTAGAGGTACATGTTTCATCTCTACTAGACTCATCAGGGTACTGACATGCACATGGCTGTGCAAAGGACAGATCGGAAGGAAGAATGCAAATACTGAACGCGGCTTCGCCGACCTCCCGCCGGATCATTCATTTACGGAGCTGCATATAGTTGTACGTTTGCTGAATATGATTTCAGCACTACAATGGCATAATATGGATATATCCACTGCCATTGCATCTCACACGGAGGAATCCGTGAAAGCCGCATAAACATGTATACGCCATCAGGCGGGAGTTCGGCGAAGCCGCGTTCAGTATTTGCGTGCTTCCTTCCGATCTGTCCTTTGCATACCCAGGTGCATGTCGGTACCCTGATGAGTCTAGTAGAGATGAAACATGTACCTCTGCCATATCACTGTGGCGGGGAGGGTAAGTTTTGACTTTTTTCTCGGTAGGGTGGTATAGGTAGGTCATTATCTCGATGGTGGTGAAATAGGATGAATTGCGTTCTATAACAATTTATTTTTGTATCTTGAACCTTTGTTAATATTTTTCTAGAATTCTTTCTTGAGTATAGGTTTTTTATTTGAAAATCAAAAAACGACAATTTTTCTGACGTTTCGCTCTACCATAGTGAGCTTCTTCAAAGTTATTTTATATTCATGTCGAACCTACAAAATTAAAAATTTTCTTTTCAATAAAACATGTATCACAGAAATTATCTTACAGAGCTATTACATCTATATTTCTAAGTTAATTAAAATTAATAAAACATATGTTACAACAGTTTAAAACTAAAATAAAATGATACAAGAGGTTTCTTAATATTGAAAACTATAAAAATACATACCTTGAAAGTAGCTTTGTTCGAATGTTAAAAATTATACACAAAAGATACTTGGTCAGGCCGTTATTTCAATTTTAACTCTCAACATCCAAATAAACAGAAAAATAGTGTCATAATCGGTTTAGTTGATCGAGCTATAAAATTATATTCACCCGAATTTCGCCCAGAAGTGCTAAAAAAAGTAGAAGAAACCCTAATAATCAACCATTTTCTCAAACACCGTATAAAAAAAATAATTAAACAAAGAATCTTTTTACATTATAACACAACCAAAAAAAAAATTAAATTAACAATACCACAACACAAAACACCTTCATTGCATTACCGAATAGAAACCAACTATCAGAAAAAATAAAATATATTTTAGGTAAGCATTACATAACGGTATGTCACAGGGCGAACAATTTACTGGGATCACTTTATACGAAATTAAAAAGCAAAGTTCCTACAAAAAAAAGATCGTAATATATGCAATTCCATGCCTAAACTGTCCTAAGAAATACATTGACATGACGACACAATATATTAAAAATATAATTAATCGACACAAGTATACTAAAAACGCATCAACATTCTTACATAAACATGAGCAAACAACTAAGCATGCACAGAAATTATCATAAACTAGTTATCAAAGAAATGATACATATAAAAAAAGATAAAAATGCTGTAAATGACAAACAAGATGTCAAAAACCTAAGACAAATATACTATAATTTGATATTTTAATATGACATACTTGGAGCGACTTCATAATAAATATTAGAAATAGTGTAATGATGCTTGGCGCGTTTTGGTATAAACTCATGCAAATCAAAGAAAGTTTTTTAAAAAAATAATAATCTGTTTTCCTATTTTTTTGCTGTCATGGAAAGTAATATATCCACATCAATTGCAGACCAGGTTCTAACAATTGAATTTATTTTTAACATTCGAACAAAGCTACTTTCAAGGTATGTACTCTTTTATAGTTTTCAATATTAAGAAACCTGTTGTATCATTTTATTTTAGTTTTAAACTGTTGTAAAATATGTTTTATTAATTTTAATTAACTTAGAAATATAAATGTAAGAGTTCTGTAAGATAATTTCTGTGATACATGTTTTATTGAAAATTTGTAATTTTGTAGATTCGACATGAATATAAAATAACTTTGAAGAAGCTCACTATGTTAGGGAGAAACATCAGAAAAATTGTCGTTTTTTGATTTTCAAATAAAAAACATACCCAAGAAAGAATTCCAGAAATATATATATATATATATATATATATATATATATATATATATATATATATATATATATATATATAGTAAAGTCCGTACCATATGGAATTTTTTTATTAATAGCTTTATCCGAAATTTGATTTGCATTATCTGCCAAATTTTAATTTTTTTACAAAGTGGGGTATTATCTCAAAATATCGAAAATTGTTATAAGAAGAAGTTTTTCTAAATGCAATTTTCAACCCATGTGCAAAATTACAACTGTTTAAGAT
Organism: Diaprepes abbreviatus; assembly: GCA_034092305.1. Classification (NCBI taxonomy): domain Eukaryota; kingdom Metazoa; phylum Arthropoda; class Insecta; order Coleoptera; family Curculionidae; genus Diaprepes; species Diaprepes abbreviatus. The sequence goes on along the minus strand of JASJET010000029.1, from coordinate 3,315,597 downwards.
ACTGATACACCGCACCACACATTTGTTTCTATTATAATATTTGGATGTTCTTGAGCCCACCATCTACAATATTGAAAGCTAACAACGCCTTTTGAAGTGAAAATGGCCTCGTCGGTCCACAAAACGTGAAAGGGAAAGGACGCATCTTCTTCTTTTTCCCCCCTGGTACCAAAAAGAGAATCCCAAACGTATATCAAAATTTTGTGCCTTAAGAGTATTTATAAATTTCGGTTTATAAGGTTTAAATTTATTTTTGTGCAAAATCTGCCTTACACTCTCTCTTTGAATGTCACTTCTACAAGAACCATGTCTAATACTAGTTTGACTATGTTCCACAATATCTAGGAACACATTTAATTGAATTTCTTTACTATATTTAATAGAATTGTGAGGTTTCTTAAATTAACTTTCCACCGATCCAGTTGATTTAAATTTCGTCATAATCCTACTCACAGTAGATTGTTGCACATTTTTGCCTGGAAACCTTTCATTAAAAATGTTGGCTACAATTAAAATTTTTTCCTATAAAGTTACCATTTTTTTAAAGTTAGTACGCAGTATTAATTAAAAGCTCGTATGACAAACTGAAAACAATTTGACGGTCATTATTAGAGCAAGGGCTTGACGATCTTTTTTATCATTTGTTTTACAGCCAACGTGTTTTTGCTTCGTCATTATAAGGTACAATACTAATTATTTTTTTGGAAAATACACTTAAACAACAAAAGACCATTTTAACTTTTTTAATAACATAGCTTCAAAATAAATTTAAATAATGGAGTTTTAAATTAAATCTATGAAACTAGATAAACTTTACGTGAAGTTTTTTCACCTAATGCAGACTTTACTGATGACACTGTGTACTTGTTTGTCTTAATTACAATACGTATTACTTTTAGACACAAACTGCGTTTTCAAAAATAGTTATTTTATGAAGTTACGTTATACAGAGCCAAAAACAAATAAAATTTGCATCGCATGTGACCAAATTTTAATAGACCTATTTGGATTTTGTAAAAAAACACACATTTGGCGCTACTTTAAACAACATATGTCTGGAATAAAGCAAGCATAAACTAAGAAGTTTTATGTATGTTGCGTTTAGTCTTTCTTATTTTGGAACAGTGGTGCAATTTACAAAAAATGGGCAAAAAATCTAAATTATCTTATACAGCTGAAATTTTGCATATAGGCTAAAAAATGCATTAGGAAAAATTTTTTCTAATAATTTTTTTCGATATTTTGAAATATAACCCCCGCGTTGAATTTTTTTGGAAAAAAAGTAAAATATTAGATAATGCTAATCACATGAGTACTATTTTTTTGGTTAATTTTCATCTCGATCGAAGCAGAAATTGTTGCCAAAGTCAAATTTCGAATGAAGTTATTAATAATATATATATATATATATATATATATATATATATATATATATATATATATATAAGGGGAAGAGTACAAACGCCAAGCTTTCGGAAGTATATTATTTCCTTCTTCAGGGCTACAATACAGAACAGTTCTGTTGATTATAATTTTAAATTTTACAATATACGATATTTAATAATAAAAAGAAAATGATTCTAAATACAAAGACTTACGTGCAAATTGAGTCCATTTATGGCTTTTAGAAACAGAAACGGAAAATCCATGTAGAAGCTGTTGATTTTTCCATAATTATCACATTTTACTGTTACATGGTTTTATTTAATTTTTTAAACACTGATATATAAATTTATTTTATGGTTTATTTTAGTTGTACTGAATGTAGGTTTATCTGATAAGAAAATCCTTGAAACACACTTTTTTTGGTAGAAGGGATATGTCAGAAATGTCTAATTTTATTTTAGCGGCAATTTTGAATGTGGAATCATTATGTTTTACAAGAAATGTTATTTTGATTTTAATTTTTAAGTTGGGTATTTAATAAAATTATTATTTTATATATATTCTATTGATGAGATTTATGTTTATTAATGAGTAATTGTGGTTTTTTGAGTATTGTTACGTTTAAAATTGTTATAATTGTAAGAAGGTATTAAGAAATGATTAATGAACATTATTATATGGAACAAAGAGGGTTAGAAAACCGTCTCCCAACCTTTCGCCCTCTTACTATTCAAAATTGCAAAATATCTATTAGCAATGTAGTTGTTATAGGTTAGTGACAAACATGCACTTACGTAATTTGTGGAAAATTATGGAGAAACTGTAAAGTCAAGAGGCTGGGAGGCTTGTTGTCTAGTATTTTTATTATTTAAGGTGGACAAGAGATGAGAGTAGATTACACTGAGATTTTCAATATCTTTTCTTTTGTTGATGCAGTTATCATCTAAATAAATTTCTACCATTTCCAGAAAATGCCTTTTATTATTATTTTGTTCTTTGTTGATCACCACAACACTGACAAAATCAAACCTGTGATCCTTATCGATTACATGTTCCGATAAGGTGCATGTCCTCTTGTGCAATCTACAATCACTCCTGTGTCTGGCGATTCTATCTTTCAAAACAGTTGATGTTTGACCTATGTAATGTTTATTACAGTCTATATATTTTAAACGGTATACCACCCCTGATTTGTTAGGGTTGCTATCCGTGTCTTTCATATCAACCAAGTCACACAAAAATTGAATAAAATTCTTTCTATGCATAATAATATAAAAATATGTGGTAAACACATATTAACGTTGGCCAAACCTTCTTCAGACTAAAAGACATGGATAGCAACCCCAACAAATCAGGGGTAGTATACGGTTTAAAATATATAGACTGTGACAAACATTGCATCGGTCAAACATCAATTGTTTTGAAAAATAGGATCACCAGAAACAGGAGTGATTGTAGATTGCAAAAGAGGACATGCACCTTGTCGGAACATGTAATCGATGAGGATCACAGTTTTGATTTTGTCAGTGTTGAGGTGATCAACAAAGAACAAAATAATAATAAAAGGCAATTTCTGGAAATAGTAGAAATTTATTTAGATGATAACTACATCAACAAAAGAAAAGATATTGAAAATCTCAGTGTAATCTACTCTCATCTCTTGTCCACCTTAAATAATAGCAATACTAGACAACAAGCCTCCCAGCCTCTTGACTTCACAGTTTCTCCATAATTTTCCACAAATTACGTAAGTGCATGTTTGTCACTAACCTATAACAACTACATTGCTAATAGATATTTTGCAATTTTGAATAGTAAGAGGGCGAAAAGTTGGGAGACGGTTTTCTAACCCTCTTTGTTCTATATAATAATGTTCATTAATCATTTCTTAATACCTCCTTACAATTATAACAATTTTTAAACGTAACAATACTCAAAAAACCACAATTACTCATTAATAAATATAAATCTCATCAATAGAATATATATAAAATAATAATTTTATTAAATACCCAACTTAAAAATTTAAATCAAAATAACATTTCTTGTAAAACATAATGATTCCACATTCAAAATTGTCCCTAAAATAAAATTAGACATTTCTTACTTATCCCTTCTACCAAAAAAAGTGTGTTCCAAGGATTTTCTTATCAGATAAACCTACATTCAGTACAACTAAAATAACCCATAAAATAAATTTATATATCAGTATTTAAAAAATTATATAAAACCATGTAACAGAAAAATGTGATAATTATGCAAAAATCAACAGTTTCTACATGAATTTTCCGTTTCATTTTCTAAAAGTCATAAATGGACTCAATTTGCACGTAAGTCTTTGAATTTAGAATCATTTTCTTTTTATTATTAAATATCATGTATTGTAAAATTTAAAATTATAATCAACAGAACTGTTCTGTATTGTAGCCCTGAAGAAGGAAATAATATACTTCCGAAAGCTTGGAGTTTCATTCAGCCCTAGGACCACTATCCCAAAAATTTGAGTTTTCCTTTATATATATATATATATATATATATATATATATATATATATATATATATATATATATATATACCGTATTCTCATGCTAAAAAGTGCGGAGATCTCCAAAGATACATGGAAAAACTACGGGTCCGAAATATGACGACAACGTTGTTTCGTCCTAGTATGGGACTCATCAGGCTATTGCATTCGCTATAAACTATCATCTCGTATCTGTGTCATATAAACAGACTTCACAGTTAAAAATTAGTAAATAAGACACAGTGGCGATATCTCGATGACTCACTCAATAACATAAGAATAAAACAAATCAACAATGTTGTATAAAACCGCCATGTGGTGGCGCGACGGTAAATTAAAAAAGAAATATATCAAAACTCGGCACACGAAACTTGTTACTCCAAGGATAGAGGTCGCATTATCCGGCATCGGCAACCAAACTAACTATGAATTCCACAGTTTAACTGTTTAGCACTAACGATCTCCCTAAGATAACTGTCATGTTTTTTTTAAGCCAACAAATGTAAAAAAAGGAGAAGTTTATCGTCCATGTAATTTTAAAATAAAAATAAAAAATTTTCGGCTATGCGGACAAGGACCGTTGATAAATGTTACTTCAAAGAACATGGAAAAACTCAGGGTCTGAAAATGACGACAGCGTTGTTTCGTCCTAGTGTGGGACCCATCAGGCCATTGCATTCGATACAAACCATCATCTCGCATATGTGTCCCATAAACAGATTTCACGGTTTAGAATGAGAGTAATATTTCACAACGGTCTTTGTCCGCATAGCCGAGAATTTCTTATTTTTATTTTAAAATAACACGGACGATAAAGTTCTCCTTATATATATATATATATATATATATATATATATATATATATATATATATATATATATATATATATATTTGTTCATAAAATTACGGAACATTTTTTATTCTTTTTCTGAACCAGAGTATAATAATAAAAGCTCTAGAGCTTGACTTAAAAATAAAGTATTTTCCTTTATTCATTACTTTTTTTTATGTAAATTAAACTATTTTTCACCCTTAATAAATGTCCACCAAACTCAGTTCAGAACTACTTTCCTCTCTCACTTTTCGAATCATTTTCCTCGATTACGGGAATGTCCCGGAAACTTTTTCTAATATTTGAAAACAAACGGCTCCACACAGGAAATAGCATCTCGGAAAAATTTACGGAAGAAGACGCTTTTAAAGTACATACACCTAAAATATACTTTTTATGTAGAACCGCCAACTCCGACTTCCTGCGGGTTGTTGGTGAAACTTTTATTCGGAAACATCTGTAATTTAATTCTATTCTTTCGGCCACGCTTCTGTTAAAAAAAGAATTTTTGAAACTTTAATGTATTTGGTTCTGCAGGCTTTATATAGATATATAGTACGTAAAATTTACTAAAAATAATCATTTTAATTTCTGATATTGTTTTAAATGTTATTGTCTTGAATGTTGAATTTTAAGTCTGTATTATAGGTGTATTTATATTATATTCATAATTCGTTTTAAATTTTAGACGATTATTTTTAAAAATGTTCTAAATAAAGAACGAAACGTCAAAGCAATGAAAACTGTATTTTAAATATGAACCTAATCCCAATAAAAAATCAAAAATATAATATATATATATATATATATATATATATATATATATATATATATATATAATATATATATATATATATATATATAAGGGGAAGAGTACTTCTTGACCGACTAGTTAAAAAGGAAAATTCTAAAGTCTTGGAATAGCGTTACTAGAGCTGAATAAAACTGTGTTTTTTACAAACTCCGAGCTTTCGGAAGTTTACTACTTCTCTCTTCAGAGCTACAATACAGAACAGTTATGTTAATTATTATTTTAACTTTACCATGTAAGATGTTTAATAAAAATGATTCTAAATTCAAAAACTTTATTTAATGAGTACATTAATGGCTTTGAGACAAATATATATATATATATATATATATATATATATATATATATATATATATATATTTATAAGGGGAAGAGTACTTCTTGACCGACTAGTTAAAAAGGAAAATTCTAAAGTCTTGGAATAGCGTTACTAGAGCTGAATAAAACTGTGTTTTTTACAAACTCCGAGCTTTCGGAAGTTTACTACTTCTCTCTTCAGAGCTACAATACAGAACAGTTATGTTAATTATTTTTAACTTTACCATGTAAGATGTTTAATAAAAATGATTCTAAATTCAAAAACTTTATTTAATGAGTACATTAATGACTTTGAGACAATAAAACGGAAAATTCATGCAAGCATTATTGATTTTTTCAAAATTGTACATTTTATTATTAAAATGGTTTTTTAAACACTAATATGTAATATTCTCTTGTGGTTCATTTTCGTTCTACCGAATGTAGGTTCATCTGATAGGAAAATCCTTGAAACATTTTTTTTTGTGGTCGATGGGATCGGTCAACAGAGTCAAATTTTATTTTAGCGGCAATTTTGAATGTAGAATCATTATGTTTTACAACAAATATTAATTTTAATTTATAAGTTAGTTATTTATATGTATTTACTTTTTTTGTAGTTATATTGACAAGGTTTATGTTTTTTAATGACTCACTGGATTCTTGTGAGCTTTGTTGTGTTTAAAAGTTGTAATATTTGTGAGAAGATAATAAGCCAAATAATCCACGAAAATCTTTTTTAGAAAAAATATGGTTAAAAACTGTCTCCTAGCTTCTCTCTTTCTCAACATTAAGAGTTGGTGAATGTCTACGTGCGATGTGGTTATTATAGAAAAGTGAAAAAGATGCACTTACGTAATTTGTGAAAAACTATGGAGAAATTGTGAAATCAAGAGGCTAGGAGACCTGCTGTCTTGTATTTTTATTATTTAAGGTGGACAAGAGATGAGAGTCGATTACACTAAGATTTTCAATATATTTTTTCTAGTTAATACAGTTATCATCTAAATTAATTTCTACCATCTCAAGAAAACATCTTTTACTGTTGTTTTGTTCTTTGTTAATCATTTCAACACTGATAAAATCAAACATGTGATCCTCATCGATTACATGCTCCGACAAGGTAAATGTCCTCTTCTGTAATCTACAATCACTCTTGTGTCTGGTGATTCTATACACATTTTAAACGGTATACTACCCCTGATTTTTTGAGGTTACTATCCGTGTCTTTCAGTCTGGAAAATGTTTGACCAACCGTTAATATGTGTTTGCCACATATTTTTATATTGGTGTGCATAGAAAGAATTTTATTCAATTTTTGTGTGACTTGGTTGAAGTAAGGTAATGAGAAATAATATGTGGGTTGGTTTTCTTCTAAGAAAGCTGAAATTTCAGGGGAGATGTTAGTGGTGTTTTGATTGGTGTTGTTTTCTATGTGAGAATGTACTGGTGTTGTGAAGGTGGATATTTCTGTTGTGACGTTGAAATTTTACGGAATAGATCTGCGTTGTGTGGGGTGCGGTGTGGTGTGTACCTGTTGAGTGATTGTGGTCTTATGTAAGAAATTATTTAAAAATCACTGGGCCCAGCCGTTTTCTTTTAGTATGTTATTTAATCTGTTTATATTGTTGTGAATGAGAGTATGATGACAAATTGATGTAATTCTTTTTTTTTAATTAATTAGTAGATTTATTTTAGTTTTTGTATTATGGTAGGAGTGAAAATTCATATAACGTCCCGAATACGTCGGCTTAGTATACCAATCAACTATTATGTCGTTGTTAGTAGTCCTTATTAATTTAGCTTCCAAAAAAGGTACACTATTGTTAGTTTCACATTCTACCGTGAATTGAATATATGGACTATATGCATTGAAGATTCGTAAAATCTCTTCAATATTGTTTTGTGGTACTGCTGTACTGATGCCATCCAAAAATTTCTTTATGAAAGGTGGTTGATAGCCCCATTCTGAGATACATGAATAAAGCAGGTCATCCATTACATATTGAGAAATGATCGGTGAGCTCCCAATATATATATATATATATATATATATATATATATATATATATATATATAATAAAATAGAAAAAAAATATTAGCGAAGCGGACGTGAAAATTTGTCAATCTACATGATTCTCGTATTAAAAAGTACGGAGCACTCCAAAATATGGAAAAAACTCCGGGTCCGACAGATGGCGACAGCGCTGTTTCGTTCTAACATGGGACTCGTCAGGCCACCGCAGTCGGCACAAACCATCATCTCGCCTTTGCATCGTATAAAGCTGAATTTATAATCAAAACACAGCAAATAAGACGACAAAGGCGACATCTCGATGGTCCACTTGATAATACAAGAATCACACAGATTAACAAAGTTTGTAAAAGAACCGTCATATGGTGGCGCGACGGTAAATTAAAACAGAAATATGTAAAATCGAGTACACGAAACGCGCTGCCCAACGGATAGGGGTCGCATTTTTCGGTACTGGCAAGCAAGCCTACCGCTATTTAAGCAGCCAAAGCCACGTGCCGCACCAAACGATCCCACCATGAGAGCATCGTTTAGCGTGTTTAAAAGCCAAACAAGTAAATAAATATGTAGATAAGTTTTTGTCCGTGTAATTTGCTGTGTTTTGAATATAAATTCAGCTTTATACGATGCAAAGGCGAGATGATGGTTTGTGCCGACTGTGGTGGCCTGACGAGTCCCATATTAGGACGAAACAGCGCTGTCGCCATCTGTCGGACCCGGAGTTTTTCTATATTTTGGAGTGCTCCGTACTTTTTAATACGAGAATCATGTAGATTGACAAATTTTCACGTCCGCTTCGCTAATATTTTTTTCTATTTTATTTTAAATTACACGGACAAAAACTTATCTACATATTTATTTACTTGTTTGGCTTTTAAACACACTAGACGATGCTCTCATGGTGGGATCGTTTGGTGCGGCACGTGGCTTTGGCTGCTTAAATAGCGGTAGGCTTGCTTGCCAGTACCGAAAAATGCGACCCCTATCCGTTGGGCAGCGCGTTTCGTGTACTCGATTTTACATATTTCTGTTTTAATTCACCGTCGCGCCACCATATGACGGTTCTTTTACAAACTTTGTTAATCTGTGTGGTTCTTGTATTATCAAGTGGACCATCGAGATGTCGCCTTTGTCGTCTTATTTGCTGTGTTTTGATTATAAATTCAGCTTTATACGATGCAAAGGCGAGATGATGGTTTGTGCCGACTGCGATGGCCTGACGAGTCCCATATTAGGACGAAACAGCGCTGTCGCCATATGTCGGACCCGGAGTTTTTCCATATTTTGGAGTGCTCCGTACTTTTTAATACGAGAATCATGTAGATTGACAAATTTTCACGTCCGCTTCGCTAGTATTTTTTTCTATTTTATTTTAAATTACATGGACAAAAACTTATCTACATATTTATATATATATATATATATATATATATATATATATATATATATATATATATATGTTATCTTGAATAATTCACTTAAAACTTTTTACTTTTACACATTTATTTCTTTCAAAATACAACTTGGTTCTTAACTGGTATAACGACGACTTACAACTCGAATTATAAGTGTCGTTTTACAAAAAATGATATCTATTTATACTTAAAAATAAAGCAACGTCTGCATGTTGCATCATATTGCGTCATGTTGCATCATCCTAGTCACGTAAACCGTGTTACAATGTTGCTTTTGCTGATTCTGCTTTAATTGGCGGATTTGTTAATGCGACCCTTGATACGACGTTCAAGGAATAAGTTCTAAATAATTATTAATTATAATATTATTGTAGAATCGCATATAACATATATATATATATATATATATATATATATATATATATATATATATATATATATATATATATATATATATATATATATATATGTAATCGAAGGTTTTCGGGCATCCCGTGTATGTGCTGAGTCCCTCTCAGGACTGTAAGGCAGCTGACGTTTCGGTGAAATCTCATTCACCATTTTCAAAGCTCACTGTATGGCGTCCACGAGCGAACTGACGCCTGCGACTCCGGTGTTGTCGGTACCGTATACGCGGCGGACGTGTTCGTTTTCCGAATGGTTCCGAACCAGGTGGCGTGACCTGCTGCGCGTCATCGGCACTGTTGCCAGTGTTTGTGGTTGCGTTGCCGAGTTGTAATCTCTTTCGTTACTAAGTGGTACTGGTTGATGTTTTGTAAGCAGATTTTTCCAAGTATTGGGCACACGTTGGCTATCATCTCTGCTATTTAAGTTGTTGGGCCTCTTTGCAATTTTAATAGCCTCCCTTATAACCCTTGTGGACAGGTTTTCACATCTCGATAGCATTTCTGTTCCCGAGAAATTTATCTTATGTCCTGTGTTGAACCAGTATTGGGCAAGAGCAGAAGAAGTTGTTTTTTGCTTGACAGCATTTATATGTTCGTCTCTTCTGGCGCTTATTTTACGGTTGGTTTGGCCTACGTAGGATGAGCCGCACTCTCCGCATGGAATTTCGTATACTGCCTGGTTTTCTAAAGGGATTCTTTCTTTAGGTGTTGGCAAGAGATCTTTTACTTTACGGTCTGTGGTGAAAATGGTTTCAATGTTGTGTCTCCTGAGAATTCTTGCGATCTTGTAAGAGGCACCACAGACAAAATGAAAAATAAAAGTAAATATTAACGGTTCAAGAAAATCAATACATATATATATATATATATATATATATATATATATATATATATATATATATATATATATATATATATATATTCGGTAACCAGCGAATGAAGTGGTACTGAGTGGAAGAGTTTTTGATAGTCCATGTAGGCGACGAATATTTTCCTTCGTTTAATATAGACCTGCAGATGATTAAATCGATAATAAATTGCTCGTTGCAACCTATTACGCCCCTGGAACATGTGCATGAATACGTGTCGTGTCAAGCAAGATGTGATCATATTGTATAACGTGTGAAAGCAAGTGATGTTCCGGTACTTGACTAGATGTTGTATATAAATGTATTATTAATTATATGATCAGTACAGAAATCCACTATTAAATATTTTTAGTAATAAATTGAATTGGGTCAAAATATTTTTTTGAATTGCAAGCTTATAATATTTTTTTTAATTTAAAGAAACAAACGTTCTGCATTGTCCTTCTTTGTTTAATATGACAGAAATGATTGAGAAAACTAGTTCGTCAAATTTATATAGAGCTATAAAAAATTTTTTTATTATTTATTTGTGATGCTACGGTAGCCTTTGAAGGAAAAATGACTTTTTAAGCATCAGAAAACCCATTTGCTTTTATAAATTATTAAATTATACTCTTTACTTCTTACCTAATCATAAATTTCCATACTAAATCATTTTTATGTACATATACATCATAACAACTTTTATTGCTGCTATTAAATATATTCTGTTAGAGATGTTTCGATAGAGAATGCTTTTATTATTTTACAGCTCAATTTTATGATGTGCTGAGGCTCGTTATTTTGATTTGATTCTTTTTGTGTAGGTCAATAACTATTTAACGAAGCGGCTTTATCTGCATTGTAGTTTTCACTATTTCTCTTTGTGTTTCCAAATTTAGGGCTCGAACCCATCCATAAAAAAATCATAAAAATGCCGCTTCTTAATACAGCCATTTTAACAAGATAGGTCAATCGGATTACTTTTCTAAGGTTGGTCGTAAAAGGTCCTGTGCCATAATACATATAAGGTCATAAAAACGCAGGTACACTTTCGATTTAGGACATTTATTCACTGGAAAATATCCTGAATAATAAAAAATCTCCTCAAAATAGGCCCGAACTGTTGGAAATGGGAAATATTTACAATGAAATTAATTTTATTTTGGAGGGCGCAAATGAAATTTACTGCCTGCATACATATACAATCTGCGCCTCAAACAAAAACATGTCAAAAATGAGATGCAAAATATGTGCCTGGGGAAATAAAACACAGATTTATTCACTTAAATTTTTATTTAAAAATTAAAAATAATATATAATATAATAAAGTACGAAAGCTTTCACGGCTTTGGTCAAGTTGAAAATCATGGTTTTTGGGTTTAGACCGTGTCAAATTGGAATTATTATTCTAAGTTTCGCCTACGATTACATAGAGCATCTTCAGGGATTTTTATTCCACGAGATTAGAACACTGAATGACTATCGAGAAGTTTTTTTTAGAGGAAGGTAAATCTTTCATAGACACCTTCACGAAGTGTTCAGGTAGTGCCGGATTCCTACGAACTGGAATTAAGGTCCCCACGATCTCCTCCTGTTTGCCATAGTGAGGCTATAACCTACAGAAGTGCACTGTGAGTGTCCCCTTGGTTTTCCAGCCGAAGCCTTGTAAACCTCCGGTCATCACTGATTGGTATTTCCGCTCCAGGTGCCGTTGCACCTATTGCTTCTCACCGCCTTATATTTCGCTCGTCTTTCTCACATTACCTGAAATATTGATCTGACCTGGGCTTCGTGCACCCTTCTTCCTTAATGTTATCCTTGGGATTCCTCCATGGGATCTGCTTACCGTTCGGTCTTGCTTCTTTTTCTTCAGAGTTCTTTTTTCACTCTTCTGTTTCTTTCTTCCTCTTCTTTCTTCTCTTCTACCTGATATTCTGGAATCTTCCTAGATTCTTTACCTAGAGTTGCATTCTAGAACTTTTATATTTTCTTACGGCCACTTCTGAGTCGTAGTCCACTGCTTGCTTTATCAGTGGATTGTCATGCTCTTCAGCTTCTTGAAAGACTTCTGAGTAGTGGATATATGAGAGAAGGAAAGAGGAGGAGGAGTAACAAGAGTAAATCATCAACACTTTTCATCCTCCTTATCTTTTCTTCTCTCATTATACTTTTCAAATCTCTCATTATTCTTATTAAAAAACCTCGTATCATCAACACTTTTCATCCTCCTCCTCTTTTGTTTTCTCACTCGAATTATCTCGTATACATTCGAGTTACTTCGTATACATTCGAGTTACTTCGTATACATGTTAACATGACCTTGTATCCCTTCTTTAAATTTTGATTATAAACACGAGTTACTTCGTATACATTCGAGTTACTTCGTATACATGTTAACATGACCTTGTATCCCTTCTTTAAATTTTGATTATAAACACATTACCAGCTTAAAACATACTAAAATTAAATATGTCTTCTGCTTCTAACGAAAGTGAATTAAATTTATTAATTCAAAAATTTTATAAAAAATGTAAAAGTTCTGCTTTTGAGTTCGAACATTATGCAGTTGATAGTGGTCCATCTTGGTTTCAATATTATTTGCATATATATCCAAAAACCATATGGAGGCTGTGAAATTGTGCGAACGTTATTTTAAAAACAAAGATATTGTACAGTTTATACGTGAATTAGTGAATGAAGTCATTTAAACCAATATATTAGAGACCCTGTTGTATTACAAGAATTAATCATATCGCGTGGTGAAGATGATGCCTAAAATTGAAAATTTTGTGAGGGACCTTTATGAAGGGTTCATTATGAACGAAGCATGTTCCAGATATTTATCTTGTTTAGTTGAAGATGAAAGTGAGGGTCAAGATTTGTTGTTATATATAAAATATGTTGATCATGCAAATTGTTGTTTTAATATTTACTTTGTAATATTTACTATTAAATATAAAATTATTTACTTATTATTTACTTATTATTTGTTGGTATTTAATTTATCATCTTTTGTTGCTCCACGTATCTATTTTATAAATTTACTAAAGTGAAAATTCATTGGTGGTAGGACTTTATATCGACTTCATGGTCAAATAAGCTTATCCACCTCAAGGTCAAACATAAGGTTAGATCTCCTACTATGATCGGATTCGATGAAAGGTTAGCCATGTTGTTAACTTTAAAATTAAACTCAAGGTGATGTATACGAGGCTTTTTGAAAAGTATAATGAGAGAACAAAAGAGGAGGAGAATGAAAAGTGTTGATGATACGAGGTCCTGACACTCCGGGCTGTTGCTCCTCGACAGTAATTCAGTGTTCTAGTCTCGTGGAATAAGATGCCTCGTGCATAGTCTAAACTCAAGAACCATGAATTTTAATATAATATACTTCTTCAAATAATTTATACTGAAGCGCTATATCTAGAATTGTATACTGAAAAAAAAATAGGAAGAACCAAGAAATATTTTATGTTGACTAAATTTTAAGTGTGTTAAAATATGAAATGCTTTTTAGAAATTGCATTCGACTAATTTTTTTTTTCATTTTTACATTTATTTATGACATTTTGAAGTATCTTGTTTCTTCTTCAATTTATTATTTATATGTTTTGGTTCTTTTCCCAATCTTTGAATTTATATATATATATATATATATATATATATATATATATATATATATATATATATATATATATATTGTTCCGGCCGTCTACAAACAAACTACACACACTGTATTATGTGAATAACTTTTATTGTCAACCTTACTTTTTACACTTGTCGAATTAATTTAAGTTGCGTTGACAAGCTCTCAAACTACACTGACCCAGAAAGTCGGTCTGGACCCTTTATATACCCTTTTGGTCGATACCGGAAGATTCCCTAATTCTCTAGAAGGATTTCCATACTACATGGGGTAATCAAAATAAGAAAAAGGAATAATCCGGCGATTTCTAGACCTTCCATCATAGGCGTTCCATGTTAAAATTAAGGAAATGGAATTCTCTAAAAAGTTTCAGACCTTCTTTCATAGTCGTCTCCTGAGGAAATTAACAAAGGTAAAATTACTTAAATAAATTATAAACTTGTAGAAAATATACCTAAAACCCTACAAACTACGAACAAAAATTAATACTATGAAATATAAAATGCTACAAAGTTCGTTACTGTAAAAAAATATACCTAAAACCCTACAAACTACGAGCACAAACTAATACTAGGAAATGTACAACGCTATAAAGTTTGTAACATTGCCCCCCTTCCAAGCCTTGATCGTCCCGATCAACCTTCTTGATCTTGGTAATGGGCCAATCTGTCCAGATGCACGACTTTCATCTTCGCATGAGGGCTTTTCTGAATTCGGTACACTAGATCGTTTAGTCGAGTCACTATATTGTACGGACCTTCCCATGACTTTTGAAGCTTTGGTGAACGCCCTTTGGTTCTTTTCGGATTGTACAACCAAACTCTTTCACTAACCATGAATCGACGCGTATTGGCTTTGAGGTCATAGCGAGTCTTCATTCTGTCGCTTTCTATTTGTAACTTTTGACGGACTTCTTCGTGTAAGACCTGCAGCTGCTTACTAACTTGGCTGGAGTAGTCTTCGCAAGTTGCTTCAGAATCGGGTGGACGTCCATTAAGTAAATCGACTGGAAGACGTAATCATTTTCCAAAAATTATGCTGGCAGGTGTTTTTCCAGTGGCTTCGTGAATGGCTAAACGATAGGCTAGTAAAAATGGCTGAATGCATTTGTCCCAGTTATTTTGTTGTTCATTTACTTGTATCCTTATGTAATTCTCCAGCGTTCTGTTAAATCTCTCAACCATTCCATCTGACTGTGGATGAAGGGGTGTTGTTCTAGTTTTGTGGATTTTCAGAAGGTTGCAAAGGTTCGTAAAAACGTCAGATTCAAAATTTCTGCCTTGATCAGAGTGTATCTCTCCTGGCACCCCATATCTACAAATCCACTGTTCAAACAACATTTCAGCAACAGTGGTGGCTTCTTGGTTTGGTACCGCATAGACTTCTGGCCATTTACTGAAGTAATCCATAGCTACCAACATACAGCGATTCCCGGATTTACTAATAGGAAATGGTCCTGCTATGTCTATAGCAATTCTTTCAAAAGGTACTCCTACATTGTACCGCTTCATTTTACCATGGCTACGAGTCCTCGGTCCTTTACTGGCAGCACAGTCGGTACAGGTTTTGCACCAATCTTTTACATCTGCACGGTTCCCAGCCAATAGAACCTCTCTCGAACTTTTTCAAGAGTTTTCATAACCCCTAAGTGTCCGCCACCTACACCATTATGTAAAGCTTGCAGTACTTCTGGAATCCTTTTGGTGTGTAAAACAGTCTGGTATTTGTAGTCTTTGCCATCAGAGCTCTCCCAAACTCTATTTAAAAGACCATTGTGCATAGTTAAGGAATCCCATAAGGCCCAGTAACCTTTCACTTTTTTAGATTTTGACGAGATTTCTTGAAAAGTGGGTCGATTTGAATTATTATTCCTTAAGTTTATGATGAGGTTAAGATCTGGATCTTCTTGTTCTTTGGAGATGATTTTGGGATCCCAATCCAAAGAGCATTGTAGTCGTATCTTTCGGCAATAAAAATCGTCAGGATTTTCTCGCCCTTCGTGTCTGTTACAGTGCTTGCATTCTTCTGAACATGGTCTCCTTGACAAAGCGTCTGCATTTTTGTGGTTTAAGCCTTTTCTATGTTCAATTTTAAAATCGTACTCTTACAAGCGTTGTAACCATCGTGCTATTTGACCTTGTAAAAGCCACTTTAATGATGCATGGTCTATTCGGAGGAGAAATTTTTGGCCATATAGATATTTGTGAGAGTGTTCCAATGTCTTCATAATGGCGAGTAGTTCTTTTCTTTTTACACAATAATTTCGCTCAGCTTTGCAGAGTACTTTGCTAAAATAAGCAATCACTTTTTCTTGACCATTTTGTATCTGGGACAAATTTTTCACCTATAGAGGAGTTACTAGCGTCCGTATCCACAACAAACATCTGATCAGGCTCAGGATATGACAGTTTTGGAGGATTACAAAGTGCCTGCTTTAATTCATGAAAAGAGTTTTCGCAATCTGCGGACCATTCATAGTTGTTGCTATTTTCAGTCAGTCGATGCAAAGGTCTTGCAATATCGGCGAATCTTTTTATGAATTTTCTATAGTAAGTACATAAATATATATATATATATATATATATATATATATATATATATATATATATATATTATATGTATATATATATATATGTATATATATATATATATATATATATATATATATATATTATGTATATATATATATATATATATATATATGTATATATATATATATATATATATATATATATATATATATATCAATTTGAAAACCTTTCAAAACTTCTAAAAAGTTGTAGAAATTCGATGGGAATGATAAATTCTGAATTAAGTTTTTGAATGGAAAGATTCGCATGAATTTGTAGTTCTAAATACTGTTTCAGAAGTTTACGCCTACAATGGGCAGCAGGGGTGGGCCCAGCAACTCTCTTGAGGGTGGAAGGGTGTGATATCACAAGAGTACAATATCGCAAGCGGAAGCGAGTTGTCAACCGAGGGAGGAGGGGTGCCAAGTATATTAATGTTAATTACGGACAGGCAGAGCTGAGTCTACTTTCCTGAATTCGGAGCTCTTGGGGGAGGGGGAGACGATCGCACCGTATGACTAGCCAAAGCAAGCTCTGGACAGAGGAGAGATCGCGTCTATTTTTCTGAAATCAAAGCTCTTGGGGGCGGGAGACGATTGCTCCTAACGCCTCTCCCTGGATCAGCGCCTGCAAGCAGTTTGTTAAACGTATTTCATTCTCAAATTATATAACTATTATTTATTTTTTGCACATCTAATGAATATTAATATATCCAAATTTGAATTAAAAAATCCAGGAAATTTTATTATTTATGTCACGATTTTCATGAGCCAAATATTTACAGTTGATACCAATAATATTATACAATAATCCCATCTCCAATAATGAAATAGTATTTAATATTATCTCCATTATTTACTTTCTATCGCATAGATTAAACCAAATGTAATTTAATTTTGAAATCTCCTATTCAAATAAATATTAAATTAGTTTTTTACCAGTACGTTAGCACGGATTTTATCATCCAATGTTTATTTAATACAAATTGATATTTGTTTCACAGATTTAATATACAGTGTGTCCGAAATTGGTGATAACAGCATTGCAATCTAGAAAACTCCAAGAAATAGAACGGCGGTTAAATGGCAAAAGTTTTATGTAATGATATCAGTAGGTCTACCATTTTTTTCAATACACTGTTGACATTTTTTCGACACGGCTCCGGATACACGTTGAATTATATTTCGATTAATACTACCAAGAATATTGTGAGTTCTCTGTTCAAGAACTTTCCTGCTTTCAGGGTGATCAATTTCGAATACATAATTTTTCACATATCCCCATAAACAAAAGTTTAAAGGTGCTAGATTAGCGCACAGAACTACTATTGAAGATTCCTTTTTCACCAAAAGTCTCCATTAAAAATGTTTCTATTCCCTGGGTAGTCCAGTCATTTGGTACTTTTACCTGGAAAGTTTTCCGGGAGTTTGAAAATTGCTAATTTTATAGATTTTGATGTGCTCTTTTCGAATTTCGACTTTGCCACCTCGTATCTCCGCCGCCTCGCGCCGCCATATTGGAAAAATGGCGCCTAATAACAGTTTTTTTACAATATCTCCTTTCCGACGCATTTTATGACAAAAACATTTATATACAGAATTAAACTAGAAAAAATTTCATACAATTTTTTTTGTAAAATCAATAATTTTTGGCGTACGAGCACCGCAAAGTACATTTCAATATGTGTTTTGGAAAAAAACTCATTTCCACACCACCTTGAGGTAGAGTAAGCGGGGCGTTTTTTTGTCGTGGTGTCCCCTGTAGGCCTAATCCACATGTGATGCACACTTTCGAAATTAGCGCAATCTCCTTCGCTTTGCTGTTCCAGATAGACCAGGCGTTGCGAGTTCGTCTTGGGCACCGATCGAGACGTCGCAGACAGAAATTTCATCCGCATCATCTGCGATGGATATAGCCACAATACATCTGATACGGATGGCATAACTACTTCCGAAGCAGCGTTGTCAAAAACAAATTGAGAAAATGCGTTATCATCGAAATTCAAGGGTGCGCGCATAATAGCTGAAACTTCGAACAACATTGCTTCGGTGTATGAAGAGCAAAATCCAAGAGATGATAATACATCTATTTATCGCCGAGATCCATACTTGTGAAATAAAAATGTAGCTAGTCCGATCTGTAATGATGATATAAAAGATTTCGGCCTTGCTGCTGCAATTATAGAATGGGCGGGAGCAATGCTTTTTTCTTCCATTTTTCAAAAGACTCTCGTTTGTTTCTTAAAATCACTCCATCAAACGCGTAAAGTTTCAGGTATATCTGACTCAGAGTCTTGAAAAAAATGATCTGATGAAGGATAATGTTTTGTCTCATAATCCGTAGAGCGAATATCCTCTATAATAATTTCGCTGCTGTTTTTACAATACGTCGACGTTCTTCTGCATTGTCATCACTTTTTTGATTGTATCAGGCTTCCGTTAACAGCTTAAACCCTGTACTTCGTAAACAAACCACCGGAGCCTTATTGGCAGTGACGGCAATTAAAATATCATTACCGTATTTTTTGAGGAGTTGTGCTTTCACTGTTTTTATGTGTGAACGGTAATCACCTTCAATTTTGGCTATCAATTCGTCCAGAGAAAACTGACACTCATCGGAATTCTGCTCAAGATAAGAATAAATCTTATTTGCATACGGACCTTTTTTTTATATCTTCATGAACCACTATCGATTTTAGTCCCGCCAAAAGTTCAACTTTATTGTCTTTTCTTTTAACACTTGACTTACGAAAAGTCTCCAACCCTTTTACCTTCACTTCAATTGTTTCACTTTCTCATAATGGATTATTACAAATAAAACAATTTACTTTATCAGAAGCCATGGCTCTATAAACACAAACAACACTGTGAGACGATAGACGTATACTGATGACTCAGACTAAACTAAATACTTTTCTTGAGTTCTACCGACAGATGTTTCGTTTAAGGTCGAGAGAGGGACCCGACACAAAGGCGACGCATTACCCTTTTACAAACAAAAAATGTTAATACATAAATTAAAGGAAATTTTCTCCGGTTTAATTTTGTATATAAATGTTTTTGTCGTAAAATGCGTCGGAAAGGAGATATTGTAAAAAAAACTGTTATTCGGCGCCATTTTTCCAATATGGCGGCGCGAGAGGCGGAGATACGAGATGACAAAGTCGAAATTCGGAAAGAGCACATCGAAATCTATAAAACTACCAATTTCCAAAACTCCCGGAAAACTTTCCAGGTAACCCTCTTTTTTTTGACCAAATGACTGGACTAGGGACCCTATCCTTGAACTGGGGAACGTGAAGTGATCGGTGAAAAGGTCGCGAACGCGTATTCTTGAAATATTCATCATTCATATCCTCGTTCGCCCGGTGGAAGGTAAGCGAACGGTGAAACATGCGCAAATGAAATGTCAGCCGCTAAATGACATATTTAATGCACGGATTTCAAAAAATAAAATAGTATTAAAAAATTTTATTTTTGGTTCTTCAAAATAACTCATCATTAAAAAAAAATAATATGTTGACGAACCGTTTCTTTAAGACGTTTTATTTTTTGAATAAACAGTTGAAACGTTAATTAGGTGGTACCCAGATATTTTTAATATTTTCAAATTTTTTAATAAAATATCCTTAGAAAGTTGGATATGTCTCGCAAATATTAAGCAAATTTGAGATTAAAGACATATAAAATGATTACAGGAGATTCTGTTCATAACTCAATTGTATGAGCGTGCTATTTAAAAATGTTTTTCTAGGGCCAGTTCTGCTTATGGATTTAACATAAATACTTGTGTCCATAACCGCCGAGTATCTTAATTTTATGCAGTTAAATCTAACATAATTCTTTTTACGATACAACTTATAATAAATTTGAGAAATCACAATTTGTAAGCTATCTGAAACTTTTATTTAAATAAGTAACAAATTTTATATTTAAATTATGTTAACTACAGCACTTAACTTAATTAGACTGTGTTAAACACTCTACGACACTACAATTAAATAAATATTATGATTATAATTTATCGGGACATATAAATATGAACACTACAGACCAACGAATGAGTTCCTTCAGCATAAAAACCTTATTTATGGTACATTTGATCTTCAAGTCTCTACAAATCTTTATAAAATAAAAAAAAATATATATTTAAAGTTGAATGTGAGATCCTCCAGTATCTTTAATGGACGTCTTCTGTCTGGCCTTTGGTTTCGGTCCCTGGTCATAAACAGTTTCTCTATCATTGTTCAAGTTTCAGGTTTTCTTTCAAATTTAGTTGTCAGAACAGAACATCTTGCAGTAAGAGGCTGGACACTTTGTGAATTCATACAATAAATAACTGATTGGATAGTTTCCGTAGTGGATTGGGATGATGGCTTTTAGCCATACTACGTAGAGTTGTAATTTCCACCGTTTCAAGGTTTATCAGTGCTGACTTTCTGCAATTACTGTCAGTATATTACTTTGTATATATGGTTGCTGTTTTTCTTGATTTCCCTTTTTTATATATTAGAATCTTAAAATACTTGGCTCTTTATATGCATTTTTCTTTAACAGTTTTAGAGTGTCAATTTAAGAAAAATTTAATCCATGCAAAGTACAAATATTGTAATGGCAATTAATAACTTCACAAAAGTAACAAAACCAGCACTATTTTTTATTACTTTTGATGATTAATTTCAAGTACCAAAACTACTTAATGCCTAAAATGGCAATAAAATATACTAAGCACATTTTTGGTCAGACAGTTCAATTCAATCTGTCATCCATTTTATTTTTTGAAATTCTCGGGTTTTAGCACGTTCATATCTGACAACATTGGCTTTTCAAGAATACGGCTTTTACTGTCCAAAAGTTCACATCGCCATTCCCATCGCCATTCACATCACCTTTCACATTACACTTTCGAGTATTGGGGCCCTGGAAGTATGTGCGGGGCAACCGTCTTGCTGAAACATTAGGACATTATCAAACTGATCATTTGGGTGAACTTCTGGAATGACAGGAACAATTTGATTTTGTAATACTGCAAGATATCTTTAACCTGTCAGTGCTTGGTCGTAAGATACGATAAGACGAATTGCTAAAAATAATGGCGAATACTAAAAAAGATAAATTGTAATCATTGCAATTTTAATAAAAATATTTTAAAGATAAATAATTAAATTCGTTTGAATTTATTTAAACCTATTATATATGTGGACAAAGAAATATATTGGAACAATTGTTGTATATATATATATATATATATATATATATATATATATATATATATATATATATATATATATATACTAGCGACCCGCCCCGGCTTCGCACGGGTGCAATGCTGATACTAAATACACTACAGAAAAACTGTGAATATTTATTTTATTTTTACAACAATTATTACATCGGCCTCCGACGCACTATTTATAGGCACGCTGCCGCCGCCCCGGTCGGCCAGTACCGCCGCAAGCGCTACTTCCCGCAATTTTAAATCTGTAATATCTTCGAAAATATTCATTTAAATCTTGTGCTGTAAAGGACCATATAGATCTATATTAAATCAACAATGTATTTAAGCTATTTAATTGGATAAGGATTAATGCTGTATTGGTTAAAATCGCTTCAAAATTTGCCATTATTTGTCGTAAAAAGTAAATGACAAAAAAATGTTATTGTGGGATATCCATGAGAGATAGACATATACCATCGCGGAGTTTTCTGTAGACCTTTTCAATGTGTACAAATAATTAGTACATTATTTTGATAAATCTCGTAGGGTTCAGCCTGCGTTTGCAATGTAAGCGGAAAAAAATATGATAATTAACGACATCACATTAGAAACCTCAAAAATAACAGTATTTCTCCACTATTTAATGGATGTTATTATACATATAAACCTTCCTCTTGAATCACTCTATCTATTGAAAAAAACCGCATCAAAATCCGGTGCGTAGTTTTAAAGATTTAAGCATACAAAGGGACATAGGGACAGAGAAAGCGACTTTGTTTTATACTATGTAGTGATTTGAGATTAGTGAAATACCCACATCTATATTTATTCCAAAATCATTAAACCAGGGCAATTTTTCTTAAACGAAAAACTTATTACGATGAATGTTTGGGATGCCTTAAAATATCAATATCTAGATAATAATGTTAAAAGTTCTGTTGAGATGTGTTCCAGAATAATAGAAGTTGGAAAATCTACTATGTACTGAATACTGAAGGAGAAAAAAACGACTATATATATATATATATATATATATATATATATATATATATATATATATATATATATATATATATATATATATATATAAAGGGGGAAGTAGTCGCGACTGACTAGTCAAGAAACAATATTCCAAACTAGGGTTATTGGGGATGCAGTCTGTTTAAATTTGTAGGCTTTGGTAAGGAGAAAAACCCTTTTTGATTTTGTTAAGCTTTCGAAAATTTATTTACCTCTTCTTCAGGACACCTCAAGAATTATTAATTAAATAGTTACTTATAATTATTAAATAACTCACCAATGTGGTTTGAATATTAAACAAGTACACGTTTGAAAAACAGGGGAAAAAAACCAACATTAGCACTTTTGAACTGTATTTGAAGGCATATTTTTGATGAAATTGCAAAAATTCTAGAAAGTTCGAAAACAACCAAATGTCCTGCTTGACTATTCCTACATTTTCTAATGACACCTGTCATGTGTCAACCGGGAAGTGTAGTGGGTGGCGTAAGTAGTGGGGGAAAATACGGATACTATATAACTATAATTTTTTGTAAAAATTTTATTAATAAACAATTTAATAATTAATATGACTAAACAAATTGTTACTATGATATAAATTAATAAAACAATATCAATATTATAAATATTTCTTGTGATGCATAAGTTTCCTTGAAGGGAAAATTAATAATGCGCCTGAACTATGGCAACCCGCCGACAGCGGCCTGCAGCAGCTATTTTCGATTAGATTCTGTCCAATTTTCGAAAGTTCACAGATCGTATGGAAGTGTATTTCTTGGATCTAAAAAAATCACAGATAAAGTACAAGTATTAAAAAGCATTTTCTGCAAATTTGAGCCCTTGATATTCATTTGCCACGCCATTATGAATTTTTGAAAAAAAAAATAGTTTTTTTTCATCCAAAATCAATAAAAAAAAATTTAAGATTGGAAATGATACATCTAAATCCAATGCATGCATTAAAAAAATTTTATCCTCATCCGGTGAAAAGTTATCGCAATTTTTTTGGTGCAAAAATTGGTTTTTGCAAAATTTCTCAGCTCACGATTGAAATTTTTTTTTTTAAATAAATCTTCAAAATATAAAAAAATACAAACAATTTCCATTAAAATTGAGCATAATATCTTAATTAAGAAAGCGAAAAATTGAGGTTGAATTTTCAACTTTGACATCGAATTTCTCGAAAAATAAAAAACTTACAGATTCCGTGTTTGACATGCTTTTTTAGAATGATAATACCTATATTTCTGTTAAGTTTTAAATCGGTAATTTGTTAACAAATGTATTTAAAAAAAGAAAAACGGTAAATTTTGTCGAAAAAAAATATATCTCGATAACTAGTGGCGCCACCTTATATGAATCGATAGATTTTTTAATTCTCTACAACTATTGTTTAAAACATTTGTCGATACAACTTTTACTTTTCGAGATAAATGCAAAAAAGAACGAAAATCGTGACCATTCTTGGTCCGCCCTTTTTGGCACAAGTCTTTCAGAGTTACCATCAAGATATGTTTTATAGGATGCCGAAATAAACATATTCTTGCAAAAAAACCAATGTTACATTTTTGTTAACAAAACAGCTCTTTTTTGATCTAATTTCCATGGAGTAAATAGTAATTTCGGGTTTTTAAATAGATCTACCTATCATTTACTAGCCTCGTACAGTGTTGTCACGTTTTCCAACTTGTAGGTCGTCTATTTATAATAATTCGGAAATTTGAGAATATTTCCGTTTAAATAAATCCTTTGTCATCGGTGACCGTGAGATTGGTTTATGAATGCAATCCCACGAACTTGAGATATAAAACTGGACTGCTCATGAAATAATTTTTGACCCCCACTTATTGGTCGCCATTCGGTGCAATGATTTGTATGGCAACATTGAATTCCCTGCTAGTTTCTTACATTGGCGTGAATGTGTCATGTATGAATGTCAATTCTATAATTCTAACTAACAGGTTTAGACAATAACTATCTCTTTCTATACTATATGTAAAACAATAAATCGCTCTTCCTTGTTTTACTTGACAGGTTAATCGAGTATCTTCAATAAAAAAGACCAGAGCTCCGATTCTGTAAGCATATTTTTTGACATTCTCTTTCCTTATCTCTTTTAGGACAGTGATATACTTATTTGTTAATACCGACTGAACAAGGATAGAAGATCCTTATTATGACATTCTCTTTTCCTTTACTCTTATAGAATCGCAGCCCAGGATAATTGTTTCTGTAAAACAATATTTAACTTGAATTTCTACTTTTAGTTTCCTCAAAATTATAATTTTTCTGTTTAAAGCAACTCCAATAAAGCAAATTTTTTAAACTTCTTTGGAACAGCGTAAATATGTAACAATTTTATTATTTTTAGATAACAAGCATAAAATGTCAGTTCTTATAAATAAATGAAAATGCTTTTTCTATGACTGTTTATATATTTTATTTTTTACAATAAAACTGTTATTTAGCAAAATAGCTAAAATGTGAAATATACGCCAAAAACAAATCTAGACTAATTTTTTTTTTGAAATATCTGTTTTAGAAACATCCTTATTCGGACGTAGAGTATAAGAAGTTAACGAAAAAAAGTATTAAGGCATTTATTTTTAAAAATTTTATATCATGAATTAATATAGTATATTGTTTAATGTAAGGCATCGAAATGTCCATATAATCTATTGCAAAGTAAGATAGTTTCATCATTTAAAAATAGCTTCGATTAGGTCTTTGTTAAAATTATTTTCTCCTCGATGCTTTTAGGGAACTGATATGTTAGGTATTTATATAGGGTTAACAACATTCATAATAATGTTGACATTTCCTTCATAAAAACGGAGCTTTAATTTAAATGAAGTAAAGTAACATTATGTATTAAACCATTTTTATAAAAAAAATATTAAACTCCAAAGGGGATAGTGTTAAAGCAGTTTATATTTAATTGTAAACAAAACAATATTTATTAAGATACTTTAAATATAAAGAAGCTTGTAAATACAAGATAATTCTTACATTAATACAATGATTTTTAATCTAAATATATACATAAAGATTAACTAGCAACTTTTAATTTTTACACTAGTTCAAACTTTCAATTTACTTAACTATTTAAGGATCTCGAATTGACCTTTCCTAGAGTTCAATTTTTGAAATGGTAATCAATCGCAACTTCTCACTACTTTGACAAAGGATTTTCATGACACAAATTTCCTATCTGAGCTAAAATCAAGAATTTTTGTTTTATTAATTAATAACATATTCAAACAAAAGGTTATTATTTTATTTTTAGACAAAACAAATACATAAAAGTAAAATTTATGTAATTTCCAAACATCCTTAATAATATTGAAAAGTTTCATATTATATGCAATCATTTATTTCTATTTTAATAAGGCATATTGGTTTTTAAACGTATAATCATTTTAAATTTTAACACCATACCAGTTTAGATGTTCAGCTTTATATGTCAGTCACGATATTGTTGTTGGTTAATGCACACCTAATTCAGTGTATGTTATTAAGTCCAAGTTTAGTTGCTTCAAGATATTTACATCAAACAGTGCTTCGTAGTTTTTTTCAAGCAGTTTATTTGTAAGAAGCTCAACACAAACTTTTTGCTCATCTTCTTGTATAAAACAATTTCCAGAAAAATGCTCTGAACAGAGTTACTTATCTGATGTATAAAAGAATTATGATCATGACCAATTTGCTTCAGCTCTTGAATTTGAAGATTCTTTTCTCTTAGAAAACTAAAGTATTGATAGCATTTAATAATTATCATATATCATATCCATAAGATTATACTTGTTACCCTTAGATTTACATTTTGATTCTAAGGTAAAATTTTATATAATTATTATTGAATGCTTTATAACTTACCAATTAAATAAATTCCAATTTACCAGATGAGGTATTTGCACGTCTTACGATGAAGAATCACATTTTTTAAAATACAAAAAAAAACCTTAAAGTTCACATTCCTGTTTGAAATTTTCAGTAAAACGTTACATAAAATGTGATAAAATCCATAAAACAGCAAAATCAAAAATAAATTTTTGTCAAAATGAAAAGTATTCAGTCAATGTCAGAAATACACTTTCACCAATATCATAAAAACTTAGGGAATTCATTGTTCCCAAAGCAATTATTTGCACCAAATGGCACGGGGTACGGTGGGGTCATTTTTTTTATAAGGGAGATATGGAACACGAGCAGTCCAGTTTTATATCTCAAGTTCGTATGCAATCCCTACATGGTAAGAAAAGATATAGCTGATTATACTAGAGTAAACAATATATTACATTTTCAATATAGCATTCTAAAGTAAATCATAAAAAATATTAAAAAAAATACAATAATATATTAAAATATAACAAATAGGTAAATAGAAAAAAAAGTATAGAAAATATTTCGTCTTTCTGACAAAAGAGTAAGAGTGGCCTAGAACCGCCACAAACTTAACAGGCCAAATCGAACAAATTATAAAGCTTTTATGGTGACTTTTATTTTCAGATAAACAATTTCCGAAAGCACATCTCAAAATTCAATCCCTGTTTATAATTGGAAATTGATTTAGTGATAAAATCGTTGACCCAAAATGAAACTGTACCAAATTAAAAGTCAAATCACGTTTTTATTGAGCCTTGAGTAACAAATTTTGCCATCCCATGTTTATTCAATACGCATTAAAGTTGGTTTCCGAATTGTAGCTTTTTGTGAATCGGTAATTATTTGATAAACTGCAGATTTGCGATTTGTTGTTTTAAAAATAAAAATTGTATGTAATAAAAACAATTTATTATTTCTTTCTCCCAAATTATGTTCCACATAGTAAGTAAAATCCCATCAAAAAAATCCATAGGGAAGCTAGGGGCTTGTTGTAACAGAAGTAAGACTTTTTCGCCGAAAATTTAAACTTTATAAACTTATTTTTAACCCACTTCTAAAAGAAAGAGGTTCTCAATTACACCATTATGTATCTTTTTACGTATGTACATCGATTCCTATAGACAGGGCGCCGATTTAAATGATATAATTAACCGATTTCTAAAAGAAAAAGGTTCTTAATTCGTCGAGTATGTATTTTTTTTATGTATGTACACCGATTTTTCCGGAACGGCTGCACCGATTTGAATGAAATTTTTTACGTTAAGTTCAGGGAGTTGCTGCGGTGGTCTCATATTTTTTTTTGGATGAAACTGGTGCAGTAAAATCCAAGATGACGCTGACAATATGGCGGCCAAAAAAACTAATTTTGTCTGATGTTCTCCAAAATTGGTATGGGGGAATTCTTGGGGTCGTACCCAACGAATCTAAAATTACTTTTAAAAAATTCAATATGGCGGATCCAATATGGCGGACAAAAACATTTAATTTTGGCCGATTTTCTTCAAAATTGGTGTGGGGGAGTTTTTGGGATCGCACATAATGAATCCAAAATATTTTTTAAAAAATCAGTATGGTGGATCTAATATGGCGGAAGAAAAAATCAATTTTGTCCGATTTTCTCCAAAATTGGTATGGAGGAGTTTTCGGGGTCGCACATAACGAGTCTGAAATTATATTTAAAAAAATCAATATGGCGTATTCAATATGGCTTATAAAAAAATAATTTTGTCGGATTTTTTTTCAAAATTGATATGAGGGAGTTTTTGGGATCGCAAATTACGAATCTGAAATTATTGAAAAAAATTAAATATGGCAGATTCAAGACGGCGGATTAAAGATTCTACATCTCTCGATTTTGTCTAAAATCAGTACTGAAGGATTTTTGTTCGTGTTAATTACGAATTTAAGATATTTTTTGAAAAACTCCCTCTGGCGGATTGAATATAGCGTCCTAAAAATTTTACATTCTTCGATTTTGTTCAAAGGTGGGACTAAATCGTTTTTGAGGATGTAAATAACGAATATAAAATTATTTTAAGAAAATTCAATATGTCAGATGCAATATGACGGTCTAGACATTTTAAGTTTCCGGATTTTATCCAAAATTGGTACTAGGGGGCTTTAAAGAGTTAGATTAGATTGAGACGTTAAAATTATTTTTTTGAAATTCAAAATGGTGGGTTAAAAATTTTACCTTATTCGTATTTTTTTCAGATTTGATATTAGGGGATTTTAGGGGTCGAGTGTATTACCAATGTGAAGGTTATTTTTTACAACTATTAGGTTGATACAATATGAGAAACTGAAAATTTTGCATATTCTGATTTTGTCTAAAATTGATATTGCGAGGTTCTTGGGGCGTATACAAACTCAATATGCAGTATAAAATGTATCGGACTAAGAAATTTACT
The DNA here is from genome assembly GCA_034092305.1 of Diaprepes abbreviatus. Lineage (NCBI taxonomy): Eukaryota > Metazoa > Arthropoda > Insecta > Coleoptera > Curculionidae > Diaprepes > Diaprepes abbreviatus. Next base: position 3,286,290 of record JASJET010000029.1, on the reverse strand, counting down.
TAATTATCGATAATGGAAGGTTTTAGGGCCTATATTACCAATCTAAAATTAATTTAAAATTTTAGATAGTGAATTTACTATGACAGACTAATTATTTGTTGGACACAACTTCACTGGTATTTGGAAAACTCTGAGAATCAAAAAAACTTCTGGTGGTTCAATTTAGGGTGATTTACAATTTTGGATAAAATGGGTACTTTTTCCCACCTTGGAGTCATTGCGAGGTACACTAATTTCGAGTAGTACCTAGTTCAAATAATTTTTGGATATCACAAAGAATTCAAAACTATAAATCGAAAAATAAAATTTTTATAAAAAAAAATTGAACCGACTTCTAAAAGTGCGCTAAAAAGTGAAAAATAACTATAAATTTTTATATGAAATTGAAATTTTTGAATATATATAATTATAGTAAAAAAGCAATTATACATAAAATATTTTTATCTCTTTATGCGAATCACATTTTGTCAGGTATTAGTTTGGCGCCGACTTCAAAAATTGAAATTTTACTATAATTATATATTTCATATAAAAATTTATAGTTATTTTTCACATTTTAGCGCACTTTTAGAAGTCGGTTCAATTTTTTTATAAAAATTCAATATGACGGTCCAGTATGGCGGACAAAAAAATTTAATTTCTCCGATTTTCTCCAAAAGTGGTATGGAGGAGTTTTCCGGGTCGTACATAAAGAATCTGAAATTATTTTAAAAAATTCAATATGACGGATCCAATATGGCGATTCCAATATGGCGGATCCAATATAGCGGATCCAATATGGCAGACAAAAAATGTATATTCTCCGATTTTCTCCAAAAGTGGTATGGAGGAGTTTTCCGAGTCGTACATAACGAATCTGAAATTATTTTAAAAAAATTCAAGATGGCGGATACAATATAGCTGGCAAAAAATATTTTTTCTGGATTTTCTCTAAAATTCGTAAGAGGGAGTTTTTGGGGTCGCACATAACGAATCTGAAATTATTTTTAAAAAATTTATTATGACGGATTCAATATGGCGAATCCAATATAGCGGATCCAATATGGCGGACAAAAAAGTATTTTTTCCGATTTTTTCCAAAAGTAGTATGGATGCGTTTTCGGGGTCGCACACAAAGAATCTGAAATTATTTTTAACAAATTCAATATCTCGGATACAAATGGCTGACAAAAAATGTTTTTTTGGTATTTCTCTAAAATTCGTAAGAACAAGTTTTCGGGGTCGCACATAACGAATCTGAAATTATTTTTATAAAATTTAATATGGCGGATACAATATGGCGGATAAAAAAATTTAATTTTCGCCTCTTTTCTCCAAAATCATTATGGGGGAAGTTTCGGGATCTGACATAACGATTCTGAAATTATTTTTAACAAATTCAATATACCGAATACAATATGGCCGACAAAAATATTTTTTACGAGTGTATCAGAGGCTTCTACAAAAATATACATTTTTAATGTTATTATATATAGAATAACAAGTTAAAAATACCATTAAGAACGGGGATTTTTCATTTAAGCAAAGATTAATTACAACACAACAATTATAAGCACCCACTCTATTATATTTATATAATAATGTATAAAAAATATTTTTTAAAAATCCAACAGGGAGAGTGGACATTACATTTTTAACTTTATAACTGCATTGACTTGACTGAAATGTGGAAACCAGATGGTGTAAGTTTTAGATGGTTTAGGTGACATAAAAGGTTTGGGTCTTTTAATTGAAATAATATATTTTTGAAAAAAATATCGTGATCCAATTTAGAAGAATTGAAAGCGGATACTTATTCTTATTTAACGTTTTGTATATTTTAGAATTTCCATTATATTGGTTTATTTTAACATGTTGAAATAGATTTGATTTAGATTATTAATGTCTGTTTTATCGTTTACGGCATCCGGAGTTTTTTATTGCGATCATTTCGTAAAATTCTCGTTTTCCTTTGTGGTTTTCAGTTTTTAAGATTTTTATATTTTCATAATCAAAGGTGTGCTTGTGTTTCATTTCATTTTTTTTTTTTGAGGCGGTAATATTTTTTTGTCGTATCTGTGTCCATTTAGACGATTGTACCGGGTGAGTCAACGATTGGATGAAGTAAGTTTGTGCCTTTTCGGTGAAATTTACAAAGAAACTATATTTATTGCTTGATACAGTTTATTTTTATGCAGATTTTAAAAATATTTAGGACTCTACAGGGTGAGCCAAAAAACTAGGAGAGCATAAAGTTGTATTTTTTTAAATAGAACACCCTATATACGAATCGTATTTTCGATTTAGCTTATAATTTTAAATCTTTTTTATTAAGGGTTTACTATAACAAAACTTTATAGTTTCTGAGATAATTAAGTTTAAAGAAAAAAAGTCACATTTTCAAGCATCAATTCAATCCTAAATAACGTTTTCAATTTTGTGACAAATATATTCAAATTTGGAATTTAGCAAGGCCAAGGACAAGTTAACATAATTTTTACCTAATATTTGCAATAAAAGCTACAGGGTGTTGAACACATCGGCTCAAATTTGAACAAGTTTAAATGAATAAATATCTTTTTTTTAAATGGTACACCCTGTATATTTTCATGTTATTTAATACAGTAATAAAAACCCTAAAAGTTTTGTTCAATATATCCTATACCTATTTATAATAGTTTTTGAGATATTTCAGTTTTTCTTATTTTCCATACTTTTTTACAGAAATAGTCTTCATTATCATAGTAGCCATGTAAAATAATAAAAAGAAACTACAGAAACAAACAGAATGTGGTTAAATATGATGAAATACATTATTCGTTATATTACAACGGCAATAGTTTAATTAAACATAATGTGAAAAAATTAACACAACAATAACGACAAGGCAAATACATATTTACTTTTATACTAAGTTGAAACAATAAAATTACCTATTAGTCTTTTTGCAGATTTTCTCGGACCCTGGACAAAATTAGTGGCGTTATTGTTCTACAGGTATCCCTAATCCTGTTTCGCATATCTTCCACTGTTGTTGATGGATTAACATACACCTTATTTTTAATATAACCCCATAGGAAGAAATCTAATGGGGTGATATCGCAACACCTTGGTGGCCACTCAATGAAACCCCCACGTCCAATCCATTTTTGCGGATATCGTTGGTCCAAAAACGCACGAACTTCACGATGGTAATGCGGAGGCGCACCATCGTGCTGGAACCACATACTGTCGAGCTCATCCCTATCGAGACCTTGAAGCAGTTGGGGTAGTTCTTCTTGTAAAAAGTTCAGGTAACTATGGCCATTTAGTGGTTCATTAAAAAAGTGGGGTCCAATAATTCGATTATGATGAATACCACATCAAACATTTAATGACCAGTGGTTTTGATGTTGCACCTCTCTAATCCAAAATGGTTTTTCTGTGGCATAATAATGCATGTTGCGTCTATTTACGGCACCGTTACTTCTAAAAGTAGCTTCATCACTAAACATTACCTTGCATAATAAATTTGGATTTAATTGAATCTCCGCATTTATTGTACGACAAAAGTTTACACGACTTTCAAAATCCTGTCCATGCAATTCTTGGTGTAATTCCATGTGATATGGATGATACCTATATTTCTTGGTAGTACGATTAGCGGTGGATTGTGATGTTTCACATAATGCTGCTAACTGACGGCTACCAATATAAGGATTTTCCTGAACATTTAACAATACTTGTAGTTCTTTTTCTTCATTAGTTACTGGTTTGTTGACCACTTTACGTTTTGGATAATCAAGGCAATTTTTTTGAGCCTCTCCCATTGTATAAATCATATCTATTAACTCATTCTTTGGAAAATTCATTTTATAATATAAGATGAATGCAAAAAAAACCAAACTACACTACATAAAAACCAAAAGAAGCGATTGCGGTTATAAATTTGACACACAGAAAAATATTCTTTTACATTGTTTTTGCCATGGCTACTATGATAATGAAGACTATTTCTGTAAAAAAGTATGGAAAATAAGAAAAACTGAAATATTTCAAAAACTATTATAAATAGGTATAGGATATATTGAATAAAACTTTTAGGGTTTTTATTACTCTATTAAATAACATGAAAATATATAGGGTGTACCATTTAAAAAAAAGAGATTTATTCATTTAAACTTGTTCAAATTTGAGCCGATGTGTTCAACACCCTGTAGCTTTTATTGGAAATATTAGGTAAAAATTATGTTAACTTGTCCTTGGCCTTGCTAAATTCCAAATTTGAATATATTTGTCACAAAATTGAAAACGTTATTTAGGATTGAATTGATGCTTGAAAATGTGACTTTTTTTCTTTAAACTTAATTATCTCAGAAACTATAAAGTTTTGTTATAGTAAACCATTAATAAAAAAGATTTAAAATTATAAGCTAAATCGAAAATACGATTCGTATATAGGGTGTTCTATTTAAAAAAATACAACTTTATGCTGTCCTAGTTTTTTGGCTCACCCTGTAGAGTCCTAAATATTTTTAAAATCTGCGTAAAAATAAACTGTATCAAACAATAAATATAGTTTCTTTGTTAATTTCACCAAAAAGGCACAAACTTACTTCATCCAATCGTTGACTCACCCTGTACATACAGATACTGACTAGTTTGGTCGATATAATTCGATGGACTTGCAGGGTATTTGATAAAAATTTGATTTTTGTTTTTTGGAATATTACTTTTTAATTTGCTCAAATTGCTTTTAAATAAACTATGACCCTTATAACTAGTGGTTATATTGTGTTTCTTAAAAAAAGTTTGAAGATTTTCGGAAAGATTTGGTATGTATGGCAAGGAAATATATTATTTTTTGATTTTATTATCTTCTAAATTGTCTCTTTTAGTATTTCCCAGTTTGTATTTTTCTAGCCTTTCTTTAAAAATGTTATTAATCACTTTATTTGGGTAGGAGTTTGATATAAGGACCTCTTTTGCTTTTTTAATACAGTTGTTTCGAAATTCGATGCTACTAAAGATCGGCTATTCCAATTTTTTTTGGGGCATGTGGTCTTGGGAATTGTAGATGAGGTAAGCGACCAGACCATGTAGATTTTGTGTACAACTCAGTTAGTATTGCATTATTTTTGTGGTGCAGTCATGTTTAGGAAGTTTATACCGTAATTATTTTCAAATTCTATGATAAATTCCAATTTTTTTATGATAGCTGTTAAAATTGTTTAGAATGTATGAATCTTGATTTTTTGGTATAATTGTTCTGCAATCATCTACGTATCTGTAGAAAAAGGTATATTGAATTTTAGGCTGTTGATAACTTTATATTCTAGATCTTCTAACACTAATTGAGCAATAACACTCGATATGGAGGCACCCATCGCGCAACTCTCAATCTGCTTGAAGAATAGATTTTTGTACTTAAAGTATGTAGAAGTTAGGCAGACTTTACAGATTCAAGAAAGTCATCTAATGGTATATCGGTGTATTTCTTTATTTCTAACCATTTTTTTCTGATTATGTTTAAGGACACATTTATAGGTATATTTGTGTAGAGAGATACGTCTAATGAGATTAATGCGTGGTTTTCCGAGATTTGTACGTTTTTTATTTTTTTTTAAAGCTCCATGAAAAAAATTCACAGTTCAACAATTATAACGCTGACAATTTATTTTAAGGGTGAACATCCACTAAAGTTAAAAAAATAAATTTTCTTGTTAATTTAAAAAATCGCTATGCACTTTTAAGGCCACCCAGCACTCACGGATTTTAAGAGGTGCTTTAAAAGTGTCTTATGTATCGGTAAAAAATTCACAGTTCAACAATTATAACGCTAACAATTTATCTTAAGGGTGTACATCCACTGATGTAAAAAAAGAAATTTTCTTGTTATTTTAAAATTCACAATGCATTTTTAAAACAACCCTGCTCTCAGGAATTTTACGAGAAGCTTTAAAAGTGTATTAAATATCTGTTAAAAATTCTGTTGAAAAAAAGATATTTCCTTGTTATTTTAAAATTCACTATGCATTTTTAAGGCCACCCAGCACTCACAGATTTAAAGAAAAGCTTTAAAAGTGTCTTAAGTATCTGTAAAAAATTCACAGTTCAACAATTATAACGCTAACAATTTATCTTAAGGGTGTACATCCACTGAAGTTAAAAAAATAAATTTTCTTGTTATTTTAAAATTCACTATGCATTTTTAAGACCACCCAGCACTCTGAGATTTAAAGAAAAGCTTTAAAAGTGTCTTAGGTATCTGTAAAAAATTCACAGTTCAACAATTATAACGCTAACAATTTATCTTAAGGGTGTACATCCACTGAAGTTAAAAAAAAGAAATTTTCTTGTTAATTTAAAAAATCACTATGCACTTTTAAGGCCACCCAGTACTCAAAGATTTTAAGAAAAGCTTTAGAAGTGTCTTAGGTATCTGTAAAAAATTCCAAGTTCAACAATTATAACGCTAACAATTTATCTTAAGGGTGTACTTCCACTGATGTTAAAGAAAGAAATTTTCTTGTTCTTTTAAAATTGACTATGCATTTTTAAGGCCACCCAGCACTCAGGAATTTTAAGAGAAGCTTTAAAAGTGTTCTAGGTATCTGTAAAAAATTCATAGTTTAAGAAATTAAAACGCTAATAATTTATTTTAAGGGTGTACATCCACTGAAGTTAAAAAAAAAATTTTCTTGTTAATTTAAAAAATCACTATACACTTTGAGGCCACCCAGCACTCAGGGATTTTAGGAGAAGCTTTAAAAGTGTCTTAGGTATCTGTAAAAAATTCACAGTTCAACAATTATAACGCTAACAATTTATCTTAACGGTGTACTTCCACTCATGTTAAAAAAAGAAATTTTCTTTTTATCTTAAAATTTACTATGCATTTTTAAGGCCACTCAGAACTCAGGGATTTTAAGAGAAGCTTTAAAAGTGTCTTAGGTATCTGTAAAAAATTCACAGTTCAACAATTATAACGCTAACAATTTATCTTAAGGGTGTACTTCCACTGATGTTAAAAAAAGAAATTTTCTTTTTATCTTAAAATTTACTATGCATTTTTAAGGCCACCCAGCACTCACGGATTTTAAGAGATGCTTTAAAAGTGTCTTATGTATCGGTAAAAAATTCACAGTTCAACAATTATAACGCTAACAATTTATCTTAAGGGTGTACATCCACTGATGTAAAAAAAAGAAATTTTCTTGTTATTTTAAAATTCACAATGCATTTTTAAAACAACCCTGCTCTCAGGAATTTTACGAGAAGCTTTAAAAGTGTATTAAATATCTGTTAAAAATTCTGTTGAAAAAAAGATATTTCCTTGTTATTTTAAAATTCACTATGCATTTTTAAGGCCACCCAGCACTCAGAGATTTAAAGAAAAGCTTTAAAAGTGTCTTAGGTATCTGTAAAAAATTCACAGTTCAACAATTATAACGCTAACAATTTATCTTAAGGGTGTACATCCACTGAAGTTAAAAAAAGAAATTTTCTTGTTATTTTAAAATTCACTATGCATTTTTAAGACCACACAGCACTCTGAGATTTAAAGAAAAGCTTTAAAAGTGTCTTAGGTATCTGTAAAAAATTCACAGTTCAACAATTATAACGCTAACAATTTATCTTAAGGGTGTACATCCACTGAAGTTAAAAAAAAGAAATTTTCTTGTTAATTTAAAAAATCACTATGCACTTTTAAGGCCACCCAGTACTCAAAGATTTTAAGAAAAGCTTTAGAAGTGTCTTAGGTATCTGTAAAAAATTCCAAGTTCAACAATTATAACGCTAACAATTTATCTTAAGGGTGTACTTCCACTGATGTTAAAGAAAGAAATTTTCTTGTTCTTTTAAAATTGACTATGCATTTTTAAGGCCACCCAGCACTCAGGAATTTTAAGAGAAGCTTTAAAAGTGTTCTAGGTATCTGTAAAAAATTCATAGTTTAAGAAATTAAAACGCTAATAATTTATTTTAAGGGTGTACATCCACTGAAGTTAAAAAAAAAAATTTCTTGTTAATTTAAAAAATCACTATACACTTTGAGGCCACCCAGCACTCAGGGATTTTAGGAGAAGCTTTAAAAGTGTCTTAGGTATCTGTAAAAAATTCACAGTTCAACAATTAGAACGCTAACAATTTATCTTAAGGGTGTACTTCCACTCATGTTAAAAAAAGAAATTTTCTTTTTATCTTAAAATTTACTATGCATTTTTAAGGCCACTCAGAACTCAGGGATTTTAAGAGAAGCTTTAAAAGTGTCTTAGGTATCTGTAAAAAATTCACAGTTCAACAATTATAACGCTAACAATTTATCTTAAGGGTGTACTTCCACTGATGTTAAAAAAAGAAATTTTCTTGTTAATTTAAAAAATCACTATGCACTTTTAAGGCCACCCAGTACTCAGAAATTTTAAGAAAAGCTTTAGAAGTGTGCTAGGTATCTGTAAAAAATTCCAAGTTCAACAATTATAACGCTAACAATTTATCTTAAAGGTGTACTTCCACTGATGTTAAAGAAAGAAATTTTCTTGTTATTTTAAAATTGACTATGCATTTTTAAGGCCACCCAGCACTCAGGAATTTTAAGAGAAGCTTTAAAAGTGTTCTAGGTATCCGTAAAAAATTCATAGTTTAACAATTATAACGCTAATAATTTATTTTAAGGGTGTACATCCACTGAAGTTAAAAAGATAAATTTTCTTGTTAATTTAAAAAATCACTATGCACTTTGAGGCCACCCAGCACTCAGGGATTTTAGGAGAAGCTTTAAAAGTGTCTTAGGTATCTGTAAAAAATTCACAGTTCAACAATTATAACGCTAACAATTTATCTTAAGGGTGTACATCCACTGAAGTTAAAAAAAGAAATTTTCTTGTTAATTTAAAAAATCACTATGCACTTTTAAGGCCACCCAGTACTCAGAGATTTTAAGAAAAGCTTTAGAAGTGCCTTAGGTATCTGTAAAAAATTCCAAGTTCAACAATTATAACGCTAACAATTTATCTTAAGGGTGTACTTCCACTGATGTTAAAGAAAGAAATTTTCTTGTTATTTTAAAATTGACTATGCATTTTTAAGGCCACCCAGCACTCAGGAATTTTAAGAGAAGCTTTAAAAGTGTTCTAGGTATCCGTAAAAAATTCATAGTTTAACAATTATAACGCTAATAATTTATTTTAAGGGTGTACATCCATTGAAGTTAAAAAAATAAATTTTCTTGTTAATTTAAAAAATCACTATGCACTTTGAGGCCACCCAGCATTCAGGGATTTTAGGAGAAGCTTTAAAAGTGTCTTAGGTATCTGTAAAAAATTCACAGTTCAACAATTATAACGCTAACAATTTATCTTAAGGGTGTACTTCCACTGATGTTAAAAAAAGAAATTTTCTTTTTATCTTAAAATTTACTATGCATTTTTAAGGCCACTCAGCACTCAGGGATTTTAAGAGAAGCTTTAAAAGTGTCTTAGGTATCTGTAAAAAATTCACAGTTCATCAATTATAACGTTAACAATTTATCTTAAGGGTGTACATCCACTGATGTTAAAAAAAGAAAATTTCTTATCATTTTAAACTTCACTATGCATTTTTAAGGCCACCCAACATTCAAGAATTTTAAGAGAAGATTTAAAAGAGTCTTAGGTATCTGTAAAAAATTCACAGTTCAACAATTATAACGCTAAAAATTTATTTTAGGGGTGTATTTCCACTGACGTTAAAAAAAGAAATGTTCTTGTTAATTTAAAAATTCACTATGCATTTTTAAGGCCACCCAGCACTTAGGGATTTTATGAGAAGCTTTAAAAGTGTTTTAAGTATCTATTAAAAATTCATAGTTCAACAATTATAACGCTACCACTTTATCTTAAAGGTGTATATCCTCTGATGTTAAAAAAAAATAATTTTCTTGTTATTTTAAAATTCACTATGCATTTTTAAAGCCACCCAACAATCAGAGATTTTACGAGAAGATTTAAAAGTGTTTTAGGTATCTTTAAAAAATTCATAGTTCAACAATTATAACGCTAACAATTTATCTTAAGGGTGTACATCCACTGAAGTTAAAAAAAAGAAATTTTCTTGTTAATTTAAAAAATCACTATGCACTTTTAAGGCCACCCAGTACTCAAAGATTTTAAGAAAAGCTTTAGAAGTGTCTTAGGTATCTGTAAAAAATTCCAAGTTCAACAATTATAACGCTAACAATTTATCTTAAGGGTGTACTTCCACTGATGTTAAAGAAAGAAATTTTCTTGTTCTTTTAAAATTGACTATGCATTTTTAAGGCCACCCAGCACTCATGAATTTTAAGAGAAGCTTTAAAAGTGTTCTAGGTATCTGTAAAAAATTCATAGTTTAAGAAATTAAAACGCTAATAATTTATTTTAAGGGTGTACATCCACTGAAGTTAAAAAAAAATTTTCTTGTTAATTTAAAAAATCACTATACACTTTGAGGCCACCCAGCACTCAGGGATTTTAGGAGAAGCTTTAAAAGTGTCTTAGGTTTCTGTAAAAAATTCACAGTTCAACAATTATAACGCTAACAATTTATCTTAAGGGTGTACTTCCACTGATGTTAAAAAAAGAAATTTTCTTTTTATCTTAAAATTTACTATGCATTTTTAAGGCCACTCAGCACTCAGGGATTTTAAGAGAAGCTTTAAAAGTGTCTTAGGTATCTGTAAAAAATTCACAGTTCATCAATTATAACGTTAACAATTTATCTTAAGGGTGTACATCCACTGATGTTAAAAAAAGAAAATTTCTTATCATTTTAAACTTCACTATGCATTTTTAAGGCCACCCAACATTCAAGAATTTTAAGAGAAGATTTAAAAGAGTCTTAGGTATCTGTAAAAAATTCACAGTTCAACAATTATAACGCTAAAAATTTATTTTAGGGGTGTATTTCCACTGACGTTAAAAAAAGAAATGTTCTTGTTAATTTAAAAATTCACTATGCATTTTTAAGGCCACCCAGCACTTAGGGATTTTATGAGAAGCTTTAAAAGTGTTTTAAGTATCTATTAAAAATTCATAGTTCAACAATTATAACGCTACCAATTTATCTTAAAGGTGTATATCCTCTGATGTTAAAAAAAAATAATTTTCTTGTTATTTTAAAATTCACTATGCATTTTTAAAGCCAATCAGAGATTTTACGAGAAGATTTAAAAGTGTTTTAGGTATCTTTAAAAAATTCATAGTTCAACAATTATAACGCTAACAATTTATTTTAAGAGTGTACATCCACAGATGTTAAAAAAAGAAATTTTCTTGTTATTTTAAAATTCACTATGCATTTTCAAGGCCACCCAGCACTCAGGGATTTTAAGAAAAGCTTTAGAATTGTCTTAGGTATCTGTAAAAAATTCATAGTTTAACAATTATAACGGTAACAATTTATTTTAAGGTTGTACGTCCACTGAGGTTAAAAAAATTAATTTTCTCGTTATTTTAAAATTCAGTATGCATTTTTAAGGCCACCCAGCAATCGGGGATTTTAAGAAAAGCTTTAGAATTGTCTTAGGTATCTGTAAAAAATTCATAGTTCAACAATTATAACGGTAACAATTTATTTTAAGGTTGTACATCCACTGAGGTTAAAAAAATTAATTTTCTCGTTATTTTAAAATTCAGTATGCATTTTTAAGGCCACCCAGCAATCGGGGGTTTTAAGAGAAACTTTAAAAGTGTCTTAGGAATCTGTAAAAAATTCAAAGTTCAACAATTATAACGCTAACAATTTATCTTAAGGGTGTATAAAAAAAAGAATTTTTCTTGTTATTTTAAAATTCACTATGCATTTTTGAGGATGCCCAGCAATAAGGGATTTTAAGAGACGCTTTAAAAGAGTTTTGGGTAACGGTAAAGAATTCATGGTTCAACAATTATAACGCTAACAATTTATTTTAAAGGTGAACCTCCACTGACGTTAGAAAAATGAATTTTCTTGTTATTCTAAAATTCACTACGCATTTTCAAGGGCACCAAGCACTCAAGAATTTTAAGAGAAGCTTTATGAGTGTCTTAAGTATCTGCAAAAAAATTCAAAGTTCAACAATTATAACGCTAACAATTAATTTTAAGGTGTACATCCACTGACGTTAAAAAAAAGAAATTATCTTGTTATTGTAAAATTCACTATACATTTATAAGGCTACCCAGCACTTAGGGATTTTAAGAGAAGCTTTAAAAGTGTTTTAGGTATCTGTAAAAAAATCATAGGTCAGGTTAGTTCAGGTTAGTTCAGGATAGTTCGGGTTAGTTCGGGAGATTACAACTCAGCAACGCAACCCCAAACACTGGCAACAGGGCCGATGACGCGCAACAGGGCCGGAACCATTCGGAAAACGAACGCGTCCGACGCGCACACGGTACAGACAGCACCGGAGTTACAGGCGTCAGTTCGCTCGTAGACGGCATACAGTGAGCTTTGAAAATGGTGAATGAGATTTCACCGAAACGTCAGCTGCCTTACAGTCCTGAGAGGGACTCAGCACATACACGGAATGCCCGAAAACCTTCGATTACACATCACACCCGTGAGAATATCCGACATAACATATATATGTATATATATATATATATATATATATATATATATATATATATATATATATATATATATATATATATATATATATATATAATAAAATAGAATAAAATATTGGCGAAGCGGACGTGAAAATTTGTCAATCTACATGATTCTCGTATTAAAAAGTGCGGAGCACTCCAAAATATGGAAAAACTCCGGGTCCGACAGATGGCGACAGCGCTGTTTCGTCCTAATATGGGACTCGTCAGGCCACCGCAGTCGGTACAAACCATCATCTCGCCTTTGCATCGTATAAGCCATATTTATAATCAAAATACGGCAAATAAGACGACAAAGGCGACATCTCGATGGTCCACTTGATAATACAAGAACCATACAGATTAACAAAGTTTGTAAGAGAACCGTCATATGGTGGCGCGACGGTGAATTAAAACAGAAATATGTAAAATGGAGTACACGAAACGCGCTGCCCAAAAGATAGGGGTCGCATTTTTCGGTACTGGCAAGCAAGCATACCGCTATTTAAGCAGCCAAAGCCACGTGCCGCACCAAACGATCCCACCATGAGAGCATCGCTTAGCGTGTTTCAAAGCCAAACAAGTAAATAAATATATAGATAAGTTTTTGTCCGTGCAATTTTAAAATAAAATAGAATAAAATATTGGCGAAGCGGACGTGAAAATTTGTCAATTCTACATGATTCTCGTATTAAAAAGTGCGGAGCACTCCAAAATATGGAAAAACTCCGGGTCCGACAGATGGCGACAGCGCTGTTTCGTTTTGATTATAAATATGGCTTATACGATGCAAAGGCGAGATGATGGTTTGTACCGACTGCGGTGGCCTGACGAGTCCCATATTAGGACGAAACAGCGCTGTCGCCATCTGTCGGACCCGGAGTTTTTCCATATTTTGGAGTGCTCCGCACTTTTTAATACGAGAATCATGTAGATTGACAAATTTTCACGTCTGCTTCGCCAATATTTTATTCTATTTTATTTTAAAATTGCACGGATAAAAACTTATCTACATATTTATATATATATATATATATATATATATATATATATATATATATATATATATATATATATATATATATATATATATATATATATACATATATATATATATATATATATATATATATATATATATATATATATATATACATATATATATATATATATATATATACATATATATATATATATATATATATATATATATATATATATATGTTCTAGTCCTTATTTACAATTTTGATGTTAGGCTAATCTCTTATTAAAAACAGATACCCGAAAAAGTTTCTGTCCACAAATAATGTGCTAAAAATATCATAAATCAAATTTAATTTTACGTATTATAAACTGTGACAGTAATAATAAGAAAAACATTTAGATGAATCGTTCAAATGTTTACTTTAATTCCATTTAGAAAGAGGTGCTAACTTAAATGCTATGTTTTATTTATAAATTAATGTAAATTATCAGCTGTTTTTTAATATCTACCCAATTGATTACGACAAATATGTGATTTATTATGAGTAAAATCAAAATTAGATTTAGGCAGAAATCTCGGGACTTAACAAATTGAAATTAACTTAATTAGTCAAACAAAAGATTGACGTATCACCTCTACACATACAAATATATTAATACCTGATAATAGCGCTAACGATATAAAATAAAAAATAAAAATAGATGTTGGATCATTGTTGAAGATGAACAAATTTAGCATACCAAAATTTCAGTTTTGAATTAAAAAAAAAAGAAATAGGAAAAACAGTAAGAATATGTTTGTAATGGAACATCATTTTTAAAATTATTCAAATTGCATCGTAAATTTTAATCTTCAAAAATGTTATCTATTGGCCTATACACTTTATGCATTATCTTCCCAAACAATGTAATTATTACAAGTCATAATATACGTCGAAAAAGAGACATGGCGTAACCAAAGTTTATAAAAAAAATGTTAATATTTAAAAAAAAAATATTTTCGTATTTCTCGGCCGACTCTAAGCAAAAATTGTATATTGTTATTTTTCAGTCCTACTCGTAATTTTTGAGGTAATAAAATTTTTATAGAAAAAATTGAACCGACTTCTAAAAATGCGCTAAAAAGTGAAAAATAACTGTAAATTTTTATATGACATTGAAATTTTTGAAGTCGGCGCCAATCTAATACCTGACAAAATGTGATTCGCATAAACAGATTAAAAATACTTTATTTCTAATTTCTTTTTTACCATAATTTGTATATATTAGTAGTTATTTGCTTCATTTAGAAATAATTTGGCGCCGACTTCAAAAATCTCAATTTCATATAAAAATTTATAGTTATTTTTCACTTTTTAGCGCACTTTTAGAAGTCGGTTCAATTTTTTTATAAAAATATTATTTTTCAATTTTTAGTTTTGAATTCATTATGACATCCATAAATTATTTGAATTAAGTACTAATCGAAAGTGACTCCAAGGTGGCAAAAATGTACCTATTTTATCCAAAGTTGTAAATCACCCTAAAATGAACCACTAAAAAATCTTTGATTCTTAGAATTCTCCAAATACCAGTGAAATTGTGTAAAACAAATATTTAGTATGTCATAGTAAATCCACCATCTTAAATTTCAAATTAATTTTAGGTTGGTAATATAGTCCCCAAAACTTGCCAATATCGATATTTAAAGTACTTGAGACGTAAACTTCTTAGACCGATATATTTTATACTGCATATTGAGTTTGTATACGCCTCAAGAATCCCGCAATTTCAGGCAAAATCGGAAAATGTAAAATTTTCAATCCCACATATTGTATCTTGTCAACTTAATACTTATAAAAAATTATAATCATTTTCGTAATACATGAACCCGAAAATCCCCTAATACCAAATTTAAAAAAATTTTCAACCCACTATATTCGATCCGCCATTATAAAATTTCAAAAAAAAATTTTAATGTCTTAATCTAATCTAAATCTAAACACTTCAAGGCCTCCTTGTATCAATTTTGGATGAAATCTGGAAATTTAAAATTTCTAAAACGTCATATTGCATCTGACATATTAGATTTTCTTAAAATAATTTTATTTTCGCTATTTTACATCCATGTATTTTTTGAATCCATAAGCTACAAGCAGCTTGTCTGGATGTCAATAACAAACGCTTACTTTCTAATATACTGTCACAAAATAAAACAATTAAAATTCAAGTCAAATTAAAATTAATTAAATAAATTAAACTTATACCTATTTAAAGAGAAAACATCACATACATACATATCAATCATATTAAAAAATATTAACACAAAAAAACAATACCTAAAATCATCTTCATTTCCAATACTAATTTAATAATGGCACTGCATTAACAATCTGATGTTGGTTTGCCTTTATCCACGTAGATATTTTCACACAAAAAGAATATACATTTACAATAGATTTTATTTCTAAAGGTAACAAATTAAATATCTTTGGACCGATATACATAATATGCCTCTGCGAAGCCGTGTATAATGCCACAGGAAAGGTAAGGCCTCCATTGTGAACAGACCTGGTATGAACATTGTGCATAATCGGACTTTTATATTTATCACACTTCTTCATAAATTTTAAAACATTTTTAAAATACAATTGTCTAATAGTTAAAAGGTCAGCTTGTTCAAATAACAAGTCTGATGGAAACCGCCTTGATTTATTTAAAAATATTTTTATTATATACTTTTGAGTAACAGTCAACGGGTAAAGAATGCTACCACATGCACTGCCCCAAACATTCAAACCATATGCGAGGACTGACTCAATCAAAGCCTGGTAAGTCATTCGCAATAGCTTCAAAGACAGGAATTCTCTCAGTTAGTAGAACTTGTATATAGTCTTTCGAAGTTTCTTAGTGATATAGTTTACGTGAGCATAATATCTGAGATTCCGGTCAATGAACACCCCCAAGTATTTAACCTTGTCCGCCGCTGCTACAGACTCAATACATCCGCACTGTTTCTCACCCATAAGACATTCATAATTATGTACTAAAAGATTAGGATATACAGTATTAACTCTATTATTCATAGAAAAGGCCATGTAGACAGTTTTACTGACATTAATAGTCAGAAGATTCTGATCCATCCACAATCGTACCCTCGAAAAGTAATCCTCTGCTCTCTGAAATGTCTCCTGCCAAGATTTACCTTCAATTAAAATAACTGTATCATCGGCATAACAAATACATTCACTATTTTCATTTGGAAGAACAGTAAAAAGATCATTTATATATAGAGAGAACAGGACAGGACCCAATACTGTACCCTGCGGTACTCCAAACTCCACATTACCTGTTTTACTTAGTGTTTCATTTATTCTCACTTTCTGTGTTCGATTAGTTATATATGACTCAAACAGATCATACACGATACCTCGAATGCCAATACTTTCAAGTTTACTCAGTAATTTTTGGTGCATCACAGTGTCAAATGCACGAGCCAAATCAACAAATATCCCCAGTGTTTTGAATTTTGTATTAAACCCACGAATTATATAATCCGTTACATGCACTATTGCATCTTCCGTGCCTACTCCCGACCGAAATCCATACTGGGAAAGAGACAAAATTTTATTTTCTTTCAAAAAATCATTCAATCTGAGTTTAATGCACTTCTCAAAAAGTCGGCTGATCGAACTAGTCATCGTAATAGGTCGATAGTTTTCCTTATTTAATTTATCCCCCGATTTATAAATTGGAACGATAACCGCGATTCAGTCCCACCTTTGGACAAAATCGAAAAATGTAAAATTTTTAATCCGCTATATTGGATTCGCCATGTTGATTCCTAAAAAATACTTTTAAATTCATAATTTACACCCTCAAGAACCCCCTAGATCAATTTTGGTGAAAATCGAAATATGTAAAATTTTTAGGACGCCATATTGGATCCGCCAGAATGAGTTCTTTAAAAAAATATTTTAAGTTCAAAATTAACACCAACAAAAATCGCCCCATACTGATTTTAGACAAATCAAAAGATGTAGAACTTTTACTCCGCCATCTTGGATTCGTCATATTGAATTTTTATAAATTAATTTCAGGTTCGTTGTGTAAGACCCCGAAAATTCCCCCCTACCCATTTTGGAGAAAATCGGAAAAAAATATTTTTTTAGCCGCCATATTGTCAACGCCATCTTGGATTTTACTGTGCCAATTTGGTCCAAAAAAATATGGGACCACCGCAGCAACTTCTTGAACGTAACGTAAAAATTTCATTCAAGTTGGCGCCACCGTTCCGGAGTAATCGGTGTACATACATAAAAAAAAAATACATTGTCGACAAATTGAGAACCCCCTTCTTTTAAAAGTCGGTTAAAAAGAAATAGGAAAAACAATAAGAACATGATTGTATTGTAACGTCATTCTTAAAATTATTAAATTCCGTTTTAAATTTTAATCTTCAACAATGTTATCTATTGACCTATACTTTATGCATTATCTTCTCAAACAATGGAATTATTAGAAGTCATAATATACGTTATAGATAAAAAAGATACATTGGCGCAACCAAATTTTATAAAAAAAAAATGTTAATATTACAAAAAAGTGTTTTTGTAAAATAAAAAATATTTTCATATTTCTCGGTCGATTCTAACCAAAAATTGTATATTGTGATTTTTTAGTCCGATAATTTTTGAGGTAAAAATTGTTAAACATACGAAAAATAGTACTTTTTGCCACTTTTCAACATGAATAACTTTTGATTAAATAAATATTTTGAAATTCTGCCCCCAGCAATTGATGGTTCAAGTCAAGAACTCCAAGCTGGGATTAATCGCAGTGCGAAAATGTAATGTTTTTTATTGCTTTGGGGCCTCCGCCGAGCAGCTATCGAGGAAGCATCACTCGAAAATGTCAGCTAACATGTTGGCGAAACGTCGTGAAGATTTTTCCATGGACGAACGGATTGAAAACCGGAAGGACACCAGTGCACATTCCACCGTCCGTGAAAATCTACGTTGTAACATATATATATATATATATATATATATATATATATATATATATATATATATATATATATATATATATAAAATAAAATAGAATAAAATATTGGCGAAGCGGACGTGAAAATTTGTCAATCTACATGATTCTCGTATTAAAAAGTGCGGAGCACTCCAAAATATGGAAAAACTCCGGGTCCGACAGATGGCGACAGCGCTGTTTCGTCCTAATATGGGACTCGTCAGGCCACCGCAGTCGGTACAAACCATCATCTCGCCTTTGCATCGTATAAAGCTGAATTTATAATCAAAACACAGCAAATAAGACGACAAAGGCGACATCTCGATGGTCCACTTGATAATACAAGAACCACACAAATTAACAAAGTTTGTAAAAGAACCGTCATATGGTGGCGCGACGGTGAATTAAAACAGAAATATGTAAAATCGAGTACACGAAACGCGCTGCCCAAAGAAAAGGGGTCGCATTTTTCGGTCCGCTTCGCCAATATTTTATTCTATTTTATTTTAAATTACACGGACAAAAACTTATCTACATATATATATATATATATATATATATATATATATATATATATATATACATATATGTAATCGAAGGTTTTCGGGTATTCCGTGTATGTGCTCAGTCCCTCTCAGGACTGCAAGGCAGCTGACGTTTCGGTAAAATTTCATTCATCATTTTCAAAGCTCACTGTATGGCGTCTATATTCCCAATAATATAATCCACTAAATATATATATATATATATATATATATATATATATATATATATATATATATATATATAAGGAGAAGGGTATTCTTGACCGACTAGTTAAACAAGAAAAACTAAGATATCTTGGTGTATATATATTAACCTCCCAAAACTGTTTCTCACTACGGGCGAAGCCGCGACGGTAATCTATTAAGCAATGATTGAGGATTACTTATTTCAAGGTTATATGTACCAACAAAATTATTCGGAAATGTTAACTACAATTTTTTTGAATTATTTAAATGAATTGTCCTTCCTTGCCAGACAACCACTACAATTTACTTCCAGGAAGACAATTACTTGGCGCGTTCCACTTTCAGTGTACGGAAATCGTTAGATTTGGCACTTGATTAGCCAAACGGGACCAATTATTAAGGACCAAGAAATCTCAATCTCACGATAATGAACTTTTATCACGAGATTACCGTAAACAAAAGGTTTATTGCTACTGTAGTAAAATCTAGTGTAATTCTTTTGAATACCTAAATTAGAGAAGCAATCTTAAGTGTACGATTAAAAGGAATAGGAAAGACGTACATAATGTTGACAGATATTGGTGATTAGCTAGAATTCTACTGATCTCAACTCAATATATAGCAGAACATTTGGAAAATAAAGCACAAGTCGATATAATATATACAGATTTTGCAAAGGCTTTTGATAAGGTCTCGCACACATTACTGTTGGAAAAATTATATAATGAATTTGGTCTTCACCCTGAATTAATTCAATTCTTTCAATCATACTTGCATTGTAGAAAGCAGACAGTAGTAATAAGAAGTTATACTTCAGAATCCTTTATGGCTACCTCTGGGATACCGCAGGGCTTCAACCTCGGTCCGCTCCTATTTATTATTTTTATTGATAGTTTATCAAAAATAATTAATAACAATAATGTTCTTCTCTTTGCTGATGACGTAAAACTATATTCCGTGGTAAGGAACGTAAACGATTGTTTACAACTTCAGGAAGATCTAAAGAGAATTGTTGAATGGTCTTATGTAAACAAACTCACATTTAATGTTTCTAAATGTTTGTACTTAGCTTTAGTAGAAAGAAAAACATCTTACACTTTAATTATGTAACGGAAAATTCAATTTCAGAACGGGTTGGAGAAATGCGGGATCTTGGAGTCATATTTGATTCTCAACTTTCTTTTAAGTCACATTTTTGTAATGTAACAAAAAAAGCATCTAGTATGTATGGAGTTATAGTCAGAAACTGTAGAGATTTCAGTGATGTAAGCTGTATAAGACAACTGTATATATCTTATGTTAGAAGCATTTTAGAGTATGCTAATTTAATATGGAATCCGTACTACAATACTCATAAATACGCTATTGAAAGAATCCAAAATAAATGTTTAAGGTATCTTTATTACAGGGAAACAAGTGTATATGACTTAACTGTAAGCAAAGATGAACTTAGATGTAAATATAATTTGTTAAGTTCGGAAAAGCGTAGGGAATATAGCCTCGGTTACTTTTTTGTATAAAATAATTCACAATAGAATTGACGATATGAATCTTCTCGCATAGGTGAACTTTAATATCCCTACATATAGAACAAGAAATACATTGACTTTTTATATAAAAAACATCGTACCAATTATTGCACTAACGTCCCAGTCAATATGATTTGTAAAATAGCTAACGATGTTCAACTGAAGTAGATATCTTTAGAATAAGTGATAAACAACTAAAACGTAAGCTAATGGAAATAATGTAATTCATTTTTCTTTATTACACTAACTTTTGTGCGTGTGTGTGTGTATGTGTCTGTTTGTGTGTATGTATGTGTGAACGTGTAACTCTATAATTAGGTATCTAATGTATCTGTAGAGTTTGTGTTGAATAAATAAATAAATAAATCTCCAACGCAAATATATGAGATATTCAAGAGCAAGTTTAGTTGGTTCTAGTAAAATTGCTAGGTAACGCCTAGTTAATTACTATGCCATTGTTGCGTCGATTCAATTCCCATTATTTTCCTAAAAATAGAAAGTTTAATATTGCATAGAAGGGCAAGACTGAATTTTAATGACAAAGGGTTTCTTACAAAATTCAAATATGAATAATTTACCGCTGACCCTATAAAATGCCACCATCCATCAATGAATAAAATATTTTTTCTTAACAAATTTCCCAAAATGGATTGAGGTCAAGAAAGTTTGTATATAAATTTTATACTTTTACCATTTTTTAGCTAAGGTTCAAGATTAAATAAATTTTGAATAATGCCCTTGTACAGTCACGGACAATATTTTCGGGTATTTCTTGTTATCGTTGTTACTTGAACATTATATTAAATTAGAAACTTAAACTTGTATTTGCGCTAATATTATTCATCTAGTGTGTGATTTAAAAATGTTATTGACGACGAAATTTCTCACATACTGTAAAAATTAATGTAGAATAAATTATTTCTACTGAATCTAATTAGTGGTTCGCCTTTACATTTTTCTTTATTGAAAACAACAAAAAAATCATTCTAATGAAACTAAAGCTGCACAAATTGACGCTCTATGTAACAGAGAATGCAAACAAAAGGACATCACATGTCGCAGGCACGGATCCATCCATCCCCCCCAAAGAGCTTTGAGTTCAGGAAAATAGACTCGATTTTGCCTGTTATACTATAGTTTATTCAAGAACTAGAGAGAGTAATAAATCATTTTTTATCCTTTTTTTCTTCGCAAACCACCTGTGTTCTTTAGTCCGGTGTCTGTAGCAAAATCTGTTAGACAAGTATATTTTTCATAAGAATGGGTTGGAAATTTTATAATCAAAAATACCGGTCTATAATAATGGACTATTTGGGTTGGATAACAATAGATATTTGGATGTGTGAAGTGTTAAAAAGGATTTTAATCCATCATAGGCGTCGGAAGGAGGTTTATTTTATCACTAAGTATTTATGACAGAGAATATTATTTCGGTAATAAACTTAAAATAAAAAGTTTTTATAATATTATTTTATTTCTCATGATCTCTTAATAATTCACATACATGAGAAAATATAGATAATTTTGACATATTTAACACAAATCGCAACTGTATTTTTATTATTTTTAATTTTGGCATAGAAACCGTTTTAGGCACATTCAGACTAAAACACAGCCGTTTTCTCTCAAAAAATTCTAAGTTATAATTTAAATACTTACAAAATACCTATTATCAAAAATACAAGAAGTTAAACATACATAAAAAATAAATTCGTCCATATAATATTAAAAATTTTTTTGGGGCTATCGGTCATTTTATTATTAATTAAAAACATTTTTAGGATATTTGACGTTTTAGTTTATTTATTTCTTAAACTGTCTGTAGAATTACAATTAAACACTAAAAAGGGATTCAAATGTAATTAATTTTTATATGTTATAGAAAATTTAAATAATAAATTGTGTTTACCCAGGTAAACAGTACCTATCTAATTCGTAATTAAAGTCAATGAAGCTGTCTTCGCTCAAATTAATTATAATTGGTTCCGCTATCTCACCGATCATGAGATCGAGTTCACATTTTCTTTTATTCTTTTATTATATAGATTTTTCCCAATTTTCTGCAGTAACTTTATTCAAAAAATATTTCAAAATTTCAGTTAAATTACTAATTTTGTAAGTTCTGTTATTTCTAGAAACTCTACCTTTTACTTGAGAGATATATTTCCTTCTCCAACGGACATTTTCCGGACGATCTATAAGAACAGATTTCCTATCTGGTTTTTCCCAGCAAAAATTAAGTTCTCTGAGCAATTTCCAGAGCTCAGTTCTTTTAATTTCAGGTAAATTCCGATCTTCATTGATTTTAGTTAGAATTTTGTCGAATTTTAGGATCTGCTGCTCATAATAATGTGTGTACAACTCCTTTTATTGCAGTTTTCATCTCTTCTTCCAACGAGGTTTTTCGTCTGTCTGTGTGGCTTATGAATACTAACAATTCGAGTCGTTTTTTCTCTTTCAGTATTCGGTACATAGTAGATTTTCCAACTTCTGTTATTCTGGAACACATCTCAACAGAGCTTTTAACATTATTATCTAGATATTGATATTTTAAGGCATCATAAACATTCATCGTTTTTCGTTGTAGAAAAAATTCCCTGGTTTAATGATTTTGGAATAAATATAGATGTGGAAGCCATATCTTTTGGGTATTTCACTAATCTCAAATAATATATAAAAACAAGTGCAAACAAGATAAATCGCTAAGGACACATTGTAAGGTGTACTTTGCTCACTGACAGAAATTGAACTGTCAGAAATGTTATTATTGCCGAAAATTTATAAAAGCTTATAATATTTAAATACAATTAAATATAATTAGATATACGGCAGTCCTCAGTTATTTGCGGCACTGGAGCAGGTACGTTGGAGGTTTTGGTAACAGTTTTATTACTCTCTTTAGTTCTTGAATAGAGTATAGGAATGTGTATGCTTGGGATCGCCCCTCCTTTTCCAAGAGCTTCTGCCTTTTATATTAGGAATATGAATGCCGCTGGCGCTTACCCCCCTCCCCTCGTTGAAAACTTGTTTTTCTTGCAATAGCCCCCTCCCCAAGAGCTTTAAGTTCAGGAAAATAGATCCGATTCTGACTCTTATACTAGGAATGTGTATGCTGCTCGCCCCCCCCCCTCCTATCGGCAACTTGTTTTTCCTTGTGATCACCCCCACCTCTCCAAGAGCTTCAAATTCAGAAAAATCGACTCGACCCTGCCTTTTACACTAGAAATGGAAATGTTGCTGGTGTCTTACCGCCCCTCTCCGTCGACAACTTGCCCCCCCCCCAAAGAGAGAGGCTCGGTCCGCCCCTAACATGTCGTTTCCGGAAATGTCAATCTACAGCAGCGGTTGACAACATTTGATCATAGACTCCTACAAACGGAATATTTTGGATAGCGTTGGCTGTTCCGTCTACAATCATACTACTGTTCCATATGAATAGCTATTCTAAAATTCTACAAATAGCTTTCTAGAAGTCCGGTCGCTTATTTTCGCTTTTGCACTTTAGTTCCAAACAATGTGAATAGTGAGTATTATGGGAGGATGATTATTTGAGCAAGTTTGCTAGGAAAACAAATTTGTAACTATCGGCAACCTCGCCTTTTTAAGATTAGGGAAATAAAGTCGAAAACGGTCCAAATCGACAAGTAGCATAACGGTATGTGATTTTGAAAGTTAAAATTTTTAGGCTTTTTCGTACGGGGTTTATCGAAAAAGTGTTTACGTTAGGATTCGAGAAGAAAGGTATATTTCTTGTATTCGGTTGCCTTAATTCATCTATTTAAGTACCCTTAAAATACCTGGTAGCATTAAAGAAACCTACACCAGCGAATATCGAAGTCTTTCGATAAGTTATTTGGTTTTAAGATTAGCATATTTTCACAGAGGGTATTTTTTAATATTCTTAAAAATAAATTATCCAATGATTATGGAATTGTTTTGCCGAATCTGCGAGCTCGTCCATCATTCTCATCACACACCTGATTTCAACAAGATAAAGCCACCCCACATAGTCCGGCCAAGTTAGCATCAAAAATAGGGGTAAGGTTACATTAATTCGCACCTTGCTAAAAATTGGCATGAATATTGGGAACCCTATTATACACAATTTGTCAATTATCCACATCAATCCGAAGTGTGGAAAAAAATTATTCAAGGTCAAATGTTGCAAAAATCGGTTTTTTGAGTTTTCCAGCTAAACGGTAAGTTTTATAATAAAAATAGGTGAGACAAAAATTATTCATCATGCAATTATCTATAAAAATTGTTCATACACTTTTTTTCCTAAGAATCACCATTTCGGAGATACAGCGATGCAAAATGTTGAAAAAGTTGTATTCTTCATAATATGCACACGTTTCCGCGCCACCCGTGAGGTAGTGTACATGGCGCGTTTTTTTTTACGTGGTTTCCCCGGTAGGCCTATTCCACGATCTATTGTGCTTCTGTTGAGTTAAAAAGCTATTGTATTAAATTGAAAATGGTACTATTGTAAATAACAAGAGCGGTGTAAGTAATGCGTAAATTGAGAAAATTATTCGTCTGATTGATACTCTTCTAATGGAACATAATCCATACTGTCTTGCTCTTCTTCTTCTTCTTCTTCTTCTTCTTCTTCTTCTTCTTCTTCTTTTTCTTTTTCTTTTTCTTCCTGCTGAGTACAAATAAATTGTTCAAAGAGCAATGCATCAGATGTCTCCTCGCCTATATCGTAAGAATCCTCTTCTACTGGCGATTCAACATTGGGGCACGATTGGCCTCGACAACTGATACATGCTAATGAACAAAACAAACCAACTTTTTTACAGCCGCATTTAGCATTACACCCCGTTTTGCAATTGCAAAAAATTGAATTGAGGAGTTTTTCCGGTGCAGGAGGGAGTAAAGTCTGAATTGGTTCCAATATATTGTCAGTTAACTTCCAACCCCAGTCTTCTGGGTTTATTTTATTACCAAGCCATACTTGAACTTGATAATATACTCGAAATAGATGTTGATGAGCAGAAGCAGAGGTTGGAGGAAGACAAGCTAATTGTACTTGTTTCTTTTTATACGTATTTTTTGCAAAAGATAAGTATCGAAACTTATCTAAGCACGTAATTTTTTTTGGAGCTCCGTAAATTGAAAGAAGAAAGCGAATTCCGTTGGTGATTACAGCTTGTGGAGTAGAGGTACTTTCTTTGAAAACATCAGCACAATCAACTAAATCTTGTCTCTCAAACAATTACAAAACCGATCTTTTACCTCTCCTGAAAAATGCTGATGTCGTGTCGCAACCAGTTAGTGCATGTAGAAATAAGATATGATTTTGGCATTTTGAAAAAGCAGATAAACTCTTGGATGAATATATTTTTGATTGTTGTTGAGCCTTCCCTGGTTTTAAAAAATAAATAATTTTTTCAGTTGGCGTTCGAGCAGTAAGTAATACCAACAAATCAACATCTTCACCAACAAGAATAGTTGGATTTGTCGAGTTAAATTGTTCTATTGCTGTTTCAACTATCAGGACATCAGCATCATTATCAGCTTGCTTTACAGAGCAGGTATACGAGCGTCGCCACGTGGACAATTGAATAGCAGACAGATGTTGCTCAAGGCCGTACGGTCATATAAAATGAGGGACTGGGTTTTTTTTTGGAGTTTATATTTTTAAAACTGTATAATATGTATGTATACGCTACGAAAATTAATATTTTTACTTATATTATCGTTCTGTAACGTATATTACGGTAATTGACATACATATTATGAAGAATACAACTTTTTCAACATTTTGCATCGCTGTATCTCCGAAATGGTGATTCTTAGGAAAAAAAGTATATGAACAATTTTTATAGATAATTGCATGATGAATAATTTTTATCTCACCTATTTTTATTATAAAACTTACCGTTTGGCTGGACAACTCAAAAAACCGATTTTTGCAACATTTGACCTTGAATAAATTTTTTTCCACACTTCGGATTGATGTGGATAATTGACAAATTGTGTATAATAGGGTTCCCAACATTCGTGCCAATTTTTAGCAAGGTGCGAATTAATGTAACCTTCAATGTCTATTTTGACCGGACTAACATACGAGGTTTGTCCCAAAAGTATCGAGTCTGCATTGATATCTCCGCGTCAAAACTTCCGAGCGACCTCTGTCGAGCATGGGCGTCACCAGTAAGTCTTCAGGAACTCGTTGGTGTGCGCAGTTACTGACTGGACGTGTTCGTTCGGTGTGCGTTTGTTTACAGTGTCTTTTTTTCGTTCGTCGCATTTTGTTATTGTAAAAAATGACGGAAAAATTAGATCAACGAATTTGCATCAAGTTTTGCTTTAATCTTGGAAAAACTTGCTCGGAAAGAATTAATATGATGAATAAGGCATTTAGAGAGGAGTGTAAGAGTAAAGAAAGAATAAAAGAGTTGTACAAGCAGTTTAAAGATGGTCGCACGTCAGTTGACAGTGATTCTCGCTCTGACCGACTTTCGAGCGCAATAACACCAGTAAATGTCGAGCGTGTGCGACTTGCAATTGAATGAGATCGTCAGTTGACTGTACGCGAACTAGAAAGTGATCTTGGAATACCAAAAACTACTGTTTGGGAAAATTTTAACCGAGAATTTGGCAATGGCTCGCATGTATGCGAAATTCATCCCAAAATTGCTAACGGCAGAGCAGATGAATCTTCGCTTTGAAATCGCTCAGGACTACTTGAAAATGGTTTCTAATGATAAAAATGTACTCAATAAGATTATTACTAGTCATGAATCATGGGTTTGCAGCTATGATCCAGAAACAAAGCGACAGTCTTCACAGTGGAAGCATTCTGAATCGCCATGACCAAAAAAAGCACGCCAAAGTCGGAGCAAAGTGAAGACAATGTTGACTGTTTTCTTTGGTTATAAAGGTGTTGTGCACCACGAATATGCTCCGAGAGGTCACACGATCACTAAAGAATATTACGTTGAAGTATTGAAGAGATTGCGTTACGCAGCCAGAAGAAAACGGCCACAGCTTTGGACAAGCGGTGATTGGCTGCTTCACCACAACAATGCGCCAGCGCATTAATCGAAACTTGTGCAGCAATATTTAACAAAACACCAAGTTGTAAAGCTTCGCCAACCTCCGTACAGTCCCGACGTAGCTCCCTGTGACTTTTGGCTCTTTCCCAGATTAAAAATGCCGCTCAAAGGACACCGGTTCGATGACAAGGAGACGGTTGAAACCAATGCGACGAATGCACTGAAGGCAATTCCGAAAACTGACTTCCAGGACTGCTTCAGGAAGTGGAAACACCGCTGGGAACGTGTTATTCAATTAAATGGGGATTATCTTGAAGGATGTCACTCACCGGATGATAAAGAATAATACCAATTCGGAGACATGAAGGTAGGCTCGATACTTTTGGGACAAACCTCGTATGTCCAGAGCTTCGATGACTTTGTTTTGGGAAGCTTTCCCTCAAAAACTGATAAGACGATTTGGGGACATCCCGTAGCCACTCCAGTCGCCTAATTTGACCCCGATGGACTTTTATAAGGGGCTGCCTGAAAGGAAAAGTTAACGCTGACAATCTGGGAATTACTGTGACGTTAAAAGAAAACATTCGCCAAGAAATCCTCAACTTTCACTGAGCTTATTGTAGAGTATTGCACGCAATACGAGGCTCCGTTTCGAATAATGGGTTGAACTCGACGGAAGACATTTCGACGACATTATCTTTAAATAAAATTTTTATAAAAAAATTGACCGACTTCTAAAAGTGTATGTAAGTGTAAATAACTATAAACTTTTATATGATATTGAAGTTTTTGAAGTCGGGGCCAATCTAATACCTGACAAAATGTGATTCGCATAAACAGATTAAAAATACTTTATTTGTAATTGCTTTCTTACCATAATTTGTATATATTAGTAGTTATTTATTTCATTTAGAAATAGTTTGGCGCCGACTTCAATAATTTCAATGTCATATAAAAATTTATAGTTATTTTTCATTTTTTAGGCTCACTTTTAGAAGTCAGATCAATTTTTTTATAAAAATTTTATTTTTTGATTTTTAGTTTTGAATTCATTATGATATCCATATATTATTGGAACTAAGTACTAACGAGATTAGTGTACCTCGCAATGACTCCAAGGTGGCAAAAAAGTACCCATTTTATCCAAAGTTGTAAATCACCCTAAAATGAACCACTAAAAATTCTTTGATTCTTAGAGTTCTAATACCAGTGAAATTGTGTCAAACAAATATTTAGTCTACCATTGTAAATCTGCTATCTTAAATTTCAAATTAATTTTAGATTGGTAATATAGGCCCCAAAACCTTCCAATATGGATATTTAAAGAATTTGAGACGTAAATTTCTTAGCCCGATATATTTTATACTACATATTGAGTGTCTATACGCCCCAAGAACTCAACAATATCAATTTTAGACAAAATCGGAAAATGTAAAATTTTCAGTTCCTTATATTGCAGCTTATCAATCTAATAGTTGTTAAAAATTAACTTCGTATTAGTAATACACGACTCCGAAAACCTACTAATACCAAATCTGAAAAAATGCGAATAAGGTAAAATTTTCAGCCCACCATATTCGATCCGCTATATTAAATTTCAAAAAAGTAATTTTAACGTCTTAATCTAATCTAAATCTAAACCCTTCAAAGCCCCCTGGTATCAGTTTGGATGAAAACCGGAAATTTAAAGTTTCTAGACCGTCATATTGTATCTGATATATTAGATTTTCTTAAAATAATTTAATATTCGCTATTTAAATCTTCAAAGACGATTCAGTCCCGTCTTTGAACAAAATCGAAAAATGTAAAATTTTTAATCTACTATATTGGATTAGCCATATCATATTTTCGACAAATACTTTTAAATTCATAACTTATATCCTCAAGAACACCCTATATCATTTTTGGAGAAAATCGAAAAATGTAAAATTTTTATCCGTCGGATTGAGTTTTTCAATAAATATTTTAAGTTCGTAATTAACACTAACAAAAATCTCCCAATACTGATTTTAGACAAAATCGAGAGATGTTAAATCTTTAATCCGCCATCTTGGATTCGCCTTATTTAATTTTTTTTTTAAATAACTTCAGATTCGTAATGTGCCATCCCAAAAACTTCCCCATATCAATTTTGAGAGAAATCGAACAAAATTATTTTTTATCCGCCATATTAGTACGCCATACTGAATTTTTTAAAAATAATTTCAGATTCGTTATGTGCGACCCCGAAAACACTCCCGTATCAATTTTGGAGAAAATCGAACAAAATTTACTTTTTTGTCCACCATATTGGATCCGCCATATTGAATTTTTTTTAAATAATTTTAAATTCGTTATGTGCGATCTCGAAAACTCCCCCGTACCAATTTTGGAGAAAATCGGACAAAATTGATTATTTTGTCCGCCATATTGGATCCAACATATTGAATTTTTTAAAAATAAATCCAGATTCGTTGTGTACGACCCCGAAAATTCCCACATACCAATTTTGCAGAAAATCGGACACAATCAATTTTTTTGGACGCCATATTGTAAGCGCCATCTTGGATTTTACTGCACCAATTTCGTCCAAAAAAATATGGGACCACCGTAGTAACTTCCTAAACATAACGTAAAAAATTTCATTCAAATAGGTACCGCCTACATACATAAAAAAAACATACATAGTCGATGAATTGGGAACCTCTTTCTTTTAGAAGTCGGTTAAAAAGTAGAAAACTACGAAAAATTTGTAGAAGAACTACTCCAAAGCTTCTGCAAAATATACTGTAGCATGTCTCTTAAAACACACTTTTTGCACTCACATTTAAATTTTTTCCCAGAAAATTTGGGTGCGGTTAGTAACGAGCAAAAAGAAAGGTTCCATAAAAACATATTAACAATGAAGCAACGCTACCAAAGCAAATGGGATCCAGCAATGATAGGGGATAATTGTTGGTTTCTTATGAGAAAAAGCGATCAGGAATATGAATGAAAAACAACAATTGCAAAAAAGTTATGTACAAAAAACGTAATATAAATGTATTTTGATGTATATTGTTGTAAATAAATCCTATTGTCCTTAAAATATCTCGTTTTTTTTTTATTGTTTTGAACTTGTATATAAAAATGTTTGTATTAAATAAAAATAATTGATACATTCTATAACTCAAAATCTATACGTGGGGGAAAATTTTGGTTGTTCAATTCGCAATCAGGATGCTTTAAACTCCCACACACAGCTATTAGAACATCAGTCGCAATTTTTTTTTGTATTTGTTGACTAATGATATTTTACAATTTTGTGCGTGAGTGTATTAGGGAATTCAAACATTGTGTGAAATTTTATCAAAATTTGTAAATATTTAATATCGTTTTACATAACGACGCGGAATACATACCAAACACGAGTTTATTAAAAAATCCTTCTGGCTTATATGCATAATTTGATGCTGACCTCGTCTCCAACGCTGACGAGAATCATAAATGCCATGTGGCAGAAGCAAAAATATTTACTTTTTCCGAGTTAACATAAACTTTTCTATCCCAATTTTTTAATAATCGCGACACATACCGTAATAAAAAAAATATTTTGGGACGATATACATTTTTTTGCAAAGGAAAAAAAACAAAACTGAAATCACAAGAAAGTAAAAAATTACTTGGTAGATAATAAAAAAGGCATATAAGAATACACTATTATAAGGGTATTTATAAGAATATTCTTCTAAACTAAATCCAAATTAATTAGTCAATACAACGTTTATATGTATCTAGACGTGCCTATTACACCGACGAATGGAACTATATAGTATATTGAAAATTCCGTTATCTTCTCGGATTTGCTATCAGGGTACCTATTCTCGTTCTTGAGAGAACGATCACTTGATGGAAAGTGGGTGTAGTTCTTACGAAAAAGTATGAAACAGTATTCTTGGTTGCTTTTCTCGTTCTCGAGAAAACGATCATCTTAATGGAAAGTGGCCGTGGTTCTCACGAAAAAGTAAGAAACCGTATTCTGAATACATTTTCGTACTTTTTTGGTGAGAACCGCGCCCACTTTCCATCAAGATGATCGTTCTCTCAAGAACGAGAATAGGTACCCAGGGAAAGGATACAATCCCAACGTATAACAGAGATCATACTCTTGCTATCCTAGGTAAGTTAAAATATCAGTAAAATAACAATAATAAATAGATTTATTGAAAAGAAAAAAATTACCA
The DNA here is from genome assembly GCA_034092305.1 of Diaprepes abbreviatus. Classification (NCBI taxonomy): domain Eukaryota; kingdom Metazoa; phylum Arthropoda; class Insecta; order Coleoptera; family Curculionidae; genus Diaprepes; species Diaprepes abbreviatus. The sequence continues at coordinate 3,254,282 of JASJET010000029.1, read as the reverse complement.
CAAAACGCAAAGAGGCGGAATTAAGACTCCTCTCTTAACCGAAAAGAACATTACATATAACACAAAAAGGTTCACCTGCGAGCCCTTTAAATAAGCGTTTTTTAACCGACTTCTAAAAGAAGGAGGTTCTCAATTTGTCGACTATGTATTTTTTTTTTATGTATGTACACCGATTACTCCGGAACGGCTGCACCGATTTGCATGAAATTTTTTACGTTATGTAAAGGAAGTTGCTGCGGTGGTCCCATATTTTTTTAGATGCAATTGGTGCAGTAAAATCCAAGATGGCGCTTACAATATGGCGGCCAAAAAAATTAATTTTGTTCGATTTTCTCCAAAATTGGTATGGAGGAATTTTCGGGGTTGCACCCAACGAATCTGAAATTATTTTTCAAAAATTCAAAATGGCGGATCCAATATGGCGGACAAAAAAATTAATTTAGTCCGATTTTCTCCAAAATTGGTATGGGGGAGTTTTCGAGATGCCATATAACGAATCTAATATTATTTTTAAAAAATTCAATATGGCGGATCCAATATGGCGGACGAAAAAATCAATTTTATCTGATTTTCTCCAAAATTGGTACAGGGGAGTTTTCGGGGTCGCATATGACGAATCTAAAATAATTTTTAAAAAATTCAATATGGCGGATTCAATATGGACGACAAAAAATTAATTTTGTCCGATTTTCTCCAAAATTGGTATGGGGGAGTTTTCGGGGTCGCATATGACGAATCCAAAATAATTTTAAAAAAATTCAATTTGGCGGATCCAATATGGCCGCCAAAAAAAAAATTTTTTTGTCCGATTTTCTCCAAAATTAGTACGAGGGAGTTTTCGGAGTCGCATATGACGAATCTAAAATATTTTTTTAAAAATTCAATATGGCGGATTTAATATGGCGGACGAAAAAATCAATTTTGTCCGATTTTCTCCAAAATTGGTTTGGGGAAGTTTTCGGGGCCTCACATAAAGAATCAGAAATTATTTTTAAAAAATTCAATATGGCGGATTCAATATAGCCAACAAAAAAAATCAATTTTGTCCTATTTTTACCAAAATTGGTACGGGAGAGTTTTCGGGGTCACACATGACAAATCTAAAATTATTAAAAAAAAATTTAATATGGCGTATCTAATATGGTGGATAAAAAAATTAATTTATTTTCTTTAAATATCGATATTGTGTTGAGGCCTATATTACCAATCTAAAATTAATTTGAAATTTAAGATAGTGGATTTTCTATGACAGACTAAATATTTGTTTGACCCAATTTGATTGGTATTTGGAAAACTCTAAGAACTAAAGAATTTTTAGTGGTTCATTTTCGGGTGATTTACAACTTTGGTTAAAATGAGTACTTTTTTACCAGTTTGGAGTCATTGCGAGGTACACTAATCTCGATTAGTACTTAGTTCAAATAATTTATGAATATCATAATGAATTCTAAAACTAAAAATAGAAAAATAAAATTTTTATAAAAAAATTTAACCGACTTCTAAAAGTGCGCTAAAAAGTGAAAAATAACTATAAATTTTTATATGAAATTGAACCTTTTGAAGTCGGCGCCAAATTATTTGTACACGAAATAAATATCTACTTATATATACAAATTATGGTAAGAAAGCAATTACAAATAAAGTATTTTTAATCTGTTTATGCAAATCACATTTTGTCGGGTATTAGTTGGGCGCCGACTTCAAAAAGTTCAATTTCATATAAAAATTTATAGTTATTTTTCACTTTTTAGCGCACTTTTAGAAGTCGGTTAAATTTTTTTATAAAAATTTTTTAATTGTACAAACTATGAAAATTTATTTATAATTTTTTCTATAGCTTTTTTGAACGCTACATTGATAAAATATACTTTCAAGGTTGAAAAAACGACAGGACAATCATATGAAATTAAATATATATATATATATATATATATATATATATATATATATATATATATATATATATATATAGTTGAAACTGCTAAAGTATTTATATACCCTCGTATGGGTTTATAACAGGTATTAAAAGGATAGAGTGCCGGAATTCTAAAAAATTCCGTAACACAACTGATTGAAAAGAAATAATTCCTTCTCCGTTATAAGATATGGAAATGAACCAAGGCAATCATGAGCATAATCGCATCCCTGAAGTAAATCAATTCTCTGCTAAAAAATTGACGAAATACAAAAATCGTACGCAGATAAAGCAGAAATCTAAAATAAACGTGTCTAGTTTATTTAGTTAAAAATATTTTTAAAATAAGCACTTTCACCAACAAGGAAAGTAGTGTTTTAAAATTTTTCTCTATATTAATTCAAATATTTCCACCCAGTATAATACGGAACAAACATACATATGTCAAACATGTTTCTAGGTCAAAACATTTGCTTTCACCGTAAAATTTATGACCTCCCATTATTTTTAGGATTTGCTTATTCACTATCTTAGTTTAAAGCCCTTTGGCAAAAGTCCAAATTAACTGCAAGAAATACTACCCACGTATCTCGTAAAGAAAAAGGAAAATTAGTTTGGCGGATATGTTGTCTATTACCCATTAAAAGCATTTCCCTTGTAGAACTTACTTAAGAGTTTCGCCCTGTTTTAACCACATTTCCGAATATTCTAAATTTATGCGGTTCCTTAAATTTGCTCCAAGTCGAACAATTTAGTTAAGCTCTGAGAATTATTCATAAATCAATCAAATATTTCGGTTCAATTTGAATTTATTTTTAAAACTAATAAGCCAGACAATAAATTAAACCATCCAGATTATAGAATGTTGGTTAAAACATTTAAAACATGGCTTAATTTCCAGATAAATAAAAGTTTTATAAAAAGATTGAACCGACTTCTAAAATTGCGCTAAAAAGTGAAAAATAACCATAAATTTTTATATGAAATTTAAATTTTTGAAATCGGCGCCAAACTAATACCTGATAATGTGATTCGCATAAACAGAGTAAAAATACTTTATTTGTAATTGCTTTCTTACCATAATTTGTATATATTAATAGTAATGTATTTCATTTAGAAATAATTTGGCGCCGACTTCAAAAATTTCAATTTCATTTTAAAATTTATAGTTATTTTTCACTTTTAGAAGTCGGTTCAATTTTTTTTATAAGAATTTTATTTTTCGATTTTTAGTTTTGAATTTATTATGATATTCATAAATTATTTCAACTAAGTGCTAATCGAGATTAGTGTATCTCACAATGACGCCAAATACCCATTTTATCCATAATTGTAAATCACCCTAAAATGAACCACTAAAAATTCTTTGATTCTTAGAGTTCTCCAAATACCAATGACATTGTGTCAAACAATTATTTAGTCTGTCATAATAAATCCACTATCTTGAATTCCAAAATTTTAGATTGGTAATATAGGCCCTAAAACCTTTCAATATCGATATTTGAAGAATTTGAGACGTAAATTTCTTAGCTCGATAAATTTTATACTACACATTGAGTTTGTATACGCCTCAAGAACCCCGCAATATAAATTTTAGATAAAACCGAAAAATGTAAAATTTTTAGTCCCTCATATTGTATCTTATCAACCTAATAGTTGTTAAAAATTAACTTCATATTCGTAATACACCCCCTCCCCCCAACCCCCTAATGCCAAATCTGAAAAAATGCGAATAAGTAAAATTTTCAACCCACCATATTGGATCCGCCATATTGAATTTCAAAAAAATTATTTTAACGTCTTTATCTAATCTAAATCTAAACCCTTCAAAGCCCCCTAGTACCAATTTTAGATTAAATCCAGAAATTTAAAATTTCTAAACGGTCATATTGCATCTGAAATATTAGATTTTCTTAAAATAATTTTATATTCGCTATTTATATCCTCAAAAACGTTTCAGTTCCACATTTGAACAAAATCGAAAAATGTAAAATTTTTAGTCAGCTATTTTGCGTTCGTCATATGGAATCCAGAAAAAATACTATTAAATTCATAATTTACACCCTCAAGAACACTCCATATCAGTTTTGGAGAAAGTCGAAAAATGTGAAGTTTTTAGGACACCATATTGAATCCTCCAGATTGAGTTATTCAAAAAATATTTTAATTTCGTAATTAAACTACCAAAATGCCCCAATACTGACTTTAGACAAAATCGAGAGATGTAGAATCTTTAATGTTCTATCTTAGCTCCGCCGTATTTAATTTTTTTTTAAATAATATCATATTCGTAATGTGCTATCATATCAATTTTGAAAAAAATCGGCCAAAATTAATTTTTTATCCACCATATTGGATACGCCATATTGAATTTTTAAAAAAAAACTTTAGATTCGTCATGTGTGACCCCGAAAACTCTCCCGTACCAATTTTGGTGATAATCGGACAAAATTGATTTTTTGTCCGCAATATTGAATTTTTTTTATATAATTTCAGATTCGTTGGATACAACTCGGAAAATTCCTCTATACCAATTTTGGAGAAAATCGGACAAAAGTGATTTTTTTCGTCCGCCATATTGTAAGCGCCATCTTGAATTTTACCGCACCAATTTCATCTAAAAACATATGGGACCACCGCAGCAACTTCCTGAATATAACGTAAAAAAATTCATTCAAATCGGTGCCGCCGTTCCGGAGTAACCGGTATACATACATAAAAAAATACATAGTCGACGAATTGAGAACCTCCTTCTTTTAGAAGTCGGTTAAAAAAAGAACATTCTGTTGATTTTTTAATACACAAGTTTTAGGATTAGTTTAATATTCCAAGATATTAACTTCTGAATAATTGCATTTGAACAGGCTGTATATTCAAATTCACGAATACTGTGTATAGGAATTTTACTGGTAGATTATCTAGCGACGATTATGTTCTCCTTCTCGATCATCTAAATCAGCATTTCCCAAGCGGTAGTTCGCAAACCCCCAGGGGTTAGAGAGCTTTATAAAGGATATTCGAGAAAAAAAATATCGTAATGGCGATGTGAGTACATTCTCGAACTTGCCGATTACTTCTACTTTGGCGAACCAAGACTTTCCTCGATTGCACACGAAAAAACGAGCCTCCGTCACATATAAGAAAGAGTAGAATTCAACTGAATCGTACGATGAACTCAAGAACCTTGAGTAATTTCAAACAGATAAATGAGTTAGTGGTTAATGTATAGTGCGTACATAAATATTAGTAGTGTATACCAGTTTAGTGATTTGTTTTTGTGTAAATAAATTACAAAAAATGATCGGAACATTTTCTGGTCTTGTGGTGCGGGTAAAGAAAATCATTGAGAACATTGAAAGGAGTCATTGCTGTATTCATATATAATCACTGGCATGTAAGCGCATTCCTGCAGAGTTACCACTTTTCTAATGTTTAATCATTTTTAACTCAGACACATTTTGCTTAGAATCGGTCAAGGAACAGCAAAATATTTTTTATTTTACAAAAATAAACATTTTTTTAAGTATAAACAATTTTTTTGCTTATAACAAATACATGACTACATCTGATATATTACGAAACAAGAACATGGACTCCACCGTACTAGAATTAATTAAAGCATGCCTGATTTCCACTTATATTACTTTTCAAGGAACTTTCTACGAGCAGACTTCGCGAGCGGTCATGGGATCTCCTCTATCACCTGTGGTAGCTAACATCTTCATGGAAGCTTTCGAAGAAAACGCCTTGTCTTCTGCTCCTCTAAACCTAAATTTTGGTACAGATATGTAGATTATACGTTCGTAGTTTGGCCGCATGGTGCAAATAAACTCCATAATTTCGTGGAATATCTAAATCAACAACACCCTAGCACAGGCATTTTAGGCACATTCAAACTAAAACGTAGCCTTATTCTCTCAAAAAATTCTAAGTTATAATTTAAATACTTAAAAAATACCCATTGTCAAAAATACAAAAAGTTAAACATATATAAAAAAATACATTCGTCCATATAATATTAAAATATTTTTGGGGCTATCGATCATTTAATTATTAATTAAAAATTAGACCTACTGATTTTGATTTCTATTGTACTGATATCTTAATTTAATTTACTTTATTATATGGAAATCCGATAGCCCCAAAAAGTAAAATAAACATGTTAATTCTACACGTTTAAGAAAAATACACAAATACAATAATAAAATAATAAAAAACTTACTGCCAATTGGAATTAAATATATACAAAATTAAAGAGTGGGACACACTAAAATAAAAATATATAAAAAAATAAAAAATATATAAACAACATTAAACAATAAAATACAACAAAAACAAAAATTTAAATAATAAATTGTGTTTACACTGGTAAACAATACGTATCTAATTCCTAATCAAAATCAGTAAAGCTATCTTCGCTCAAATTAATTATAATTGGTTCCTCTATCTCACCGACCATGAGATCGAGTTTCCACATTTTGATTTATTCTTTTATTATATGGATTTTTCCCAATTTTCCGCAGAAACTTTATTTAAAAAATCTTTCAAAAGTTTAGTTAAATTACTAATTTCGTACTTGCGTTATTTCTAGCAACTCTACCTTTTACTTGAGAGAGATAGTTCCTTCTTCAACGAACAGTTCCGAACGATCTATAAGAACAGATTTTCTATCTGGTTTTTCCCAGCAAAAATTAAGTTCTCTGAGCAATTTCCAAAGTGCAGTTTTTTAATTTCAGGTAAATCGCGACCTTCATTGATTTTAGTTAGAATTTTGTCGACGGTTGAGAACTGCTTCTCATAATAAAATGTATGTACAACTTCTTTTATTGCAGTTTTCATCTCTTCTTCCAACGAGGTTTTTCGTCTGCCTGTAGTCGAATGTGATTTGGGAGTACAAACAATTCCAGTGGTTTTTTTCTCCTTCAGTATTCGGTACATAGTAGATTTTCCAACTCCTGTCAAGTTGGAACACATCTCAACAGAGCTTTTAACATTATTATCTAGATATTGAAATCTTAAGGTATCATAAACATTCATCGTAATAAGTTTTTCGTTGAGAAAAAAATGCCATGGTTTAGCGATTTTGGAATAAATATAGATGTGGAAGCCATATCTTTTGGGTATCTCACTAATCTCAATAAAAACAAGCTCAAACAAAATAAATCACTGTAAGGTGTACTTTGCTCACTGACAAAAATTAAATTGAACTATCAGAAATTTTATTGTTGCAGTAAATTTAAAAAAGCTTATAACATTTAAATATAATTAGATTTACGGCAGTCCTCAATTACCTGCAGCACTTAAACAGGTACGTTGGACGTTTCGGTAACAGTTTTATTATTCTCTCTAGTTCTTGAATAGAGTATAGAGTATGTGTATGCTTGCGATCGCCCCCCCCCCTACCTCCCAAGAATTTGGAGTTCAGGAAAATAGAACCGATTATGCCTTTTATATTAGGAATGTGTATCCTGCTGGCATTCCCCTCCCCCCTTGACAACCTGTTTTTATTACAATAGCCCCCCCCCAAGAGCTTTGAGTTCAGAAAAATAGACCGGATTCTGTCTCTTATACTAGGAATGAGTATGCTGCTGGCATCTCACCCTGTCGGCAACTTGTTTTTTCTTGTGATCGCCCTCTTCTTCAAGAGCTTCAAATTCAGAAAAATTGACCCGACCCAGCCTTCTACACTAAAAATGGGAATGTTACTGGTGTCTCCCCCCTCCATCGACAACTTGTTTTCGCTTGCCATACTGTACTTTTGTGATATCATCGCCCCCCCCCCCTCCAAAAAAAAAGGCTGGATCCGCCCCTGCCCTAGCATAAAATTCACTATGAAAACTGAATGAAATGGAGCTCTTCCCTTTCTTGATGTGCTAGTATAAAGGAAAAGGAATAGCACACTAGGACATTCTGTGTACAGAAAACCAACACATACAAACCGATACGTCACACCATCATCCTTCTCAAAAACAGTCCGTCATAAACTCTGTGGTATATAGAGCACTTTCAATATGTGACGAACAATCGTTGAAATCAGAAACAGAAAAACTGACTAATGCACCGAGAGGCAACGCATATTGCGCTGAAGACATAAAACGTTGTATTAATAAATATAAAAACCCAACTCCTCAAGACAAAGTCATAAATGGACCTCTTATGGACAGTGTTGTCTTACCTTACATACGCGGAACCACCGACAAGATTGCCAGATTGCTCCGAAAATCAAACATTTGGACAATTTTCAACAAATATACGAAAATTGGACAATGTTTGAAGTCTTCAAAAGACACAATTCCATTTCAAACAGAAGGCGTATACAAGATACCTTGTTCTTGATTTTCAACTTGACCAAAGCCGTGAAAGCTTTCATTCTTTAATAAAATATTAGACCATTTTTCGGAAATCGGCTCTCAATATTCCTAATCAAGGGATCAAAATAAATATAAAAAACTTTGGTGGAGTCATGCCTCTTTATCGGCTACAAAACCCACTGTGCTGCCGGATCACCAGATAATCTACCAATAAGATTTCTCTAGAGTCCCAAAAACTAGTGCCCATGACCTTGTAGTGTATAATGAGTATAGATCAGACTCCTTTCGCCTTATTTAGTCTCGGTTTTTCTCCACCTGTCCATTATATTATTTTTTTTGTGGTTTATCGGGGAAGGGAACGCCTACTTGTGTTTGCTCCTCTCATTAGTACACTACTAAGTTCCGTCGATTTTTCTTGAATTTGCCTTTCAAAATTTCGAGAACAAAATTGGTTAGGCTCTTGAGTAGAATCGATCAAAGTCGAATCCAAATGTGTAGCAAATGAGTAAGTGGGGTGTCTCTCTGTATGCGCGAACGCTTGGTTTCTGTGACCCAAAGGTCGTAAACCAGGGAATTGGCTGGAATGTGAAAAATTATCCAGGGGATTCACCGATGTAATCGTTGACGAAATCTCGTAAAACGATTCGTTTTCGAAATCGATTAGACGTCTGCCGAGTCTATCGGTATTTATAACAGGGTTGTCCAATGAGATTCTTCTGAATGTTAATGGTTTCACTGTGGTAATGTGGTTGTGGTTGTTGAAAGGAAAGGCACCCATGGGGTGCCGAAGAGGACCCACCGTAACCTCCCGACCCAGGAAAAATCCAAGCCTCCTCACCTTTCTTGCTGTTATTGTGTGGCATTGTGATTGGTTGAGTCATTTTTATGCTCTTAAATTTGGAAGAGTTTGAAGCTTGTTGTTTTGTGAGCCAAAAGTCAAAAATGGGAACTTTATTTAAAAACAAGACGCGTAGTGGAAGTGAGCTGAAGTGCTCTACGGGCCTTGTGCAATGAGATTGGGGTAGTCTAATTATTGGAAAATTAGAACTGTTGGTTGCAACTTGTTGAATGTAATTTGTTGAAGTTTGTTTGTGACGAGAAAGTCAATCTAAATTTGGTCAATTGTTTGTCTTTTGTCGAAAAAGAATTTCGCAAATTTAAATTTATTTCACGTTTGTATCCGAAATCCGGTTGCCTTCTCCGAAGTTCACGATATTTATTTCACGGTAGCTTGAGGGAACTTTCTGTTAATTTTCGCGCTCGAATTTTTTTGTGCCAAAATTTTTTCTAAGTGTATATCAATTTGGAAAAAAATTCGTGCGGGACCAACCTTAGAAAAATGCTTTTCTAAGTATTTTTGGTAGCTTTTTATTTATTGGGGATGGTTCAAGGCTTATAACAAACCTTTAATGTCTATGGAGGATGAGTTATTTGGGAACACTCTTTATTTAATGGTTTTCGCGAAGTTTATGATCCGTAATTGCAACCCCAGTTCGTGTATACAATTACGAATAACACCCGTCTTTCGAACTATAGTATATCGGGCTCTGAGGTTTAGAAACCTAGCTTACCTTAAACCTGTAAATTAAAATCAGAGGAACCCCGATATACCGTATTTAATCCGATTTCAGCAAAAAACAAAAAATTAAATTATTTTTAGTTTCTTCAGGCGCCCCAGCCTTTGGTAATTTCCTGGGAAAAAGCTACTAGTTCGTCCAGGGGCCTCGGAGGTACTTTGTTTTAACTTAAAATTAACAGAAATCCTTCAGCCGCGCAGCCGTCTGATAAGATCGTCGGTGTTGTTATTTTTCTGGGTTATTCCCCAAATAACACACTTCAGTCCACTGGATATCCATCGTTTATCCAAAGCTGGACATACTGGGTATCCATGGGATGTCCAGAATTTGTCCACCAACATCCTATGGATATCCACTAGACTATACGTTTGTCCCACTCATGGACGTCTTTTTGGATTCCATATATTGTCCAGGTATGGATCATTTTTGGATATTAATAGGACTAATTTTGGATGTTCATATAATGTACATTCTTGACCCGATTGTGGACATATTATCCGATGATATTATGCTTTTTGGATTAATAGGTCATAATCTATTGTTCCCTCTTCTTGACGTTCCGCTAACATGAATGGTGGATATTTTCAGAATTTGCTTAGGACTCGAGATCTTACACTACCTAACTAATCTTCACTTCTGAAGATACAGACCACTTATGTCATCAAAACGTCGATAACAAGTAACCATAGATGGCCCTATTAGTCCCAAAAATTAAACAGATATAAATTACATTAGCGAACCAGGTAACAGGAACTGGATCCACAAATTACACTTATTGATTACCATTGTCAAGTTTTTAATACAATACTATATAAGAATATAAAATTTTATAATTAGTCGAATTGCAAGTGCTACAAAATATAGCTTCAATTGATTTAAATTGTTCAAGCTGTAGAAGGATCGCTATGAATAAGTTATCTGGTTCCATAGTAATAGGTACAATTTCAATTGGGTAATAGAAAATATACCAATTATTTAAATAAAGACTTTTTATTGTTACAATGATTATTTTTTTCTAGATTTATTTCTGTCGTTTATTCTCTTCAGCTATTGTCTAATCTCGTCTTCGGCTGTTTTTAATCGGCCCCCCATTCTTCTACCGCAGCTGAAAATTAATAAGGTTTAATGTTAAATGATGCAGTATTTTATGGTTTTGTAGGAATTTAAATCTCTCTCTCTCTCTCTCTCTATCTCTCTCTCTCTCTCTCTCTCTCTCTATATATATATATATATATATATATATATATATATATATATATATATATATATATATATATATATATATATATAAAACCAAATGCATCGTTATTGCTTAGAGTGCTTAAACCAACAGACCAGAAAAAAATTTTTAACACACTTTTTGTCTGGGTATTATCAGAACAAGAGGATCTAGAGTTCAACGTGTGAAATCTGACACCCAATTTGTTCTTATTATTTACGAGTATGACAAATAAAACAGAGAGATTTTTTTCATCAAATTTTTATATTTAAGTGGTAACTTACCTACAAATAGTGAACATAAGTTCTTTAAAGGGCACTTTACTGTTCCATCATATGTATAATTCTTGGAAAGGCTATCTGTCATTGTTACAATAAAATATCTTTTAATAAGTTAATAGGTATAATTTCCCCCAATTTTCGCTAATTGTAACACCTAAAATTATATTACTTTATTGAGATAATTAAACGATAATTCCACATATGCTAACCTAAGAATATTTTTGACTTTCAGAATCAAAGTAAAAAAATATATATAAAATAATCCTGTAAATTAAGTTTTTTTTTTATTAATAGACTCATACATATAAAGAAGCATTACTCGAATAAGTTTCAGCTTTTATTTCAAGAGAAGTGTAATAAACTTACTGCATCTTTAAAGTTTAAATTGTCCTGAAGATCTTATGTGACTTGAGGCAGCTGATTATTTTCTTAAGTAAAAAGATAGTTGAACTCCTGCAGAAAATTCTTTGTAGATACTTGTTGTTTTTTTCCTATTTAAGAGTACCTGAATATCCTCTCTAATTTGGTACAAATTGGCTTTCACATAGGAATTTTATTTGGTCCAATCTGTGGAAAATTCATCTAAAAATAATTAAAATAAATTAAATTATAAGTCTAAACCTAGAGTTGAACTGTCTTAACTTTATTATATATTTTTTTAACAATTATACTGCACAAAAATACACATCAATGTAAACTTTTACTAGCGTTTAATCCAAAATAGTCATAAAAAAATTAATATAATTATTCAAATTTGCTATAGCTTTTATTCCATTATAAATTTCGATAACATTTATTAATGCCAGCAATCTTATGAGATTGATTACTCAATCATGACTTTTTCAGAGAGAATTTTCTCTAAAATTTACAATTTTATTATTACACAAATTTACAACTCTATCTGTGCTCCATTTTAACCAACAAGATACAAAATTCATTGGCCTATCAAAATATTTGCACTTATTTGTAGTAATTTCCATTTAAATAAGTGATTGTATGAAAAAGTATAGCTACAAAAGCTATATTTTAACATACGTGTTTTGATACTGAATATTTTGTTCACTTTCAAATTTGTGCGAGTTTGATACTAAATTATCAGCTTTTCGTCGGGAATGTCTGTAGTTTCGTTCGGTAATTTTTGGTATAATTAAAAAAAAATTAATTTAAAATAACCATACTTACCTTTAACGGTGGCATCTTCTTCAAATAAAAAGCACACTTGATTTTAGCTGAACTATAACTCTAAAGGTCTTTTTTAGCTCGACGTCAACACAATAATGGGGACAAAATATCTGAAGGGATATTTTGTGATCATGGCGGACCGGCGAGTTAAGAAATGACAATTCTACAAGCCGATATTACAGTATTCGATTTTACCGACAACCCGAAATTTAATTATTGGACATCTGATGGACTTACACTGGACATCCAGATATGGACGTCCATATAGATTACAGGTCATCACATCTAATGGACATCCATAAACGGTCCATGGACATACAGGACATTATATGTACCTATTCTGGATATCCAATGGAAATCTTGTGCTATCTGGGTCAGTCTTCCTGAAGAATTATCTTCTTGAATTTGTCAAATATTTTCCCTCTAAAATGCGAAATTCTTTTGAAAAAATGCGAATTTCTTTCGAAAAAATGAAATATTTGACAAATTCTGACGTTCTTTCTTCAAAACTGATGGTGTCTTGCTTCAAAACTGATGTTTTCGTAAGTTTTCTTTTCTTCCAAGAGCATAAAATATTGGCAGTGACGTTTTGGTTGACTGTTGCACAAAACGTGGGGTTTATATAGTTTCCGAGAGCTGACTCTACTCTCTTGTGTGTAACCAATCGGAACAAAGCGAACTTTTGATTGGACACTTTTTCTGTTACGCTGGAACTATATAAGAAAATTGCTGTTGTACATATCTGTTTGCAATACTTCAAAAACGGATATTTATCAGATCACCATGGATCACATTACACGTGAAAAACACCATTTCACCAATTTTCAAATACGATTTCCTTTTCAAATTCATAGTTCAAAAAGCATTAGTGCTTATGGAACAAAATCCAGCATTCTCATTCGTTTATTTTAACTTTAAAGGCGTAGCCTAAAAGTTATTATAAAATACGTCGATCACAAGCATCGCTCTTCTCGATTCAACATCCATCAGAAGCACAACAAGCAACCGCCGTCGCGCTTACCAGTTCCAGTACCTTCATACACCAACCACGACGATCTTTCTGAAGGCATCGAAGTCTTCAAAGAACGTCCAGTCTTCGCTTCAGTAAACATAGAATCATATTCTCGGAGTCTTTGGGCGTTTAGTAGCTATCACTTGCACTTAGATAGTGAAAAACCAAAGATTCAAGAAGATTTTAAAGCTAAATGCAAACAACTCGGATTAAATACGGTGTCTGGGAATTCCCCTTGTATAAAACATAGTGTTGGACTTTAGGTAGTATCTGCATACGAACGCCTAGGTAAGTTTCTCAACTACAGGGCTCTCAGACACTATAGTTCGAAAGTCGGGTGTTATTCGTAATTGTATACACGAACTGGTGTTGCAATTACGGATCACCGACACAAACTTCGCGATTTAATTCGAATTAAACATGAGTTTCCATATACTCAACAAAACATAACCTCAAATTCACAAATATGGTATAATTTCCTAGATCATATTTTTTCCAGGAAAATTCACTCAAATTTTTCTAAAACAAATTCACATTCATTCATTATAACACTCCTATAATATTATTACATAATATTATATTCAATTTTCGCTTAGATAAAATTTTCATAATTTTTCTAAGTCCACAGTTACTAGTACTGTTTTAGCACATTGGTTAACCATACATTTTTTCACAGCGTTCTATTACCAATATTTATTTTGCGGATTGAACACAAAACTTCTTTTAATCTGTTCCTTGTTAACCCCACATTTTTAGCTAATTTCCGATATATTTCAGAACAAGAAAACGCCTTGTTTTCGGGATTCTTAGTGTGGGAATACCCGGGAAAAAAAGGTTGGTTCTTGAAATACTATTAGATTTTATTTTATCCCTCTTCAGCGACTTTAACTGCGGGAATTAAAAGCAACTTATGACATGATTGAAGTGGTAAGATGTATCCCTTGCGAGAGTTAAATGGACTATTAAATTTACGACGTTTAGGAATGGATTACAAGAAAAGATATGTACAGATAGTTATAGTTACACACATCCAACGATAATTAAACACATGGGTAAAAATAACGCTAAAACTTCTTATTGCGGAATAAGTTTTATTCTCAATTTTCAATATGCGCATCACCTTACATCCCCATAGCGGATATTATATTCAAATTTATGCATAATTTTCATGCGGAACGTTGTACAACAAATTTCTTTGGCGGAAATTTTTATTACAAAATTTTTCTAAATTTTCTTTGCGGAAAATACAAATATAAAACAAAAGGCCTATAAACTCAAACACTTGCAAGTTCCCCTGACTAAGTGTTATTCACCGTAATGCTTAGTTTACCCAATTCTTGATTTTCTCTCAGAATCTCAACCTTGGAGCATTCCAAGCTCAAACAATCATCATGCTTTATGCATAGCAGACAAATGCTTATTTTTGGAAGCAAACTTTACTTCAATTTCCTGAAGTAAACAGAAGAAAACAAAAGCCCCTTTTATCATTCACTCCCCTTTGCCCCGGTGAGCGAGAAGAAAGGTAAGGCGGCCAGATTTCCTATCTGGTCGGGTGGTTTAGGAGGGACTCTCACCGCACCCCCCCTGCGTTGCGGTTCAATAAGGTAGAAAAAATTTAGAAACGACTTTTCACTTTCTAAATCTACCTTATAACAACGACAAATAGCGACCTGGTGGACATGAACCACGATAGCGCTTGTTACAGTACCAGACACGCATCACGTTACGGTCTAGCGATATAAATTTATACTTGGACACGTCTCGCCTAAGGTTGTTATGGTCCCTGCTTTATGAAGATATCGTATACTATAGCAATTTTAGGAACAACATCAGACAAGTCTGGCGCTTTCGACGACTGACCGAAATCCGGAAAGCTCGCATCGACACGCATTCAGCAACCAAACCACACCCAATATAAAAAAGGAGGCGTTTCTAATATGCGATATAGGTTTTAACCTTAAAATAAACTAAAACATCTTCTAATTTCAAAAAATGCCAATTTTTTTATTTAATATAACCAGATAAACAATAACAATACCCACTCGTGTTCTTTTCATGTAAAGATGATAAATATTTATAAAGTATTCAATCTAAATTTATTTTTTTATTTTTGCATTTCTTAACATACATGTATGTATATTTATTAAGATATGAAATGTTATGTACATACTTACGTACCATCATCATCTAATACTTTTTCCTTAAATTAAATTCCAGGAATATATAGAGCAATCTTTCAGAATCATATCCGCCTGCTTACGTATTACTATATCTTAAAGAATTCTATATTAAATCATATTGAAAGATTTATAACTTTTTAAATTAAAAGTGAAAATCATGAAGTTTTCATATATTTCAGGGATAAATTTATTGGAAAAATGTAGAAAATAACTTCTAGCAATGCGAAAGTTCGAACATGTTATTAGAAAAATATATATGATTGACGAAAATCGAAGTTTCAGTATTTTAAATGGTTTTCCTTCGCTCCTGTTTGAGGAGAGTTTTTTAGGTACAAAGAACATTAAGTGATCTTATTCTATTCTTATTAATACGGAAATAATATTAAAAATCGAAAAGTATTTAAATATCTTTGTTATTTTTAAGGGAGACTCTTTTAAAGAATATTTGTGGCTTTTGTGATTCAACTTCCTGGGAAGGTAGATGTTACCTATAAATCTTAAATGGGGATTAGGGTCAAATAATACATTATTCTAAAGCACATTTAATTATATTTCCAATAATACTACCCTAATTTATAATATTCTGAGTAGTAGATTCAAGGAAATGGCGTTTCAAAACAGACGTAATTAAAACTTTCCTGCACTGAGATGTAATGTTTTTAGTAATAATTATTTGAAACAAAATTATTTAGATGGTTCTGTTTTTAACCGACTTCTAAAACAAGGAAGTTCTCAATTCGTCGACTATGTATGTTTTTTTTTTATGTATGTACACCGATTACTCCGGAACGGCAGCACCGATTTTAATGAAATTTTTTACGTTATATTCAGGAAGTTGCTGCAGTCGTCCCATATTTTTTTGATCGGAATTGATGCAGTAAAATCCAAGATGGCGCTGACAATATGGCGGCCAAAAAAAAATTAATCTTGTCGGATTTTCTCCAAAATTGATATAGAGAAATTTTCGGGAATGTGCCAAACGAATCTAAAATTATTTTTAAATAAAATTTTTATAAAAAAATTGAACCGACTTCTAAAATTGCGCTAAAAAGTGAAAAATAACCATTTTAGAAGTCGGTTCAATTTTTTTATAAAAATTTTATTTTTCTATTTTTAGTTTTAGAATTCATTATGATATTCATAAATTATTTGAACTAAGTACTAATCGAGATTAGTGTACCTCGCAATGACTCCAAACTGGCAAAAATTACCCATTTTATTCAAAGTTGTAAATCACTCTAAAATGAACCACTAAAAATTCTTTAGTTCTTAGAGTTTTCCAAATACCAATCAAATTGGGTCAAACGAAAATTTATTCTTTCATAGAAAATCCAATATCTTAAATTTCAAATTAATTTTAGATTGGTAATATAGGCCCCAAAACCTTCCAATATCGATATTTAAAGAAAATAAATTAATTTTTTATCCACCATATTGGATACGCCATATTGAATTTTTTAAAAATAATTTCCGATTCTTTGAGTACAACCCCGAAAATTCCTCCATACCAATTTTAGAGAAAATCGGACAAAATTAATTTTTTTGACCGCCATATTGTAAGCGCCATCTTGGATTTTACTGCACCAATACTATCTAAAAAAATATGGAACCACCGCAGCAACTTCCTTTACATAACGTAAAAAATTTCATTCAAATCGGTGCAGCCATTCCGGAGTAATCGGTGTACGTGCATAAAAAAAAACATACATAGTCGACGAATTGAGAACCTCCTTCTTATGGAAGTCGGTTAAAAATTCAATTCGGCAGATCCAATATGGCAAACGAAAAAATTTAATTTTGTCCGATTTTCTCCCAAAATTCTTGTGAGGTTTTCGGAGTCGCACATAACGAATCCAAAGTATTTTTAAAAAATTCAATATGGCGGATCCAATATGGCTGACAAAAAAATCAATTTTGTCCGATTTTCTCCAAAATTGGTACGGGGGAGTTTTCAGGGTCGCACACAACGAATCTGAAATTATTTTTAAAAGATTCAATATGGCGTATCCAATATGGGGGATAAAAAGTAAATTTTGTCCGATTTTTTTCAAAATTGATACAGGGGAGTTTTTGAGATCGCACATTACGAATCTGACATAATTTAAAAAAAAATAAATATGGCGAATCCAAGATGGCGGATTAAAGGTTCTACATCTCACGATTTTATCTAAAATCAGTATTGGGAGATTTTAATAAGTGTTAATTATGAATTTAAAATATTTTTTGCAGAACTCAATATGGCGTCAATCCTAAAAATTTTACATTTTTCTATTTTCTTCAAAATTGGTACAGGGGATTCTTGAAGGTGTAAGTTACAAATTTAATATTATTTTTTTCAGGATTTAATATGGCGGACTAAAAATTTTATATTTTTCGATTTTGTTCAAATGTGGGACTGAATCGTTTTTAAGGAGGTAAATAGCGAATATAAAATTATTTTAAGAAAATCTAATATGTCAGAGACCATAAGACGGTCTAGAAATTTTGAATTTCTGAATTTCATCTAAAATTGGTACTAGGGAGCTTTGAAGGGTTTACATTTAGATTACATTAAAACGTTAAAATTATTTTTTTGAAATTCAATATGACGGATTCAATATAGTAAATTGAAAATTTTACCTTATTCGCATTTTATCAGATTTGGTATTAGGGTGTTTTCGGGATTGTGTATTACGATTATGAAGTTAATTTTTTACAATATTAGGTTGACAATATACAATATGGAGGAGTGAAAATTTTGCATTTTCTGATTTTGCCTAAAATTGATATTGCAGGGTTCTTAGGGCGTACAAATTCAATATGAGGTATAAAATATATTGAACTAAGAAATTTACGTATTAAGTTCTTTAAATATCGATATTGAAAGGATTTGAGGCCTATATTACCAATCTAAAATTATTTTAAAATTGAAGATATCGAATTTACTATGACAGATTAAATATGTGTTTGACACAATTCTACTCGTATTTGGAGAATCAAAGAATTTTTGGTTGTTCATTTTATGGTGATTACAACTTTGGATAAAATGGGTACTTTTTTGCCACATTGGAGTCATGCGAGGTACACTAATCTCGATTAATACTTAGTTCAAATAATTTATGGATATCATAATAAATTGAAAAATAAAAATCGGAAAATATTTTTTTTTAATTGAACCGACTTCTAAAAGTGCGCTATAAAGTGAAAATATCTATAAATTTCTATATAAAATTGAAATTTTTGAAGTCGACGCCAAGTTATTTCTAAATAAAATTTTTATTGCCAAACTAATACCTGACAAAATGTGATTTTCATAAACAGATTAAAAATTTTTTATTTGTAATTGCTTTCTTACCATAATTTGTATATATTAGTAGTTATTTATTTCGTGTACAAATAATTAGGCGCCGACTTCAAAAAGTTCAATTTCATATAAAAATTTATAGTTATTTTTCACTTTTTAGCGCACTTTTAGAAGTCGGTTCAATTTTTTTATAATAATTTTATTTTTCTATTTTTAGTTTTAGAATTCATTATGATATTCATAAATTATTTGAACTAAGTACTAATCGAGATTAGTGTACCTCGCAATGACTCCAAATTGGCAAAAAACACCCATTTTATCCAAAGTTGTAAATCACCCTAAAATGAACAACCAAAAATTTTTTGTTCTTAGAGTTTTCCAAATACCAGTCAAATTTAGTCAAACGAATATTTAGTCTGTCAAGAAAATCCATTATCTTAAATTTCAAATTAATTTTAGATTGGTAATATAGGCTCCAAAACCTTCCAATATCGATATTTAAAGAAAATAAATTAATTTTTTATCCACCATATTGGATATGCTATATTGAATTTTTTTAAAATAATTCGTCATGTGTGACTCCGAAAACTCTCCCGTACCAATTTTGGAGAAAATCGGACAAAATTGATTTTTTCGTCCGCCATATTGAATTATTTTTAAATTATTTTAGATTCGTCATATGCGATCCCGTAAACTCCCCCTTACCAATTTTGGTGAAAACCGGACAAAATTGATTTTTTCGTCCGCCATATTGGATCCGCCATATTGAATTTTTTAAAAATAATATTAGATTCGTTATGTGCAACCTCGAAAATTCCCCCACACCAATTTTGGAGAAAATCGGACAAAATTAATTTTTTTGGCTGCCATATTGTAAGCGCCATCTGGGATTTTACTGCACCAATTTCAACTAAAAAAATATGGGACCACCGCAGCAACTTCCTTTATATAACGTAAAAAATTTCATTCAAATCGGTGCAGCCGTTCCGGAGTAATCGGTGTACATACATAAAAAAAAATACATAGTCGACGAATTGAGAACCTCCTTCTTTTAGAAGTCGGTTAAAAAGGGAAAAGCAATAATGTTCCTGTTGATATTGTTTGCGTTATTTGCCAAATCATAGACATGTGCGTTGTTTGCGATAGATCGGCAGTGTTTTTAATTTAGGATTCTTGTATGAACAAAAGATTATACCAAAAAACAAATTAATTAATTTTGCTTAAATATAGCTTACATTAGCGGTGTGTCACTATTTTTTTTTAACTTTTATCACTGAGAAAAACATCCCGTGCTTCTGTAATGTTTTGCTTATCAGTACTTTGTTGTTATATATTAATTATTCAGCAGGCTTATGTGTACATAATTATATTCTGACGTTATCGTCGTTTTAATTAAAAAAACCCACATCGCGCAAACAATAACCCATTCTATGCACTTAATGAATAATGAATAATTAATTAATTTCAAGCCTAATTAATACTGTCTTTGCAGAAGCGAAAGCCAATGAAAAATTTAAATATTAAATTATTTCGTTAATGTACTTGTATCTCCGTTCGGATCAGTTATGTTTTACTACTCATTATTATTATTATATATATATATATATATATATATATATATATATATATATAATAATAATAATCTTTATTGTCTAACAGATAACATCCATTTATTAGACAATATGACATTCAACTTTGCTAAGATATTAAACAAAATTATAAGGAAAATAAAATTATTGATTAATTCATACAACAATTCACAAGAAGCAAACATTTTACATTTTTATTAGAAACTTTAACTTTAAAGCCTGTGTTAATCTTTTAGGGGGTAGGCTGTAAACATCGATGTCACTGCAAGTGTTGTTGAAGATACTCATGACTTGAAATAGAGGCGTTTTTATAAGAAAATTTGTTTCAGGGCTAGGTAATGAAAAAATGGGACAGGATCTGACAGGTCTCGGGGATATCTTGCTCAGAGACTGGGCTAACATGTAATTTCTGCGATTTATTAAAGATGAAACGCCAAATCGCCTCAGTAATTGTTCTTCATCTATACCCCTTTGAGGGAATAATCCGTCACTCTTAAATGATAGGTATTTTAAAAAATTTTTTTGCACTCCCTCTAATTCACTAATGTACTTATCATAGATAGGATGCCATATGACCGCACCATATTCCAGCTTCGACCGAACATGACTAACATACAAAATTTTTAAGGTCTGCAAATTGCTAAAATCATTAGAATTGCGCAATATGAACCCCAACATTTTGACCGCACTCCCACAAATCAAACTGATATGTTTCGTGAATGAAAGTTTTGGGTTAAAAGTGACTCCAAGGTCCTTAAAAGAATAACTTCGTTGAAGTATTTGACTGTTTAAAGTATATTCAAAATACAAAGAGTTGGTTTTATTGGTGAAAGTCATTACGGTGCACTTATCAACATTCAAGGGCAAATTATTCGCGCTACACCAATTCCGAACAATATCAATATCCCCCTGCAGCTCTAGGGCGTCGTTTACACTATGAATCATCCGAAATAGCTTTACATCATCCGCAAAGAGCAAAACACTGCTCGATACTCCAACCGTAATATCGTTAATGAAAAGTAAAAATATTAGTGGAGCCAGATTGCTCCCCTGCGGAGCCCCGCTTGTAGCTTTAAATTTATAGGATTGATAACCTCGGATTTCAACATATTGCATTCTGTTTTGTAGGTAAGATTTAAGAAATAACAATAGGCTCCCGCTAGAACCCATAGCAGCAAGTTTGTTAAATAAAATATAGTGATCGACTCGATCAAATGCTTTTGAGAAGTCGGTATAGACCACGTCAACTTGATTGCGTTTATCCAATGCCCCAGTAAATTGGGCAAAGGAAGCTAGATTGCTAATAGTACTACGACGGTTAAAAAATCCTTGACTTGACTCAAAATACACTCATATATCGACATCTCAAAAACCTTTGCAAATGGGGATAGTATTAAAACAGGTCTATAATTGGGGATCTCGTTTATATTTCCTTTTTTGAATACAGGGGTGATTCTCGCCTCCTTCCAAATCTCTGGAAAGGTATTTGTTTTAATCGCCAAATTGAACAAATATGACAAAGGTTTAAGCAGTGCATAAGCACAGTCCTTAACAAAAAAACAAGGAACGTTGTCTGGCCCCTGTGTCATTCTATTTTTCAATTTTTTCAACGCGGTCATAACTATTTGTTCCGGAATGAGCTCAATTGAAATGTGCTGGCTCCAAACCGCATTGTCAAAAGATACATTATTCTTAGAAGGACGCGCATAAACACTACTGAAAGAGTTGGCAAATGCATTCACAATATCCTCAGGATCCGAGAAATGATTGACACCATTTATCAAAACTTCAGGTACGGTTGTTGAAGACCTTTTAGATTTAATATATGACCAAAAGTTATTAGGATTATTAGATAAAGCTTCCTCTGCCTTTACTTTATAATTTTTATAAGCGATATCCAGTTTTCTTTTCACCAATATCCGCAACTCATTATATTGATTTTTGAGATTTTGTTCGTAGCCCCTCTTCAATTTTTTAAAAATTCTGTGTTTCCGTTTAATTAATTTAATTATTTCCGAAGTATACCAAGCTGGAAAATTTCTTTTCTTGACTATAAATTTGGGTATACATACATCGAATATATTCGGCAACTTACTATAAAACTCTGCACAAGCCCTATATATATATATATATATATATATATATATATATATATATATATATATATATATATATATATATATATATATATAATTCAGTATTAATCCGGGAATACATCCGTTGGTTCGTTTGGTTTTCTATAGAAGTTTGCAGACGTTTCGCCAAAATCTCATTTGGCATATTCTGTGCTTGGTGGTTGTTAATCTCAGTCTGTCAGTTTAAGTTAATCCAGATCTTATTTGTTGATATTTTTATTTCCTGCAGCTCATCTATATCATGGAAATTGCGCCGTTAGTTTTGATTTTATAAACTTTATTAAAAAAAAAGTTTTTAGTGTGATGGACAGTCAGTATCCTGCTATTTTTGTCGCACAATGACTTACTTTTTTCTCTTGATTGACCTATATATTAAATATTAAGAATTAGAGAGTTTATGTTAATTGAGTACAATAGGTTTATGTATTTAAAAATTCAATATATTGATTTATTTTAAAACTGTAAACTAGATGGCAAAACTTTGAAATTTAAAAATATGTTTGTATTTTAAATAGTATTTATTCATTCTAAATATACAATAGCTTTGTTCATGGGTCACTTTCCGAAACCATTCAGAACTAGTACGGAATTAGTTCAGGATTGTCGTACAGCGCATGCCCAGTTATTAACCGGTTCAGGATTTTTTTTACCACGTACGATTTTGGAACTTTAAATCGTCTACTATGGTATGAGTCTCATTCAAGCGCGGATCCAAGGGGGGGGCGGTGGGGGCGATCGCCCCCCCCCCCCCAAGAGCCTTGAGCTCAGGAAAATAGATCTGGTTTTGCCTCTTTTACTATAGTTTATTCAAGAACTAGAGAGAGTAATAAATCATTTTTTATCCTTTTTTTTCTTCGCAAACTACCTGTGTTCTTTAGTCCTGTTCCTTTGGCAAAATCTGTTAGACACATATTTTTCGTAGGAATGGGTTAGAAAATTTATAATCAAAAACACCGATCTTTAATAATGGCCTATTTGGGTTGGATAACAATAGATATTTGGAAGTGTAAAGTGTTAAAAAGGATTTTAATCCTTGTCATAGGCGTCGAAAGGAGGTTTATTTTATCATTAAATATTTATGGCATAGAATATTATTTCGGTAATAACCTTAAAATAAAAAGTTTTTTTAATATTATTTTATTTCTTATGATTTCTTAATAATTCAAATACATTAGAAAATATAGATAATTTTGACATATTTAACACAAACCATAATTGTATTTTGATTATTTTTAATTATGGCATAGAAACCGTTTTAGTCACATTCAGATTAAAACGTAGGTTTTTCTCTCAAAAAATTCTAAGTTATAATTTATATAAACTTACAAAATACCTATTGTCAAAAATACAAGAAGTTAAACATATAGAAAAAAATAAATTCGTCCATATAATATTAAAATTTTTTTGGGCTCTAGGCCATAATTAATTAAAAACATTTTTAGGATATTTAACGTTTCAGTTCATTTATTTCTTAAACCATCTGCAGAATCACAATTAAACACTAAAAAGGGATTCAGATATGATTAATCTTTATATGTTACAGAAATATAAATAATAAATTGTGTTTACGCTGGTAAACATTAAGTATCTAATTCGTAATCAAAGTCAGTGAAACTATCTTCACTCAAATTAATTATAATTGGTTCCTTTATCTCACTGATCGAGTTTCCACACTTTCTTTTATTCTTTTATTATATGGATTTTTCCCAATTTTCTGCAGTAACTTTATTCAAAAAAATCTTTCAAAAGTTCAGTTAAATTACTAATTTTGTAAGTACCTTTTACTTGAGGGAGATATGTTCTTCTCCAAGGGATATTTTCCGGACGATCTATAAGAACGAATTTCCTATCTGGTTTTTCCCAGCAAAAATTAAGTTCTATGAGCAATTTCCAGAGCTCAGTTCTTTTAATTTCAGGAAAATCCCGATCTTCATTGATTTTAGTTAGAATTTTGTCGACGGTTGGGATCTGCTTTTCATAATAAAATGTATATATAACTCCTTTTATTGCAGTTTATATCTCTTCTTCCAACGAGGTTTTCCGTCCGCCTGTAATTGAATTTGGCATGGGAATACTAACAATTTCAGTAATTTTTTTCTCCTTCAGTATTCGGTACATAGTAGATTTTCCAACTACTGTCATGTTGGAACAAATGTCAAGAGAGCTTTTAACAGTATTATCTAGATATTGATGTCTTAAGGCATCATAAACATTCATCGTAATAAGTTTTTTGTTGAGGAAAAAATGCCCTGGTTTAACGGTTTTGGAACAAATATAGATGTGGAAGCCATATCTTTTGGCCACATTGAAAGGTGTACTTTGCTCACTGACGGAAATTAAATCGAACTATCAGAAATTTTATTGTTGCAGTAAATTTATAAAAGCTTATATTTAAATATAATTAAAAATAACTAGACTTGCGGCAGTCCTCAGTTACCTGCGGTACTGGAGCAGGTACATTGGAGGTTTCGGTAACAGTTTTATTACTCTCTCTAGTTCTTGAATAGAGTATAGGAATGTGTATGCTTGCGATCGCCCCTCCCCTTCCCAAGAGCTTTGAGTTCAGGAAAATAGAACCGACTCTGCCTTTTATACTAGGAATGTGTATGTTGCTCGCATCCTCCCCCCCTGTCGGCAACTTGTTTTTTCTTGTGATCGCCCCCCCCCTTTCCAAGAGCTTCAAATTTAGAAAAATAGACCCAACCCAGCCTTTTACACTAGAAATGGGGATGTTGTTGGTGTCTACCCCCCGTCGACAACTTGCTTTCTCTTGCCATACTTTTGTGACATCACCGCCCCCCCCCCCAAAGAGAGAGGCTGGATCCGCCCCTGGTCTCATTATTTAACATACGGTGTTAAATGCTGATTAAACTAGTTGTTTTTGTTGTTTTAAATAAGTTAGAACTGTTTTTTTATTAGGTTTTATTATTTGCATTATTTTAAAGAAATATTGAATTATAATTGTTGTTCTTATATAATATAAAGTCTAACTGAGAGTTCCTTTTAGAATAAAACATCTTGTTTTTGTCTGAATAGAATAATAACTCTAAATTTCTTCTAAGTCCTCATCGCAGGACGATAAACGATTTGGCATAATGTGAGTATTCACTGAAAGGTAAAAAACATTTTTTTAATTTATCAATTAAGATCCTAGATAGATTAACACTAATTAAAGTAAAACCAATATAATATAATAAAATATATACTGAAACATTAAATGCAACAAACGACATAAAAGAAAAACCTAAATAAAATAAAAACAATTGTCAAATAGTTGCACATTGCGATCGCAGCATGAAAGTTGGCGCTGCATAAAATTCCGAAATTACAGTTCTTATTCAATCCTTAGAACCGGCAGAACTGCTTCAGAATCGATTTCGAACCGAATTATTTTCTCCGCGAACATGGGACTGTAACTAAAAATTCAGAACTTTTTATCCACGAACGTTACTATTTCAACTGCGCATGCGTAATAGTTCAGAATCGGTTCTAAATCCTTTCCGCGAACAAAGCTAATATTTCCCAAAATTTGACTTGAAGCTAATTAAAATAAAGATATCTTTAAACCAATTGTAACATTTTTTTTTAAAGAAATGCTGTTTATTTAATTCAAGTAATCCCTTTCAGCGTTGTAGATCTGGAAGATTAAGTTTTGACTAGTGAAGTGTAAAGTAAGATTGGGAATAATTCGATTTTCCAACCCTTAGACAAGAGAGAATATCATATTGTATTAATATTCATAAAGTAGATTAAAACGTATTGTCGACGATTTTGGGATTTAGGGATTCGAGAAATAAGAAACTGATATTTAATATAACATTAAGAGAGTTGTGGTATTATGGCAATAATGTTATTTAGTATTTCTGAAACTAGGTATTGTGTTTAATATATTATCGTACACTATAAACCAAAGAAATTGAACGTCGCCGGTTGGCAAGAGTTACTTTGGCGCCTTAACTGTTGAGGAAAATCGCAATATGGTACACCCATCTAATTTGTTTACTTAGATATAAAAAAAATTATACCAATTTATTTTAAATTTATTTTGTCTAAACTTTAATCATAAAAATTTATAATTATTATATTTTATTTCCACTTTAATTTCTGTAATATATATGATTGCATAATAAAAAAATTATTCAAGTTAGGTATTTTATATTTTTTAATTATAAAAAAGCATACAAATTTTTAACAAAAAGTCGTAATCTCCCATCCTTGGTTCTTAATCCTTAATCTTACATTGACTGGGATATTACCTATGTTACAGGAAATATCAGTTTTCATTCAGGACATACTAGTATGTCCCACGGCATATCCGAAATGGGTAGTTTATTCGGATGCAATGCTAACGCAATGGGTTCGTTTAGTTTGGTTAATATCACTGAAAATTCAAAATAGCCAGGAAAAATGAGTCCAAAAATGACAACCCAATACCCAATAAATCATCAATTTTGGACATGGCCTAGCGCGTACTAATATGTACCAAAAACTGACATTTCCTATAACATAATACATATTAGGAAATGCTTTCTGCGGTTCTCAATGCTTGCAGAAACGTCAATTCCTTTATCAAAGTTGATTTTTACAAAACATAAAAATCAACCATCTTATCTGGGGTTAATAATTTTTTAAATTTTTCACGAAAAGTTGAGCTAAAACTGAGAATTTCGGTGGCAAAATTATGAGATAAGTCATTGTCGTATTTATTTCGCAAAATTTCAGCCTGCTTGTGTAACTTAGTATCAGTAGCGGTGATCATTAATGAGGTGTCAAGGAATTTAAGTCAACAATTAACCCGCATTTGGATTTTGAAGGGTAATAAACAGCAAAAATTACCTACCAATAATTTTTTGGAAAATCAATGTCTTTTGGTCTGCAAAAACCCATAAAAAATAAATTTTTTAATTGCATCACTTTTAATAATGTTTTTTAATAACCTCTGTCTGTAGGATATTTTTGTTTTATTAACTTTGCTTACATTTGGTCTTCATCAGCAGCAACGAAAACTATTTTCATTTCTTGCCAGTTGTGAAGAAACTTCAAAAACATTTAAAGAGTCTAGCCGATCTAGATGGTCGAAAACTGCCCCCCTATTGTTATACATCAAAAAGCACCCATACAAAAAATTTTTAACCACTTTTATCGTCACATAACCTCAAAAAAAATCAAATAACTTTTTTTCATTTTTTGACGATATCTTCGTTCTAATCATCGTAGAAACTTCTTTTTTTTTTCATTTTGTAGGTTTTTTTCAATTGTTTACAACAAAATGTTTTTTGGCGCGAAATTCAAATTTTTATGGGTGTTCGAAAATTTTTAAATTCAATAAAATAAAAACTAGAACAATAGCGGGGCCGAAAAAAAAATATGTTGTTTTTTTAGACGCCAAACTATGTCCATGAATTTTTTCAGGTTTTTAAAAGGGGTAAAAATCGCAAAAAAAACGGCATTTATAGGCATTTTTCGTATTCTAATCGAGTTTTGAAGCATGAAATTTTCGTTGTTTTAAACTATGTATCTATATATATATATATATATATATATATATATATATATATATATATATATATATATATATATATATATATATATAACAGAATTTGTCACGGTTCAATTTTGCCGCTAAGCTCACTATGGCTAATTTATTTAATTTAACCTTATTTCCCAAATACTGTCGTTATGGTCAACACAGTATCATTTTTCTTAAGTATTTCCCTGAAATTTTTTGAAGGAAACCATTTCATTAAGTACAGTTTGATTAATTTTATTTTCCATTATTTTGTTCTACTGTATTTCACTATACTGTGCTTAGGCATTTTCTTATCAGTATCAAACTTATTGCTACCTTTTTTTGTAATCAGATAGATCTTGTTTTTTTCCCCGGCCATTTATATTTCCATTTGATGGGATGTATGTATATTGGGTTGCAGAAATTTATATTTCTTGAATTTAAAAATAACTACTGGGATACTTATAAATTTATTTCTGTTTTGAATGGAAAATGCTAATGATTAACGAATTGACTTAACTAATAAATTCATTTTACTGTGTCTTTATTTTTGAGCTGTCATTTCTTTCACATGTGGTAATTGAATGCACCTAATGGAAGTCGATTAGTGTGCAAGCAGGGCCATGGTTATGGCCCTGCTTGCGCTTGGTTTTTTTTTATCGGGATAAATCTGGAGACAGGGATTTTGAGCAGTTTGCACGGATCAAGAAAGGAATGAGTATGACCCCAGAAGATCGGGTAAGGAACTTTAAAATAACTACTGTCAAAACGATTCTGCATTTTTTTTTCTTTATTTATTAAAAGATTTCAGCTCAAAATCAGCTGAAATTAGAGCATAATTTAAAACCAACCGATATGTTATTCTAGATCTCATTTAGTCCTTAAATTAACCACGTGTGAAAGAAATAACAGCTCAAAAAGAAAGATACCGGGCAACAACAATAGGTTAAAATACATTTGTTAGTTAAGCCAATTCGTTAATCATTAGCATTTTCCACTTAAAACAAGAATAATAAATCTAATAAATATCCCAGTAGTTATTTTTAAATTCAAGAAATATAAATTAATACATCAATAGAAATTTCCTAATTTCTGCAACCCAATATATATACAGTCCCATCAAATGTAAATATAAATGGCCGGGAAAAAAAAACAAGATCTATCTGAATACAAAAAAAAGGTAGCAATAAGAAAATGCCTAAGCACAGTGTAGTGAAATACCAAAGTAGGACAAAATAATGGTAAATAAAATTAATCAAAACTGTACTTCATGAAATGCTTTCCTTCAAAGAATTCCTGGGAAATACTTAAGGAAAATGATACTGTGTTGACCATAACGACAGTATTTGGAAAATAAGGTTAAATTAAATAAATTAGTCATAGTAAGCTTAAGGGCAAAATTGAACCGTGACATATTCGTTACACAAACTTTGAGACTAGCGTGATTTACTATATATGTATATATATATATATATATATATATATATATATATATATATATATATGAAGTAAAATGCAAACAGTAATTGCAAACTTCGTTCCATCATATCCTTTCCGTGTTAGAGGTTGCACAATTTGAATGAATTGCTACAGAACACAAATCATCCCATGACACCACCATCGAGATGATGGCCTACCTGTACCACCTACCGAGAAGAAAGTCAAAACTTACCCTCCCCGCCATAGTGATACGGCAGAGGTACATGTTTCGTCTCTACTAGACTCATCAGGGTACCGACATGCACCTGTTTGTGCAAAGGACAGATCGGAAGGAAGAAACAGGTGCATGTCGGTACCCTGATGAGTCTAGTTGAGACGAAACATGTACCTCTGCCGTATCACTATGGCGGGGAGGGTAAGTTTTGACTTTCTTCTCGGTATGGTGGTACAGGTAGGCCATCATCTCGATGGTGGTGTCATGGGATGATTTGTGTTCTGTAGCAATTCATTCAAATTGTGCAACCTCTAACACGGAAAGGATATGATGGAACGAAGTTTGCAATTACTGTTTGCATTTTACTTCATCTATTCACGGAGTTGCATATAGTTGTACGTTTGCTGAATGTGATTTCAACACTACAACGACATAATGTGGATGTATCCACTGCTATTGCAGCTCATACGGAGGAATCCGTAAAAGCCTCATAAACATATATACGCCATCCGGCGGGAGGTCGGCGAAGCCGCATTTCAGTGTTGCATACTTCCTTCCGATCTGTCCTTTGCACAAACAGGTGCATGTCGGTACCCTGATGAGTCTAGTTGAGACGAAACATGTACCTCTGCCGTATCACTATGGCGGGGAGGGTAAGTTTTGACTTTCTTCTCGGTATGGTGGTACAGGTAGGCCATCATCTCGATGGTGGTGTCATGGGATGATTTGTGTTCTGTAGCAATTCATTCAAATTGTGCAACCTCTAACACGGAAAGGATATGATGGAACGAAGTTTGCAATTACTGTTTGCATTTTACTTCATCTATTCACGGAGTTGCATATAGTTGTACGTTTGCTGAATGTGATTTCAGCACTACAACGGCATAATGTGGATGTATCCACTGCTATTGCAGCTCATACGGAGGAATCCGTGAAAGCCTCAGAAACATATATATATATATATATATATATATATATATATATATATATATATATATGAAATTCAGTCAAGTCAAGGCAGTTATAGGGTTAAAAATGTAGTGTCCATTCTTCTAGCTGGACTTTTAAAAATACTTGAAAAGTTAATATACAAAAGAGTGTGTGATTATAATTGGTTTGTGATGTAATTAATTTTTGTTTAAAACAAAAGTCTCTGTTCTTAATGAATCCGTCGAAACCCTCAGTTGAAAAAGATTTGAAAGAATCGAAACGTCCTGAAAAATAAAAATATATATACAATAAGTATGACTACTTTATATGTGTAGTTTCAATATAAAAATGAACCATATTCCCAAAAAAATAACGAACTAAATATATATATATATATATATATATATATATATATATATATATATATATATATATATATATATGCTTAATCATATAAAAATAAAAAAATTCTTTTACGTACGTTAGACCAAATAAATACGTAACTATTATTATTGGATCAAAGACTTTATCTTAAGGCGCATTTGCGGCAGAAGAGTAATCTGAGAAGTAGCATGGTAAACGGCCGACCGCCACGATGACTTCACTACTATTATGTTTTATATTGTTTATAAATTTATATATTTTTTATAATTATCATTTTTTGTTAGAAATAAATCAGAGAATAAAATCTCAGTCTGAAGATAAATTGTCCTAAATAATTTTTTAAAAAATCGATTTTCTGAACATTGCATTTCTTCAAGAAAATAGGCACTCAAAGCAGTATCGCTACTGTTTCGTGCTCACTTACAGGTGAGAGACTCCTTCTATCAACGAATAAATTAAAGGAAATTATAGTTAAATATAAAATGTTTTTTTCGCTAATAGGAAAGTGCGGCCTGGTGCGAGTGGCACCCCCTCACGTTACGCCACTGCTTTAGCAATCGTTAATACACTGCAGAAAGACTGACTCCTCTATGCACTCATTTATTAGTCTAGTTAGAGGTGATAAAATAAGATACCTGACAGACTTAATTATATTTACATTTAAGCTATAAACAGTCTCTATAATCCTTGTTTTTTAAAGGAGGTCCGTTCGCTTTACGTGAGTCAAATGCAATGTAATACACAATATTTGACTAATTAAATTACAATACTAATAAAAAAATTAAAATCTAAAAATAAATAGTTGCGAGGCGTTTATCACTAAAATAAAAAATTTAATTAAATTAAAAAAAAATAAATACGAGACTCATTTAAATCAGCTGGAGTGTGTGATATGGCAACATTGTGTTTCTACTGTTTTCTTTTTCATAACAAATAACAAATAAGTTTACTAAAAATAGTCAAATGTTTACTCATACTAATATATATATATATATATATATATATATATATATATATATATATATATATATATATATATATAAAATAAAAAAAAGTTGCGAACATTCACGCCAGGTGACAAGTTCATAGAAATATGGTTTTGCTCACACGGTGTAACTTTAGCACGTGTCATTGTTTCTAATTAACGGTTCGTTGGTTTACCGATAACTGGCGGCTTGTCGCCAGCGATGTAACAAATTTAACACACGGCAGTGTTCAGAATGTCTTATACCGGGTGATTCTCCAGGAACTTTATCGATCGATTGTGGGAAAATTATAATTACAAAGAATCTGAAAATTTGATAGTGTACTACCTACTTGGGGGACTGCTGGCTAAAATATTTTCAAGATGGCGGCACTTCCAGTTACACCGGAACTAGATGTCAACTTGCTTATTTTAAATGAAACATCCTATATATTATTGCATTTTTGATTTTTACGTAAAATTCTAGACATATTTTACGTATAATGTTCTATACTTAAGTCTCATCGTTTTGAACATATTTAAATTTTTATATCAAAAATTACGTTTACGGACCAAAACTTAACCATAAATTTTTCCTATAAGAAAGCTTTTATTATTTAATTTGGGTTAGTTTCCTTATAGACGAAGATCGACTTTGGTAGTCTTTTTATGATATTTTGAAAATTATTAGTACAGAGTGGTCAAAAAAACAAGAATAAAAATTTTATTTAAAAAATCGTCAAAAGTCAATTATTTCAAATAGAAAGCACCTATTTTTATAATTTTATCATATTAAGCATTAAAAATATGGGTAACTTTGTATGCGATTGTCTATTCTAACAAATTTGTAGTTTTCAAAATATTGTCAACTCAACATTTTTCTATTGTAAAAATTAGTTGGTCATAACGGCGAGGCGTGGCGAAAATAAAACAATCGAACCCTACAGAATTGTCACTATTTCTTGTCATTTGACATTCATTAATAATAATCATTCCGGGGCGATTAAATTACAGACACGAAGATTATTTAAACTTATTTATTAATTATGGAGAATGTGATAAAGTTATTTCAAGAACATGCGATACATTCGCGATCCGATATCCGCAGAAACAGAAACCAACTGTTAAAAAGATAATAAAAAACTTCAAGAATTTTGGATTTATAAAAGCTAAAAGAAATAAAAATAAACCAGTTGTTAATGAAATAAAGTTACAAAAATTATTTGATTAAATGTTCAAATTGACGCCCTTGAATTCCAAACATTTTTCGCACCTAAGCGAGAACTCTTCATGGGTGGCTCTTCTTATTGACTGAGCATTAAGATCTTCAAATGCTATTCTGTCGCACTGTATGCAATCTTCCATAGTGGTTATTGCAGTGTTGTATACTTTATTTTTGATTCTCCCCCAAAAAAAATCAAGTTCTGTTAGGTCGGGGAAGCGAGATGGCCAAAGATGTGACCCATTCTTGGCTATCCATTGATTATAACACGAGTTTTGCAGATGATTGTTAACTAAATGATTATTATGTGGAGGCACTCCCTCATGTTGATAAAATAGATTTCTGTGATCAGCCAGCGGTAAGTTATCTAAATAGTTCATTTCCAAATTGCTCAAAATGTCGAAGTAGCGCTCACCTATAAGTTAACAAAAGTATTTTGTATCTAAAAGTCTTTAAAAATGAATAACTTACCATTCGAATATCTTGGTAGAATTCTAGGGCGACGACGCCGTCATTTCTATAGCACAATACACGTTAAACTGCCAAGACACTTGAAAATTTAATTCTCTAAATGGATTGCGTCGATTAAACAATCCATTTTTTATAAATTTTGCTTCGTCCGACCAAATAATATTATTCAAAAAAACCAGCACTTTCTTGTGACCGAAGTAAAATAAACTGACAGAACTCTACCCCTCCTGGAAAATCAGTGCTTTTTAAATGTTGTACTGTGGAATATACAGGTCTGAAAAATCAAGAACAGAAACTCGACGTTTCTTAAGTATGATAAAGAAAATACTATATTATTCATCAAATCAGAATGAGACAGAAGATAATGCATCGTAAGCATCGACATACGTGTAAATTACCAGTTTGGCCCTCGGATGAGGGGTAATACAATGCTGGCGGGGTGAGAGCGGGCGCCAGCATACGCCACGCCCTCGCACAACAAGAGGATTCCAAGTTATTTGCTTTCATTCGGCCGTCGAAGTGTAAGTACCGTGTTTCGCGCCAAATTTTTTTGTTATAATGGTGGTTTATTCCACGGAACAAAAAGAGCACATTATTAAGTGGTACACTATTCTGGTAAATAATCGGCAGATTTGTATTTATGTGCGAAAATCATCCTGTTCCTTGAAAATTTAGAATTTCGGATATTATTAAAAAATTTGAGACAACTAGTTGTCTAAAAATTTGTAAAAAATGCACTGATAATAATGAGGAGCAACCGGTTCCTCAAATTACTGAAGAACGAGCAAATCAGGGAGACTGACGTTTGTAGTTTAGCAGAAATTAATTTTCCTTGCAATAGTACCGTAATTGCTTAAAAACTTGATATGAACGCTCGAACAGTTCGAAATATTTTAAAGCTAATAGGGATATAACCCCTGAAGTTTTGGCAAATACGCGAACCATATTTTACAATAGACAGGGTTCTTGTCCCGCTCAAAGTGGAGGCCTGTTTGAACACCTATTGTAGACTTTTAGGTGTTTTTGTTGATTTAAATTGAATTTAATTATTTGTTTATGTATTTACAATTACTGAACGTGTTTTTTTATTTTTTACCAGAATAAAAGTTTATTTTTGAGAATGATTTTTAATTTTAAAGTGGTCTGTTAGCTTATTTACTTAGAAATTACCGTTGCGTTTCACTAGTGTTTTTATTAGAATAAATGTTTATTTTGTAACAGAAATATCAATTTTCTTTACGCTCAACGCCCAACAAAAACTAATTTTTTTTTGTACTTCGACTATTTGATGTATTTAAAACAATCAATGTATCAAATAGTCATTAAATATTCCAAATTCCGTCGATTACGTTATAAGTTTAGACGAAAAGTAAATACACCCTCTCATTCCTTTCAAGATACTGCTCGTTTTCGTGTCGCACGGAAGTTAGGAAGGGGGGGTAATATTGCGGTAGGCGTTCCCTACGATCTTCTGTCCGAACTATCTGAAACAAGTTAGACGGGCTTAGTGGGTTAAAATTTGAGAAACGGCCAAAATAATTTCTAGTTAAGAAATTTAAAATAGAAGTTTGGCTATAGTAACGTTTCTCTTAAAACTCGGTAATATTAACGGCCAGTCATTTTTTTTTTAAGTTTCGTCTCAGGTTAAAGGCAACAGTGTTGTGGTTGCGTCGCGCTCAGTTATATTTGTGCGCCGCTCTTCTATTTGACATTGGATTGTCGAGAAACAAATATTAACGATTACAAAATTGGACTAAACAGAAAGGCAGTAATATATTTTCGCCGTACTCTGGTGTGTAAAATACAAAAAAAGCATGTTATCCACATGACGAGTATCTAACTTTTACTAAATCAAAAGCCGAGGTTAAATTCCAAGGCTTACTATATCATACAGTAGATTGAATTATATTGCTTAAAATTAGACGCCCTTGAACAAATCGATAAATTAGAATTGTAGATATGAGTTTCATTTGCAAATGGGGCT
The DNA here is from genome assembly GCA_034092305.1 of Diaprepes abbreviatus. Classification (NCBI taxonomy): domain Eukaryota; kingdom Metazoa; phylum Arthropoda; class Insecta; order Coleoptera; family Curculionidae; genus Diaprepes; species Diaprepes abbreviatus. Next base: position 3,218,480 of record JASJET010000029.1, on the reverse strand, counting down.
TCGATGGGACGTCAGGTCAGAGCCAGTACAAAATGAAATTCACTGATCCGACTATTTCTGATACAAACTTATTCCTAACCTCTCTTATTCCACTTCAATTAGCAGGTATTAACACGCAAACTCAACAAGAACAGATCGTGTTGTTACAATTCCAAGCTCTCGTCTACTATGAATTGCGGGCCTCTGAAATTTGAATTTATTAAGAAAACCGAACAAAAGTCTTTAACGAAAATAGAAAATTATGAACTCGAACCAGACAACTTGCACCATATAATAGTTTTCTTTGCCACCCGAGCTTCAGTACAGTACAACTTATCTATGACGATGATGGATGGCTAGGGGAATGCTTTGGCTGGAGCGAAATCGGTCCAACGTCCGTTACCTCTCAGTTTAACAACATTGATACTGTGTCTCAATAAGTACAGAGTATTTCAGGCTACAGCCATTATAACAAGAGTAAAGCGAAAACGGATCCTTCGATTCCGTCCATTTGCAAACTATTGGAAGCGAACATTAAACTGCAATAGAGAAGTTTTGGGAATACAAACTTCAAAACAGGCAAGATTATTCTTCAAAGGATATTCTTGGTACAACATTCCAACAGGAAATCACAAATGACTTACTTCATTGACCAGACATCATAGCATTTGCAATATTACCGAAAGGTAAACTATCGAAAGATGCACAAAAATCAACGTACAAGTTGATAAGAAAACTATCGTCTAGACTTTGCTTGAAAATCTTCTCGAGAAAAATATGAAGGATATGTTCCAAAACTTTTGGCGTCGATGGATCCTTACACTGTTTTTGACATAGTAAGGATGCGGATAACAATTCATACGTATTGGAGAATGAGAAAAGAGCTGTCAACAAAGAAGGCACTGATTAAAAAGTTCTTTTTATTATTTTTAATACAGTCGTATTATTTATTCACTTATGTGAATCAATAAATATTATATTACTTACAAATTTTTTGCATTGGTATTTATAAAGAAGTCTTAAGCATAGAGGAAAAAGTACTTTCGCCTTTTTTAACGATTATGGATATACATGTATTTATTATTATAGTATTATATTTAAAATGTACCGTGCGCGTCAAGCGCAATATTTTATTCATGGAAATACAATTATTCTTTTTATTTTATTTTTAAAGCGTTGAACCACATTAGATGTTTTTCGAATTTATTTTCATGATTTTAAAGTTTCAGTCTGCGATTTTTATTTTTAATATCAAATCCGTGCTTTCGACCCACTGTGTTTTGACGACCCGAAACAAGTGAAAAGTCCTTGTCCGAACCCATTTTTGCTAAAGCCAGGCAGCAAGTTACGATACAACAGTATGCTCTATTTCACTTCTTCAACATTGCTAAACGGGTTGTCCGTCGCTTTTTGTTACGTTCTGTTTTTAAAGAGGTTCTGTTCTCGGACTTTCCACACCTGTATAAATTAAGTTATAGATAGCGCCAGTAGTTATCGAGATATATTTTTTTTCGACAAAATTTAAGGATTTTGTGTAAAAAAGTTTGTCAAACCCGGAATCTGTGAGTTTTTTATTTTCCGAGAAATTCGATGTCAAAGTTGAAAATTCAACCTCAATTTTCCGCTTTCCTAATTAAGATACAATGCTCGATTTTAATGAAATTCTTTGTATTGTTTTATATTTTGAAGATCTATTAAGGGGTTCCTTTTAGGTTACAATTTTTAAAAATAAAAATTTTTTATTAATGTTTTTTTAATAGAAAGAAAAGAGATATCATTTTATAATTTTGCACATATATTTATTTGTACTTTAAATATACAAAAAAATTTTTTTGGATTTTTTTTATAGGTTTTTTTTACCCATAACAATTTTGTTAAAAACACATCAAAAAATGACGGCGGACGTGATTCCAGGTGACTGGATCGTTTAAAACAAAATACCAAATTCATCCTTGTTCAAGTCCCCATGGTCGGTACCGGGAATCACTTTGTTCGGTAACAAATTTTCCGATTTTTACCCGATTTTTCACCTCAAAAATGGATTTTTTTTTTTCAAATGGCAGCAATTTTGTTATTTTTTGATGAAAAAAAATTATTCCGGTACCGACCATGGACACTTGAACAAGGATTAATTTGGTATTTTTTTTTTGAAACGATTCAGTCACCTGGAATCACGTCCGCCGTCATTTTTTGATGTTTTTTTAAAAAAATTATTGTGGTTAAAAAAATCCTTAAAAAAATCAAAAAAAAATATTTTTTGTATTCTTAAAGTACGAATAAATAAATGTGCAAAATTATAAAATGATATCTCTTTTCTTTCTATTAAAAAAAAATGACTAAAAAAATTTTTTTCTTGAAAAATTGTAACCTAAAAGACCCCTTAAAATTTTTTTTTTTCAATCGTGGGCCGAGAAATTTTGCAAAAACCAATTTTTGTACCAAAAAAAATTGCGATAACTTTTCACCAGATGGAGATAAAATTTTGTTAATGCGTGCATTGGATTGAGATGTATCATTTCCGATCTCAAAAAAAAATTTTAATCTTGGATTTTTTTTTTAAAATTCATAATGGCGTGCAAATGAATATTAAGGGCTCAAATTTGCAGAAAATGCTTTGTAATACTTGTACTTTACCTGTGAACTTTTTGGATCCAAGAAATACACTTCCATACGATCTGTGAACCTTCGAAAATTGGGCCTAATCTAATCGAAAATAGCTGCTGCAGGCCGCTGTCGACGGGTTGCCATAGTTCAGGGGCATTATTCATTGGCGCTTCAAGGAAACTTATGCATCACAAGTAATATTTATAATGTTGATGTTGTTTTATTAATTTATATGATAATAATAATTTGTTTAGTTATATTAATTATTAATTTATTTATTAGCAAAGTTTTTACAAAAAAATTATAGAGAAAATCATACAAATATTCAATTCTATAGTACATATTCTACTGTTTTTCCTTTATATTTCTATACATTAGCTTCTAGCACGCCAAAAATACGAAAATAATTAGCGATCAATGATATTAATTTGTCCTAATACACACTTATAAAATTAAAGAGCATAGTTTTGTTAATAAACTACTAATGTATTATTAAATATTTATATGATTTGCTTATAGATATTTTCGTAAAAATTGTGTTAATAAACTATTAGGTAATAATAGTATAAAGAAAAAAAAAAACAGTATAATAGGTAATATATATATATATATATATATATATATATATATATATATATATATATATATATATAATATAAAGGGAAAAAACAGTATAATATGTAATATATAATTGAATATATGTATTATTTTCTCTATAATTTTTTGTAAAAATTTTGTTAATAAACAAATTAATAATTAATATAACTAAACAAATTGTTACTATCATATAAATTAATAAAACAACATCAATATTATATATTTATATTATTTGTAATGCATAAGTTTCCTTGAAGCGTCAATGAATAATGCGCCTGAACTATGGCAACCCGCCGACAGCGGCCTGCAGCAGCTATTTTCGATTAGATTCGGTGCAACTTTCGAAGGTTCACAGATCGTATGGAAGTGTATTTCTTGGATCCAAAAAATTCACAGGTAAAGTACAAGTATTAAAAAGTATTTTCTGCAAATTTAAGCTCTTAATATTCATTTGCCACGCCATTATGAATTTTTGAAAAAAAAAAAAAACTTTTTTTTCATCCGAAATTAATTTTTTTTTGGGATCGGAAATGATATGCAATGAATGCATTAAAAAATTTTTATCTCCATCCGGTGAAAAATTATCGCAATTTTTTTGGTGTAAAAATTGGTTTTAGCAAAATTTCTCCGCCCACGATTGAAAAAATAGATTTTTTAAATAGATCTTTAAAACATAAAACAATACAAACAATTTCCATTAAAATTGAGCATTATATCTTAATTAGAAAAGCGGAAAGTTGAGTTTGAATTTTCAAATTTGACATCGAATTTCTTGGACAAATAAAAAACTCGCAGACTCCAGGTTTGACATACTTTTTTGAATGATAATATCTATATTTATGTTAAATTTTAAATCGGTAATTTGTTAATAAATGTCGTTTTTTTTTAAAACAAGAACCGTAAATTTTGTCGAAAAAAATATATCTAGTGGCGTCACCTATAACTTATAAATCGATAGGTTTTTTAATTCTATAAACTCAAGAAACCGAAAATCGTGACCATTTTTGGTCCGCCATTTTATTGCACAGGTCTTTCAGAGTTACCATCGAGATATGTTTTATAAGCAGGGTTGAGAAAAAAACACGTTTTTTTTAAAGAACAAAACATTGTGTTTTATTTTAAAACAAAAAAAAAACATGTTTTTTATTAATGCCTAATTCCTGTTTTATTTATCTTGTTTTAAACTTAATTTTAAACAAGTATTATACATAGGTTTGAAAAGAAAAAAGTGTAAGTATATAAAAATGTTTAATTATTTCGATTATGTCACTGCATTTACTTTTTTTTTTCTTTCTCTTTCTCTCTTCTTCAACTCCTCAATCCTTCACGTCCACGTTCTCAAGCGAGCTATGTGGATTCAGCGCCCTCATAACTGCAACCAATTTAGCCGCTTTCTCTGTCCCGAGCCTGTTGCGTACTTTGGAATGTACCAATCCGAAAGTGGAAAATAATCTTTCGATTCCTGCAGAAGACGCAGTCGCAGTAAATAACTGACTTGTGATGTCGAGCATCCCTGGATCCAGTTTAGTCCCAAGTGATTTCCACCACACTGAAACGTGCGTTTTCTTTAAAAGATCATCCTTAAACATGTATTCCAGAAATGGAAAACTTCTCGCACGGTACGTCAGGACATCTTTCATTGCTTGCGGACAGCTTGAATCTATGAACGCCATGTCTATTGTGTCCTCCTCTCTTCTGATAGTCCTTCACCTTTGTAGTTAGGGTCTAATATATAAGCAGCAAAATGTGCAGGTGTCATTGCGGCTTTAAATCTGGCTTTAAGTATATCGGCTTCTTCTGGCAACCAGTCCGATGAGAGGAGATCTTTCCATATATGTGTACAATCGCTTAGGACGCGCATATCTTTCTGAATGTGATCAAGAGCTTTTGATACTTTCTTCAGCTTTTTGAGATAGTTCTCAACATTTTCTTTAAACTCAACATCTTGGACATTCCTTACGATTGTTAAATCTAATACAGACCTGTGCTCGCTGCATACTTTGATAACACAGTGCCAGTTGTTGACATATGATTCGAGACAATCTGCTAATGTATTCCAAGATACATCTTGAGGTAGTACGAGTGCTTTCCCACCGCTTTCCTTTTACTTTGCTTGTGGAATTAAATTCGATTTCGTTTGGCTTTCTCTAACTAAACACAACAAAAAATCGGGAAATCCTCGCGATTCACCAGTATATTCGCCGCACGTCAGGGAAATCCCGCATACTGATTTCAAAGTTGCCATCTCTTAGGTAAAAAACATACTACAAAATAATAATATTTCTAACTAATATAATATACTATACTATAATCCGGCCAAAAACAGTAAACGGGGAGCTACCATGACTTTATACCGCACACAACTCTTATACATAATTGAAAAATATTTTAACAGTATTCGATAACTACTATGGAGAATATAATACATTTAATTTTAATTTCATTTGACATGTAAATGACAGTAATGAAACGTTGAACTTTATTTTTATTTGCAATATTATATATGACGTATGTACAACATCATTTTAAATTTGATTTATATGATTTACATTTTTTTTCGTCCATTACTGCCATTTCATTCTACTCAATCCGTATTACAAAAAAACTTGGCGCGACCTTTTTTTATGAAATTTATGCAAAAATTGAAAATATGATAGTTGGTTATCGAGTTGAGCAACAATACTATTTAATATTTCCAATTATAGTATTAATATAATTAGTACCATTTTCCTTTTAATAGAATTTATGCAACTTCATTACAGTGAGTTAATACACAAATTACATTAATTTTATGTGAATTTATTCAAAATGCAGTCTGGAAATAATCACAAATATAAATATAAATGTTATTAATTCACTAGCTGATATTTTGGAGCAAAGCAGAGGAGTTTTCTTATGATTATTGTATTTAATAAATTGCACATTTAATTTAAACTTAGCGCGAGTCGCTACCGCGACTCTTGAAAACAAAAAATTTTATAATTAAATCGTACGTGTATTTCATGTGTGTTTTAAACATGTTTAAAACAGATTGTTTTTAATTGTGTTTTAAACATAGTGTGTATTTGTGTAGTGTTTTAAACAGTATTTTAAACATATGTTTAAAACAAATGTTTTAAACATTGCCAACCCTGTTTATAGGATGCCGAAATGAACACATTCCAGCAAAAGAAACCAATGTTATATTTTTGTTAACAGAACAGCTCTTTTTAATCTAATTTCCATGAAAAAACACCATTTCAGATATTGGTAAATTTTTAATGTAATAAGAAACATCATAGTTTCAAATATATCTGTCCATATTTCACCAGCTTCTAAAAAAACCTGTATATTTTGTTTCAGTTTGTATTTAGGTCACATACAGCGATTGAGAAAATGCTAATACCATTTCCTTAAATTGATTTCCTTTCAGAAACAGTAACATCATATTTATATTCTTATCAACATCATTATTTGAAATACTGACAAATCTTCCGGATCAAAATAAATAAACTTTTAAATTCGACTTGGGAAAAGTTTGATTTGTTTCAGGAGTTTTCCCGACTAAACTTTTATAGATAAATAAAAGAAATATTATTTAAAAACTTTTGTAGTTTGATTGTCTTGTGATTCGTGCAGGTCTCGTAAATTTTTATTTTTCAACATTTAAGTTAGATATTAATCATATTATTAAAAATCGCTGAGACTTACAAAGCATATCTATTTTAAATGATGACACTATGGCTATCTGCGAAACGATAGCCACTGCTTAACAGGTTAAATTAGCAAAACAGTACCCTTTTATCGTATTTTGAAATTTTTGACAGCGTTGCCAATTTTTCTTTAGTTCCTTCAATCTAGAAACCGGAAACATTCAATTTCTTAAACAAATCAAAAATTATCATATCTAGAAGAAAACTGTAAACGGAAGGCTACGTTATAATTATTCATTGACGAAGCAGTTTTAAGTTTGAAGAGAGAAGGAACAGGTAAAACCTGGGTTTTTATATCTTTTTTAAAATATTTGTATTACTCTATTCCATTTTCCAGTGTTTTGACCCGAAATCTTCATCATTCGTGGTAATTAACCTACTTCAAAAGTAAACAACCTCTGATTAAGATAAAGATAGGGTATGCTGCGCATGCCATTTCACCAATGTACGGTATTTATGACTGTTTTTTAAGCGGTAACCATTTTATATGTAGCAAATTAAGTATTAGATCATAAGTGGTTTTAGATGTTTTTGTAAGTAAAAGGTGACACTGATTAATAAAAAAACATTAAACAATATCATAATGAATTGTTCTCTAATGGATTTACTTTTTAGAGACAAAATTTTTTTTTGGCACTTGGAGTTATTGTTACGGTTTCATTTCTCTTAGTTAAAATCCATGTCTAGGTTGGAACTTCCGTGTGGCCATATGATAAAGATGTCATCCAGGTAATGTTTCCAAAGGGATGGTTTTGTTTTGGTTTCTCTTAGGACTTCTGTTTCGAAATATTTCATAAAAGGGTCTGCGATGACTGATGACAACGGAGATCCCATAGGAGTATCATCCGGCATGTAGGTAGAAGTTATTCTCATAGGAAAAATATGTGCTCCAACTACGCTATAACCCCAAAGACCATTCCGAATAAGGACATTATCGCCAATATTGAAGCCAGACTACACCAGAAGTCAGAAGGAGAAGCAAAAATATAATACGTCAGGAGGTAGCTCGCCTGTTAAGAACCAAAAAAAACACCAAAACCAAACAAAAAATCATCATCCTACCAACAGACAAAGGAAACGTCACTGTAGTTATGAACTCAGAAGAATACAAAACCAAGATGACAAAAATCCTCCAAGACTACACCTACACGGAAGTTACAAGAAATCCAACTACATACCTCGCAAAAACGACAAAAACCATAATCAAAACCGTCAAACTAGCGGATGAAATCGAAAAATGCAATCATTCCTCGGGAAAGAGCAAGCATATGTCCCAAACTATATGGACTACCAAAAATCCATAAAAAAGGAACACTGATAAGACTCATCGTAAATGCAGTAGGTTCACCTACTCAAGTAGAAAAATACCTGCCACAAAATATACACTCGGCGACCGAAATTGCAGTCTTATACCTGAAAATTCGGATCACCAGGTCAGCATTCTTCAAGGGCTAAAACTGAAAAAAAGATAAAATTCTTGCTAGCCTGGATATCAAATCCCTGTATCCAAGCATACCAATTGACGAAGATCTATATCAACATTGTTATGAACGAAGAGTTCCCACATCACTTCATCGACCTCTCCGAACACTATCTCAAAAACACATATTTTTCCTATGAAAATAACTTCTACCGACAGATAGATGATGGGATCTTTGCTGTCACCAGTCATTGCAAATATTTTCATGAAATATTTGGAAACAGAAGCCCTAAGAAAAACCAAAACAGAACCAACCCTCTGGAAACGTTACGTGGATGACATCTTCATCATATAGCCACACAGAAAATCCAACCTAGACATACTTTTAGAGGAACTAAACAGCATTCATTGTCGCATACAATTTACATTGGAGGTCAAAGTCAACCAGCAGCTACCTTTCCTTAATCTACTAATCACCTGAAAAGACGATCTAAGCATTGATTATACGGTCTACAGAAAAACCGGAAAAACACCAGTGCATATATATATATATATATATATATATATATATATATATATATATATATATATTTAACGCTTATTAAAAATATTTTTTTATTTATCCAGTAGATATTATACGTTATCACCAGATTTACAAAATTTTTTGTTCACCCCGCAGGGTTGTTTGCAAACTTGTCTGCATTCTTCTTTTGCAGGTGGTTGTAGTGGCGAAACTATAACTTTTTCTTCGGAATATACTGTAATAAAAAAAGGAAAGAATATTTTAAATTTTTAACAAAATTGACAGCTTTAGCTACATTTTTTTTTGTACCTAAATAATTAAGATACACAGGGTGTTTACTTTTTTTTATATATATATATATATATATATATATATATATATATATATATATATATATATATATATATATATATATATATTTCTTCAACCTTGGTATATTTTATATTTTATTTAGATATCTAGTCTCGTTATATACAAACATTCCAAATGATCTTGTATCAAATATAATCAGACAAAAATGGAGTATATTGAAAGAACATAGTAAACTTATATTAACCGATTTCATTAAGGCAGTTAACCTCACTTTAAACAATAATTATTTTCAATATGAAAATAAATTTTCTCAGCAACTGGACGGCTGCGACACAATATGGAACATTTGGAAGAAAACGTAATAAATAAACAAAAATATTCAATATAACATTTTTTAAAAGATTTGTTGATGACTGCTTAATAGCCGTATCAGAAGATAAGATTGATGCTCTAATGACTGATTTCAACTGCTTCCATCAAAAATTCCAATTTACCGCCGAAATAGAAGCAAATAATGAAATGAATTTTCTAGATTTAACTCTAATTATTGATAGACAACGTCACAAAATCGAAACTAATGGTACCCTAAAGAACACATTTGTTCTATAATAAAACGAAAAAAAAAATAATAAAAATCAAGAAGAAAATAACGTATATCAGTATGCCTTATGCGAATGGTCTTTTATCAAATTTTATCAAAACATGATTTAACCATTTGTCATAATTCACAAAATTTACGGAAAAATTTATTTACCCTTTTAAAAAGTAAAGTACCTAAAAAGAAAAAAATCCAACATTATGTATTGTCTAAACTGTCCTAAAACTTATATAAGAATGACAACACAGTACTTAGACAATAGATTGAACGGTCACAAATATACAAAGAACGCTTCAACTGCATTACACAAACACGAAATCCAAACAAAACAGGAATTCGATTTTATCAACACCAAAATATTAACTCAAGACCAAAATTATCATAAACTAACTATAAAAAAAATGATAGAAATTAAAAAAAGAAAAAAACGCCGTAAATGATAAAAAACATATAAGTAATCTCAGTCAAATGTACCATAATCTAATTAACCAGAGCTAAAATTTCAAAAATAGATAAATGGATGAACAGAAAAAGTCTTGAACTTGTTGTATACCCTGTACTAATTCGATAAAATATTTCGGACACTGTATATGGTAAAAATTTTTTTAATATAAAGAGAGAAATATGTCAAAAAAATAAATTCAATCACATCAAATTATTAAATATTTAATAATTTTAATACTCTTGAACTGAGAAACCCTTGGCTATCTTAAAAAAAAATTTAGTTGTATCTGTTGATGATTTTAAAATAAAATGAGATATATTATACAAAACTTTTCAGTGTTTTAAGATCATCTATCGGTACGAAATTATTAATTATATATATATATATATATATATATATATATATATATATATATATATATATATATATATATATATATATATATATATATACTAGCGACCCGCCCCGGCTTCGCACGGGTGCAATGCTGATACTAAATACACTACAGAAAAACTGTGACTATTTATTTTATTTTTACAACAATTATTACATCGGCCTCCGACGCGCTATTTATAGGCACGCTGCCGCCGCCCCGGTCGGCCAGTACCGCCGCAAGCGCTACTTCCCGCAATTTTAAATCTGTAATATCTTCGAAAATATTCATTTAAATCTTGTGCTGTAAAGGACCATATAGATCTATATTAAATCAACAATGTATTTAAGCTATTTAATTGGATAAGGATTAATGCTGTATTGGTTAAAATCGCTTCAAAATTTGCCATTATTTGTCGTAAAAAGTAAATGACAAAAAAATGTTATTGTGGGATATCCATGAGAGATAGACATATACCATCGCGGAGTTTTCTGTAGACCTTTTCAATGTGTACAAATAATTAGTACATTATTTTGATAAATCTCGTAGGGTTCAGCCTGCGTTTGCAATGTAAGCGGAAAAAAATATGATAATTAACGACATCACATTAGAAACCTCAAAAATAACAGTATTTCTCCACTATTTAATGGATGTTATTATACATATAAACCTTCCTCTTGAATCACTCTATCTATTGAAAAAAACCGCATCAAAATCCGGTGCGTTGTTTTAAAGATTTAAGCATACAAAGGGACATAGGGACAGAGAAAGCGACTTTGTTTTATACTATGTAGTGATATATATATATATATATATATATATATATATATATATATATATATATATATATATATACATGTGTGAGTTAAACTTTCTACGTTTCAAAGATGTTGTAGATAGATATTTTCGAGTTATTCAGATTATAAAAACAAAATATAAAGAACTTGCCATAATATCCGGCTAAAATACAGATAGAAATGCCATTGTCATATCCTAACTCGTCTAACTCCAATGAAAATCCACCGAATTACTAAACTATAAAGATAAAGTCAGCCATTTGAACCTTAATCCCACCAGTAGTTATAGAAGTCACGGTTAACTAATCTCGAATACATGGAAATCGATAGTATATTAGGGAGAGGATATCTGAACCAATTAACTGACCCTTTCGACCACGTATCTGACTTCAGATGACATAAAACGCATTACAAGCGAAATGAAGAAATGCGGATAAATACCAATTTGACAAGGGTTATGCAGCGTGAAATATAATTTTTGAATTATTCTATTCTCCTGTGTATAAAGACCATTCGGTGTGCAATGACTGTATAACGAACGTGGAATTTGTGTTGAATAGAAACTGCATATTTGATGACGTGAAATTTAATAATCCAATGTTGGAATATACGGCTGCGTTATTGTTAATAAAGATGTGTAGATGAGAAAAGCTTTTGATTCATTGGCGGAACTACTGAAACGGATCAGTTTTTATATCTACATATATCGTAGCATAAAGGATTTGTATTTTAAGTCCTAATTGGATTGAAGGAATTCATATCCACTATAATGAAAAGGTTGATATCTAGACATGCATTGTTTGAAATATCGGGGCTTATTTCTTTAATTTAATTGAAACCTCACTTGAGAGAGAAGTACGAAAATCCTCAAAAGGCACCCGAGCCTGATGTTCAGAGCACTGGAAGTGTTGCATTCGATCCCGCCGGAAGTTGCCTACCGAAAAAAATTCTTTACAGCTGTATAACATCATATACCGGAAACCGCTTTACTTGAACACACGACCAGCACGCTATTCACTAAAATTCTCAATATTACAAACAAAACAATTTCCACCGATAAAGACGTATATTTATGGCCATTCAATCTGTTCTTTAGCAATTGGTTTGTCACACCTCAACAGCGTTAAACAAACACACACAGGATGAAAAACATACCTTCAGTTATAACAGTACCATAATCAAAAACAAAGATATGAATTATCAAAAATTGCAGATAAAGGAAATGATAGAAATTAAAAAAGATAAAAACACTGTTAACGACAAAACGGATATAGCAAATTTGAGCCATATTTACACCAGCCTAATTTAGAGAAAAATATTAAGTATTCGATCCTGTTAATAAATCAAAAATTGAATATCCTCTTAAACATAAAACTGAATGTATGCGTTCTTTCGGTTTTTTTAATCCATTGTTAAAATATAAAAAAATGAAACACACTCGCACTCCATGTATCTCAAGTACCTAAATTTCATTTCATTATTAATAAATAAACGAAATATCAAGGTATGTACTGTATAAAATTAAATACTTTCTTAGAAATTTGAATAGTTTTTTCGAAGTTTTTGTTTCTTTTTTAAAATTGTAAATATGTTTGAGTATGAATCTTTTGAATTACATAAAAAATATTTTTAGGAAGATCAATAAATAAAAAATTTTGAACATGCCTTAAATATAGGGCGAAACGTTAAATTGTTTTTGATTTTTTGTTAAATAAAGAACCTAAACCCAAGAAAAGTCAAAATGAAAAGAAAATGCTATGCTACTTGGTACAGTAGTAGAGAAGTGTTGGCTTAGTTTTTTATCAATAATTTCCTTGAGCTTATGAGCCTCCTTACCGTCTCTGCATTTGACTATTAATGCGCCATCTTTAGCCTCTTTTAAACCTTCAATACCAACATCCAACTGCGAAGGGTCTAGTTTTTGCTTCAAATGTTGTTTCGTTTCCCTGCTTTCACATTGTTTGGTAGGTTTTACTATTACTCAATGGCATTAACCTTCAGATTGCTTTCTCCCTCACTGCAACTGAAAAAACCGTTCTTTAATGATTCAACAGCCTCCAGACATTCAGACGTTCGCCGAATCACAGAATCGGTCTTTGATTTCACTTCCTGTAATGCAGGAAGCGAATACCACGCGATATTCGCACATTCCGCTATACATTTCGATGTAGTATCCTTTAGTTAACACACATATTATGAAAACAGTTCCTGCAGTACGCACATTGTACATATTTAGCATTAACAATAAAATTATCTTTGCATTCACCACAAGATCCTATGGGTGCCATTTTCTGCCGTACGTGACAACACTGTATTTAAAATACGAATTTAAATAGTTTTTTGCTGTTTATCACTATTGGAATGTTGGTCAAATTTGGGGTTATTTTACTCACAATGAAATGTTTTTCATGCTAAACTATTATGTCACTTCCGTTTTGATTGTTGAACGAACAACACGTTGCCGGGTGGCGCTTGCGGTAAGCAAGAAAAAATAACGTGGTTGGGACGTTTGGGGATGAAAGCGGGGTCCGGGCTGATTGTGCGGTGTTGGGGAGAGCGCTCGTTATAGGGTGAGTCCTATTGTGCAAGGGGTGAAGTTTGTGCGTGGTCGCGTGCTCTATGGTGAGCGGGGTGTTTTTTGCCCTACGAAACGGAGCTCTGCGCATTGACAGAGAAGGATATACTTGTGACGTGCGATCATTTCCACATCCGGCAGTTCATGCATTTCATAGCTTGTTTTATATGTCAATTTTTTAAGTTATGTACTATTAGAGGGTTTTCGGGGGTACAGACCCGATTATCCGGAATCCTCAACGTTTAGTGCCCACAATCCGGAGTTCGTGTAACCTATCCAGAAGGGTGGCTCTGGCTCTAGCTAAGCGCCGGGCCGTGGGACGAGCTGGCGAATTGCCTTGCAGCAAAGCCATTGCCCTTTCGAAAGGGGGGGCGCAAACAGAAGAAGAAGAAGAACTATTATGTCACTTGATTATCTATCCTCAAATTTACCCGGTAACATGTTTCAATAATTTTACTTCTCTCAAAATTTAACGGAATTACAATATTGCTATGGACACTACGCAACGTTAAACACGCGCAGTTGCCTATATATATATATATATATATATATATATATATATATATATATATATATATATATATATATATATATATATATATATATATATATATATATACTAGCGACCCGCCCCGGCTTCGCACGGGTGCAATGCTGATACTAAATACACTACAGAAAAACTGTGACTATTTATTTTATTTTTACAACAATTATTACATCGGCCTCCGACGCGCTATTTATAGGCACGCTGCCGCCGCCCCGGTCGGCCAGTACCGCCGCAAGCGCTATTTCCCGCAATTTTAAATCTGTAATATCTTCGAAAATATTCATTTAAATCTTGTGCTGTAAAGGACCATATAGATCTATATTAAATCAACAATGTATTTAAGCTATTTAATTGGATAAGGATTAATGCTGTATTGGTTAAAATCGCTTCAAAATTTGCCATTATTTGTCGTAAAAAGTAAATGACAAAAAAATGTTATTGTGGGATATCCATGCGAGATAGACATATACCATCGCGGAGTTTTCTGTAGACCTTTTCAATGTGTACAAATATTAGTACATTATTTTGATAAATCTCGTAGGGTTCAGCCTGCGTTTGCAATGTAAGCGGAAAAAAATATGATAATTAACGACATCACATTAGAAACCTCAAAAATAACAGTATTTCTCCACTATTTAATGGATGTTATTATACATATAAACCTTCCTCTTGAATCAGTCTATCTATTGAAAAAAACCGCATCAAAATCCGGTGCGTAGTTTTAAAGATTTAAGCATTCAAAGGGACATAGGGACAGAGAAAGCGACTTTGTTTTATACTATGTAGTGATATATATATATATATATATATATATATATATATATATATATATATATATATATATATATATATATATATATATGTATATATATATATATAACCTATTACCCACGAAGATGTCCAAATAAAATAATATATTGTATATATATATATATATATATATATATATATATATATATATCGATACACCGGTAATACTTTCTCGCTTGGTGACTGAAGAATGGATGGCTGAAGGGATGTCCATCTTAAAATATATATTAAAATACCGTTACTCTATTACAGTTATTAGCTTGTTAATTATTGATTTTGTTCTTTAATTCAGTAATAAATATACTCCTTAACCCCGAGGGAGGGTTAGTTCAAGTACAACTGTAAAAAGTTATAGTGCTTCTGGAAATATCAAGTTACTTTTTCACTGTTTTTCAAGGTTCTATGGATTAGCGGTGGCAAACTTTTATTCTTCATTTTAATGCAGGTTAATCTTAAATTTAATGTCGTTTTTTTATTGATGTCTCAATAAGCTGAATATTATATTGCAAGAAAAGGAATCTGTATGACTTTAACTATTTTAAAAAAAATTGATTTTTATTACGATTTGGTATTTTTATTTAATATGGGCAGTGATTGGTCGTTATTTAATATATATATATATATATATATATATATATATATATATATATATATATATATATATATATATATATATATATATGGTATAAAATAATAATTAAGAAAGAAATGGTTACAAAATCAAATTCAGCAGTAACCACTAGTACATCATAAATAAGACTAGTGCGGAAGTATATAATGAATAAAGTTGTATAGAAAACATAAAAACAAAATTATATAAAGAGTATTCTACTTAAAATTCAGAACTTGATATTATTTGCTGTATGATCCTGTACAGGGGCGGATCCAGCCACTCTTTCTTTAGGAGGGGCGGTGATATCACAACAGTACAGTATGGCAAGAAAAACAAGTTGTCAACAGGGGGGGGGGGGAGTGCAAGCAGCATACTCATTCCTAATATAAAAGGCAGAATGAGTTTTATTTTCCTGAACTCAAAGCTTTCGGAAGATGGGGGGGGGGCGATCGCAAGCATACAGACTCCTATACTCTATTCAAGAACTAGAGAGAGTAATAAAACTGTTACCGAAACCTCTAACGTATCTGCTCCAGTGCCGCAGGTAACTGAGAACTTCCGTAAATCTAATTATATTTCATTATATTTAAATATATTTTATAAATTTACTGCAACATAGAATTTCTGATAGTTTAATTCAATTTCTGTCAGTGAGCAAAGTACAACTTACAGTTTTTTCTTAGTGATTTATCTTGCTTGCGCTTGTTTTTATATATTATTTGAGATTAGTGAGATACCCAAAAGATATGGCTTTCACCTCTATATTTATTCCAAAATCGTTAAACCAGGGCATTTTTTCCTCAACGAAAAACTTATTACCATGAATGTTTATGATGCCTTAAGATATCAATATCTAGATAATAATGTTAAAAGCTCTCTTAACATTTGTTCCAACATGACAATAGTTGGAAAATCTACTATGTACCGAATACTGAAGGAGAAAAAACGACTGGAATTGTTAGTACTCCCAAGCCACATTCGATCACAGGCAAACGAAAAACCTCGTTGGAAGAAAAGATGAAAACTGCAATTAGAGGGGTTGTATATACATTTTATTATGAGAAGCAGATCCCAACCATCTACAAAATTCTAACTAAAATCATTGAAGATCGCGATTTACCTGAAATTAAAAGAACTGATCTCTGGAAATTGCTCGGAGAACTTAATTTTTGCTGGGAAAAACCAGATACAAAATCTGTTCTTATAAATCGTCCGGAAACTGTCAGTTAGAGACGTAAATATCTCTCTCAAGTAAAAGGTAGAGTTGCTAGAAATAACACAATTAATAAAATTAGTAATTTAACTTAACTTTTGAAAGATTTGTTTGAATAAAGTTACTGCGGAAAATTGGGAAAAATCCATATAATAAAAGAATAAAACAAAATATGAGAACTCGATCTCATAATCGGTGAGATAGAGGAACCAATTATTATATAATTTTAGCGAAGATAGTTTCACTGACTTAGATTAGGAATTAGATACGTAATGTTTACTAGTGTAAACACAATTTATTATTTAAATTTTTGTTTTTGTTGTATTTTATTGTTTAATGTTGTTTATATGTTTTTTAACTTTTTTATATATTTTTATTTTAGTGTGTCCCACTCTTTAATTTTATATATATTTAATTCTAATTAGCCGTAAGTTTTTTATTATTTTATTATTGTGTTCGTGTCTTTTTTTTAAGTGTGTAGAATTAACATGTTTATCTTATTTTTTTGGGGCTATCGTATTTCCATATATAAAAATATTAAATTAAGATATCAGTACAATAGAAATAAAAATAAGTAGGTCTAATTTTAATTACAACATAAAAAAAAAGTAATTACATTTGAATCCCTTTTTAGTGTTTAATTGTAATTCTGCAGATGGTTTAAGAAATAAATAAACTGAAACGTCAAATACCCTAAAAATGTTTTTAATTAATAATAAAATAACCGATAGCCCCAAAAATGTTTTATTATTATATGGACGAATTTATTTTTTTATATATGTTTAACTTCTTGTATTTTTGACAATGGGTATTTTGTAAGTATTTAAATTATAACTTCGAATTTTTTGAGAGAATAATCCTACGTTTAAGTCTATTATTATAGACCGGTATTTTTGATTATAAAATTTCTAACCCATTCCTATGAAAAATATATGTGTCTAACAAATTTTACTAAAAACACCGGACTAAAGAACACAGGTAGATTGCAAAGAGAAAAAGGGTAAAAAATGATTTATTACTCTCTCTAGTTCTTGAATAAACTATAGTAAAAGAGGAAAAATCGGGTCCATTTTCCTAAACTCAAAGCTCTTGGGGGGGGGGGGGGGGGGCGATCGCCCCCCGCGCCTGATCCTGTAACACTGCAACCCTAAAATTCCAAAAAAATTATATCTCAAGTTCTTCCAATAAATTATTCAATTTTGTACACCCTATATTTAAGTGCTACAAATCACGCAAAATAATTTAAATAATTCAATCTTGATATAAGTCTAAAGAAAAAACTTTTTAACAAAAAAAATTTCGTCAAATACGAAAAAAAAGTGCAATTTTTCAAAAGTTTCATGATTGCTGAAAATCACTTCGATAAAAAGGTCTTACTCAACCTGAATGAAAAAAGCTTTCCTAGTTTTTGTTCCTCTGAAAGGTGAAAAATTTAGACGATAAGTTCTATTTGATTTATATCTCTCCTGGATTTATTTTTTGCTACTTTAATCAGAGATGTATTGACCTAAAAGACGATTGGACGATGGTCTGTATTCATAGTCTTGCCAGAGCATAAACCAAATACGGAGTAATCATTTATACCCACATAAATTCACTCATAAAGTTGATAAATTTTCTGTGATGAATAAATTTTATATCATTCTCTTAAAGGAGACGTTTTTCTTAATACCTTCCTTTTCCACTTCTTAGTTAGTTATCCTAAATATCGTAGAGTCTAATAGTCCCTTTAAAGCATAAAAATTTAAACTTTGTTGATCAATTTGATATTAACTGAGGCCTTAGTTTTCTGCCATAACAAGTTAACTGTTCTCTCAATCGAAGCCATTAAAATAACAGTTAACAAATCGTTTTTGGTCAGTTTTCCTCTTTCCCTATATCGTTGACAATATAACCTATCAATATTTTTTATGGGCTCGTAAATTTATCCCAAATTCAATTTAATGCCTATAAATAGAGGAAAAACGTGAGAATTGTTGAAAGTGCTCCAATTTTTACTGTTAAAAGGGTAATTTTATAGGTTATGACCCGGGAAGCATTTTATATTGTTTTGAATTTATTCAGTCTGATATCAATTTTTTTTGGGTTTCTGTACCTTTAACTATAATAATTGAGTTTAAAAAAAAACGAGTTGAAAATTAGCATAATTTACAATATATTTTTTGAAAGCCCAGTTAAGTAATTGGATACTTATTACTGTTTTTATGTCTTCTCCACTGTTGGATATAGACTTCTTCAAAATTTTGAATAAATTTTCAAAAAGTTTCACTGTTCTGTACGAGTCGATAACACCTTTTTCCCGTTATCTGCTAAACATTAGCTAACACTTTTTTTGTAATCTAATAACACTTCTTTTTGCAATTTTTGGCTTTCACTGCAATATTTTAAGGATCCATTTTACCTAGCCACGTAATCTGTTCACTTCCATTTCATTTGAACTATGTTCCAGATTATATTTAGGACCCTTAATATTTGCCAAATTTCCTTGATTCGCACTCTATCACTCAAACTAAGGTCTAACATCACCTGTTCCATTGCCCTTGTGCAGTTTGACACTTTAAAGTTACTGTGTTCATTCCACATGTCACGTAACGCATATTTCGTAAACTTTTGTTTTTAAATACACTATTCACTAACATAAAAAATAAAACCCCTCTTATGAATAAATCAGATGTAGTATATTCGATCCCTTGCACAAATTGTTCCAAAAATTTAAAGACATGACGAGTCAATTGCTAAAGAACTGATTGAATGGCTATAAATATACGAAAAGCGTTAAACAAACACATACAGGATGAAAAACATAGCTTTGATTACAACCGTACCATAATTAAAAACAAAGATATGAATTACCAAAAATTACAGATAAAGGATAGAAATTAAAAAAGATAAAAACACTGTTAACGACAGAAAGGATAGAGGAAATTTGAGCCACATCTACATCAGCCTAATTTAAACAAAAATATTAAGTATTCGATCCTGTTAATAAACATCAAAAATTGATTATCCTCTTAAACATAAAATTAAATGTATGCGTTTTTTTTTCTTTCTTTTTTTTTTGGGGGGGGGGGGGGTTGTAAAATATAAAAAATAAAATAAATTCGCATTCCATGTATACTCAGTACCTGAATAGACGTAAAAGTCGCACTCTATTATTAATTAATAAACAAAATATTCAGGGTGCGTACTGGTCAAATTAAATATATTTTAAAAATTTGAATGGTGTTTTAAAGTGTCGTTTGTTTTTTAAGTTGTAGACATGTTCTTATATGAATTTTTTAAATTACATAAAAAATATTTTTTAGGATGGTAAACGAATAAAAAACGAAAAAGTTTTGAAAATGCCTTAAATAGAGGGCAAAACGTCAAATTGTTTAAATTTTTTGTTGGATAAAGAACCTAAACCCAACAAAAGACAAAATAAAAAAAAAATATAATCTATGGTTCAATCTGGAAAATATAATAAATATATATATATATATATATATATATATATATATATATATATATATATATATATATATATATATATACTGAATGTAATGTAGGTAATAACTTACTCAACTTTGAATTATAGTTTTAAGATAGGTTCAGGCTAAACTCGCTCGACTATAAGCTATGTTAATAACTAAACTCACTCGATTGAGGAGCACAGTACAAGTGCAGGTATTTATATTTTTATTGGAACGCAATTTGTTTGTTCTCATACTGTATCGATTTTCTATTTCCATAATTCATCTCTTCTCATGCTATATTAGTTTAGGATATCTTCAGACTTTTTTATGTCCTTTCAGAAAGAAATTATTCCAATATGAATAAAGTTGGCGTTTTTACTACACACCTGTATCCATCACACAAATATTATTTTTCTAGAAGTTATTTACTAAACCTGTTCAATACTTGATAAATAAATCTTGGAATTTTTAAAGTAATTATATATATATATATATATATATATATATATATATATATATATATATATATATATATCTATATATATATATATATATATATATATATATATATACATATATATATATATATATATATATATATATATATATATATATATATATATATATATATATATATATGTTTATGCGGCTTTCACGGATTCCTCCGTGTGAGATGCAATAGCAGTGGTCATATCCACATTATGCCGTTGTAGTGCTGAAATCACATTCAGCAAACATACAACTAAATGCATCTCCGCATGTAAATGAAGTAAAATGCGAACAGTGATTGCAAACTTCGCTCCATCATATCCTTTCCGTGTTAGAGGTTGCACAGTTTGGATGAATTGCTACAAAACACAATTCACCCTATTACACCACCATCGAGATGGTGGCCTACCTGTACCACCACACCGAGAAGAAAGTAAAAACTTACCTCCTCTGTTACAGTGATACGGCAGAGGTACATGTTTCGTCTCTTACTAGACTCATCAGGGTACCGACATGCACCTGTCTGTGCAAAGGACAGATCGGAAGGAAGCATGCAACACTGAACGCGGCTTCGCCGACCTCCCGCCGGATGGCGTATATACGTTTATGCGGCTTTCACGGATTCCTCCGTGTGAGATGCAATAGCAGTGGTCATATCCACATTATGCCGTTGTAGTGCTGAAATCACATTCAGCAAACATACAACTAAATGCATCTCCGCATGTAAATGAAGTAAAATGCGAACAGTGATTGCAAACTTCGCTCCATCATATCCTTTCCGTGTTAGAGGTTGCACAGTTTGGATGAATTGCTACAAAACACAATTCACCCTATTACACCACCATCGAGATGGTGGCCTACCTGTACCACCACACCGAGAAGAAAGTAAAAACTTACCTCCTCTGTTACAGTGATACGGCAGAGGTACATGTTTCGTCTCTTACTAGACTCATCAGGGTACCGACATGCACCTGTCTGTGCAAAGGACAGATCGGAAGGAAGCATGCAACACTGAACGCGGCTTCGCCGACCTCCCGCCGGATGGCGTATATACGTTTATGCGGCTTTCACGGATTCCTCCGTGTGAGATGCAATAGCAGTGGTCATATCCACATTATGCCGTTGTGTTTTGTAGCAATTCATCCAAACTGTGCAACCTCTAACACGGAAAGGATATGATGGAGCGAAGTTTGCAATCACTGTTCGCATTTTACTTCATTTACATGCGGAGATGCATTTAGTTGTATGTTTGCTGAATGTGATTTCAGCACTACAACGGCATAATGTGGATATGACCACTGCTATTGCATCTCACACGGAGGAATCCGTGAAAGCCGCATAAACGTATATACGCCATCCGGCGGGAGGTCGGCGAAGCCGCGTTCAGTGTTGCATGCTTCCTTCCGATCTGTCCTTTGCACAGACAGGTGCATGTCGGTACCCTGATGAGTCTAGTAAGAGACGAAACATGTACCTCTGCCGTATCACTGTAACAGAGGAGGTAAGTTTTTACTTTCTTCTCGGTGTGGTGGTACAGGTAGGCCACCATCTCGATGGTGGTGTAATAGGGTGAATTGTGTTTTGTAGCAATTCATCCAAACTGTGCAACCTCTAACACGGAAAGGATATGATGGAGCGAAGTTTACAATCACTGTTCGCATTTTACTTCATATATATATATATATATATATATATATATATATATATATATATATATATATATATATATATATAATTACTATTTGAACACCTCTTGTAGACTTTTAGTTGTTTTTGTTGATTTAAATTGAATTTAATTATTGGTTTATTTATTTACAATTACTAAACGTGTTACTTTTATTTTTTGCAAGAATAAAAGTTTATTTTTGAGAATGATTTTTTATTTTAAAGTGGTCTATTAGCTTATTTACTTAGAAATTACTGTTGCGTTTCACTAGTATTTTTATTAGAATAAATGTTTATTTTGTAACAGAAATATCAATTTTCTTTACGCTCAATGGCCAACAAAAACTATTTTTTTATATTTCGACTATTTGATGTATTTAAAACAATCAATGTATCAAATAGTCATTAAATATTCCAAATTCTGTCGATTACGTTATAAGTTTAGACGAAAAATAAATACACCCTGCCAACAGAAATCCACAAATTACTTACGCCATTGACCAGACATCATAGTATTTGCAATATTACCTATATGTAAACTATCAAAGTATGCACAAAAATCAACGAACAACTTAATAAGAAACTATCGTCTAGACTTTGCCCGAAAATCTTCTCGAGAAAAATATGGAGGATATGTTCCAAAACTTTTGGCGTCGATGGACCGTTACACAGTTTTTTGCACTGAAAAAAGGAAATGGTTGAATTTACCAACATTGCTCTCAATCCAACCATTATTTTCTGTTACATACAAGCAATAGTTTTCATACTTTCAATAGAACAACAAAAAATGTCAAATATTACTACTTGAACGAAATGTAGGAAACATCGTTTCAACCATCAAGATCATTTCAAATTAAGCAAAAAAGGTGTTTAATTTAATACCACAAAAGGTGTTAAAATATTAAGTTCTATTGCTTGCATGAACTCTTAGATATGTTACTTGAACCGCACAAGGAGAGTTAAACATAGCCGAAATATTGGTTGATGTAACACTACGAAATGTTCTTTCGAGTAGTGTCAGTGATTGGTTGAACTAATCTAATGTCTTAAACAAATATATTCAAAGATTATTTAAAACATATCTGAATGTTCAATCAACATTCTCTGTGGTTAAAATAAACGATGTATGATTTAAATGAATCACCAATAGGATATTGCTTAAAAAAATACTATCTTAAAACAATGAGTTGTAAACTTTGAACGGAACAATTTTTAATATTGAATCAATGATGAAAAATACTTGGCTCAATAACCATTTTTATGTTAATAACCAAAAATGTTGGCACCATTTATACCAAAATATGTATTTTTTACACACTGTAAATAAGATTAATTATGCCATAATCGACAATAAAAAATATTCAAATAAAATATTTACAAAATAATTATTCCAAATTAGGATTTACTTCATATACAATTATAAAATTAAAAATGTTATTCTTTAGTTATTTTTATTGTTATAAATAAACAATATAAATCTCTATTTTGCATGTACACCGTATATTGAAAAATTTGATAATGTAAATATTTTATATAAAAAAATTCTAGTTTTAGTAAAAATTTCACATATTGTTATTATTGGAATATTTTTATAGCCAATTGTGACATGAACAAACTCATTTATCGAGACGTGTAAAAAAGACATATAAGTAGTATTAGTTAGGCAAACTTTTTTGATTATTAAAATAAAAACAAATATAATAAGAATATGGTAAACTATGTTGAAAAAAACTTTTACTAATATTTTTGTAATATGTCATATTTGTTTTTAACATATTACAAATATTACAATTGTACAAGTTCGTTTCTTTTTACTTAACTATCACTCTAATTCTGCTACGTAAAATGCAGCAACATCGTTTAAATATTTTAATAACCTAACGTCAAATTAGGATCAAATAGGAAATTTAATAAAACAAAAAATGTCTGTATAATTTTCTTTATTAACAAATAAATTTTTTGGGTTAAGAACATTTCACCTAAATTTATATCGCATATTGAAGATAAGGGGAAGTAAAATTTCAGGATCCGCTAAACAAACATGTATATTGAGATAATTTAGGATATGTAAGAATACATCAAAATTCCTTAATTCTTTTTTCCCCTTATATTTTAACTTCCTGTACATTATCTGTTATGTGAACATTACATTAATGATATTTTAAAAAGAAACAAGAAGTTTCAAGTCATAATTAGAAGAAGTTTTAAAACAAAAATATGTTAACCAACTTACCGTTCTCAATATTTGATTTACTCGTCTCGTATCTTCTTCGCTAGTATTTGTGCAACTGCACAATTTGTATAATCGTTTTAAATTTCTGTACTTATCAACGAGTTTTCCTTTGACATTTAGAGGTGGACTTTTTTTATTTCCTGGAACTCTTGGAATGTAGTAGGTAGCCTTATTTTCATTTGGGAAGAGATCGCATATTTTCTCCGCTAGAATTTCAAAATCTAGTGGAACTAAATGTGTTCTACAAAAATAAAAAATATTTGTTAAGTTTAACAAAAACTTTATTTTATATAATAACATCCAATACTGAAATTACACCAAAAATTTCTTTTTGAAGGAAATATCAATATTTTATATAAAATATACCAAACTTAGGGCTTTATTCGTAGATATACAGTATATTTAATACGGTGTGTGCTGTAATATAGTATCTACTACAGAGATATGTGCAAAGGCATGCCAAATTATTTCAGTAATATAGTTATGAAAGTATTACCCATCTCGAGACAAAATTCCCGTTATCAATACGGTAGTTAACTGATTCCTAGTTTTTCTAGATAAATGACCCTTCTGATTATAGAAATTTAGGATGTAGTTTCCAGGAACAGTCTGTTCTAAAAAATCTTTAAGGTCTAAATTGTATAGGTTTCTACAGGCTTTTTTGAAAGATTCTTCTCCGCAAAAAGCTAAATGCCTTTTACTAGCCCGTTGAACAGCTTCCTTCAAATTTTTCTGATCTGTGACATCTATTATTTGATAATCCGAACATGACGAGAATGTAGAAGGTGAAGAAATATCGATCTGTGCTGATGCCTTTTTTACAATGTCTTTCTCCTAAAACAATATAATTTTATGAACTTTATGACACGCCAAACTCAGTGGTTGGTGGAAAGTTGTAGTTTTTTTGAAATATTTTTAAAGATACAGTATTCCCTGATCATCCGGGAACTCCTAGCAAATTCTTATTTTTAAATAGGATACTACCCTGTATATTATTTTTATTTATACCTAGCATATCCTATACCAGATTTGAAATTTTAAAATCAGTGACGTTTTAAATTTTGTACTTTTCACGCAATTTAACACTTTGGATTTTAAGGACCTACAAAACAACGGTCTTGTGAACTTTTTCTTATTTTTAGTAGCTGAAAGTAAATCATGGCAGGCTAATTTCAGAACGCTCTGTATAACTTTATTACGTAAACATTAAAAACAATTATAAGCTTAACTTTTCAAGTGACCTTGAGCAAAGGGAAACTAGATACATACGTTTTTGTTTAATTGATAATTTAAATGTAATTCATTTATAATTTTTTACTCATTATTTGTAATAAATATTGACATTGTAAAATTATGATAATTTTAATCGCATATCGAAAAAACTATTTTGTCGTTTTTTTCGATTTTTGGAAAATTTTTTCCCTTGTACTATATTTAAATGAGTCTAGACTGAAGTCTGTCGAACAATTATTTTGAAGAGAAAATGCGATTGCAAATTTCACTTTTTTTTAAGTTAAATAAAACCGCAACAGTTGAATATTTTTGCATAAAAAAATATAGCTCCTTTGGGGCATCAAAAGGTACATTACATATTCAACAAGTTTGAGCTTAATAGAATTATTTTTTTATAAGAAAAAAATTAAAAACCGAAAAGACTATTTTTTGCGTTTTTCTCGGAAAATTTGAGGTTAGGGTAAAATGACCTTTACAAAAGTTCTAAATCTTTTTATTACCTACAACTTTTATTTTCAACTTTTTTCGATAAGATGCTTTTTTTAGCTGCAAATCGCAAAAAACTGTTTTTCACCCCTAAAAATCACCCCTATCTCACCTCAGTGCATCGCCGATAGTTCCGATTATTTTTTCTTCATTAGTTATAATATTATCTACAATATTCCACTAACAGTTGTAACGATTTTATATTTTTTACCCCCTGTTTTTCAGCCACGCAGCCTGGCCTATACCTATAATTAAATCTAATGCTTGCTGGTTTAATTTATATAAATATACTAATGGGTATATGTCTAATCCCTTTAAAGGCATTTAGCTTTAGCAAACTCATGCAACCAAGTATAATTTTGCCTCCAAATGAACTTGGAAAAGTTGGAACCGTACAATGCCGCCATGATTTATATCTAAACATCACATTTTATACATCATTTTATGTAACTAAGTATATTATAGTTTTGGTTGTCAACACTATATTATAAACAACATTTATTGAAAAAATAATGTTAACAAGATTATATCTATTAAAAAATAAAAGGTACTACTTACCTTAGTAACTGAACAAGTAAAACCACGTCCGCTTCGCTTGAACACTCACGAGGGAACAATATGGCTACGTCTTCTTGTTCTGTTTCCCTTTTATGCCCTATAGGGGGCGAAATCGGAGGTATAGAGGGCGGGATTTCAAAAGTATAAAATTTAGTTTGTTCATTCAATATTTCAAAGTCTTAAACTGAGCTATAAATCTTTTTATATAAGAGAATGTGCATATCATTTTAATGTATTAGTATAGTTGTGTTAACAAATAGAAAATGTTGAATTTAGATTTATATTATTTAACTTAACATATAAATTATTTGAATACATTATAAAAATACTTACGGCAAGATTTTCCTATTTATTAAATTAACATCTTTAAAAGGATTTGTTTCAAACAAATGTAAGTTTTCAAACAATATTTTAAACGTTAAATGAACAAATTAAATATAACCGAAATAAAATGTAGCCACAAAATTCGAAAATAAGTTATTCCAAATAACTTGCGTTTGAATTAAACAATTAAAAATCAACATCTAGAAGACTATTGAACTAAACATTTCATTTTTATCAGTGTGACATCGTGAGAATTCAGACAACAATTAGTACGTATTGGAAAATAAGAAAAAAACTGTTAACAAAGAAGACAATGATTAAAAAGTTCTTTTTATTATTTTTATTACAGTCGTATTATTTATTCATTTGTGTGAATCAATAAATATTATATTACAAATTATTTGCATTGGTATTTGTTAAGTCCTAAGCATAGAGGAAAAAGTACTTTTGCCTTTTTAACGATTATCGATATCCACGTATTTATTATCATAGTATTATTTTTAAAATGCACTCAAGCGCAATATTTTATTCATGGAAATACAATTATTCTTTTTATTTTGTTTTTCAATTGCCTATTTAACAGCTAATTGAACCACATTAGACGTTTTTCGAATTTATTTTCATGATTTTAAAAATTCACTCTGCTATGTTGAATTCGATTTTTATTTTTAATATTAAATCCGTGCTTTCAACCCACTGTGTTTTGACGACCCCGGCAACCATCTTTACCAGAAAGCAAACTACGATACAACAGTATGCTTTATTTCACTTCTTCAACCTAGCTAAACGAGTTGTCCGTCTCTTTCTGTTACATTCCCTTTTTTTAGAGGTTCTGTTTTGGATATATTATATATATATATATATATATATATATATATATATATATATATATATATATATATATATCATGGGTGTGATGTGTAATCGAAGGTTTTCAGGTATCCCTTGTGTATGCTTGGTCCTTCTCAGCTCTCTATGGGGCAGCTGACGTTTGTTACAGCTTTGTTATTTCATGAACAAAACTATAAGTAATTTTACTAAAATACCAACAATCAAGCCAATACTCACCATACATTCGACTCTTATTTCCATCAAATAGTCTCTTTAATACATATAAAATAAAAGCTAAAATTTTTGTCACTGTCATATCAAAAACCGGTTTTGTAAAAAGAAAAAAAAAAGATCAAGTGTGCCTAGAAATGTATCAAACACTCCACTTTTGCCACTTTTATCAAGGGTGTAGTTAGTTAATCTTTTGTTTTTTTCTTGGCGTTCTTGAGATTTTAAAAAAGCGTCAGTAGAGAGAGAGAGAGAGAGAGTCTGGGCCAAGCCTTGGTTGTGAAAACTGTCAAAAACCCAAAAAGCAGAGTTTTTTTTGCTGATTTCTGAAAAATACAATACTAATTTTATTCCTGTGTGTAGCAAAAACCATAGTTTAGAGTGTTAAGGCGTCATTTGCCAGATATCGAGGAAAATTAAAGTTATTATTGTATTCGTGTGCGTTAAGTAAATCCTAGTGAAGGTGATCTCACCTAAAAAGCTAACACACCATCGTTGTGACTACTTGGTGCACTTTTAAAGACAATCAGGTATATGCCACAAACAGTATACTGGGACTTAGCCTTCCTGCCTAAAATTAGATTTGCATGCCAGAGCCGGCATATTACACACCACTGCTTTATAGAGACCATCGGCTATCCAGCTTGCCGAAAGTGTTTCGATTTAATGACAAAACCTTTCAGGTATTAGAACTTCGTAATAAACAGTGAAATTACAGGTTTTAATGTATACTTTCCTTTTTCCCCTGTGATTGGGAACTAATAAGACTTTATGCGAGCAATTACAGGACACTTTATTTTTAATTTCATTTAAAATACCTTGTAAACCGAAGGTATACGTATACACTGGGTAATTTAAAACAACACATATTAATAGTCCAACACTTTTAATTAGGCTTAAGTAAACATAATTTTAGACTTAATCGGCCTACTAGATAATTTATTAGTGCAAAATATAACTTTACATAAAAAGTAAAGTTATTCAGTTCAGCCGATAGTGAAAATTAAGGCCTGACCTACATCTAAACCGACTTGGCGTATGGCGCAGATGACGTCATACTTGCAGTAGTGTTGTTCATTGATTTTTTGTTTTTTTTTTGTTCTAATCCAGGTAGCAAATAGTCGCATATTTATTTAGATTAAATTAAAATTCACATAGTTTGTAAAACAGAATCCTTTTTTATTGTTAAATATAGATATTAATTGTTTTTGGAATCGGTGTGTTTTATTTTTGGATCTGCTTGTTTCCTGTTTTCGTTAACATCATCGCTTCTTCTTACCGAGGGGCCTAAAACAGGTGGCGCTTTGAATTTATATAACCCCCCCCCCCCTAATCTCCGGCATGCTAGCCTAGGCACTGCCCTAAAAGAAGGAGGGATCAACACAAAAAAAAAACCACCTGTACAGAAGCATTAAATATTTAATTTTCATTCATTCGTTTTCATTTTAATTCTTTTTCTTTCCCATTGATGTAGCACGTTGCGGGGAAATCTCATTCACCATTTGAGATCAATATAGTCTGTAGGTGAACAGTTCGCTCGGAGCCATATCTCTTCATCTACTACAAAAACCCATTGGAAATTAACATTCCATGCTTTTGAAAGTCTTATGTAGTTAACACTCCACGCTTGTCCAGAGATTTGAGGAGTGGATTGTGAGGCGGCAGAGAAGCAGTAAGGATCGTGGCATATCAATATTTTGATAACAAAACGATGCATTAAATATTCTAGAACACATGTAACTAAGTAAATTTACAATTATTAAGTTAAAATTAACATAAAGTAGTTTTTAATTTATTTTTTACTTTGTGGGGCTAATTTTTGAAGTGTGTAACGAAGTTACTAAATTTTTGGGCAAGTGTATGTTCGCCGGGATTTAATTCATTTATTTTACATCCGAAAAATGTAATTCTTGCTGGAGAAGATTGCTTAAAGTTTTAATATTACCGGAATATGATTAGATTCACCGCACTATGCCGGGAAATATAATTTTCAGAGCGTCCGACCATAGTAATCGCGCGCCGCATACAGCAGTATCGTATGCGCGATCACCGCACACCGTCACACGTCAGCGTAGTGGGAGCTCGGGCCATCTATTTAAGTCCGAGCAGACCATTATTTCGCGGAGAACTACACGTTCTCCACCCGGGTCAACAGTCCAAACGGACTGGACTGGGTCGCCTGCTGGACCGCGCCTTCCTGGTCTAGTAATGTAGGTGAGGCTAGGCTTGTGTGTATATGGTGTTTACCATATACTTCCTTCCTTACGTCCTACCCCTCTAATGGCCAGCATTGCCGAGGACCCTTATAAGAACGGGCAGTGACGGTTCCTTTCCTAATTTCCTACCGCTATTGGTCGGCATTGTCGAGGACCCTTATAAGAACGGGCAATGTCGTTCCATCCTGCTGACGCTGTCGAGGACCCTTATAAGAACGGGCAGCGTCAGTTTCTTTCTTTCCTTCCTACCGTCACCGATACACACACGCACTGATGCCGTAAGTTTGTTATTGTTTCCGTAATGACCAGGAATGTGTTTTACAGCTAGGTGCCCTCCGCTGTCCATTGACAAAGGCGCTAAACAACTGCCGCCCCGACGCTTATCGCCGCCGCCGCGTGTAAAGACCGTCGCCGTGTAGAGACGCCGCCTATCGCCGATCGATGCCGTGTTATTGTTACATACCGCGTATACCGCCGTCGGTTGAGTTTTAATACGAAGCGCCGTGAACGCGGATTTTAGATACGAGGCGCGATAATTTGAGTACGAGCCGTCGTGAATAGCGTCTCAACCATATAGTACGAGGTACGTGAATAGCGTCGTGAATGATACCACCGGGTTACCGTCTTCAGCGCAATCGAACAGTATGAGCTACCGCGAACAGCTCTCAAAACATACTCTTTCCCTCCAGGCCGTTTATGTGTTTACATTATTGTCCATCTTAGATTGTAAGTTAGTTTTAGGCCATGTCTTTGTATAAAAGAATGGAATACAGGATACAGGATGTTTTATAACCGTTTGTTTTCTTACCTAGTCCCATTTTTAACATTACATATAACAATTGGCAGCCGGCAGCCAGTACTAATACGCACAATTGACCCCTGGCTTGCCGTTTCTCCACTGTAACAAGCTGCCCGGTGCATAAGTGGGTCCTCGACCACATTAATCCCGAGGGTGGCGCCCGAGAACCGACCACCGAGTGGATGTTTTGACCTTCAGGCAGTCAAACCGTTGATCAGTTGAGAGAGCAGGGATATCCCGAATATACGTAGATACCGCCGACCCGATACCCCTGCGCTGAGCATTTGACCGATGACTGTCTGCACGAGAAATATCCACTGACCGATATTCCGCTGTCGTAATCAAAATAAATCCCTAGAGCAAGACCTGCTCCCCACTTCCCCGCCTACGTAAAAACGCGTCACAAGTGGATTTAGTTGATTTTTTAGAATAATTTATTAGATTATTATGCTAAAGTAATTATTAGAATCGATTTCAGTAAATGTATCCATCACTTCACGTCATTCTCCGCTTTAATAATTTTCATGAAAGTTTTATCATAAAATCAGCGAGGAATAAGAAAATACATGAATAATGTAAACGTTAAGGTTTTATTATTCCCTTAAAGTAATAACACATAAAATGTATTTCTAACTGAAACCAGGCTTAAAGCGGACAACACTTGATCATTTATTATATCTGACATCGGAGAAAATATAATTTGTCACTATCGTATTACAGTAAAGATAAATTTGCATGTTAAATTTTATTGTCCATCGGTTGCATGTTTATCTAATTAATGTACATTGGGGGGATTATTACAACCAATGTTAATTAGCATATAAATGGATAATTAAGTTGAATTTTATTGTACCGTCTTCGCCAAAGCGTAGTAATCTTTACGGAAACTAACTCGGTGTACTTTTGAGTACATCATATCTTTGCACTAAAGAACAAGAGAACTTGGCAAGATGGAAGTAACATCCTAACTTTAAGTTTCTCTTTGCCTAGTTTAATTAAATGTAAAGTTTCTCTAACTCATTCATTTATCTCCAAAAAACAAACCTACTCCCAGTACCCCTAGAAAGTTGGAATTTAGTATGGAGACAAGAAAGAAAGGAAAAATTAAAAAATAACAATGATGTGTCATATATTTTAAAATTGCGTTACAAATAAAAAGGATGTATCATAACACAAAAAATTGGGAAATAAGTATTTATGAAACTAGGCAGAAAATGCTTTATAAATAAGGACTAGTTGGTTGATCTTCAACCAGAAAGTACAAAAGCTGCGAAATGAGATTTTTACGAAACTTCTACAAAACTCTCGAAGAAACCAAACCAACAAACAAATAATATTGAATTGGATGTTTTCATCGGTGAAACACTACTTTAGAACATTGTATGTCCATACGAGAAAGAGAGATTGAAACAGCTCAAACTATATGAAAACCTAATAAATAAATTCTGCATCTTTCTACATACAGGTAAATGGTATGTAAAGGGGAGAGTTTTCGCATGTTTTCCTCTTTCCGGCCACTTCCGGTTTCACCGGAAATGGCCCCGGTTTTGAATTTTTAAATGGAACACCCAGTATATTTTACCATTTTTGGATTTCTGAGATAATTCTAGATCAGAATGTAACATTTTAAAAACTTTTTACGTCTACTTCATTTTTTTAGAGCCACTTTTAAAATTGCATCTAGGTGGCCATGATCGGACGCAAACTAATCTAAGGGCCTTAGGTGATGTCAAAAAAATACAATCGCAAAGTTTTAGTTACTAGTATGAAAGACAGGAATAAGACAAATTGACAAAATTACGTTTTTATTTCTAACTATTAATTTTCAAATGGCGACCCCTTTTTGACAACTACTTTTCGAAAAAAGCATTCTTTGACGAATCTAACGGTACTAATTTATTTGCGATTGGATTTAACATAAGAAGAGAAATTAAATATTGTTAAGCAAAATGCTGGATAATTTATTTACTTATGACAAGTGCGCCATGGACAGCCATGATGCATAATAATTTGCAACTGTTTTTATCAAGTCCTCTTTGGAAAACAAAGCGCTCACTTAAGTAGATAATGACAGTGACATACGCTCTAAGAACTCTAAACTTAACGAAAATTAAGAAACTTTTACGTCTGTTCTTAGAGCGTATGTCACTGTCATTATCTACTTGAGTGCTTTGTTTTCCAAAGAAGACTTGATAAAAACAGTTGCAAATTATTAGGCATCATGGCTGTCCATGGCGCACTTGTCATAAGTAAATAAATTATCCAGTATTTTGCTTAATAATATTTAATTTCTGTTCTTATGTCTAATCCAATCGCAAATAAATTGGTACCGTTAGATTCGTCAAAGAATGCTTTTTTCGAAAAGTAGTTGTCAAAAAGGGGTCGCCATTTGAAAATTAATAGTTAGAAATGAAAATGTAATTTTGTCAACTTGTCTTATTCCTGTCTTTCATACTAGTAACTAAAACTTTGCGGTTGTATTTTTTTGTCATCACCTGAGGCCCTTAGATTAGTTTGCGTCCGATCATGGCCACCTAGATGCAATTTTAAAAGTGGCTCTAAAAAAATGAAGTAGACGTAAAAAGTTTTTAAAATGTCACGTTCTGATCTAGAATTGTCTCAGAAATCCAAAAATGTTAAAATATACAGGGTGTTCCATTTAAAAATTCAAAACCGGGGCCATTTCCGGTGAAACCGGAAGTGGCCGGAAAGTGGAAAATATGCGGAAACTCTCCCCTTCACATGCCATTTACCTGTACCAATTCTCATTTTGATACACATAATACTCTAGACATTATGACGTGTCTAATGGATTCGTTGACACCCGGTATAGTAGGTATATGTTCGATGATTTGAAAAATTTTTATATTGCCATATAGATGGTGCTGATATCAGAAAACATCATAGGTTAATTTCTGTGACCGCGTTCTGCGCCCTCTGGCGAAATGTTCGCCTACTCGCAAGTACGTAGGAAGAAAATTAATTGATCCACATTTATATTATAATATAAAAATTATGTGAAATATATGGAGATAGGTAAAGATCAGCTGTTTTCGCCCTTTCGGACATAAATATTACAATACAAAAAGTATATATCGTCATAATCATTTCATTCAATCAGGTGGCTCTGCTAAGGTCTCTACCTTCTAAAGCTTGTACAGTGTGAGTCAACGATTGGATGAAGTAGGTTTGTGCCTTTTAGGTGAAATTAACAAAGAAACTATATTTATTGTTTATTTTTACGCAGATTTTAAAAATATTTAGGACTCTACAGGGTGAGCCAAAAAACTAGGACAGCATAAAGTTGTATTTTTTTAAATAGAACACCCTATATACGAATCGTATTTTCGATTTAGCTTATAATTTTAAATCTTTTTTATAAAGGGTTTACTTTAACAAAACTTTATAGTTTCTGAGATAATTAAGTTTAAAGAAAAAAAGTCACATTTTCAAGCATCAATTCAATCCTAAATAACGTTTTCAATTTTGTGACAAATATATTCAAATTTGAAATTTAACAAGGCCAAGGACAAGTTAACATAATTTTTACCTAATATTTGCAATAAAAGCTACAGGGTGTTGAACACATCGGCTCAAATTTGAACAAGTTTAAATGAATAAATATCTTTTTTTAAATGGTACACCCTGTATATTTTCATGTTATTTAATAGAGTAATAAAAACCCTAAAAGTTTTGTTCAATATATCCTATACCTATTTATAATAGTTTTTGAGATATTTCAGTTTTACTTATTTCCATACTTTTTTACAGAAATAGTCTTCATTATCATAGTAGCCATGTAAAATAATAAAAAGAAACTACAGAAACAAACAGAATGTGGTTAAATATGATGAAATACATTATTCGTTATATTACAACGGCAATAGTTTAATTAAACATAATGTGAAAAAATTAACACAACAATAACGACAAGGCAAATACATATTTACTTTTATACTAAATTGAAACAAAAAAATTACCTATTAAATACTGAGATTAATTATTTCTTTTTAATAAGTGTTCGAATAAACGACCCTCTTGTGCAATGCACAAATTTAGTCTTTTTTGTAGATTTTCTCGGACCCTGGACCAAATTAGTGGCGTTATTGTTCTACAGGTATTCCTAATCCTGTTTCGCATATCTTCCACTGTTGGTGGATTAACATGCACCTTATTTTTAATATAACCCCATAGGAAGAAATCTAATGGGGTGATGTCGCAAGACCTTGGTGGCCACTCAATGAAACCCCCACGTCCAATCCATTTTTGCGGATATCGTTGGTCCAAAAACGCACGAACTTGACGATGGTAATGCGGAGGCGCACCATCGTGCGGGAACCACATACTGTCGAGCTCATCCCTATCGAGACCTTGAAGCAGTTGGGGTAGTTCTTCTTGTAGAAAGTTCAGGTAACTATAGCCATTTAGCGGTTCATTAAAAAAGTGGGGTCCAATAATTCGATTATGATGAATACCACACCAAACATTTAATGACCAGTGGTTTTGATGTTGCACCTCTCTAATCCAAAATGGGTTTTCTGTGGCATAATAATGCATGTTGCGTCTACTTACGGCACCGTTACTTCTAAAAGTAGCTTCATCACTAAACATTACCTTGCATAATAAATTTGGATTCAATTGAATCTCCGCATTTATTGTACGACAAAAGTTTACACGACTTTCAAAATCCTGTCCATGCAATTCTTGGTGTAATTCCATGTGATATGGATGATACCTATATTTCTTGGTAGTACGATTAGCGGTGGATTGTGATGTTTCACATAATGCTGCTAACTGACGGCTACCAATATAAGGATTTTCCTGAACATTTAACAATACTTGTAGTTATTTTTCTTCATTAGTTACTGGTTTGTTGACCACTTTACGTTTTGGATAACCAACAGTACCAGAAGAATCAAATCTTTGCATTAAGTTTTGAAAAGTATGGGTATTAGGCTGGCGTCGA
This sequence comes from Diaprepes abbreviatus, assembly GCA_034092305.1. Lineage (NCBI taxonomy): Eukaryota > Metazoa > Arthropoda > Insecta > Coleoptera > Curculionidae > Diaprepes > Diaprepes abbreviatus. The sequence continues at coordinate 3,181,899 of JASJET010000029.1, read as the reverse complement.
TCAGGATACTTCATTTTGTAAATTCTTTGAGCAAGAAGGCAATTTTTTTGAGCCTCTCCTATAGTATAAATCATATCTATTAACTCATTCTTTGGAAAATTCATTTTACAATATAAGATGAATGCAAAAAAACCAAACTACACTACATAAAAACCAAAAGAAGCGATTGCGGTTATAAATTTGACACACAGAAAAATGTTCTTTTACATTGTTTTTGCCATGGCTACTATGATAATGAAGACTATTTCTGTAAAAAAGTATGGAAATAAGTAAAACTGAAATATCTCAAAAACTATTATAAATAGGTATAGGATATATTGAACTAAACTTTTAGGGTTTTTATTATTCTATTAAATAACATGAAAATATACAGGGTGTACTATTTAAATAAAAAAGATATTTATTCATTTAAACTTGTTCAAATTTGAGCCGATGTGTTCAACACCCTGTAGCTTTTATTGCAAATATTAGGTAAAAATTATGTTAACTTGTCCTTGGCCTTGCTAAATTCCAAATTTGAATATATTTGTCATAAAATTGAAAACGTTATTTAGGATTGAATTGATGCTTGAAAATGTGACTTTTTTTCTTTAAACTTAATTATCTCAGAAAATATAAAGTTTTGTTATAGTAAACCCTTAATAAAAAAGATTTAAAATTATAAGCTAAATCGAAAATACGATTCGTATATAGGGTGTTCTATTTAAAAAAATACAACTTTATGCTGTCCTAGGTTTTTGGCTCACCCTGTAGAGTCCTAAATATTTTTAAAATCTGCGTAAAAATAAACTGTATCAAACAATAAATATACTTTCTTTGTTAATTTCACCGAAAAGGCACAAACCTACTTCATCCAATCGTTGACTCACCCTGTACAGCTAGCTCCACAAGGGGGCGGAGAGTGCTCGGGTTAAATTATTTTTACGTCATCTGGGACCCTAAAGGTTAAGGTTGAGACCGGTTTCCCAAAACAAAACAGGAAACGAATAGAAGTCAAGAAAACACTCAAAAATCCAAGATATACTATATATATATATATATATATATATATATATATATATATATATATATATATATATATATATATATATATATACAGTGCCTTCATTTCAAAACGAACCATCCTTAATAACTTTGTTAAATAGAAAAATTTAAAAAAAAGAAAAAACACGTCAATTTAGATATGCAGGGGGAAGTTTAATTTTGCATTTGTTAAAAGTCTGTCAATCACCTCCTCACCTCCAGCTAACCTCACTTTGATATGTCAAATGGGAAACCCCACCTTGTGACACATCATTGTAAGCAGCATAAAATTGTCTATCCAACCGTATAAAAAAAATTAAATCGGTTGACGTACAAGCGAACAGTGTGCAAAAATGTCTTGTAATAATGCATAATATATCGGCCTCGAACTTTAGTATGTCAAATGATTACCCTATAGTGTGATACATCATTTTAAAGGGCATACTATCTCCTATTTAGCCAATAAAAAAAAACAAAATCTGTTGATGTACAAGCGAATAGTAAGAAAAGATGTGTGGTAATAATAGACACCTTATCACATTAAACTTTATTATATCAAATGGCTACTTCATAGAGTAAAATATTATTTTAAATTTAAAATAAATATTTTTTTAAAATAATGAACAGTTAAAATATTTGCGAGAAAAAAACTAAGCCTGTTTTAAAATTCATCGCAAAATTCATTGCAGTCTAATCAATCTAGTGTATTTATTTCAATGATATTTTTTGCGGTACCTGATAGGTACAAAAAATCACTGCAATAAATAAAATTTTTAAGATCTTTAAACACCAGTTGTTTATTATTGTTAAAATTGTCATTGTGACGCCTAGTTGAAACGTGAATATAAATGGTGTATACGCTAGCCGAAAGAATAGAAATAATTTTTCTCTATGGAGCTGAAAATCGGTGCGCTCGTAGAACCGCCAGAGCATTTAACGAGAGGCATCAAGACAAAAACGTGGGCCATAAATATGTACTCGAATTGGTACGAAAGTTTGAAGAAACGGGATCCGTTTGTAATAAAAAATCTATTGAGAAAAGGGTTGTAGATGAAGCATGCCAAATCGAGGTACTAGGACAGTTTGCAATAGATCCAACTTTATCCATCTCAAAGGTCGCAGATTTAACCAACATTTCTGCTGGCTCTGTGCATAAAGTTTTAAAACAAAATAAGTTTTTTCCCTACAAAATTCAAATTCTTCAAGAACTCGGAGAAGACGATTTTGATAGGAGAATTCAATTTTGCGAATTAATTTGCCAACGAATTGTCGAGGACCCCCATTAACCTAAGAATATCTGCTTTAGTGATGAATCAACTTTTTTTCTAAATGGACTGGTTAACAGACATAACTGCAGATACTGGGATAATGAAAATCCGCACCTTTTCCGAGAAGGGCATACTCAATATCCCGAAAAAATTAACGTGTGGGCAGGAATTTATGGCAATGAAATCATCGGGCCATTTTTTTTGGAAGATAATTTAACTGGGTAAATCTATTTAAACCTTTTAGAAAACACAATATACCCTGCCATTGTGCAATCTTTAGAAAATCAAGTGGATGAAAATGCTGTTATGGTACTAAATGAAAATAATTTGCATTTCCAGCAAGATGGAGCTCCCCCGCACTACGCTTTGGCAATTCGAGAGTGGCTTGATGAACATTTTCCAGGGACGTGGATTGGCAGACGTGGTGCAATTGAATGGCCAGCACGGTCTCCAGACCTAACCCCTCTAGACTTTTTTCTTTGGGGGTATTTAAAAAGCAAGGTTTATAAAACCCCACCTGAAAATATTGACGATTTAAAAGATCGAATTGTTCGGGAATGTAGAGGAATTAGCAGAGAAACCCTTGCCAATGTTCGTGGGGAATTTCAAAATAGACTTTTTTATTGTCTCGCTAATAACGGCGCACATTTTGAACATTTAATAAAATAATTTTCTTCACTGAATAAAACTGAATAAACTGCTTATATTTAACACACATTTTTGCATCCTAATTGCCTATAACGTCTATTAACTTAATTTTTTTGACATCGTTGGATAGCAGATCGTACATCCTTTAAAATGATGTATCACACTATAGGGTAATCATTTGACATACCAAAGTTCGAGGCCGATATATTATGCATTATTACAAGACATTTTTGCACACTATTCGCTTGTACGTCAACCGATTTAATTTTTTTTATACGGTTGGAGAGACAATTTTATGCTGCTTACAATGATGTGTCACAAGGTGGGGGTTCTCATTTGACATATCAAAGTGAGGTTAGCTGGAGGTGAGGAGGTGATTGACAGACTTTTAACAAATGCAAAATTAAACTTCCCCCTGTATATCTAAATTGACGTGTTTTTTCTTTTTTTTTAATTTTTCTATTTAACAAAGTTATTAAGGATGGTTCGTTTTGAAATGAAGGCACTGTATATATATATATATATATATATATATATATATATATATATATATATATATATATATATATATATATATATATATATATATATATATATATTACCTTTTATGGTAAAGAAGGAAAAAAAGGCTGAATATCGGGTTTATTCCCAGTACTGATCAAATTAAAATCAGAAAAATACTTTAGAAGTATACGATGTAACTATTTACTCTAAAATTGGATCTAGGACTCGAATTATCCTCATCAAATGAAGCAAAAATGCTAAACGACCTTTCTAAATGCAACTCTGCAGAGAAAATGTTCTTATCAATCTGTTATTTTTTTCTTCTCAGAAAGACATTTAACGAAACGGCGGCACAAGATACAGGAATTTTTATTTCCATACTATGACAAGTGACAAGTCTTTCAAACCAAGAGAAAAAGATACCAAATTTTAAAATTATTTAAGAAAATATGCCATTTATTTAGAAAATTGGGGAATATTCAAAAATTTATAATGGTAAAAAAAAAATACTTGTAAGAAAGGTCGAGTTTATTCTAACCGTAAAGTTTGTTGTTGATATCTATATGATTTTCTTCCGTTTGTAGACTAATGACAACCCTAAGAGTTACAAAATAACTGACACATGAAGAAGATAAAAGTGCCTCGAAAACTTACGGAGGATCGAACAAGGAGGAAATTCTACGAGCTAAATGATAACGACAAGGACTATCAAAATAATTACTATGCATTATATTGCAATTATTGTGAACCCAATTCCAAATAAAGATAAAAATATTGCCAACGTTTACTTTTATTCGTAAATATGTTCCTAGTAAAAAAACACATAAATGATGGAGGAGGTAAGCATATAATTGTTATTTTTATACAGATTTGGAATAAGGAGAAATAAAAACTTAACACAATAAAGAAACTATTTGTTTTTAACTGAAATAAACAATCAGAGCGTAACTTTTTCATATGGCATTTTATTAAAGCTTGTAGAGATAAGGTAAAGGTTTGTAAGAATCTTTTTTACTGAAAATCACACAATAAATACAACTCAATAGTTTATTTTGCAAAAATTGTATTTTAAAAAGATTAATTGTTAATAACAATCCTATGACTACTCTTGCGGACTTCTACCCAAAAAATTCTCGTTCAGGAGCCAAAATACATAAAAAAAAACTTGGATAGGCCCATATAAATTAAAATGGTGATTAAGGCCCCCTTGGCCATTATACTAAATATAAATCCAAACGAATGAGGAATGAAGGAAAATTCAATTTTTTGTTCCACTGAAAATAAAAAAATTCCTGAAGACAAGTTTTACTTGAACTTGATCAGTGTAAATTTTCAGAGCTCGTAACGAATAAATCTTAACGATGGATTTATACTAAACTATATCGTAGAAATTTTGACGGTTCCCATTAAACAAAACGTGCTTTTATCCTGTTTCTTGAGTAATTTTCAAAAATGTAATATTCTGGATTGACACGAACTTATAACTCTAAACCTTATTTGCTATAAATCGTATCTGCAAAGGTATAGAGCCAGTAATAATTTATCTCGGACCACATGTAGTCTAACATACGGTAAAGCCAGTAGAAAGTTTTCCGGCATTCGACCACTGATAAATTGGTGGCAGGGAAGTTTATATGTTTATTTCTTATGTAATTTTATAGCTACTTATTTCTGCCGTGTTATACATATATATATATATATATATATATATATATATATATATATATATATATATATATATATATATATATATATATATATTTCACTACAAATATTAGTTCCAAAAATATATAAGTACGACAGCGAGTGTTTGGAGAAGGTACCAACTCAATCCCTGCTGATGAGTCCAGTAGTTGACACCGGGACGAGACACCCAACTTTTTAGAGGCAATATGCATGTCTGTCAATTCCCGGCAGACAAAATGCAAAATTATTCCGCGGATTGCATTGAGTGCAAGCGGCGTATTTCCGATATATTTCAATATTTTTCGATTATGACTCCCAAATGTGACTTACTCACCTTTAAAAATATTCCCGATAGTGACAGATTTAATTTGTATATGTGGAGATAAAACATTCTCGCATATTACAACCATATATATATATATATATATATATATATATATATATATATATATATATATATATAAAAGACGGACAACCCGTTTAACCATGTGGAAGAAGTGAAATAAAGCATACTTTTGTATCGTAGCTTGCTTTCTGGTTTCCAGCAAAGATGGTTGAGGGGGGGGTCGTCAAAACACAGTGGGTTGAAAGCACGGATTTAATATTCAAAATAAAAATCGGATCTAACATGGCACATTGAATCTTTAAAATCATGAAAATAAATTCGAAAAACGTCTAATGTGGTTCAATAGCTGTTAAATCTGCAATTTAAAAACAAAATAAAAAGAATAATTGTATATCCATGAATACAATTTTGCGCTTGAGTCCAAGGTGCATTTTAAAAATAATACTATAATAATAAATACGTGGATATCGATAATCGTTTACAAGGCAAAAGTACTTTTTCCTCTATGCTTAGGACTTCTTAACAAATGCCAATGTAAATAATTTGTAATATAATATTTATTGATTCACATAAATGAATAAATAATACGACTGTAATAAAAATAATAAAAAGAACTTTTTAGTCACTGCCTTCTTAGTTAACAGCTCTTTTCTCATTCTCCAATACGTATGAATTGTTATCCGAATCCTTACTATGTCGAAAACAGTGTAAGGATCCATCGACGCCAAAAGTTTTGGGCAAAGTCTAGACGATAGTTTCTTATCAACTTGTCCGTTGATTTTTGTGCATCTCTCGATAGTTTACCTATCGGTAATATTGCAAATGATGTCTGGTCAATGAAGTAAGTTATTTGTGGAATCCTGTTGGAATGTTGTACCAAGAATATCCTTTGAAGAATAATCTTGCTTGAAGTTTGTATCCCCAAAACTTCTCTATTGCAGTTTAATGTCCGCTTCCAATAGTTTGCAAAATGACGGGAAACCGGAGGATCAGTTCTCGCTTTACTCTTGTTATAATGGCTGTAGCTTGAAATACTTTGTATTTACTGAGACACAGTATCAATGTTGTTGAACTGAGATGTTGTTTGGCAGATGTAACAACGTTGGGCCGATTTCGCTCCAGCCAAAGCATTCACCTAGCCATCTATCATCGTCATAGATAAGTTGTGCTGTACTGAAGCTCGGGTGGCAAAGAAAACTATTATATGGTGCAAGTTGTCAGGTTCGAGTTCATAATTTTCTATTTTCGTTAAAGACTTTTTTTGTTTGGTTTTCTTAATAAATTCAAATTTCAGAGGCCCGCAATTCATAGTAGACGAGGGTTTGGAATTGTACAACACAATCTGTTCTTGTTGAGTTTGAGTATTAATACCTGCTAATTGAAGTGGAATAAAAGAGGTTAGGAATAAGTTTGTATCAGAAATAGTCGGATCAGTGAATTTCATTTTGTACTGGCTCTGACCTGACGTTCCATCGAAGCCCCATTTGCAAATGAAACTCATCTATAAATCTAATTTATCGATTTGTTCACGGGCGTCTAGTTTTGAGCAATATAATTCGATCCACTGTATGATCCAGTAAGCCTTGGAATTTAACCTCGGCTTTTGATTTAGTAAAAGTTAGATACTCGTCATGTGAATAACATGCTTTTTTGTATTTTACACACAAGAGTACGGCGAAAATATATTACTGCCTTTCTGTTTAGCCCAATTTTGTAATCGTTGATATTTGTTTCTCGACAATCCAATGTCAAATAGAAGAGCGGCGCACAAATATAACTGGGCGCGACGCAACCACAACACTGTTGCCTTTAACCTGAGACGAAACTTTATAAAGAAAAGACTGGCCGTTCATATTACCGAGATTTCATAGAAACGTTACTATAGCCAACCTTCTAGTTTAAATTTCCTAACTAGAAATTGTTTTGGCCCGTTTTCTCAAATTCTGAGCCACTAAGCCCGTCAAAGTTCTTTCGGATTAGTTCGGGACAGAAGATTGTAGGGAACGCCTACGCGCAATATTACCCCCGCTAACTTCCGTGCGACAGGAAAACGAACAATACCTTGAAACGAACGAGTGGGTGTATTTACTTTTCGTCTAAACTTATAACGTAATCGACGGAATTTGGAATATTTAATAACTATTTGATACATTGATTGTTTTAAATGCATCAAATAGTGGAAATACAAAAAAAAATAGTTTTTGTTGGCCGTTGAGCATAAAGAAAATTGATATTTCTGTTACAAAATAAACATTTATTCTAATAAAAATACTAGTGAAACGCAACGGTCATTTCTAAGTAAATAAGTTAATAAACCACTTTAAAATTACAAACCATTCACAAAAATAAACTTTTATTCTGGTAAAAAATAAAAGTCACAAGTTCAGTAATTGTAAATAAATAAACAGATAATTAAATTCAATTTAAATCAACAAAAACACCTAAAAGTCTACAAGAGGTGTTCAAACAGGCCTCCGCTTTGAGCGAGACAATAACCCAGTCTATTGTAAAATATGGTTCGCGTATTTGCCAAAACTTCAGGGGTTATATCCCTATTAGCTTTAAAATATTCCGAACTGTTCGAGCGTTCATATCAAGTTTTTAGGCAATTACGGTACTATTGCAAGGAAAAATAATTTCTGCTAAACTGCAAACGTCAATCTCCCCGATTTGCTCGTTCTTCAGTAATTTGAGGAACCGATTGCTCCTCATTATTATTAGTGCATTTTTTACAAATTTTTAGACAACCGGTTGTCTCAAATTTTTTTAATAATATCCGAAATTCTAAATTTTCAAGGAACAGCATGATTTTCACACATAAATACAAATCTGCCGATTATTTACCAGAATAGTGTACCACTTAATAATGTGCTCTTTTTGTTCCGAGAAATAAACTACCATTGTAACAAAAAAAATTTGGCACGAAACATGGTACTTACGCTTCGACGGCCGAATGAAAGCAAATAACTTGGAATCCTCTTGTTGTGCTAGGGCGTGGCGTATGCTGCCGCCCGCTCTCACCACGCCAGCATTGGATTACCCCTCATCCGAGGGCCAAACTGGTAATTTACACGTATGTCGATGCTTACGATGCTTATTCTTCTGTCTCATTCTGATTTGATGAATAATATAGTATTTTATTTACTTTACTTAAGAAACGTCCAGTTTCTGGTGTGAATTTTCCAGACCTGTATATATATATATATATATATATATATATATATATATATATATATATATATATATATATATATATATATATATATATATTATGCGAATCCTTGTGCTCGGCGACTTATTAAAAAAAGTCCACCAAGTTGTTATAAGGAGAAATTTTTGTTAAAAAAATATGTAGCCCTTAGTATATCTGAAACAAAATCCTTCCTAAAACTTTAACCCGATTGAAGGTACAAAAATAGGTTTGTTTTCGTAAGATTTATAACATTTTTATCACTTTGTCATTAATTACTTAAAGAAAAGCTAGCTTCTAACTTTCTCCCTCGGCTGTCAATTGTTGAAGACTAATAAATTCCAAAGGGGACTTCGAGTAGACTGATTGACTTGTCATTCATTTATGAAGTGTCTCGAATTCCAGGGTTATGTTTAATCAATTGTAAACCATTGTTAGGCGTGTCAATTTTACTGACGAGTTTGACCTATTTAATTTAGGGTATCTGTGCTAAATAACAAACGAAATCTTAGAAGAGCTAAAAGGAAAATTAATAGAAATATTTGTTATAGAATACTTTACTTTAGTTACGGTGTTTACTTTGTAAGCCTTTTGCATCAGAGCTTTTTTACATTATCATACAACTTAATAAATAAGATTTCAGTAATAAATAAATAAACCTATCTACTGACGTGTTTAAATAGAGTTCAGGAAAATAGACCCGATTTTGCGTCTTATACTATAGTTTATTCAAGAATTAGAGAGAGTAATAAATCTTTTTTTACCCTTTTGTTTTCTTCGCAAACTACCTGTGTTCTTTAGTCCGGTGTATTGGGCAAAATCTATTAGACATATATTTTTCATAAAAATGGTTTGGAAATTTTAAAATCATAAATAGCGGTCTATAATAATAGACTATTTCGGTTAAATAACAATAGATATTTGGATGTGTAAGGTTAAAAAAATTTTAATCCTTGTCATAGGCGTCGGAAGGAGGTTTATTATCACTAAGTATTTATGGCGTAGAATATTATTTTGGTAATAAACTTAATTTTTTAATATTTTACATACATTAGAAAATATAGACAGTTTTGAAATATTTAACACAACTCACAAATGTATTTTTATTATTTTTAATTTTTTCATAGAAACCATTTTAGGCACATTCAGAATAAAACGTAGCCTTTTTCTCTAAAAAAATTCGAAGTTATAATTTAAATACTTACAAAAATACAAGAAGTTAAACATATATAAAAAATAAATTCGTAAATATAATATTAAAATTTTTCTGGGGCTATCGGTCATTTTATTATTAATTAAACACATTTTTAGAACATGTGACGTTTCAGTTTATTTATTTCTTAAACCATCTGCACAATTACAATTAAACAATAATAAAATTTTTATAAAAAAAATTGAACCGACTTCTAAAAGTGCGCTGAAAAGTGAAAAATAACTAGAAATTTCTATATGAAATTGAAATTTTTGAAGTCGGCGCTAAACTAATACCTGACAAAATAGGAATCGCATTAACAGATTAACAATACTTTATTTGTAATTGCTTTCTTACCATAATTTGTATATATTAGTAGTTATTTGTTTCTTTTGGAAATAATTTGGCGCCGACTTCAAAAATTTCAATTTCATATAGAAATTCATAGTTATTTTTCACTTTTCAGCGCATTTTTAGAAGTCGGTTCAATTTTTTTATACAAATTTTTCTATTTTTAGTTTTGAATTCATTATTATATCCATAAATTATTTGAACTAAGAACTAATTGAGATTAGTGTACCTCGCAATGACTCCAAGATGGCAAAAAAGTACCCATTTTATCCAAAGTTGTAATCATCCTAAATTAAACTACTAAAATTTTTTGATTCTTAGAGTTCTCCAAATACCAGCGAAATTGTGCCAAACAAATGTTTAGTCTGTCATAGTACATAAATCCACTATCTTAAATTTCAAATTAATTTTAGATTGGTAATATAGGCCCCAAAACCTTCCAATATCGATATTTAAAGAACTTGAGACATAAATTTCTTAGTTCGATATATTTTATAATGCATATTAAGTTTATATACGCTCCAAGAACCCCGCAATATCAAGTTTAGGCAAAATTGGTAAATGTAAAATTTTCAGTCCCTCATATTCAATCTTGTCAACCTAATAGTTGTAAAAAATCCAATTCATATTCGTAATACACGACCCCGAAAACACTGTAATACCAAATCTGATAAAATGCGAATACGGTAAAATTTTCAACTCTCTATATTGGATCCGCTATATTGAATTTCAAAAAAAGAATTTTTACCTCTTAATCTAATTTAAAATCTAAACTCTTCAAAGCCCCCTAGTACCAGTTTTAGATGAAATCCAGAAATTCAAAACTTCTAGACAGTCATATTGCCTCTGACTTATTAGATTTTCTTAAAATAATTTTATATTCACTATTTACATTCTCCAAAAAGGATTCAATCCCACATTTAAACAAAATCGAAAAATGTAAAATTTTTAGTCCGCCATATTGAATCCTGAAAAAAAATACTATCAAATTCGTAATTTACACTCTCAAGAACCCGTTATATCAGTTTTGGAGAAAATCGAAAAATGTAAAATTTTTATGATACCATATTGAATCTGCCAGACTGAGTTCTTCAAAACATATTTTAAATTCGTATTAACACTAAAAAAATCTCCAAATGCTGATTTTAGACAAAATCGTGACATCTAGAATCTTTAATCCGACATTTTGGATCCGCCATATTTAATTTTTTTTTTAAATAATATCAGATTCGTAATATGCGTTACTAAAAACTCCCCCATATCAATTTTGAAAAAAATCGGACAAAATTTATTTTTTATCCGCCATATTGGATACGCCATTATGAATTTTTTTAAATAATTTTAGATGCGTTATGTACGACCTCGAAAACTCCCCCATACCAATTTTGGAGAAAATCGAACAAAACTGATGTTTTCATCCGTCATATTGAATTTTTTAACAATAATTTTAGATTCGTCATGTGCGACCCCGAAAACTCCCCGATACCAATTTTAGAGGAAATCGGACAAAATAGATTTTTTGTCCGCCATATTAGATCCGCCATATTGAATTTTTTAAAAATGATTTTAGATTCGTCATGTGCGACCCCGAAAACTCCCCCGTACAAATTTTGGAGGAAATCGGACAAAATTGATTTTTTTGGCCGCTTTATGGAATTTTTTAAAAATGTTTTGGGTTGTTATGTGCGACCCCAAAAACTCCCTCACGCCAATTTTGGAGAAAATCTGACAAAAATTAAATTTTCTTGTTCGCCATATTGGATCCGCCATATTGAATTTTTAAAAAATAATTTTAGATTCGTTGGGTACAAGCCCGAACATTTCCCTATACCAATTTTGGAGAAAATTGTACAAAATTAATTTTTTTGGCCGCCATATTGTCAGCTCCATCTTGGATTTTACTGCACCAATTTCATCCAAAAAAATATGGGACCACCGCAGCAACTTCCTTAACATAACGTAAAAAATTTTATTCAAATCGGTGCCGCCGTTGCGGAGTAATCGCTGTACATAGTCGACGAATTGGGAACCTCCTTCTTTTAGAAGTCGGTTAAAAACGGCTTCAACTGTAATTAATTTTTCTGTTACAAAAAATTTAAATAATAAATTGTGTTTATGCTGGTAAACATTACTTATGTATTTCGTAATTAAAGTCAGTGAAGCTATTTCCGCTCAAATTAATTATAATTGGTTCTTCTATCTCACCGATCATGAGATCGAGTTTCCACATTTTCTTTTATTCTTTTATTATATGGAGTTTTCCCAATTTTCCGCAGTAACTTTATTCAAAAAAATCTTTCAAAAGTTCAGTTAAATTAATAATTTTGTAAATTGTGTTATTTCTAGCAACTCTACCTTTTACTTGAGAGAGATATTTCTTTCTCCAACGGACATTTTCCGGACGGTCTATAAGAACAGATTTCCTATCTGGTTTTTCCCAGCAAAAATTAAGTTCTCTGAGCAATTTCCAGAACTCAGTTCTTTTAATTTCAGGTAAATCCATATCTTCATTGATTTTAGTTAGAATTTTGTCGACGGTTGGGATCTGCTTCTCATAATAAAATGTATGTACAACTCCTTTTATTGCAGTTTACATCTCTTCTTCCAACGAGGTTTTTCGTCTGCCTGTGATCAAATGTGGCTTGGGAGTACTAACAATTCCAGTCGTTTGTTTCTCCTTCAGTATTTGGTACATAGTACATTTTCCAACTCCTGTCTGTTGGAACACATCTCAACAGAGCTTTTAACATTATTATCTAGATATTGATATCTTAAGGCATCATAAACATTCATCGTAATAAGTTCTTCGTTGAGGAAAAAATGCCCTGGTTTAACCGTTTTGGAATAAATATAGATGTGGAAGCTATATCTTTTGGGTATCTCACTAATCTCAATGCACACCAAGGGTTCCATGTCATTCATTATTACGACTTACACAGAAATAGCTGTTACATAGATTCAAATAAAAACTGAAGCCTCAGTAGTAGAGTTAATATACCTTTTCGATTCGGAACCTTAAAAATAAATTTTGCTTTTATCGAATTGTTAAATGTTTACTTGATACCAAAGTATTGATTAAAAAAGTTTTTTTTTATTACAGTTGCGTAATAAATAATATTATATTACTTTGTATTCATTGAAAATAAAATAAAATAAAATGCCAAATGTGAAAAATTTATTACCCTCAACATAAATATACAGATATTTACCTTTTCTCGGATATATTGGAACATAAAATAAAGCATTTGTGAATCTTGTAAGTCTTTATATTATAGTCGGTAGAAATATCCAATAAAAATGTAAATAATGTTATAAAATCATTCCATCTTTAATAGATTTGAGCAACGTTGCATTTTACACGCTTTGCTAATGAAGTATTCAATATGCAATGTCAGCAACGTGTCAAAGAAACTAATAATTTTTCATAAATTTTGTAGGTATTAATTATAATCTAAGGCAGGAGGTGTGGGAATCTTATAATAATAACATTTGAGAAATTACATTGAACAATAGCCAAAATGTTATGTTCAGGAAGTTGCTGCAGTTGTCCCATATTTTTTTTGGACGAAATTGGTGCAGTAAAATTTAAAATGGCGCTGACAGTATGGCGGCCATAAAAATTAATTTTGTCGGATTTTCTCCAAAATTGGTATGGGGAAATATTCGAGCTTGTACCCAACGAATCTAAAATTATTTTTTAAAAATTCAATATGGCGGATCCAATATGGCAGACAAACAAATTTAATTTTGTTTGATGTTTTCCAAAATTGGTGTGGGGAGATTTAAGGGTCGCACATCACGAATCCAAAATATTTCTAAAAAAATCAATATGGCGAATCCAATATGGCGGACGAAAATATCAATTTTGTTCGATTTTCTCCAAAATTGGTACGGGGTAGTTTTCGGGGTCACACATGACAAATCTAAAATCACTTTTAAAAAATTCAATATGGCTGATCCAATATGGCGGATGAAAACATCAATTTTATTCGATTTTCTCCAAAATTGGTATGGGGGAGTTTTTGGGGTTGCACATAACGAATCTGAAATTATTTTTAAAAAATTTAATATGGCGTGTCCAATATGGGATAAAAAATAAATTTTGTCCGATTTTTTTCAAAATTGATATGGGGGAGTTTTTGGGATCGCACATTATGAATCTGACATTATTAAAAAAAAAATTAAACTTGGCGGATCCAAGATGGCGAATTAAAGATGCTACATCTCTTGCTTTGTCTAAAATCAGTATTGGTGGATTTTTGTTAGTGTTATTCACGAATTTAAAATATTCTTTAATAAACTCAAACTAGCGGATTCAATATATCTTTCCAAAAATTTTACATTTTTTGATTACTTCCAAAACTGTTATAGAGGGTTAAATGTTCTGCATCCCTCGATTTTGTCTAAAATCAGTATTGGGGGATTTTTGTTAGTATTAATTACGAATTTAAAATATTTTTTGAAGAACTCAATCTGACGGATTCAACATTTTACATTTTTCGATTTTCTCCAAAACTGATATAGGGGATGCTTGAGGGTGTAAGTTACGAATTTAAAAGAATTTTTTTTAGAATTCAATACGACGAACTAAAAATTTTACATTTTTCGATTTTGTTCAAATGCGGGACTCAATCGTTTTTAAGGATGTAAATAGCGAATATAAAATTATTTTAAGAAAATCTAATATGTCAGATGCAATATGATGGTTTAGAAATTTTGAATTTCTGGATTTCATCTAAAATTGGTACTCGAGGGCTTTGAAGGGTTTAGATTTAGATTACATTAAGACGTCAAAATAATTTTTTTTTGAAATTCAATATGACGGATCCAATATAGTGAGTTGAAAATTTTACCTTATTCGCATTTTATCAGATTTGGTATTAGGGTATTTTCGGGGTCGTGTATTACGAATATGAAGTTAATTTTTTGCAACTATTAGGTTGACAAGATACAATATGAGGGAGTGAAAATTTTACGTTATCCGATTTTGCCTACAATTGATAGTGCGGAGTTCTTGGAGCGTATACAAACTCAATATGCAGTATAAAATATATAGAGCTAAGAAATTTACGCCTCTTTAAATATCGATACTGGAAGCTTTTGGGGCCTATATTACCAATCTAAAATTTAAGATAGTAGATTGACTATGGCAGACTAAATATTTGTTTGATACAATTTCCCTGATATTTGTAGAACTCTAAGAATCAAAGAATTTTTAGTGGTTCATTTTAGGGTGATTACAACTTTGGATAAAATGGGTACTTTTTTGCTACTTTGGAGTCATTGCGAGTGACACGAATCTCGATTAGTACTTAGTTCAAATAATTTATGGATATCATAATGAACTCAAAAGTAATAATCGAAAAATAAAATTTTTATAAAAAAAATTGAACCGACTTTTAAAAGTGGCCTAAAAAGTGAAAAATAACTATAAATTTCTATATGAAATTGGAATTTTTGAAGTTGGCGCCAAGTTATTTCTAAATGAAACAAATAACTACTAATATATACACATTATGGTAAGAAAACAATTACAAATAAAGTATTGTTACTCTGTTTATGCAAATCTCATTTTGTCAGGTATTAGTTTGGCGTCGACTTCAAAAATTCCAATTTCATATAGAAATTTATAGTTACTTTTCAGCACACTTTTAGAAGTCGGTTCAATTTTTTTTATAAAAATTTTATTAATATTAGTTCAAGTTTTAGAGCTACATGATGTCATGTCTCTCCATATATTAACAAGGTATCCGCAAAAATGCACGTGGTACCACGTTGCCAAATATACGTTTTATTTGAGTTAAGGACATTTTGTACAACTTGGCAACACCGCATGGTGGATCTCTAGGGGTGATCCTCCATATACGAAGTCCCAACCCCCCCCCCCCCAGCGCTTAAAATAAGGGAGATAGCCATTTAAACTCATGTAAATCGACTTTTATATCTGCTTTGTACTGAACGACCCCTGTTTCCAATAAATGACAAACGCCACTATTGCGAATATTATGGAATTGAACAGAACATTATCGAATATTTTCTAAAAATGTAGAAGCCGTATTTGGGTATATAAGCAGCTTCAAAGCGAAGGGGTTAGTGAGTCGAAGTTAGTGAGTCGAATCGAATGGTTGAGATTGTAGGATATCTCGAAAGTGTGGAAACGAACAATCCAGATCACTTCTGTTATGTTTGTAGTGAGATGACTTTTACGTCTGAGAAGCGGTCTAGTACCCCATTGATAAAAAAGTTATATGAGCTTTATTTCGGTTTCAATATTGGGGATCAAGATAAACAGTGAGCGCCACATATCTGTTGTAATTCATGGGCTTCAAGTTTGAAAAACTGGTTAAATAGTAAAAAACGATGTATGCGATTTTCTCTCCCAACATTTTGACAGCACTCTATCAGATATTGAGAAAGAATGCTTTGAATGACTTTCGCCTCGTGATCACTAAATTCATAGAATCAAAAAATTGCGAAATAGTAGATATCTGTTGGACTTCCATTGTCCTTATTTTTATTATTATTTTTTTGTTGTTGAATATCACGACGTTTCGGCTAGTAGTTATCTCTAGCTGTTTTCAAGTGAAACTAAATAAATCCCTTAGCTACATGACTACTTATACTAAAAGTAAATGCAGTAGAGTGTGACTGAGATGGGTGCAGTCATGCCTGCTATGGCAAATTTTCATTTTTATGCTGCATTTAGTTTTAGTTTACAATTATTAAGAAGTGGTTTCCACACTTCTCTTATATCTAAAGATGATTTACTAAAACAACTCAGGTTCTGATGTATAACCGTGGCTTCTTTGAATTTCCGTTTTCTCCAATGTTGTTCTCGGTGTAGTATTTTAGCTTCAGACCATTTTATGTGGTGTCCATGAGTCCAGGCATGGTTGGCGGCACCAGATTTTTCTGTTTCTCCTCGAAATGTGCATTTTTGGTCTTCTTTGATCCTTACGTCAAGAGGTCTCTTTGTTTCGCCAACGTAGGAATTGCCACATTCACATCGTATTTGATAAATACAGTTCTTCATGTCCCTTTGAGTTGTTGGTCTGACCCTAGTGAGCTGACTTCTCAGAGAGTTGTTTGAATTGAAAACAACGTTGATTTTATATCGTTCTCCTATCCTTCTAACTTTTTCTGAAATGCCTTTAACATAGGGGATGTTCAAGACTGGTTTTCGTTCTTCATTCGTTGTCGATATTGTCCTATTTCTGCGTTGTTCTAGAAATTTATCCACTAGATATACTGGGTATCCGTTGGCTATCAGATCATTTTTAATGTAATTTATCTCTTTCATCAAGTTCTCGTTGGAGTTGCAAAGAGTTAAGGCTCTATCTACGAGATTTCTTATAATTCCTTGTTTGGTGTTGTTGGAGTGATTAGATGAATAATTAAGGTATTGTCGTGTGTGCGTGGCTTTTCTGTAAACCGAAGTTCGAATTTGTCTGCCATTTCTTTCAACCAAGACATCTAAGAATGGTAATTTATTTTCTACTTCTTTCTCCATGGTGAGTTTTAGGAAACCATCTTTAGATATAAGAGAAGTGTGGAAACCACTTCCTAATAATTGTAAACTAAAACTAAATGCAGCATAAAAATGAAAATTTGCCATAGCAGGCATGACTGCACCCATCTCAGTCACACTCCATTGCATTTACTTTTAGTATAAATAGTCATGTAGCTAAGGGATTTATTTAGGTTCACTTGAAAACGGCTAGAGATAACTACGAGTCGAAACGTCGTCATATTCAACAAAAAAAAATAATAATAAAAATAAAGACAATGGAAATCCAACAGCTATCTACTATTTCGCAAGAAACATCGTTGTCTATGACCTTTAAACAAACATCAAAAAATTGGTTGCAATATGTCTCTAAAGATCCATTTCCTACATTCACATCTGGACTTTTTTCCTGACAATTGCGGAGCTGTAAGTGATGGGCACGGCAAATGCTCCCATCAGGATATATCAACAATGGAGAACGGGACCAGGGAAAGTAGAATGATTCCATACTTGCCGTCTATTGTCGAACTCTTGTTAGAGATGCTCCAGAAACAGTTCACAAAAAGATAGGATATTTGGTGTCTCTACAAGTGTAAAAGAACGTATTTTTATTATTTTGTTAAAAATTTCGTTATCATAAACGTTTTCTTGACGACCATATAGCACCCATGTTCATAAAATTTGTAATGCCAAGTCAAATTTACATTGTGCAACTTACCTTGCTCTTGAAACATCTCAATCCATATTATTTTAAAACTTTATTTATTGCTACTATTTGCATTCCGCCTACGTTCTCTTATGTGTCGCTTTTTAACTTAGATCAAAGAATTTTAATACACTCAAGTATATTTTCATAAAAAAAATCGATTTGGTAATAAACTCTGCAAACTTGAAGTAATTTATATCTGTGATGATGCCATAAAATATTTTTCTAAACAATATTTCGATGAAACGGAGTAAGGATGTTGTGTCTGCCAAGCTGGTGATACTGAATATACAAGGTGATTCTCCAGGAAATTTATCAAATTATTGTGGGAAAACTATAATGAAGAAGAATCAGAAAATTTGACTGAGTACTAACTTGCATGGGGGACAGCAGGCTAAAATACTTTCAAGATGGTGGCAGTTCCGACTATTCCGGAAGTAGATGTCAACTTGCTTATTTTAAACACAACATCCTATATATAATTGCATTTTTAATTTATTTTAATTTATACATAAAATTCTAGACATATTTTATGTATAATGTTCTATACTTAAGTCTCACCGTTTTAGACATATTTCAATTTTTATGTCAAAAATGACGTTTGCAAACCAAAACTTAACTATAAATTTTTCCTATAAGAAAGTCTTTATTATTTAATTTGGGTTAGCTTTCTTGTAGACGAAGATCGACTTTAGTAGTCTTTTTATGATATTTTGAAAATTATTAGTACAGAGTGGCTAGAAAAGGAGAAAAAAAATTATATTTAAAAAATCTTCAAAAGTCAATTTTTTCAAATAGAAAGCACCTATTTTTATAATTTTATCATATTAAACATTAAAAATAAGGGTAACTTTGTATAAGGTTATGTATTCCAAATATTTATAATTTTCAAGATATTTGCAATTCAACATTTTTTATTGTAAAACTTCTATACTGCTTTTAAGTTTTGTTATTAGTTGGCCATGACGGCGAGGCGTGTTGAATATAAAACAATCGAACCCTACAGAATTCGTGTTTTTTTGCCAGCTTTCCAATGATATACTTTATTAACAAATCGGACAAAAAATGCGGTTGTTAATTAATTTATTTATAAGCGAAAAACTACCCATATCTTTATGACGATTTTACATAAACAAAATATGAAAAATATCCACTTTTTTATTACATGATAGCTTAAGTATTTATAAAGAGAATGAGCACTGACAGAACTCTGTAGCAGTTTTGTAGATGACGGTACAGCCAATCAAAAATAGTCACTTTTTTCGTTTTTCTAATAAACAATTCGAATATCGGATCACGAATGTATCGCATGTTCTTGAAACAACTCACATTCTCCATAAATAATAAATAAGTTTATATAATCTTCGCTTTTGTATATTAATCACCCCGACATGATTATTATTAATGAATGTCAAACGGCAAGAAATAGTGACAATTCTGTAGGGTTCGATTGTTTTATTTTCGTCACGCCTCACCGTCATGGCCAACTAATAACAAAAGTTAAAAGCCGTATAACATATTTACAATAGAAAAATGTTGAATTGCCAATATTCTCTAAACTACAAAGTTTTGGAATAGACAACTTTATACAGAGTTGCTCTTATTTTTAATGCTTAATATGATCAGATTATAAAAATAGGTACTTTCTATTTAAAAAAAATTGACTTTTGACGATTTTTAAATATAATTTATATTATTCTTTTTTGACCACTCTGTACTAATAATTTTCAAAATATCATAAAAAGACTATTAAAATCGATCTTCGTCTACAAGAAAACTAACCCAAATTAAATAATAAAGACTTTCTTATAGGAAAAAAATAGTTAAATTTTGGTCCGTAAACGTCATTTTTGACATAAAAATTTAAATATGTCCAAAACGGTGAAACTTAAGGATAGAATATTATATATAAAATATGTTTAGAATTTTACGGAGAAATCAAAAATGCAATAATATATACGGTGTTCCATTTAAAATAAGCAAGTTGACATTTACTTCCGGTATAACCGGAAGTGTCGCCATCATGAAAATATTTTAGCCGGCTGTCCCCTATGCACGTTAGTACAGTGTCAAATTTTCAGATTCTGGCTAATTATAGTTTTCCCACAATCGATCTATAAATTTCCCGGAGAATCACTCTGTATAATAATTTTTTTTCCCCAGTCTGGACACTTATTTTTAAGTCTGTTCAAAATGAACATTCCCTTTATGTGTGTTGCCACATCAATTGTCTTCGCAATAAAAACTAATTACATCGGCATCACCGCGATCGGCTGATTGCTATTGAAGGCTCGCGAAATATGACAACAATGTCTTTTAATATTTTAGTCCTTACTCTATTACCAGAGCGGCTAATCATTTACAGTTGCATAAGATCCTTATTCCGCCGCTTCGTCGCTTTGGTAAATAAACCACTGACAGATATTTGGGACTTTAGGTATACTTCATTTATAAGATTTTTTAAATATAAAAAAAAAATTTTCTGGGACATTTCTCTTATAATAAATTCCCAGTTTGTATATATAATAAATACCCATATACAGGGTGAGTCAACGATTGGATGAAGTAGGTTTGTGCCTTTTCGGTGAAATTAACAAAGAAACTATATTTATTGCTTGATACAGTTTATTTTTACGCAGATTTTAAAAATATTTAGGACTCTACAGGGTGAGCCAAAAAACTAGGACAGCGTAAAGTTGTATTTTTTTAAATAGAACACCCTATATACGAATCATATTTTCGATTTAGCTTATAATTTTAAATCTTTTTTATTAAGAGTTTACTATAACAAAACTTTATAGTTTCTGAGATAATTAAATTTAAAAAAAAGTCACATTTTCAAGCATCAATTCAATCCTAAATAACGTTTTCAATTTTGTGACAAATATATTCAAATTTGGAATTTAGCAAGGCCAAGGACAAGTTAACATAATTTTTACCTAATATTTGCAATAAAAGCTACAGGGTGTTGAACACATCGGCTCAAATTTGAACAAGTTTAAATGAATAAATATCTTTTTTTTTAAATGGTACACCCTGTATATTTTCATATTATTTAATCGAGTAATAAAAACCCTAAAAGTTTTGTTCAATATATCCTATACCTATTTATAATAGTTTTTGAGATATTTCAGTTTTTCTTATTTCCCATACTTTTTTACAGAAATGGTCTTCATTATCATAGTAGCCATGGCAAAAACAATGTAAAAAAACATTTTTCAGTGTGTCAAATTTATAACCGCAATCGCTTCTTTTGGTTTTTATGTAGTGTAGTTTGGTTTTTTTTGCATTCATCTTATATTGTAAAATGAATTTTCCAAAGAATGAGTTAATAGATATGATTTATACAATAGGAGAGGCTCAAAAAAATTGCCTTCTTGCTCAAAGAATTTACAAAATGAAGTATCCTGATCGACGCCAGCCTAATACCCATACTTTTCAAAACTTAATGCAAAGATTTGATTCCTCTGGTACTGTTGATTATCCAAAACGTAAAGTGGTCAACAAACCAGTAACTAATGAAGAAAAAGAACTACAAGTATTGTTAAATGTTTAGGAAAATCCTTATATTGGTAGCCGTCAGTTAGCAGCATTATGTGAAACATCACAATCCACCGCTAATCGTACTACCAAGAAATATAAGTATCATCCATATCACATGGAATTACACCAAGAATTGCATGGACAGGATTTTGAAAGTCGTGTAAACTTTTGTCGTACAATAAATGCGGAGATTCAATTAAATCCAAATTTATTATGCAAGGTAATGTTTAGTGATGAAGCTACTTTTAGAAGTAACGGTGCCGTAAATAGACGCAACATGCATTATTATGCCACAGAAAACCCATTTTGGATTAGAGAGGTGCAACATCAAAACCACTGGTCATTAAATGTTTGGTGTGGTATTCATCATAATCGAATTATTGGACCCCACTTTTTTAATGAACCACTAAATGGCCATAGTTACCTGAACTTTCTACAAGAAGAACTACCCCAACTGCTTGAAGGTCTCGATAGGGATGAGCTCGACAGTATGTGGTTCCAGCACGATGGTGCGCCTCCGCATTACCATCGTGAAGTTCGTGCGTTTTTGGACCAACGATATCCGCAAAAATGGATTGGACGTGGGGGTTTCATTGAGTGGTCACTAAGGTCTTGCGACATCATCCCATTAGATTTTTTCCTATGGGGTTATATTAAAAATAAGGTGTATGTTAATCCACCAACAACAGTGGAAGATATGCGAAACAGGATTAGGGATACCTGTAGAACAATAACGCAACTAATTTTGTTCAGGGTCCGAGAAAATCTGCAAAAAGACTAAATTTGTGCATTGCACAAGAGGGTCGTTTATTCGAACACTTATTAAAAAGAAATAATTAATCTCAGTATTTAATAGGTAATTTTTTTGTTTCAATTTAGTATAAAAGTAAATATGTATTTGCCTTGTCGTTATTGTTGTGTTAATTTTTTCACATTATGTTTAATTAAACTATTGCCGTTGTAATATAACGAATAATGTATTTCATCATATTTAACCACATTCTGTTTGTTTCTGTAGTTTCTTTTAATTATTTTACATGGCTACTATGATAATGAAGACTATTTCTGTAAAAAAGTATGGAAAATAAGTAAAACTGAAATATCTCAAAAACTATTATAAATAGGTATAGGATATATTGAACAAAACTTTTAGGGTTTTTATTACTCTATTAAATAACATGAAAATATACAGGGTGGACCATTTAAAAAAAAAGATATTTATTCATTTAAACTTGTTCAAATTTGAGCCGATGTGTTCAACACCCTGTAGCTTTTATTGCAAATATTAGGTAAAAACTTGTCCTTGGCCTTTCTAAATTCCAAATTTGAATATATTTGTCACAAAATTGAAAACGTTATTTAGGATTGAATTGATGCTTGAAAATGTGACTTTTTTTCTTTAAACTTAATTATCTCAGAAACTATAAAGTTTTGTTATAGTAAACCCTTAATAAAAAAGATTTAAAATTATAAGCTAAATCGAAAATACGATTCGTATATAGGGTGTTCTATTTAAAAAAATCCAACTTTATGCTGTCCTAGTTTTTGGCTCACCCTGTAGAGTCCTAAATATGTTTAAAATCTTCGTAAAAATAAACTGTATCAAACAATAAATATAGTTTCTTTGTTAATTTTACCGAAAAGGCACAAACCTACTTCATCCAATCGTTGTCTCACCCTGTACAATATGAACTATTTTTTCTACATGAAATATTACGAATCAATAAGGTCGATAAGTTATTCTTTATTTGTTCTTCCGAATCATATCATATTTGGAAACCATCAGCAAAAAGTATGAAAACTGATGAAAGAACAAATCTCCTGTTCTTAATTTGATTTATTACTTGTTGTCTCTGACTGAAAACTGTTGTGATATTTACGAAAATGTTATGTTTATACATGGTGTCCAGAAACAATGTCAGAAAACTTAAGTAAGCGATTCTCTGTGAAAAAATTGAAGGGTGTATGGTTAGTTTTAGCTAATTTATTTCGTTTTTAATTCTTCTTTAATTTATTTTTGCATATATCAAGTCAAGATTGGATATGAAGGCTAAGTCTAACAAACAGTTTCATCTGCAGGTAACACTGTTTGCCCAATTTACCGCCAGTCAATAATTTACTTAAAAATTCTGATAAAAATGGTCACATGTTAACTTTATTAGTAATGAATGAGAATGGAAAAGAAAAACGTCCACACGCGTGAAAAATTACAAAAAAGATAGGTGGGGAGCTTTGATTCTAAAATTGAATCTGCAGTTTTAAAATACGTAAGTGCAAAAAAATGTCATGATCTCGACTTCCAAAATTACATCATTTATGTATTATATGTCTGAACACTGTAACCTATGGTATGTGTTTTTTTAAAGAAAAAGTTTTTAAAATCATGGTTTTTGTGTTTTGACCGTCTCAAATTGGAATTATTATCCAACGTTTCGCCTACGACTGCACGAGGCATCTTCAAGAATCTTTACTCCACGAGATTAGAACACCGAATGACTATCCAATAGCAACAGTCTGGTATTTATACCCGACTGGTGCTCAGCGAACCGTGATCTAGTGTTACAATCGATTTCTACGTGTGATGTAGACAGTAACACGCATCTCTATTAATATTATCAAAATTTAGGTTTTAGAGGAGCAGAAGACAAGGCGGTTTCTTCGAAAGCTTCCATGAAGATATTAGCTACCACAGGTGATAACGGAGATCCCATGGCTGCTCCCGAAGTCTGTTCGTAAAATGTTCCTTGGAAAATAAAATAAGTGGAAATCATGCTTTAATTAATTCTAGTAGGGTGGAGTCCATGTTGTTGTTTCGTAATATGCCGAAAATTATGGACACTGAATCATCTATAGGAATATTTGTGTACAGGGATTCTACATCAAAACTGACCAATATGTCTCCAAACTCTAATTGGATGATTTTTAATATTTGGATAAATTGTCCAGAGTTTTTAACAAAGGATTCGGTTTTTCCTGTAAAGGGATGTAAAAGTTTGCCCAGATATCTATCTATTTTGTAGGCTGGTGAGTCTATTGCGCTGACGATTGGACGAAAAGGTACATTTTCTTTATGTACTTTAGGCAGTCCGTAGAGGCGTGGAATCTTGGAGCTGCTTGGTTTAACGGCTTTCTTTTCTTCTGGAGTGAGGCTGGAAGCATTAATTAGAGATGTGAGGTTCATTTCGATTTTGTTTGTCGAATTCGTCCGAATGACTTTGTAAGTATTGTCGTCCAAGAGTAGGTTATTTTTTCACTAAAATGTCATAAATGTACCTCCTATGGACAGTGTTGTCTTACCTTACATACACGGAAACGATTCCAAGAGATTGGGGCAGCTCTTACATAAACAGCCCGAATAGAAGAGGAAGCCACGAAAATGGATTTCGACCTGGGCGATCCTGCGTGGACAATATATTTATAATAAAACAACTGGCAGAAAAGAGACTAGCAAGAGGAAGGGAACTTTACGCTACTTATATAGATCTTTGTAAGGCATGTGACTCCGTCCCTTTGCAGAAATTATGGATCGCAATGAAAGAAGCAAGAATAAATAGTTATATAAACGTCGTAAAAACACTGTATAGAGAAAACCAAGCGGTTATTAAGGTCGGAAATCAAACTTCTGAGGTTTTCTCAGGGCTCCTGCCTCTCTCCAATTCAGTTTAAAATTTATCTCTGCAGTGCTTTAAAACAATGGATAAGAAAATGTAGCTCTATGGGGATATGGATAGAGGACACTCAGTTGTATGCAATCCTCTTTGCAGATGATCAAGTAGTTCTTGCTGAAGACCAGCAAGACATGACTTACGTGATGAATAAACTCATAGAAGAATTTATTAAATAGGATTTAGAGATAAACATACAAAAAACACAATATATTACTATAGGAGGCATAGGACAAGACATTGAAACAGAAAGCGGAATCATAAAAACCGTTAGACAATACGAATACCTAGGAGTTAAATAAATGAAGACGGAAAGGATAATAAAGATGTACTAAAGAAAATAGGAAAGGAAAAATTATCCTTAAAACACTACATCCAATCTTGTGGAGTAAGAACCTAGAAAACTAAAAGAAGGATATATCCGGCTATGATTCAGTCAGTACTGACATATTGGTCAGAAGCAGGGGCGGATACAGCCTCTCTGTTTGGGAGGGGGGGGGGGCTGTGATATCACCAAAGTACAGTATGGCAAGTGAAAGCAAGTTGTCGACCGGGGGGGGGGGGGGGGACACCAGCAACAATCCTATTTCTAGTGTAGAAGGCAGGAGCGCTACTATTTTTCTGAATTTGGAGCTCTTGAAGAGAGGGGGGCGATCACAAGAAAAAATAAGTTGCTGACAGCGGGGGGAGGATACGAGCAGCATACACATACAGCAGAATCAGGTATATTTTTCTGAACTCAAAGCTCTTGGGAAAGGGAGGGGTGATCGCAAGCATACACATTCTTATACTCTATTCAAGTACTAGAGAGAGTAATAAAACTGTTACCGAAACCTCCAACATACCTGCTCCAGTGCCGCAGGTAAGTGAGAACTGCCGTGAATTAAATTATATTTAAATATTATAAGCTTGTATAAATTTACTGCAACAATAACATTTCTGATAATTCAATTTAATTTCTGTCATTGAGCAAAGTAAACCTTATAGTGTGTCCTTAGTGATTTATCTTATTTATGCTTGTTTTTATATATTATTTGAGATTAGTGAGATTTCCAAAAAATATGGCTTCCATTTCTATGTTTATTCCAAAATCGTTAAATCAGGACAATATTTCCTCAACGAAAAACTTATTACGGTGAATGTTTATGATGTCTTAAGATATCAATATCTAGATAATAATGTCAAAGGCTTTGATGAGATGTGTTCCGACATGCTAGGAGTTGGCATTCCATACTTTTTTACAGAAATAGTCTTCATTATCATAGTAGCCATGTAAAATAATAAAAAGAAACTACAGGAACAAACAGAATGTGGTTAAATATGATGAAATACATTATTCGTTATATTATAACGGCAATAGTTTAATTAAACATAATGTGATAAAATTAACACAACAATAACGACAAGGCAAATACATATTTACTTTTATACTAAATTGAAACAAAAAAATTACCTATTAAATACTGAGATTAATTATTTATTTTTAATAAGTGTTCGAATTAACGACCCTCTTGTGCAATGCACAAATTTAGTCTTTTTTGCAGATTTTCTCGGACCGTGGCAAAATTAGTGGCGTTATTGTTCTACAGGTGTCCCTAATCCTGTTTCGCATATCTTCCACTGTTGTTGGTGGATTAACATACACCTTATTTTTAATATAACCCCATAGGAAGAAATCTAATGGGGTGATGTCGCAAGACCTTGGTGGCCACTCAATGAAACCCCCACGTCCAATCCATTTTTGCTGATATCATTGGTCCAAAAACGCACGAACTTCACGATGGTAATGCGGAGGCGCACCATCGTGCTGGAACCACATACTGTCGAGCTCATCCCTATCGAGACCTTGAAGCAGTTGGGGTAGTTCTTCTTGTAGAAAGTTCAGGTAACTATGGCCATTTAGTGGTTCATTAAAAAAGTGGGGTCCAATAATTCGATTATAATGAATACCACACCAAACATTTAATGACCAGTGGTTTTGATGTTGCACCTCTCTAATCCAAAATGGGTTTTCTGTGACATAATAATGCATTTTGCGTCTATTTACGGCACCGTTACTTCTAAAAGTAGCTTCATCACTAAACATTACCTTGCATAATAAATTTGGATTTAATTGAATTTCCGCATTTATTGTACGACAAATTTACACGACTTTCAAAATCCTGTCCATGTAATTCTTGGTGTAATTCCATGTGATATGGATGATACCTATATTTCTTGGTAGTACGATTAGCGGTGGATTGTGATGTTTCACATAATGCTGCTAACTGACGGCTACCAATATAAGGATTTTCCTGAACATTTAACAATACTTGTAGTTCTTTTTCTTCATTAGTTACTGGTTTGTTGACCACTTTACGTTTTGGATAATCAACAGTACCAGAAGAATCAAATCTTTGCATTAATTTTTGAAAAGTATGGGTATTATGCTGGCGTCGATCAGGATACTTCATTTTGTAAATTCTTTGAGCAAGAAGGCAATTTTTTTGAGCCTCTCCTATTGTATAAATCATATCTATTAACTCATTCTTTGGAAAATTCATTTTACAATATAAGATGAATGCAAAAAAAACCAAACTACACTACATAAAAACCAAAAGAAGCGATTGCGGTTATAAATTTGACACACAGAAAAATGTTCTTTTACATTGTTTTTGCCATGGCTACTATGATAATGAAGACTATTTCTGTAAAAAAGTATGGAAAATAAGAAAAACTGAAATATCTCAAAAACTATTATAAATAGGTATAGGATATATTGAACAAAACTTTTAGGGTTTTTATTACTCTATTAAATAACATGAAAATATACAGGGTGTACCATTTAAAAAAAAGGTATTTATTCATTTAAACTTGTTCAAATTTGAGCCGATGTGTTCAACACCCTGTAGCTTTTATTGCAAATATTAGGTAAAAATTATGTTAACTTGTCCTTGGCCTTGCTAAATTCCAAATTTGAATATATTTGTGACAAAATTGAAAACGTTATTTAGGATTGAATTGATGCTTGAAAATATGACTTTTTTTTTAAACTTAATTATCTCAGAAACTATAAAGTTTTGTTATAGTAAACCCTTAATAAAAAAGATTTAAAATTATAAGCTAAATCGAAAATACGATTCGTATATAGGGTGTTCTATTTAAAAAAATACAACTTTACGCTGTCCTAGTTTTTTGGCTCACCCTGTAGAGTCCTAAATATTTTTAAAATCTGCGTAAAAATAAAATGTATCAAACAATAAATATAGGTTCTTTGTTAATTTCACCGAAAAGGTACAAACCTACTTCATCCAATCGTTGACTCACCCTGTACATACATTTTATTATGAGAAGCAGATCCTAACCGTCGACAAAATTCTAACTAAAATCAATGAAGATCGGGATTTACCTGAAATTAAAAGAACTGAGCTCAGGAAATTGCTCAGAGAACTTAATTTTTGCTGGGAAAAACCAGATAGGAAATATGTTCTTATAGATCGTCAGAAAATGTCCGTTTGAGAAGGAAGTATCTCTCTCAAGTAAAAGTAGAGTTACTAGAAATAACAACTTACAAAATTAGTAATTTAACTGAACTTTTCCAACTTCCAACATTAAGGAATGGGATCCTCATAAACGTTCTCTTGCTTGCTATCTTAAACATACACTTTTGTAATTATCAAACATAAAATATGTAATCAGAACTTGTTGCATAATTTTTAAAACCACTCAGTTTTGAAATATTAGAATGAAATATTTCTGCGAAAAATTAAATTCACATAATTCTTTTAATATTCTATGCATGCCTTTCAGAATAAAACTAAATAGATTAAATATAAATACATTTATATTTCCTTTCTTAAATATCAACAAATTTAGGATAAAAACCAAACAAAAAACTCAGCTATCTAAAACTCTATACTAAAAACTTAAATATTTACCTAAACATTTAATCTGGTATTCTATTCTAGATTTATTTTAGGAAAAACAAAATATTTATTTTATGAACTATTTATTTATTGAAAATTTTTTTATGTCATCATTTTTTTATACATTCCGTATAAGTCAAAGATTTAATGAAATAGCAACTTATTATAATTTCTCCTCTTCAAGTCGTATATCACGAGGAATCAGTGTTGTTGCTTTTAAAAACTTAACCATAAAAACACTTTCGTACTTTAGTCAACATCGAACTAAGAAATTCAACCTCAAACCTTAACTATGCCCAACGGACCAACATTTAATACTAAAGTATTACAATATATTAAAATTAAATTTTCGCTCAAAAATAATCAGGTTTAACTACAGAAAATTATTCGTACGAAAAGTTATTCCTAAGCTATTGGTATTTTAAATAGGCTCACGAAGAGATGACATTTTACATGGAACTACACAGTTACTTCAGAAAAACTCAATTTCAATGATGCAAAAAAACAGGAAATTTTTGTGCTTGTTCAAATAATAAATTTTTATATTCCCTTTCCATTTTGCGGTTTTGTTCTAAACGATTTTGGGCTTCAGCAAGTAAAATTTTAACCATATGGGGATGTTTACTTAAACATTTATCAAAGTGATCCTTTCTGAGCCTATAAAGTTTTGTAGTTTCAATTGCTATAACACTAGCCGTTCTTCTTTGATCTTTCAATAATATTGCAATCTCTCCAAAATATGCTCCATCGTAAAGATGACAAAGTTCTTTTCCTGACGGTGTAAAAACTGCCACTGTTCCACTGTCTATGAAATACATGCAATCTCCACTCGCTCCGCTATTTATAATTCGATCATTTGGAAGAAAAATTTCTGGGATAAAATGAGATATGATCTCTTGAACCAGATTTCGGTGCATGCGCGAAAATATTTCTACGTGGGTAATAAGAGACTGACACAAATGTGTATCCATTTCCCTCTTCAGATGTTGTGATAAAATTGAATTATTAACAGCATTAGTAAAAAATACCTTTTGGTACTTATAGTGGTAGTAATCAATGAGTCTTTCTTTAAGATCTTGAGGTAGATGCTTTGCCTTGAGGTATTCCTCTAGCTCAGTTATTACTTGTTCGTATTTAATTCTTAGAGTATTTCGCGACGAAAATGTACAGAGCAATACAATCCATATAAATCCTGTAACGAACTTTCCCATAACATATTTTATTAAATTTACCGAAATTTCATCTGTAAAATAGATACCTTCTTGCACGTTTGGTAGATCTATTAAAAAAATGTATTTACCATTTAGAAAAAATGATCTAATGTATTGAGAACTTAGAGTCCGATTGACAACATTCGCAGCTACCCATGCTAAATTTTCTTTGGTTGCGCCTGATATTACTAATCGGTAACGTACTATTCCATAACGTATACATACCATAAAATGCATCAGAAAAGACACATTAAAAAAAAATCCAACCAAAAATATTATGGTACCGGAATGTATACCAAAAAACTGAAATACGGGCCGAATTAAATATATAAATGTTGTTATTCTCCTCAACTTTAACAAAGTACAGGTTACTACAAACAAGAAAAGAGGGTCTGGAAAGTCATATGAAAATAACCTAGGGAAAGATGATAAAAGATCACAAACAAGATGTCCGCTAATAAAATATCTTTTGGCAATTTTATATTTCGATAGCTCCACTCTTCTAGTATTTTCTTCACAATAACCAATAAAAAACTGAAAACATATGTTTATGATGGATATAGCGTCTAATATCAATAGACCTATAATTAAAACTGGATATAGAAGAACAGTTTCATAGTATTTTACGAACCCGTAATCTAGTGTTTTCAATATCATCGCTGCTCCATAGAAAAATAGGCTCCATACTTCATAAATCTGATTAAACTTACTTAGGGGATGCACCGTATACTTATAATCTGCACATTGCCGCTTCTTTTCTTGCAAAACAGCCTGGTGACTCCGAAAATATTTTATCCTACTTGGGTGATTTTCGTTAATCAGAGAACTACGCCTGACTGCTAATTTAAATGTTGTCCATGCCGAAGCATTAGTAGGAGTAGGTGGATAAATTATGTCTAAACTATCCATTTTTCAGTCTTCTACATTTTACCTACTTAATTTAAGACAAATATTTCAAAAAAGTTTGAAATTTGTCAAATTGTTTTCGTGACAATTCCTTAAACTTGGTTACTATAGTATCAACTTTTTGTGTAAGCTACGGGGTTGTAAAAATACAATTTCGGAAAATAAAAATATGTTGTCTCCAATTGGTCGAAAATGTTTTCAATAATAATAATAATAATTTAGTATTAGAAAAAACAACGAAGAGGTAGCAAGATTGAATCATCTTCTATACATGGATGATCTTAAACTGATGGCTGCTACCAAAAACCAGTTGGAGCAAATGCTCAAAATTGTCGAGGTGTTCTCCGGGGATATCGGAATGCAGTTTGGACTTGACAAGTGTCGTATTTTGAACATCGTTAAAGGAAAGATACAACCGGGTGCATTTGAGATGCAAAACGGTGAAACCATTGCTGCAATGGAAGCAGAACAGACATACAAATACCTAGGTATGAAACAAGCTAAACGAATTGACCATCGCACTATGAAGGCTGAATTGACAACCGAATTTGTCAGGAGGGTAAGACGGGTGTTACGAACTAGTCTAAATAGTAGAAATTTGTTTAAGGCGCTCAACACGTACGCATGCTCTGCGCTTAGCTACTCTTTTGGAATAGTAAAATGGAGCAAGACGGACATCGAAGGCCTGCAAAGAAAAATAAGAACACTCCTAACAAAAGCACACAAACACCACCCTCGGAGTGCTATTGAACGTACAATGCTTCCAAGACACCAAGGAGGAAGAGGATTGGTCGATATTGGTAAGCAGCTCGATCAACAAATAATAAACTTACGTTATTATTTCCATAGGTTAGCGAACTCTTCCACACTACATCGAGCAATATACGAGGCAGACGATTCAACGCCGCTACAGCTGAGGGAACGGGATATTGCTTCTCACCACCGAACAGACCAAGAGAAGTTACAAGCTTGGCTACAGAAGCCACAGAAGCCACTTCATGTACGGCATCCAAATGAGGTCAACCAGGACAATGTCGACAACTTAGCGTCGAACTACTGGTTGATTTCAAGACAGATGTTTTCGGAAACGGAGGGCTTCTTGTTAGCTATCCAAGACCAGGTTATTCCGATGAAGAACTATCGGAAATTTATTATCAAAGATCCCTCAATAGAAAATGACCAATGTAGATATGGCTGTCGAACATCAGAGACGATCCAGCACGTAACTGGAGGATGCCAAGCGTTTGCCGCAACCGAGTATAAGGATAGATAAGATTCAGCCGCTAAAATACTACACCAAGAGTTAGCAGATAAGTTAAAACTATTGCAGGTAGGAAAGGTGGCTTACTACAAATATAATCCAGAGCCTATTCTTGAAAACAACGAGTTCAAGTTTAACTGGGATCGAACGGTCCTAACAGATCAAACAGTTGCTCATAACAGGCCAGACATTATACTAACAGATAAAATTTCCAGGTGAACTACACTAATCGACATCGCTGCGCCGAACAACAACAACCTAAGGTCAAAGTACAACGAGAAGATCGCCAAATACAGAGATCTGGAGGTGCAAATCCGCAGACAGTGGGCAATGAACAGCGTCCATACGATTCCTATAATACTGTCAACAACTGGAGTGATACCAAAGAACCTCCTGCAGAACATCAAGGGACTGGACCTTAGTGAACATCTATATAAACCGATTTAGAAAGCGGTTCTCCTTGCAACCGTACGAATCGTCCGAAAGTTTGTAGGAAGTGCAGAAGACCACGCCACCTAGGACCCGATAACATGGAAAGGGTCCCCACAGAGCTTCATACTTTTGGTGTCTTTGCATACCTGGTATGAGTGAATAATCCCTGGAGGGAGTGCGAAGCCGTTTGGCTTGTAAGTCTAAATAATAATAATTTTGTTTCCTTTTTAGAACGCATCATGTCAACCTGGAGAACTAGGATCCAATTGCAAGTGCCATTCAGTGACACCATCGAAACTAACACCATTCCGATATGAAGGGGAATATTTCAGGGCAATTCACTTATCCCATTGTGGTTCTGCCTTGCAATGAACTCACTATCACGCCGTTTGAACTCAACCAGATACGGCTTTAGTGTTAGAAATAACAACGAAGAGGTAGTCAGAGTGAATCATCTTCTATACATGGATGATCTTAAACTGATGGCTGCTACCAGAAGCCAGCTAGAGCAAATGCTTAAAATTGTAGAGGAGTTCTCCGGGGATATCGGAATGCAATTTGGACTTGACAAGTGCCGTATTTTGAACGTCGTTAAAGGGAAGATACAACCAGGGGCTTTTGAAATGCAGACTGGTGAAACTATAGCTGCAATGGAGGCAGACCAAACATACAAATATCTAGGTATGAAACAGGCTAAAAGAATTAACCATCGCACTATGAATGCTGAATTGACAGCCAAATTTGTCAGGAAGGTAAGGCGGGTATTACGAACTAATTTAAATAGTAGAAATTTGTTTAAGGCGCTCAACACGTATGCTTGCTTTGCGCTGAGCTACTCTTTTGGAATTGTAAAATGGAGCAGGACGGACATCTAAAACCTGCAAAGAAAAATAAGGACACTTCTAACAAAAGCACAAAAACATCACCCTCGGAGTACTATTGAACGTACAATGCTCCAAGACACCAAGGAGGAAGAGGATTGGTAAGCAGCTCGACCAACAAATAATAAACTTACGTTTATATTTCCACAGGTTAGCGGACTATTCCACACTACATCGAGCAATATGCGAGGCAGACGATTCAACACAGGTATAGTTGAGGGAACAAGATATTACTTCTCACTACCAAACAGACCAAGAGATGTTACAAACCTGGCTATGGAAGCCATTTCATGGACGGCATCCAAATGAGGTCAATCAGGACAATGTCCACAACTCAGCGTCGAACTACTAGTTGATTTCAGAACAGATGTTTCCGGAAACAGAGGGCTTCTTGTTAGCTATCCAAGACCAGGTTATTCCGACGAAGAACTATCGGAAGTTCATCATTAGAGATCCCTCAATAGAAAATGGCCAATGTAGATATGGCTGTCGAACATCAGAGACAATCCAGAACATAACTGGAGGATGCCAAGCGTTTGCCGCAACCGAGTATAAGGAAATACACTACTCAGCCGCTAAGATATTCCACCAAGAGTTAGCAGAAAAGTTAAACCTATTACAGGTAGGAAAAATGCCTTATTACAAAT
This sequence comes from Diaprepes abbreviatus, assembly GCA_034092305.1. Lineage (NCBI taxonomy): Eukaryota > Metazoa > Arthropoda > Insecta > Coleoptera > Curculionidae > Diaprepes > Diaprepes abbreviatus. The sequence goes on along the minus strand of JASJET010000029.1, from coordinate 3,147,027 downwards.
ACAATCGAGAGCCTATTCTTGAAAACAACCAGTTCAAGTTATATTGGGACCGAACGGTTGTGACGGATCAGACAGTTGCTCATAATAGACCAGATATTATACTAATAGATAAAATTTCTAGGCGGACTACACTAATCGACATCGCTGTACCTAACAACAACAATCTAAGACCAAAATACAACGAGAAGATCGCCAAATACAGAGATCTGGAGGTGCAAATCCGAAGACAATGGGCAATGAACAGCGTCCAAACGATTCCCATAGTACTGTCAACAAGTGGAGTGATACCAAAGAACCTCCTGCAGAACATCAAGGGACTGGGCCTTAGTGAGCATCTGTATAAGCCGATGCAGAAAGCAATTTTCCTAGCAACAGCGCGAACCGTCCGAAAATTCGTTGGAAATACAGCAGACCATGTCACCTAGGACCCGATAACGTGGAAAGGGTTCCAACAGAGCTTCATACTTTTGGTATCTTTGTATAATAACTTAAGCCAGGACCGGAACCCGAGATTCAAGAACATCCATAACAGCTAAATGACGATACCGAACAGAACAACGCTGAATTCCTTTATCAGAAAGTTTCGACAGAAATGAGTGCTGCGATGTTGGAGTATAATGGAACCAATCCGTTATGCAGACCGGCACTGCCAAAAATTAATTCATCTAAAACACTGGGTATCATGTCATACATCATGAACAATCTGATTTTATCAGCTTTTGTTTCAGAGGCATATATTCTGGAGTCCTTACGTATAACAATCTATTGTGCTGCGACTGCGATAGCTTTAGAAATTAAAATTACAACAGAGCTCCGATCAGCAAGAACGGCACCCAATACTCCACTACCCAAATAGCACACTTCAGCCCACTGGATATCCATCGTTTATCCAATACTGGGTATCCATGGGATGTCCAGAATTTGTCCACCAACATCCTATGGATATTCACTGGACTAAACGTTTGTCCCACTCATGTACGTCTTTTTGGATTCCATATATTGTCCAGGTATGGATCATTTTTGGATATTAATAGGACTAATTTTGGATGTCCATATATTGTACATTCTTGACCCGATTGTAGACATATTATCCGATGGTATTGTGCTTTTTGGATAAATAGGTCATAATCTATTGTTCCCTCTTCTTGACGTTCCGCTAATGCGAATGGTAGATATTTTCAGAATTTGCTTAGGGTCCGAGAGCTTACAGTACCTAATTAATCTGCCCTTCTGAAGACACAGACCACTCATGTCATCAAAATGTCGATAACAAGTAACCATAAATGGCCCTATTAGTCCCAAAAATTAAACAGATATAAATTACATTAGCGAACCAGGTACCAGAAACTGGATCCACATATTACACTTATTGATTACAATTGTCAAGTTTTTAATACAATACTATATAAGAATATAAAATTTTATAATTAGTCGAATTGCAAGTGTTACAAAATATAGCTTCAATTGATTTAAATTGTTCAAGCTGTAGAAGGATCACTATGAATAAGTTATCTGGTTCCATAGTAATAGGTACAATTTCAATTGGGTAATAGAAAATATACCAATTATTTAAATAAAGACTTTTTATTGTTACAATGATTATTTTTTCTAAATTTGGTTGTGTCGTTTATTCTCTTCAGCCATTGTCTAATCTCTTCTTCGGGTGTTTTTTATCGGCCCCCCATTCTTCTATCGCAGCTGAAAATTAATAAGGTTTAACGTTAAATGATGCAGTATTTTAGGGTTTTGTAGGAATTTAAATCTCTCTCTCTCTCTCTCTCTCTGTATATATATATATATATATATATATATATATATATATATATATATATATATATATATATAAAACCAAATGCATCGTTATTACTTAGAGTGCTTAAACCAACAGACCAGAAAAAAAATTTTAACACACTTTTTGTCTGGGTATTATCAGAACAAGAGGATATAGAGTTCAACGTGTGAAATCTGACACCCAATTTGTTCTTATTATTTACGAGTATGACAAATAAAACAGAGAGATTTTTTTCATCAAATTTTTATATTTAAGTGGTAACTTACCTACAAATAGTGAACATAAGTTCTTTAAAGGGCACTTTACTGTTCCATCACTTGGAAAGGCTATCTGTCATTGTTACAATAAAATATCTTTTAACAATTTAATAGGTATAATTTCCTCCAATTTTCGCTAATTGTAAAACCTAAAATTATATTACTTTATTGGAATTGGGAATTAAACGTTAATTTCACATATGCTAACCTAAGAATATTTTTGACTTTAAGAATTAAAGTAAAAAAATATATATAAAATAATCCTGTAAATTAAGTTTTTTTTTCTATAAATAGACTCATACACATAAAGAAGCATTACTCGAATAAGTTTCAGCTTTTATTTTAGGAGAAGTGTAATAAACTTACTGCATCTTTAAAGTTTAAATTGTCCTGAAGATCTTATGTGACTTGAGGCAGCTGATTATTTTCTTAAGTAAAAGGATAGTTGAACTCCTGCAGAAAATTCTTTGTAGATACTTGTTGTTTTTCCCCTATTTAAGATTACCCGAATATCCTCTCTAATTTGGTACAAATTGGCTTTCACATAGGAATTTTATTTGGACCAATCTGTGGAAAATTCATCTAAAAAATAATTAAAATAAATTAAATTATAAGTCTAAACCTAGAGTCGAACTGTCAAAACTTTATTATTTTTTAACAATTATACTACACAAAAATACACATCAATGTAAACTTTTACTAGCGTTCAATCCAAAATATTCATAAAAAAATTAATATAATTATTCAAATCTGCTATAGCTTTTATTCCATTATAAATTTTGATAACATTTATTAATGCCAGCAATCTTATGAAACAGATTACTCAATAATGACTTTGTCAGAGAGAATTTTCTCTAAAATTTACAATTTTGTTATTACACAAATTTACAACTCTGTCTATGCTCCATTTTAACCAACAAGATACAAAATTCATTGGCCTATCAAAATATTTGCACTTATTTGTAGTAATTTCCATTTAAATAAGTAATTGTATGAAAAAGTATAGCTACAAAAGCTATATTTTAACATACATGTTTTGATACTGAATATTTTGTTCACTTTCAAATTTGTGCGAGTTTGATACTAAATTATCAGCTTTTCGTCGGGCATGTCTGTAGTATCGTTCGGTAATTTTTGGTATAATTAAAAAAAATAAATTAAAAATAACTATACTTACCTTTAACGGTGACATCTTCTTCAAATAAAAAGCACACTTGATTTTAGCTCAACTAAAACTCCAAAGGTCTTTTTTAGCTCGACGTCAACACAATAATGGGCACAAAATATCCGAAGGGATATTTTGTGACCATGGCGGGCCGGCGGGTTAAGAAATGACAATTCTACAGGCCGATATTACAGTATCCGATTTTACCGACAACACGAAATTTAATTAATGGACGTCTGATGGACTTACACTGGACATCCAGATATGGACGTCGATATAGATTACAGGTCATCACATCTAATGGACATCCATAAACGGTCCATGGACATACAGGACATTATATGTACCTATTCTGGATATCTAATGGAAATCTTGTGCTATCTGGGTATGGGTCAAAATCTAAAATCTTCGAAAATATATAGGACAGCTGACGGAGTAAATTAGGGGCATGAGAACAAGTAAACTTCAAAGACGAGTTTAAGAAATAATTAATCGAGCCCGGTATCATTCGCAACATGATCCAGCGAACGTTATGGTTCAACAATGCCTCGACACACTGAAACAGAAGCTCGGCTAAAGAGATACAAGACCAGCAATAACCGAAAACGAGACAATGCGCCGTTCCAATGACCAGAAAAGACTTTCTACCGTAAGCTAAACACTCCACTTAACATGGCAGATAAAAGATATCCCATTAGAGAGCAGGTAGAAGAGTTCTGGGGAAACCAACTTTCTACATCCACCAATTGTAACATCGCAGCCGGCTGGATTAATAAAGAACACCAAATCTGCCAAGGCTACAGCCAGATGCAGTTTGAGCCATTAACCACCGAGGAAATCTCAGGAATATTCAAGGAATTCCGCAACTGGAAATCTCCAGATCTCGATCGAGTCCAGAACTACTGGCTCAAGAAGTTCTGGTGTATACACCATCAACTGGCTAATCTTATTAATGATGTTTTCCTAAACCCAGCAAAAATGCCATTGTTTCTGCAGAAGGTATTACGTATCTCTTATCAAAGGACCAACATAACACACATGACTCAGCTAAGTCTAGACTAATCACCTGCCTTCCCACGCTATATAAGATAATCATCTCCTGCTTGACCCAACGCATCTATGCACATTATGAACAAAATAATATCGCAATTCAACTGAGAGGATGTACTAAGCAATGGGTTGCAAGGAATAACTGATTGTTGACTCTTTCATATGTAACCAAGCCTGTACCAACCGAAGGAACCTCTTTGCTGCCTACGTGGATTATAAGAAGGCCTTCGACTCAGTGTCACATGAGTGGCACTTGTTATCGCCTCCCCCCAACAGCTTTGAATTCAGAAAAATAGACCCGACCTTGCCTCTTACCCAGGAATTTATGTTGACATCTTCCCTTCCGTTGACACTCGCGTTCTTTCGCGATCGCCTACCCACCCCCCCCCCCGCGCAAAAAAAAACTTTGGCTTCAGAAAAATAGAGCCGACCCTGCCTCTTACCTAGGAATGTAAATGTTGTTGGCATGTTAGAATTTTTGAAATTGAAATGAGTCGCTCCAGTAGTGGGAATTGCGTCGATTAAACAATCCATTTTTGTGAATTTGGCTTCGTCCGACCAAATAATTTTATCCAAAAAAAACAGCATTTTCTTGTGACCGAAGTGAAATAAATCGACCGAACTCTACTCTTTATGGAAAATCAGAGCCTTTTAAATGTTGTACTATAGAATATACAGGGTGAGTCAACGATTGGATGAAGTAGGTTTGTGCCTTTTCGGTGAAATTAACAAAGAAACTATATTTATTGTTTGATACAGTTTATTTTTACGCAGATTTTAAAAATATTTAGGACTCTACAGGGTGAGCCAAAAAACTAGGACAGCATGAAGTTGTATTTTTTTAAATAGAACATCCTATATACGAATCGTATTTTCGATTTAGCTTATAATTTTAAATCTTTTTTATTAAGGGTTTACTATAACAAAACTTTATAGTTTCTGAGATAATTAAGTTTAAAGAAAAAAAGTCACATTTTCAAGCATCAATTCAATCCTAAATAACGTTTTCAATTTTGTAACAAATATATTCAAATTTGGAATTTAGCATGGCCAAGGACAAGTTAACATAATTTTTACCTAATATTTGCAATAAAAGCTACAGGGTGTTGAACACATCGGCTCAAATTTGAACAAGTTTAAATGAATAAATATCTTTTTTTTAAATGGTACACCCTGTATATTTTCATGTTATTTAATAGAGTAATAAAAACCCTAAAAGTTTTGTTCAATATATCCTATACCTATTTATAATAGTTTTTGAGATATTTCAGTTTTTCTTATTTTCCATACTTTTTTACAGAAATAGTCTTCATTATCATAGTAGCCATGGCAAAAACAATGTAAAAGAACATTTTTCTGTGTGTCAAATTTATAACCGCAATCGCTTCTTTTGGTTTTTATGTAGTGTAGTTTGGTTTTTTTTTTGCATTCATCTTATATTGTAAAATGAATTTTCCAAAGAATGAGTTAATAGATATGATTTATACAATAGGAGAGGCTCAAAAAAATTGCCTTCTTGCTCAAAGAATTTACAAAATGAAGTATCCTGATCGACGCCAGCCTAATACCCATACTTTTTAAAACTTAATGCAAAGATTTGATTATTCTGGTACTGTTGATTATCCAAAACGTAAAGTGGTCAACAAACCAGTAACTAATGAAGAAAAAGAACTACAAGTATTGTTAAATGTTCAGGAAAATCCTTATATTGGTAGCCGTCAGTTAGCAGCATTATGTGAAACATCACAATCCACCGCTAATCGTACTACCAAGAAATATAGGTATCATCCATATCACATGGAATTACACCAAGAATTGCATGGACAGGATTTTGAAAATCGTGTAAATTTTTGTCGTACAATAAATGCGGAGATTCAATTAAATCCAAATTTATTATGCAAGGTAATGTTTAGTGATGAAGCTACTTTTAGAAGTAACGGTGCCGTAAATAGACGTAACATGCATTATTATGCCACAGAAAACCCATTTTGGATTAGAGGTGCAACATCAAAACAACTGGTCATTAAATGTTTGGTGTGGTATTCATCATAATCGAATTATTGGACCCCACTTTTTTAATGAACCACTAAATGGCCATAGTTACCTGAACTTTCTACAAGAAGAACTACCCCAACTGCTTCAAGGTCTCTATAGGGATGAGCTCGACAGTATGTGGTTCCAGCACGATGGTGCGTCTCCGCATTACCATCGTGAAGTTCGTGCGTTTTTGGACCAACGATATCCGCAAAAATGGATTGGACGTGGGGGTTTCATTGAGTGGCCACCAAGGTCTTGCGACATCACCCCATTAGATTTCTTCCTATGGGGTTATATTAAAAATAAGGTGTATGTTAATCCACCAACAACAGTGGAAGATATGCGAAACAGGATTAGGGATACCTATAGAACAATAACGCCACTAATTTTGTCCAGGGTCCGAGAAAATCTGCAAAAAAGACTAAATTTGTGAATTGCACAAGAGGGTCGTTTATTCGAACACTTATTAAAAAGAAATAATTAATCTTAGTATTTAATAGGTAATTTTTTTGTTTCAATTTAGTATAAAAGTAAATATGTATTTGCCTTGTCGTTATTGTTGTGTTAATTTTTTCACATTATGTTTAATTAAACTATTGCCGTTGTAATATAACGAATAATGTATTTCATCATATTTAACCACATTCTGTTTGTTTCTGTAGTTTCTTTTTATTATTTTACATGGCTACTATGATAATGAAGACTATTTCTGTAAAAAAGTATGGAACATAAGAAAAAGTGAAATATCTCAAAAACTATTAAAAATAGGTAAAGGATATATTGAACAAAACTTTTAGGGTTTTTATTACTCTATTAAATAACATGAAAATATACAGGGTGTACTATTTAAAAAAAAAGATATTTATTCATTTAAACTTGTTCAAATTTGAGCCGTTGTGTTCAACACCTTGTAGATTTTATTGCAAATATTAGGTAAAAATTATGTTAACTTGTCCTTGGCCTTGCTAAATTCCAAATTTGAATATATTTGTCACAAAATTGAAAACGTTATTTAGGATTGAATTGATGCTTGAAAATGTGACTTTTTTTCTTTAAACTTAATTATCTCAGAAACTATAAAGTTTTGTTATAGTAAACCCTTAATAAAAAAGATTTAAAATTATAAGCTAAATCGAAAATTCGATTCGTATATAGGGTGTTCTATTTAAAAAAATACAACTTTATGCTGTCCTAGTTTTTAGGCTCACCCTGTAGAGTCCTAAATATTTTTAAAATCTGCGTAAAAATAAACTGTATCAAACAATAAATATAGTTTCTTTGTTAATTTCACCGAAAAGGCACAAACCTACTTCATCCAATCGTTGACTTACCCTGTATATTATTTCCCTTCTCTGTCTGAAAGGAGAATAACATATAGGCAAATATTTTACACCGCAGATTTATTTATTTCTCACTGAAATTTTGATTTTTAAAATTTCACACTACTCCGGTGAATCTACAGATGTCGTTTCGACTTGCGATATTTTTTAGTTTGACATCGAAGTCTAAGGATTTTAATATCCTGCCGACATGAATTCGGATTTATATTTTATATAGCAGTTGTTTCCTGCGAATGTTGCTCTCGGTTCGAGCTCCACTGACGAGACAATGAGGTGGTCGAAACGGGCCTGAAGGCAGGACCATAGTTGTATTTGCAGGAAATAAACTGTTTCTATATATCCTTTCCATTTTCTCTGCTTGTAAGGAGAATAATATATAGGCAAATGTCATATATAAAACTAATAATCCGAATTTATTGCAAAATTTACAAAACAAGAGAGTTTTGAAATATAAGAACAAAATATTTCTGAGAAAAAACAAATTTTAATATTTTTTTTAATATCGTATCCATTCTTGCCTTTCAAAATAAAACTAAACATATTAAATATAAATGCTTTTATTTATTTTTTATTAATAATCAACATATTTGGGAAAAAACGGAACAAAAACTTAGTTATCTAAAAGCCCATAACAAAAAATAAAATTTTTACATATTCCTTTAGGGTGGCGCTTGATTCTAGATTTATTTCAGAAAAAACTAAATATTAATTATATTAACCTTTCGATTTATTTAAAATCTTCTAATCTCATGAAAGCTTTTTTATACATTCCATTTAAGCTAAAAATTTAATGAAATAGCATCTTATTTTAATTTGTCCTGTAAAAATCTTATATTACGATGAATTAATGTTGTTACTTTTAAAACCTTAATCTTAAAAACACTTTCGCAGCTAAATTGAAAATTTTGCATAAATCGAAAGTGTCGACATCGAACTAAAAAATTCAACTTCAAACCTTAACTAGAGCCAGTGGACCAATATTTAATATTAAAATTACTACTAGTAAATATAAAAATAATTTTTTCTAAAAAATGCCGTTAGTGCGAGAAATAATGGCGTTTGGCTACGGAAAATGATTCGTACCAAAAGTTTTTCCTAAACACACGAAAAGATAACATATAATATAGATGTATAAAGAAATCCACAGTCACTTCGGAAAAACTACATTTCAATGGTTTAAAAAAACCGGAAATTTTTGTGCTTGTTCAAATAATAAATTTTTATATGCCCTTTCAATTTGCCTGTTTTCTTCCAATCGACTGTTGGCTTCAGCGAGTAAAACTTGAACCATATGGGGGTGTTTACTTAAACATTTATCAAAGTGATACTTTGTCAGCCTATAAAGTTTTGTAGTTTCAATTGCTATAACACTAGCCGTTCTTCTTTGATCTTTCAATAATATTGCAATTTCTCCGAAATGTGCTCCATCGTAAAGATGACAAAGCTCTTTTCCTGACGGTGTAAAAACTGCAACTGTTCCACTGTCTATGAAATACATGCAATCTCCACTCGTTCCGCTATTTATAATTCGATCATTTGGAAGAAAAATTTCTGGGATAAAATGAGTTATCATCTCTTGGACAGCATTTTGGTTCATGCGCGAAAATATTGCCACGTGGGTAGTAAGAGCCTTATATAAATGTGTATCCATTTCCCTCTTCAAATGTTGTGATAAAATTGAATTAATAACAGCATTACTAAAAAATACCTTTTGGTACTTATAGTGGTAATAATCAATGAGTCTTTCTTTAAGATCTTGAGGTAGATGCTTTCCCTTGAGGTATTCCTCTAGCTCAGTTATTACTTGTTCGTATTTAATTCTAAGAGTATTTTGCGACAGAAATGTACAGAGCAATACAATCCATATAAATCCTGTAACGATCTTTCCCATAGTATATTTCATTAAATTTATCATAATTTCTTCAGTATAAAAGATACTTTCTTTCACTTCTGGTTGATCAATTAAAAAAAAGTAACGAGTGTTTTCAAAAAATGCTTTAATGTATTGTTCATCTACCGTCCGATTTAAAACATTCTTAGCATTCCATAGGGTAGTTCGCTCGATATGGGCTTCACTTACTTCTCTGTAACGTACTATTCCATAACGTAAACAAGACATAAAATGCATCATAAGCGACACATTAAAAAAAAATTTTATCAGAAATATTGTGGTACCGGAATTTATACCAAAAAAATTAACAGCTGGCTTTATTAAATATATAAATGTTGTTATTCTCCTCAACTTTAACAAAGTAAAGGTTATTATTAGCAAAAAAACAGCCTTTGAATAGTTAAACGATAATGCTCTTGGGAAAGATGATAGAAGGTCACAAACAAGATGCCCACTAAAAAAATATCTTTTGGCAATTTTAAATCTAGACAGTTCCACTGTTATAGTCTTTTCTTCACAATAACCAATAAAAAATTGAAAGCATATGTTTATGAAAGATATAGTGTCTAATACCAATAGAAACTTTACTAAAATCGAATGAGGTTTAAAAGCAGAATCATTACTGTACCTTACGAAACCAAAATCTAATGTTTTTAATATCATTGCTGCGCCATAAAAAAATAGGCACCATATTTCATAAATCTGATTAATCTTACTTAAAGGATGCACCATATACTTATAATCTTTACACTGACGCTTCTTTTCTTGTAAAACAGCCTGATGGCTTCGAAAATACTCTATCGTACATGGATGATTTTCATTAATCAGGGAACTACGCTGGATTGCTAATTTAAATTTTTGCCATGACGTAGGATTAATAGGAGCAGGTGGATAAATTACTTCTAAACTACCCATTTTTGCAGTCTTCTATATTTTACCTAGTTATTATAGTTAACTTAAGACAAGTACTTTAGAAAGGTTTGAAATTTGTCAAATTGTTTTCGTGACAACTGCTTAAATTTAGGTTACTATAGTATCAACTTTTTATGTAAAGTACGGGGTTGTAAAAATACAACGAGAAATAAAATAATTGGTTGTTCTACAACTACTTTCCATAAAGAGCAAGATTTTATTCAACAAGTAAGATGTATCTTTAGGTGAGTCAGCGAATTTCTCGGTAACTACTGGACGGATTTGTAGAAAAATTGCTGTATGATGAACAAAAGGAACAAGTTATAATTAAATTCTTGAAATTCGAAATAGCACAGTAAATCTGTTAGGGGGGTGCTAATGCTATATGTTACATGTTTCTTAAAAAAAATCTTTCTTTAATTTATTTTTTCGTTTTTAGTACTATGGCGCTTGTTATGCGCTTTATGGAAAGTAGATCATACTGAATATCTATAGCAGTGGTTCACATCTTTTTTTAATCACGACTTCTTTCAATTTTTAAAAAATATACGCGATCTCTCTTTCTCATCCATCATATTGGATCAATAAAACAAAAAATAAAAATGTTGAAAAGATAGATTTTACGGGTTAACAAGAGTGATATTTTTTAAGAAGAATTAATTGTTAATGGTTAATGTGATAATTGAGCTTGCATCTACTATAATTCTTGGTTGAATTTTTGTCAAGATCAATATCACGTCATCTTCAACATCCAGATTATCCCTGGATTTTGTCTTGATCTACAAAGTTGAAAATCCATTGTCGCAAAGGTAAGTAGAAACAAATAACACTAGTATTTGAAAATAAATCAAAGAAAATTTAAGATACGAATGACGCATAGTACGTCAAAATATAGGTAGCGATTTTTCCTGGAATACATCACTAGCAGGTGAGTCATTTTGTAGCTTCAAAAATTCATCCTGTACTGAATTAGGGGCAGATACAGCCTCTTGCTTTGGGGGAGGAGGTGATATCACAAAAGTACAGTATGGCAAGCGAAAGCAAGTTGTCGTTAGGGGGGGAGACACCAGAAACATTCCAATTTATAGTGTAAAAGGCAGAGTCGGGTCTATTTTTCTGAATTTGAAGCCCTTGGAGAGGGGGGGGGGTGCCAGCAGACTATTTTCCTGAACTTAAAGCTCTTGGAAGGGGGGCCATCGCAAGCATACACATTCCTATACTCTATTCAAGAACTAGAGAGTAATAAAACTGTTACCGAAACCTCCAACGTACTTGCTCCAATGCCGCAGGTAACTGTGGACTACCGTAAATCTAATTATATTTAAATATAAACTTTTACAAATTTACTGCCACCATAAAACTTCTGATATTTCAATTTAATTTCTATCAGTGAGCAAAGTACACCTTACAGTGTGTCCTTAGTGATTTATCTTGTTCATGCTTGTTTTTATATATTATTTGAGATACCCAAAAGATATCGCTTCCACCTCTATATTTATTCCAAAATCGTTAAACCAAGGCATTTTTTCCTCAACTAAAAACTTATTAAGATGAATGTTTATGTTGCATTAAGATATCAATATCTAGATAATAATGTTAAAAGCTCTGTTGAAATGTGTTGCAACATGACAGGAGTTGTACCGAATACTGAAGGAGAAAAAAACGACTGGAATTGTTAGTACTCCCAAGCCACATTCGATCACAAGCAGACAAAAAACCTCGTTGGAAGAAGAGATGTAAACTACAATAAAGGGAGTTGTACATACATTTTATTATGCAAAGCAGATTCCAACCGTCGACAAAATTCTAACTAAAATCCATGAAGATCGGGATTTACCTGATATTAAAAAAACTGAGCTTTGGAAATTGCTCAGAGAACTTAATTTTTGCTGGAAAAAAACAGATAGGAAATCTGTTCTTAGAGATCGTCCGGAAACTGTCCGTTAAAGAAGGAAATATGTCTCTCAAGTAAAAGGTAGAGTTGCTAGAAATATCACAACTTACAAAATTAGTAATTTAACTGAGCTTTTGAAAGATTTTTTTTTAATAGTGTTACTGCGGAAAATTGAAAAAAATCCATATAATAAAATAATTAAACAAAATGTGAGAATGAGGAACCAATTATAATTAATTTAAGCGAAGATAGCTTCATTGACTTTGATTACGAATTTGATACGTCATGTTTACCGGTCTAAACAAAAATTATTATTTAAATTTTTGTTTTGTTGTATTTAATTGTTTAATGTTGTTTACATATTTTTTATATATTTTTATTTTAGTGTGTTCCACTCTTGAATTTTGTATATTTAATTCCATTTAGCCGTAATTTTTTTATTATTTTATTATTGTATTTGTGGCTTTTTCTTAAGCGTGTAGAATTGACACGTTTATTTTATTTTTTTGGGTTTCCATATAATAAAGTAAATTAAATTAAGATGTCAGTGCAATAGAAATAAAAATAAATGGGTCTGAATGTGCCTAAAACGGTTTCTATGCCAAAATTAAAAATAATAAAAATACAGTTGTGATTGGTGTTAAATATGTCAAAATTATCTACATGTTGTAATGTATGTGAATTATTAAGAAATCATAAGAAATAAAATAATATTATAAAAACTTTTTATTTTAAGTTTATTACCGAAATAATATTCTGTTCCATAAATACTGAGTGATAAAATAAACCTTCTTCCGACGCCTGTGACAAGGATTAAAATCCTTTTTAACACTTCACACTTCCAAATATCTATTGTTATCCATCCCAAATAGTCTAATATTATAGACCAGTATTTCTGATTATAAAATTTGTAACCCATTCCTATGAAAAATATGTGTCCAACAGATTTTGCCAAAGACACCGGACTAAAGAACACAGGTAGTTTGCAAAAAAAACAGGGTAAAAAATGGTTTATTACTCTCTCGAGTTCTTGAATAAACTATAGTATAAGAGGCAAAATCGGGTCTATTTTCCTGAACTCAAAGCTCCTGGGGGAGCGATCCCCCCCCCCCATGCCCCCCCTTGGATCCGCGCCTGTACTGAATGTTGGTAATAGTTAAAGTTTAGGAAATGGGTTTCATCCTAATGCAGTTTTTGTTCAGAAAACGGGAAATAACGTTGAATTTCAGATTCAAGATCTTAAAAGTGGTTATTAATTTTAGTCAAAAGTCTAAAACATCTCTATATTATTTCTAAAGTGAATAATGTACGTTTCTTTATCCTACAATTCTAAATTTAGCATGTTTAGCTGATCTAAGATATCAAATAAATAAGCCACTTATTGGATTCAGCTCCCATCATGTATGAAGGCACGGTTTCATTTTGGTTCTAACAGCTGTTTTATTTTGTTTTTCAATTCAAAGACTCCGCCAACAACACTTCCTTTTTATAACCGAAGAACAACAGTGTAAAAAAGAATGGAATAATTTCTTTAAGCCGAATATTGAGGGCACTACACTTTATATAATTGGCAGTTCCTATCAGTACTTTTAAGGAAATTAGAATACCTCTTCGCCTAGCTAATGTACTTAACATGTAAAAATTGAAGCGATATTTTCTAATATAAACGAATCGATTGCCTTATAAAAATAGACCAACAAAAGGTAATTTTATCTCATGTACTACATTGTTACAAATCTTTTTATAGAACTTTTATGGCATGCTTTTAATTGTCTCCTGTGGCACTGGTATGATACATTAAGATATTCTAATAGAATGCTCGTGAGGGGCATCTCACTAGCCCATTGTACCATTGAGGAAAGTTATTGTTCAGAAATGGCCTTAACAGCCCAGAGTTGGGGCTCAGGGTACCGTCTTTTGAAGATAAATAGAATTCAAATGAGGCAATGGAATATTTTCAAGCAATTCTGGAATAATTTCCTCAATTATTTCTAGCTGTCTACGTGCTGTGAGACTCCTTCATTCTTACTGTAGATTATGCGTCGGCCCAAAATAAAACACGAGACACCAACTCCGAAGCGCTCTTGTTGTGCCCTTTCGAAAATTAAATGGTGATTTCTACAGACCAATGCCTCGTGTTGTGAAGTTAAAAAATTCCCTCACTTGAACAATAACATTCGTCATACCAGATGACAAATCTGCCAAAAGATTCGTTGGTGCGGATTTGTTCTAAATACCATTGACAAAACGTTACTCGGCTTTGCATAAAACCTACTAACATATCATACTTTCCATAATTATCATAAACGACCATTGTCAGTGGAAATAAAAATAAATGTCTTCCGCACAATCATCTTTCTAATCTCGGCAGATATCATTATTCCGGATATCAAAAGAATTAGTTATCATTCAATCCCAATTTGACCTTGAGAGGACCTTGACCTTTGCCCTTGAGGGCGAGGTCAAGTTTAGAACCAAAGATGAAAATTTTGTTGTTAATCTTCTGCACAACAACTGCAGAGGTTATTCCAACCCAAAAATAGCGCAACTTCAGTGATCTGTATATTTTCTATATATTTTAACCATGAGGTTTGTGGGCTTAGCGATCATTGTCACTTGTCATATACTAACCAAGAACTACCAAAACCAGGTGGTTCCACAAAGTGTGACCAAAATACATTTCCCATAAGATTTCTGCGGAATTCTGTATAAATAATTGATAGCTTTGTTTGTAAATGTAATTTTTTTTCCCCAGATGACTCCCAAAGGAAATCAGACCTATTAAGAAAATTTTGACCTTTACACATTAAATAATTATCAAAAATTTTTAAAATATTTATATTACATTTTTTCAAGGAAGCGTTAAAATATTAAGAAAAGTGCCAATTTAAAAAGTGGAATTACTTAAATATAAGGAAGCAAAATTAATATAGAATTATTAATACAATAAGAATTACATAAAATAAATACTAAACATATAACTGTATAAAATTATCAAAATAAAAAACTAAAAAAAAATAATAAAGTTACCCAACTAGAAACCCAATGTCTTGCAGAAGTGAAAGTAAAAGAGTTACATTTTTTCTCTCCTATAGTGCGAAAACCAAATATATGGTAGACAAATTGAAATGTTATTTTTACTAAGAGCTTAAATTAATAAAGTTAAGAACACATTATGCACCGTGTTCAAAACATCACAATTGAAATATCAATAAGCAGATCACGATCAACATTCAGGTAAAAAAATATCAACTACAAAGGCACAGAAAAAAAAGTTCCCTACTCCACCGATCAGGCTATTCATTTCATATGTATTTTTAGTCACTGATTCCGAATTTGAGGTCCATTTGCTTGCATCAGGTCACCTTCAAGGTCAATTGAAGGTCAAAGTGAGGAAAAAACCGTGTAATTCATTGAAAATCTTTACAGCCACACTTTTACCACAGACGAAATTATATATATATATATATATATATATATATATATATATATATATATATATATATATATATATACAGGGTGTCCAAGATAAGGATCCTAAGCATGGGGATCTCGGAAACAGTTGGAGATACGAGGTCGGTTAAATTAGAGAAAAGTTGCGCAATTTAGTGCTAAATTAAACGCAGTTAAAAAAATTTAAAAATTTCAAACACTTCCGGAGATTTCCGGAAAAAAAAACGAAATTTGGCAAAATCGTTTTTAATTTTTGCAGGCTTTATTTAAAGAGATATCCGAAAATAAAAGGTAGATTCTCATTGCCACTTTTTATTTTTTATAATTTGGTCTAAACAAAATTTAAATCCGACGTTTCGTTTCTGAGATACCATCATGAACTTTCATTTTTTATATGGAACAAAAAAAAGTATCCCATGTATTTGATAGCATTTTTTATTACAAATTCAACGGTGTATCACACTTGCATATCAAGTGTGTAGTTCATTGGCTTTTTATAAAACTGATATACCTTTCTCTCTCGCTCTCACGGAGCTCTTATGGAAAGTACTTGAACTACGTATTCGATATGCAAGGGTGACACAGTGGAATTTGTAATAAAAAATGCTATCAAATACATGGAATACTTTTTTTTGTTCCATATAAAAAATGAAAGTTCATGATGGTATCTCAGAAATGAAACGTCGGATTTAAATTTTGTTTAGACCAAATTATAAAAAATAGAAAGTGGCAATGAGAATCTACCTTTTATTTTCTGATATCTCTTTAAATAAAGCCTGCAAAAATTAAAAACGATTTTGCCAAATTTCGTTTTTTTCCGGAAATCTCCGGAACTGTTTGAAATTTTTAAATTTTTTTAACTGCGTTTAATTTAGCACTAAATTGCGCAACTTTTCTCTAATTTAACCGACCTCGTATCTCCAACTGTTTCCGAGATCCCCATGCTTAGGATCCTTATCTTGGACACCCTGTATATATATATATATATATATATATATATATATATATAATACTTTTATAAAACGCTATAAAACGTTGCTGCAACTCATTAGATACTCCCTTCTGTAATCTTTTTCAGCTATCCTTTAACACTAAAGAAATCCCAAAAATTTGGAAAGAATCCTCTATGATTCCGATCAAGTCTGGAGATAAATCCAATATTGCCAACTGCAGAGGCATTTCTAGCATATTCGCCATCCGCAAGTTATTTTAAGCTGTTATAATAGACGGAATATTTAAAACGTTTACCAGAAAAATAGTCAAACAGCAACATTTATTATTCCTGGATCTTGAATTAGAAATCAACGACTCCAAAAATCTACATAAACGGCGATTCAAATTGATTTCATGGTTTTTTCTCAATTTGACTTTCAATTGACCTTGAACTAGACCTGATACAAATAAACGGACCTTGAATTAGGAATCAATGACTCCAAAAATCAACATAAAAGGCAACTGCATATGATTGCACGGTTTTTTCTTAATTTGACCTTCAATTGACCTTGAACTTAACTTGATACAAGCAAACGGGCCTTGGATTTAGAATTAGCGATCAAAAATACATACAAAACGAGTAGTCTGATCGGTGGAGTCAGAAACTTTTTTTCTGTGCCTGTGTTATTTATTAGCTAAGTCATAATTACACTTTGCAAAATTGTAAAGGATCGAACCTAATAAAATTAGATTACTCTACTTATAATTCTAAACAAAGAATTACCTGACCATACTGTCACAATTGTTATGTTTCCTGTCTTTGAAGTTAAAGGTAACCTGATTTTTAGCCTTATATAATTATTTCACTTACAAAGGATCTAGCCGATTAAAAGAGTCGAAACTACCCCCTCGGCAAAAAAAAATACCCTGTTGTTTTACATCTGAAAGTATCCACACTAAAAAAATTTTAGCCACTTTTATAGTCACATAACCTCAAAAAAAAATTAAACATTGTAGGTTTTTTACTAGCTACAACAAAATATTTTTTACATAAATTTTTGGCGCGAAATTCAAATTTTTATGGGTGATCGAAAATTTTTAAATTCAATAAAATAAAAACTAGGACAATAGCAGAACCACCAAAAAAATATGTTATTTTTGACACGCCAAACTATGTCCATGAATTTTTTCAGATTTTTAAAAGTCATGAAACATAGTCAAAATCGCAAAAAACGGATCTAAATAAATAATTACGCAATAATTAATGTATTAAAAATCTTGTTTTATAAAATACTTATAATACTTATTTGTATATATATATATATATATATATATATATATATATATATATATATATATATATATATATATATATATATATATATATATATATACAGTGCCTTCATTTCAAAACGAACCATCCTTAATAACTTTGTTAAATAGAAAAATTTTAAAAAAAGAAAAAACACGTCAATTTAGATATACAGGGGGAAGTTTAATTTTGCATTTGTTAAAAGTCTGTCAATCACCTCCTCACCTCCAGCTAACCTCACTTTGATATGTCAAATGGGAACCCCCACCTTGTGACACATCATTGTAAGCAGCATAAAATTGTCTATCCAACCGTATAAAAAAAATTAAATCTGTTGACGTACAAGCGAACAGTGTGCAAAAATGTCTTGTAATAATGCATAATATATCGGCCTCGAACTTTAGTATGTCAAATGATTACCCTATAGTGTGATACATCATTTTAAAGGGCATACTATCTCCTATTTAGCCAATAAAAAAAACAAAATCTGTTGATGTACAAGCGAACAGTAAGAAAAGATGTGTGGTAATAATAGACACCTTATCACATTAAACTTTATTATGTCAAATGGCTACTTCATAGAGTAAAATATTATTTTAAATTTAAAATAAATATTTTTTTAAAATAATAAACAGTTAAAATATTTGCGAGAAAAAAACTAAGCCTGTTTTAAAATTCATCGCAAAATTCATTGCAGTCTAATCAATCTAGTGTATTTATTTCAATGATATTTTTTGCGGTACCTGATAGGTACAAGAAATCACTGCAATGAATAAAATTTTTAAAATCTTTAAACACCAGTTGTTTATTATTGTTAAAATTGTCATTGTGACGCCTAGTTGAAACGTGAATATAAATGGTGTATACGCTAGCCGAAAGAATAGAAATAATTTTTCTCTATGGAGCTGAAGATCGGTGCGCTCGTAGAACCGCCAGAGCATTTAACGAGAGGCATCAAGACAAAAACGTGGGCCATAAATATGTACTCGAATTGGTACGAAAGTTTGAAGAAACGGGATCTGTTTGTAATAAAAAATCTATTGAGAAAAGGGTTGTAGATGAAGCATGCCAAATCGAGGTACTAGGACAGTTTGCAATAGATCCAACTTTATCCATCTCAAAGGTCGCAGATTTAACCAACATTTCTGCTGGCTCTGTGCATAAAGTTTTAAAACAAAATAAGTTTTTTCCCTACAAAATTGAAATTCTTCAAGAACTCGGAGAAGACGATTTTGATAGGAGAATTCAATTTTGCGAATTAATGTGCCAACGAATTGACGAGGACCCCCATTTACCTAAGAATATCTGCTTTAGTGATGAATCAACTTTTTTTCTAAATGGACTGGTTAACAGACATAACTGCAGATACTGGGATAATGAAAATCCGCACCTTTTCCGAGAAGGGCATACTCAATATCCCGAAAAAATTAACGTGTGGGCAGGAATTTATGGCAATGAAATCATCGGGCCATTTTTTTTGGAAGATAATTTAACTGGGCAAATTTATTTAAACCTTTTAGAAAACACAATATACCCTGCCATTGTGCAATCTTTAGAAAATCAAGTGGATGAAAATGCTGTTATGGTACTAAATGAAAATAATTTGCATTTCCAGCAAGATGGAGCTCCCCCGCACTACGCTTTGGCAATTCGAGAGTGGCTTGATGAACATTTTCCAGGGACGTGGATTGGCAGACGTGGTGCAATTGAATGGCCAGCACGGTCTCCAGACCTAACCCCTCTAGACTTTTTTCTTTGGGGGCATTTAAAAAGCAAGGTTTATAAAACCCCACCTGAAAATATTGACGATTTAAAAGATCGAATTGTTCGGGAATGTAGAGGAATTAGCAGAGAAACCCTTGCCAATGTTCGTGGGGAATTTCAAAATAGGCTTTTTTATTGTCTCGCTAATAACGGCGCACATTTTGAACATTTAATAAAATAATTTTCTTCAACTGAATAAAACTGAATAAACTGCTTATATTTAACACACATTTTTGCATCCTAATTGCCTATAACGTCTATTAACTTAATTTTTTTTGACATCATTGGATAGCAGATCGTACGTCCTTTAAAATGATGTATCACACTATAGGGTAATCATTTGACATACCAAAGTTCGAGGCCGATATATTATGCATTATTACAATATTTTTGCACACTGTTCGCTTGTACGTCAACCGATTTAATTTTTTTTATACGGTTGGATAGACAATTTTATGCTGCTTACAATGATGTGTCACAAGGTGGGGGTTCCCATTTGACATATCAAAGTGAGGTTAGCTGGAGGTGAGGAGGTGATTGACAGACTTTTAACAAATGTATATCTAAATTGACGTGTTTTTTCTTTCTTTTAAATTTTTCTATTTAACAAAGTTATTAAGGATGGTTCGTTTTGAAATGAAGGCACTGTATATATATATATATATATATATATATATATATATATATATATATATATATATATATATATATATGTATATATACATACATAGTTTTAAGACAACTGAGGATTTATAAGAAAATTCCATGCTTTAAAACTCGGCAAAAATGCTAATAAATGCCGTTTTTTGCGATTTTGACTATGTTTCACCACTTTTAAAAATCTGAAAAAATGCATGGTCATAGTTTGGCATCTAAAAAACAACATATTTTTTTTTGCCCTGCTATTATTTATTTATTGAATTTAAAAATTTTCAAATACTCATAAAAATTTGAATTTCGCGCCAAAAATTTTTGCATATCCTGTTGTAGGCAATAAAAAAACCTACAAAACGAATAAAAAAAGAAGTTTCCACGATGATTATAAGCGAAGATATCGTCAAAAAACAAAAAAAGACGTTTTATTTTTTTTTTGAGGTTATGTATCGTCACGAAAAAAAAGTGGCCAAAAATTTTTTTTTGAGGGTACTTTTTGATATAGGACAACCGAATGTTTTTAAGTTTTTTATTTTTTTTATTACCAAGCGGGCAGTTTCTACCTTCTTAATCGGCTAGACCCTTTGAGTAAATTGCAATCATATTTCTACCATAGTTCACATAAAACAAATATTTTGCCATATTTGTGCATGTTTACTTATTAAACACAAACTTGTAGTTTCGTAAGACGACATCCGAGGGTGCACAATGTGTTTAAAAAATTATGTGGATATGTTGTTTATATTGGTCTACCATCATGTTTTGGTTTAACAGAACTTGCAACCCAATCTTTTTAACTGGTTAGACGTAGATTTTAAATAAGTTCGACAGTTCTTTTTCAATTACATTTCTACCCTTTTCATGCAATACAAATATACTCAGTGACAAAGGAAATAGAACACCCAGTAAAACTTTTTATAATATTTTATATGTTAGTTAAAATAAATCTCGTTCACCAATCACTATATAATTTATTCGTTTCTCTATAGAAAAAATCTGAGCAAAACTTTATTACTACTCACTACCATTTATTATCGGTCGGTCTTCCCGGACCTAGCCCGTGAGCTGTCAGGACCATGGAAATATACAACCAGATTCACCCGTCCATTGCTTCGTTTCGGCGGAGGATATCCAAACTCCTGATTATGATTAAATCATTAATAAAGCTCAATTTGATCTTCCCGCTAAACAAATAGCCGAAGTATCAAATATCATAAACAATAGAATCACGCTATATTATTATCTGAGTGCTTAAAAACATGCTGGCAGTGACAATGCTACTCAGGAAGGGCAAATCTAAAACACAGGCATCAAATCACCGATCCATCAGCTTGCTCCCATCCACAGGAACAGTTTCCTGTTTTGGAAGGTCTTCCAACAGTTTATCAGACAGTCAGACTTAACCAGGAGATTGTATTCGCATTCAACTGGAGTGCACACTTAGGTACAGCCAGGTTAGACATCTTAAAGGCTGACATGACGCTTTGGGTCTATAATTAATGAAAATTGGATAAACACATAACAAAGCTAGTACTCTGGTCTTCTTTTAGAGGGAGATTCTCCGCCCAAAAGTGTGTTCGCTGTAGGAGTTTCCCATTGAGTTCCCTTATTTAGCATCTTATTATAGTATATATCTAAGGACAAAATTGACAAAGCCCAACTGTCTTTTTAGGCCATCTAAAACTTCATTTATCGAAGCAGGGTGAGAACTAATGAGGCAAGCTAGCTTGGAATGAAATATCTCTAGAAAACATAAATTACCTTATAAGACTCAATGAATGTACAGGGTGAGTCAACAATTGGATGAAGTAGGTTTGTGCCTTTTCGGTGAAATTAACAAAGAAACTATATTTATTGTTTGGTGCAGTTTATTTTTACGCAGATTTTAAAAATATTTAGGACTCTACAGGGTGAGCCAAAAAACTAGGACAGCATAAAGTTGTATTTTTTTAAATAGAACACCCTATATACGAATCGTATTTTCGATTTAGCTTATAATTTTAAATCTTTTTTATTAAGAGTTTACTGTAACAAAACTTTATAGTTTCTGAGATAATTAAGTTTAAAGAAAAAAAGTCACATTTTCAAGCATCAATTCAATCCTAAATAACGTTTTCAATTTTGTGACAAATATATTCAAATTTGGAATTTAGCAAGGCCAAGGACAAGTTAACATAATTTTTACCTAATATTTGCAATAAAAGCTACAGGGTGTTGAACACATCGTCTCAAATTTGAACAAGTTTAAATGAATAAATATCTTTTTTTTTTTAAATGGTACACCCTGTATATTTTCATGTTATTTAATAGAGTAATAAAAACCCTAAAAGTTTTGTCCAATATATCCTATACCTATTTATAATAGTTTTTGAGATATATCAGTTTTTCTTATTTTCCATACTTTTTTACAGAAATAGTCTCGCAATCGCTTCTTTTGGTTTTTATGTAGTGTAGTTTGGTTTTTTTTGCATTCATCTTATATTGTAAAATGAATTTTCCAAAGAATGAGTTAATAGATATGATTTATACAATAGGAGAGGCTCAAAAAAATTGCCTTCTTGCTCAAAGAATTTACAAAATGAAGTATCCTGATCGACGCCAGCCTAATACCCATACTTTTCAAAACTTAATGCAAAGATTTGATTCTTCTGGTACTGTTGATTATCCAAAACGTAAAGTGGTCAACAAACCAGTAACTAATGAAGAAAAAGAACTACAAGTATTGTTAAATGTTCAGGAAAATCCTTATATTGGTAGCCGTCAGTTAGCAGCATTATGTGAAACATCACAATCCACCGTTAATCGTACTACCAAGAAATATAGGTATCATCCATATCACATGGAATTACACCAAGAATTGCATGGACAGGATTTTGAAAGTCGTGTAAACTTTTGTCGTACTATAAATGCGGAGATTCAATTAAATCCAAATTTATTATGCAAGGTAATGTTTAGTGATGAAGCTACTTTTAGAAGTAACGGTGCCGTAAATAGACGCAACATGCATTATTATGCCACAGAAAACCCATTTTGGATTAGAGAGGTGCAATATCAAAACCACTGGTCATTAAATGTTTGTTGTGGTATTCATCATAATCGAATTATTGGACCCCACTTTTTTAATGAACCACTAAATGGCCATAGTTACCTGAACTTTCTACAAGAAGAACTACCCCAACTGCTTCAAGGTCTCTATAGGGATGAGCTCGACAGTATGTGGTTCCAGCACGATGGTGCGCCTCCGCATTACCATCGTGAAGTTCGTGCGTTTTTGGACCAACGATATCCGCAAAAATGGATTGGACGTGGGGGTTTCATTGAGTGGCCACCAAGGTCTTGCGACATCACCCCATTAGATTTTTTCCTATGGGGTTATATTAAAAATAAGGTGTATGGTAATCCACCAACAACAGTGGAAGATATGCGAAACAGGATTAGGGATACCTGTAGAACAATAACACCACTAATTTTGTCCAAAGTCCGAGAAAATCTGCAAAAAAGACTAAATTTGTGCATTGCACAAGAGGGTCGTTTATTCGAACACTTATTAAAAAGAAATAATTAATCTCAGTCTTTAATAGGTAATTTTTTTGTTTCAATTTAGTATAAAAGTAAATATGTATTTGCCTTGTCGTTATTGTTGTGTTAATTTTTTCACATTATGTTTAATTAAACTATTGCCATTGTAATATAACGAATAATGTATTTCATCATATTTAACCACATTCTGTTTGTTTCTGTAGTTTCTTTTTATTATTTTACATGGCTACTATGATAATGAAGACTATTTCTGTAAAAAAGTATGGAAACTGAAATATCTCAAAAACTATTATAAATAGGTGTAGGATATATTGAACAAAACTTTTAGGGTTTTTACTACCCTATTAAATAACATGAAAATATACAGGGTGTACCATTTAAAAAAAAAGATATTTATTCATTTAAACTTGTTCAAATTTGAGCCGATGTGTTCAACACCCTATAGCTTTAATTACAAATATTAGGTAAAAATTATGTTAACTTGTCCTTGGCCTTGTTAAATTCCAAATTTGAATATATTTGTCACAAAATTGAAAACGTTATTTAGGATTGAATTGATGCTTGAAAATGTGACTTTTTTTCTTTAAACTTAATTATCTCAGAAACTATAAAGTTTTGTTATAGTAAACCCTTAATAAAAAAGATTTAAAATTATAAGCTAAATCGAAAATACGATTCGTATATAGGGTGTTCTATTTAAAAAAAATACAACTTTATGCTGTCCTAGTTTTTTGGCTCACCCTGTAGAGTCCTAAATATTTTTAAAATCTGCGTAAAAATAAACTGTATCGAACAATAAATATAGTTTCTTTGTTAATTTCACCCAAAAGGCACAAACCTACTTCATCCAATCGTTGACTCACCCTGTACACAGCAAAGAGGAGATTCAACACATGCGTTTTGTATTAATCTCTGTTTGTGTGCAAAATATTATTAAGTTTAATAAATTTTTACTCGCAGTTCTATTTTCCTTATCACTGAGAAAACTTTACGAAATCTGTAAAAGTTTAGTTGTTATTTACGGGCTCTTAGTTTCAAAAGAAGATCCAAATTAAGTCTCCAAATTTATCTACACCTGTTTGTATTAATCTACCATAATAGAAACACCATGTCTTGATTTAGAAGAACTGGAAACCCAGTCATCTTTTCGGGTCAGACGTAGATTTCCGGTAATTTCCAAAACCTTTGCTTTTAAGTCTGGAAATATGCTTAAAAGTTCCAACAATACGTGTTGTTCTAGCATGCAAAGTTCGCAAGGAGTTACGGCCAACATCGTTACTTCAGATTTTTGTTTTACTACCACTGAGATATCGCCGTAGAAGGAATCGTCTTCCAAATGACAAATCTGAAAAATATGACGCTCTAGAAAGTTGTTACATGCCTTTATTAATCTATTTATACAAGCTAATATACCGAAATTATGTTGACATTGTTGGTTTTCTGTTGTTTATGCACGTTTTAGAAACCTTAAAATAAATTAGTGTAGGTGCCAAGGGTGTTTCAGTCGCTCCGTTAATTTATATTGATCTACCAAAGTTTTTTGTATATATTTTGAACTCCTGAATAAGCACTATTTGGGTAGAAGTCCACCAGAGTGGTCATAAGATTAACAAATAATTGTTTAAACTTTTGAAAATACAATTTTCGCCAAATTAATTATTGTCTTGTATTCTTTGAGCGATTTTAAGCAAAAAAGATTCTTACGAACTTTTACGTACGATGCTTAATAACTGAGATTAATGTTAAACAATAAAAAAATATGCGATTTTTGATAGTTTATAAATTTTGACTTAATTAATTTTTTTTAATATTTTTGACAGTGTTGGAAAGTTCGAATTATTGTCTACAACTGGTAGTATTTTGTCACCCCTACTATTCAATGTGTACAGTGAATCGATTTTCGAAGAAACACTGTTAACGGAAAGTAAGGGAATAATAATAAACGGAAGAGCTGTAAACAACATAAGATTTGCAGACGACACTGCTATCATAGCTAGCTCCGCTGAAGAACTCCAAGAACTAGTGAACGATACAAATACCGTTTGCGAGCCACACAGATTAAAAATGAACACCAAAAAGACCAAATATATGGTAATAACTAAAAAACAAAACATGCAAACAAGCATAAAGTTGCGAGGTGTGAATTTAGAAAAAGTGCAAAAATACAAATACTTGGGCACATGGATAACAGCAAATAATGAACAAACAACAGAAATAAGAACGAGAATAGAAATGGCAAGAAATGCGTTTGCAAAACTGAAAACCATTCTGTGGAGCAGAGACATCACTCTAGAACTAAGAATGAGAATTTTAAGATGTTATGTATTTTCAATGCTGCAGTATGGGTTGGAAGGCTAAACAAGAACACATAAATAAACTGCAAGCGTTTGAAACGTGGTGTTACAGAAGGATGTTGAGAATATCTTGGACGGAGAGAAAAACAAACGTTGAAGTATTGCTAGCTATGGACAAAGACTATGAAATAATTAACAACATAAAAATAAGGAAACTGCAATATCTTGAACATATAATGAGAGACCAGCGATACGAGTTGCTTAGATTGATCATGCAGGGTAAAATAGAAGGAAGAAGAAATATCGGAAGAAGAAGAATTTCATGGTTGAGAAATTTGAGAGAGTGATTCAATTGTAGCTCAGTAGAACTTTTTCGTGTAGCGGCAAATAGAGTGAGAGTGGCAATGATGATATCCAACCTCCGATAGGAGATGGCCCCTGAAGAAAAAGAAGAAAAAGAAGAAGGTAGTAAAATGCCATACGAAAAAGTTACTCTCCAGTCCTCTAACCTATGGAATACTAGAATGGGGGAGAGTTTCGCAGAGCCATATAAAATACTTCAATATTGTACAAAAATGTTTCATTTACAATAATGCATGGTAGGAACAGGCTTTTTCCGACTGAAACCCTTTTCCAGAAGTACAAGTGGTTTGATATGCGATAACTATATTGTTTCGAGATTTACAAATACATATTTAATAAAATTTTTATAAAAAAATTGAACCGACTTCTAAAAGTGAGCTAAAAAGTGAAAAATAACTAGAAATTTTTATATGAAATTGAACTTCTTGAAGTCGGCGCCAAACTAATACCGGACAAAATGTGATTTGCATAAACAGATTAAAAATACTTTATCTGTAATTGTTTTTTTACCATAACTTGTATATATTAGTAATTTATTTCATTTACAAATAATCTGGCGCCGACTTCAAAAAATTCAATTTCATATAAAAATTTCTAGTTATTTTTCACTTTTTATCGCACTTTTAGAAGTCGGTTCAATTTTTTTTATAAAAATTTTATTTTTCTATTTTTAGTTTTAGAATTCATTATAGTATCCAAAATTATTTAAACTAAATATTAATCCAGATTAGTGTACCTCGTAATGACTCCAAGGTGGCAAAAAAGTACCCATTTTATGCAAAGTTGTAAATCACCCCAAAATGAACCACTAAAAATTCTTTGGTTCTTAGAGTTTTCCAAATACCAGTAAAATTGTGTCAAACAAATATTTAGTCTGTCACAGTAAATCTACTATCTTACAAATTTCAATTTTTTTTTCAATTTTCAATTCAATAATTTTAGATTGGTAATATAGGCCCAAAACCTTCCAATATCGATGATGAACCTGAGATGTAAACTTCTTAACTCGATATATTTTATACTGCATATTGAGTTTGTACACGCCTCAAGGACCCCACAATATCAATTTTCAATATTTAAAGAACCTGAGATGTAAATTTCATAGCTCGATATATTTTATACTGCATATTGAGTTTGTATACGCCTCAAGAACCCCACAATACCAATCTTAGACGAAATCGGAATATGTAAAATTTTCTGTTCCTCATATTGTATCTTATCAACCTAATAGTTGTAAAAAAATAACTTTATATTCGTGATACACGATTCCGAAAACCCTCTAATACCAAATCTGAAAAAACGCGAATAAGGTATAATTTTCAACCCACCATATTGAATCCGCTATGTTGAATTTCAAAAAATGTATTTTAAGTCTTAATCTAATCTAAATCTAAACCCTTCAAAGCCCCCTATTACCAATTTTGGATGAAATCCGGAAAATTAAAATTTCTAGACGTATATTCGCTATTTACATCCTCAAAAACGATTCAGTCTCACCTTTAAACAAAATCGAAAAACCGACCCAAACTGGATATATATATATATATATATATATATATATATATATATATATATATATATATATATATATATATATATATATATGAAGTAAAATGCGAACAGTAAATGCAAACTTCTCTCCATCATATTCTTTCTGTGTTAGCCGCCGTGAAAGCCGCATAAACATATACAGGGTGATTCAAAAATCGATCACGAAACTTAAGGGGGTGATTCTACTTGACAAAATAAGGGTAGAGCTTCATATAATTTTTTTTCAAAATGTCATTCGTTTTCGAGTTACAAGCCGTCCAAGTTCAAGTTTTTATTTTTTGTTTTTTGAATTACTCGCTTACAGGAAAACCGATTTGACTAATATTTGAAAGATAGGCTAAGTCTTCTGCGCTTCATCATTTTAGTAACAATTCACATTGATTGTTTGCCGCTAGAGGGCACTTTACCTACATTGAAAATTGTTTTTTTGTCATAATTTTTTAGTGTTGACAGCTACAGTAGTTTTTGGCATAATTTCTGAAAGACTGATGCCAGGTCTTTAAAAAAGGTGCTCTTTATTTACATCGCTAAACCCAACGGTTTAGACGTAAATCACCCTTAAAAATTATGTGGTAAATTTACTTTTCTCATTTCATTACCACCAGCTACCAGGTAAATAGCTATCAAAGTATACTAGAGCTGTCAGTTTAACATCAAATAAATTCGCTTTTTAAACTATTTAATTTATAATCTTAAAATAACTAATAATGGCTAATCAGTAAATATTCATATTATGGATTATTGCGATATACATTTAATTGATAAAAATTAATGAAACAGTACTAAACAAACTAAAAAAGATTCTCAAAATGTCCCCCATTTTCTTCAATACATTTCCTAACACTCTTCAAAAAATGTCGCCTAACTCGATGAAAAATTTCTGGTGTTTCTTTAATAATTTGGCACTTTTCGATTATCCTGAAGCGAAGATCCTCGACGTTGATTACTGGAATATCGTACACCAATTGTTTCAAATGACCCCAAAAGAAAAAATCCATAGGATTAAGGTCTGGTGACCTCGCAGCCCATGCCAATGGTCCACTTCGTCCTATCCATCGCTCAGGATACGTTGCATTCAAATACTGTCGGACACGTATACTAAAGTGGGGCGGAGCTCCGTCTTGGAGGATCCACATGTTGGCCCGTACTTCCAATGGCACATCTTCCAGATACAATGGGAGACGATTTTGGATAAAATCTAAGTATACGTCACCAGTTAATGGGCCATCAAAGAAATGAGGACCAATAAGGTAATCTCCTATTATCCCTGCCCACACATTTAGTGAAAATCTACGCTGATGTTTCGTTTCTACCACATTGTTTGGGTTCTCGTAAGCATATGTGTGGATGTTGTGTAGATTTGTTATGCCATCACGAGTGAAACCAGCTTCGTCAGTGAATAATATGACGCCAATTAATCGATTATCGTGTTCATACTTAGCTAGGATCTGATTGCACATTTCCAACCGTCTCGGCCGATCATCGTCATAAAGAGCCTGCACCTTTTTTGAATGAAACGGGTAGAGTTGTTCTTCTCTTAGTATCCTCCATGAACTAGCCTGACAGAGCCGCACTTCATTCCCAATTTTTCTAGTACGAATACCTCTATTATCTTCAATAATTTCAAGCACTCTTTCTTCTTGTTGCACGTTTCTAGCAGTTCTAGGTCTTCCCCTATTTCCATTATAACTTTTAAAGGAACCACATTCCGCAAGCCTCCTGTGCACACTGGAAAATGTTTGAGCATGAGGGATATTTCTTTCCGGATAACTCTCCATATAATATCTTCTTGCCAACTCTGCATTACCATTTGCTTTTCCATAACAAAAATGGATATCACAATATTCGATATTTGAATATTGGTGATTAGCCATTATTAGTTATTTTAAGATTATAAATTAAATAGTTTAAAAAGCGAATTTATTTGATGTTAAACTGACAGCTCTAGTATACTTTGATAGCTATTTACCTGGTAGCTGGTGGTAATGAAATGAGAAAAGTAAATTTACCACTTCATTTTTAAGGGTGATTTACGTCTAAACCGTTGGGTTTAGCGATGTAAATAAAGAGCACCTTTTTTAAAGGCCTGGCATCAATCTTTCAGAAATTATGCCAAAAACTACTGTAGCTGTCAACACTAAAAAATTATGACAAAAAAACAATTTTCAATGTAGGTAAAGTGCCCTCTAGCGGCAAACAATCAATGTGAATTGTTACTAAAATGATGAAGCGCAGAAGACTTAGCCTATCTTTCAAATATTGGTCAAATCGGTTTTCCTGTAAGCGAGTAATTCAAAAAACAAAAAATAAAAACTTGAACTTGGACGGCTTGTAACTCGAAAACGAATGACATTTTGAAAAAAAATTATATGAAGCTCTACCCTTATTTTGTCAAGTAGAATCACCCCCTTAAGTTTCGTGATCGATTTTTGAATCACCCTGTATAAAAAATGTGTATGCTGTTGGCACTCCCTCTCGTTGACAACTTGTTTTTCTTGCGATCGCCCATCTCCTTCCCAAGAGCTTTGAGTACAGGAAAATAAAACCGATTCTGCCTTTTATATTAGAAATATGTATGCTGTTGGCACTCCCTTCCGTTGACAACTTGTTTTTCTTGCGATCGCCCCTCTCCTTCCCAAGAGCTTTGAGTACAGGAAAATAAAACCGACTCTGCCTTTTATATTAGAAATGTGTATGCTGTTGGCACTCCCTCCCGTAGACAACTTGTTTTTCTTGCGATAGCCCCTCTCCTTCCCAAGAGCTTTGAGTACAGGAAAATAAAACCGACTCTGCTTTTTATATTAGAAATGTGTATGCTGTTGGCACTCCCTTCCGTTGACAACTTGTTTTTCTTGCGATAGCCCCTCTCCTTCCCAAGAGCTTTGAGTACAGGAAAATAAAACCGATTCTGCCTTTTATATTAGAAATGTGTAGGCTGTTGGTACTCCCTTCCGTTGACAACTTGTTTTTCTTGCGATCGCCCCTCTCCTTCCCAAGAGCTTTGAGTACAGGAAAATAAAACCGATTCTGTCTTTTATATTAGAAATGCGTATGCTGTTGGCACTCCCTCCCGTTGACAACTTGTTTTTCTTGCGATCGCCCCTCTCCTTCCCAAGAGTTTTGAGTACAAAAAAATAAAACCGATTCTGCTTTTTATATTAGAAATGTGTATGCTGTTGGCACTCCCTTCCGTTGACAACTTGTTTTTCTTGCGATAGCCCCTCTCCTTCCCAAGAGCTTTGAGTACAGGAAAATAAAACCGACTCTGCCTTTTATATTAGAAATGTGTATGCTGTTGGCACTCCCTCCCGTAGACAACTTGTTTTTCTTGTGATTGCCCCTCTCTTTCCAAGAGTTTTAATTTCAGGAAAATAAAACCGATTCTGCCTTTTATGTTAGAAATAGGTATGCTGTTGGCACTCCCTCCCGTTGACAACTTGTTTTTCTTGTGATCGCCCCTCTCTTTCCCAAGAGCTTTGAGTACAGGAAAATAAAACCGATTCTGCCTTTTATATTAGAAATGTGTATGCTGTTGGCACTCCCTTGCGTTGACAACTTGTTTTTCTTGTGATCGCCCCTCTCTTTCCAAGAGCTTTAAGTTCAGGAAAATGAAACCGATCCTGCCTTTTATATTAGAAATGTGTATGCTGTTGGCACTCCCTTCCGTTGACAACTTGTTTTTCTTGCGATCGCCCCACTCCATCCCTAGAGCTTTGAGTACAGGAAAATAAAACCGATTCTGCCTTTTATATTAGAAATGTGTATGCTGTTGGCACTCCCTTCCGTTGAAAACTTGTTTTTCTTGCGATCGCCCCTCTCCTTCCCAAGAGCTTTGAGTACAGGAAAATTTAACCGATTCTGCCTTTTATATTAGAAATGCGTATGCTGTTGGCACTCCCTCCCATTGACAACTTGTTTTTCTTGCGATCGCCCCTCTCCTTCCCAAGAGCTTTGAGTACAGGAAAATAAAACCGATTCTGCCTTTTATATTAGAAATGTGTATGCTGTTGGTACTCCCTTCCGTTGACAACTTGTTTTTCTTGCGATCGCCCCTCTCCTTCCCAAGAGCTTTGAGTACAGGAAAATGAAACCGATTATGCCTTTTATATTAGAAATGTGTATGCTGTTGGCACTCCCTCCCATTGTCAACTTGTTTTTCTTGCGATCGCCCCTCTCCTTCCCAAGTGCTTTGAGTACAGGAAAATAAAACCGATTCTGCCTTTTATATTAGAAATGTGTATGCTGTTGGCACTCCCGCCCGTTGACAACTTGTTTTTCTTGCGATCGCCCCTCTCCTTCCCAAGAGTTTTGAGTACAGAAAAATAAAACCCATTCTGCCTTTTATATTAGAAATGTGTATGCTGTTGGCACTCCCTTCCGTTGACAACTTGTTTTTCTTGCGATCGCCCTTCTCCTTCCCAAGAGCTTTGAGTACAGGAAAATAAAACCGATTCTGCCTTTTATATTAAAAATGTGTATGCTGTTGGCACTCCCTTCCGTTGACAACTTGTTTTTCTTGCGATCGCCCTTCTCTTTCCCAAGAGCTTTGAATACAGGAAAATAAAACCGATTCTGCCTTTTATATTAGAAATGTGTATGCTGTTGGCACTCCTTTCCGTTGACAACTTGTTTTTCTTGCGATGGCCCCTCTCCTTCCCAAGAGCTTTGAGTATAGGAAAATAAAACCGATTCTGCCTTTTATATTAGAAATGTGTATGCTGTTGGCACTCCCTTCCGTTGACAACTTGTTTTTCTTGCGATCGCCCCTCTCCTTCCCAAGAGCTTTGAGTACAGGAAAATGAAGCCGATTCTGCCTTTTATATTAGAAATGTGTATGCTGTTGGCACTCCCTCCCGTTGACAACTTGTTTTTCTTGCGATCGCCCCTCTCCTTCCCAAGAGCTTTGAGTATAGGAAAATAAAACCGATTCTGCCTTTTATATTAGAAATGTGTATGCTGTTGGCACTCCCGCCCGTTGACAACTTGTTTTTCTTGCGATCGCCCCTCTCCTTCCCAAGAGTTTTGAGTACAGAAAAATAAAACCCATTCTGCTTTTTATATTAGAAATGTGTATGCTGTTGGCACTCCCTTCCGTTGACAACTTGTTTTTCTTGCGATAGCCCCTCTCCTTCCCAAGAGCTTTGAGTACAGCAAAATAAAGCCGATTCTGCCTTTTATATTAGAAATGTGTAGGCTGTTGGCACTCCCTTCCGTTGACAACTTGTTTTTCTTGCGATCGCCCCTCTCCTTCCCAAGAGCTTTGAGTACAGGAAAATGAAACCGATTATGCCTTTTATATTAGAAATGTGTATGCTGTTGGCACTCCCTTCCGTTGACAACTTGTTTTTCTTGCGATCGCCCCTCTCCTTCCCAAGAGCTTTGAGTACAGGAAAATAAAACCGATTCTGCCTTTTATATTAGAAATGTGTATGCTGTTGGCACTCCCTTCCGTTGACAACTTGTTTTTCTTGCGATCGCCCCTCTCCTTCCCAAGAGCTTTGAGTACAGGAAAATGAAACCGATTATGCCTTTTATATTAGAAATGTGTATGCTGTTGGCACTCCCTCCCATTGTCAACTTGTTTTTCTTGCGATCGCCCCTCTCCTTCCCAAGTGCTTTGAGTAGAGGAAAATAAAACCGATTCTGCCTTTTATATTAGAAATGTGTATGCTGTTGGCACTCCCGCCCGTTGACAACTTGTTTTTCTTGCGATCGCCCCTCTCCTTCCCAAGAGTTTTGAGTACAGAAAAATAAAACCCATTCTGCCTTTTATATTAGAAATGTGTATGCTGTTGGCACTCCCTTCCGTTGACAACTTGTTTTTCTTGCGATCGCCCTTCTCCTTCCCAAGAGCTTTGAGTACAGGAAAATAAAACCGATTCTGCCTTTTATATTAAAAATGTGTATGCTGTTGGCACTCCCTTCCGTTGACAACTTGTTTTTCTTGCGATCGCCCTTCTCTTTCCCAAGAGCTTTGAATACAGGAAAATAAAACCGATTCTGCCTTTTATATTAGAAATGTGTATGCTGTTGGCACTCCTTTCCGTTGACAACTTGTTTTTCTTGCGATGGCCCCTCTCCTTCCCAAGAGCTTTGAGTATAGGAAAATAAAACCGATTCTGCCTTTTATATTAGAAATGTGTATGCTGTTGGCACTCCCTTCCGTTGACAACTTGTTTTTCTTGCGATCGCCCCTCTCCTTCCCAAGAGCTTTGAGTACAGGAAAATGAAGCCGATTCTGCCTTTTATATTAGAAATGTGTATGCTGTTGGCACTCCCTCCCGTTGACAACTTGTTTTTCTTGCGATCGCCCCTCTCCTTCCCAAGAGCTTTGAGTATAGGAAAATAAAACCGATTCTGCCTTTTATATTAGAAATGTGTATGCTGTTGGCACTCCCGCCCGTTGACAACTTGTTTTTCTTGCGATCGCCCCTCTCCTTCCCAAGAGTTTTGAGTACAGAAAAATAAAACCCATTCTGCTTTTTATATTAGAAATGTGTATGCTGTTGGCACTCCCTTCCGTTGACAACTTGTTTTTCTTGCGATAGCCCCTCTCCTTCCCAAGAGCTTTGAGTACAGCAAAATAAAGCCGATTCTGCCTTTTATATTAGAAATGTGTAGGCTGTTGGCACTCCCTTCCGTTGACAACTTGTTTTTCTTGCGATCACCCCTCTCCTTCCCAAGAGCTTTGAGTACAGGAAAATAAAACCGATTCTGCCTTTTATATTAAAAATGTGTATGCTGTTGGCACTCCCTTCCGTTGACAACTTGTTTTTCTTGCGATCGCCCTTCTCTTTCCCAAGAGCTTTGAATACAGGAAAATAAAACCGATTCTGCCTTTTATATTAGAAATGTGTATGCTGTTGGCACTCCTTTCCGTTGACAACTTGTTTTTCTTGCGATGGCCCCTCTCCTTCCCAAGAGCTTTGAGTATAGGAAAATAAAACCGATTCTGCCTTTTATATTAGAAATGTGTATGCTGTTGGCACTCCCTTCCGTTGACAACTTGTTTTTCTTGCGATAGCCCCTCTCCTTCCCAAGAGCTTTGAGTACAGGAAAATGAAGCCGATTCTGCCTTTTATATTAGAAATGTGTATGCTGTTGGCACTCCCTCCCGTTGACAAGTTGTTTTTCTTGCGATCGCCCCTCGCCTTCCCAAGAGCTTTGAGTATAGGAAAATAAAACCGATTCTGCCTTTTATATTAGAAATGTGTATGCTGTTGGCACTCCCGCCCGTTGACAACTTGTTTTTCTTGCGATCGCCCCTCTCCTTCCCAAGAGCTTTGAGTACAGGAAAATAAAACCGATTCTGCATTTTATATTAGAAATGTGTATGCTGTTGGCACTCCCTTCCGTTGACAACTTGTTTTTCTTGCGATCGCCCCTCTCCTTCCCAAGAGCTTTGAGTACAGGAAAATAAAACCGATTCTGCATTTTATATTAGAAATGTGTATGCTGTTGGCACTCCCGCCCGTTGACAACTTGTTTTTCTTGCGATCGCCCCTCTCCTTCCCAAGAGTTTTGAGTACAGAAAAATAAAACCGATTCTGCCTTTTATATTAGAAATGTGTATGCTGTTGGCACTCCTTTCCGTTGACAACTTGTTTTTCTTGCGATGGCCCCTCTCCTTCCCAAGAGCTTTGAGTATAGGAAAATAAAACCGATTCTGCCTTTTATATTAGAAATGTGTATGCTGTTGGCACTCCCTTCCGTTGACAACTTGTTTTTCTTGCGATCGCCCCTCTCCTTCCCAAGAGCTTTGAGTACAGGAAAATGAAGCCGATTCTGCCTTTTATATTAGAAATGTGTATGCTGTTGGCACTCCCTCCCGTTGACAACTTGTTTTTCTTGCGATCGCCCCTCTCCTTCCCAAGAGCTTTGAGTATAGGAAAATAAAACCGATTCTGCCTTTTATATTAGAAATGTGTATGCTGTTGGCACTCCCGCCCGTTGACAACTTGTTTTTCTTGCGATCGCCCCTCTCCTTCCCAAGAGTTTTGAGTACAGAAAAATAAAACCCATTCTGCTTTTTATATTAGAAATGTGTATGCTGTTGGCACTCCCTTCCGTTGACAACTTGTTTTTCTTGCGATAGCCCCTCTCCTTCCCAAGAGCTTTGAGTACAGCAAAAT
The DNA here is from genome assembly GCA_034092305.1 of Diaprepes abbreviatus. Classification (NCBI taxonomy): domain Eukaryota; kingdom Metazoa; phylum Arthropoda; class Insecta; order Coleoptera; family Curculionidae; genus Diaprepes; species Diaprepes abbreviatus. The sequence continues at coordinate 3,110,693 of JASJET010000029.1, read as the reverse complement.
AAAGCCGATTCTGCCTTTTATATTAGAAATGTGTAGGCTGTTGGCACTCCCTTCCGTTGACAACTTGTTTTTCTTGCGATCGCCCCTCTCCTTCCCAAGAGCTTTGAGTACAGGAAAATGAAACCGATTATGCCTTTTATATTAGAAATGTGTATGCTGTTGGCACTCCCTTCCGTTGACAACTTGTTTTTCTTGCGATCGCCCCTCTCCTTCCCAAGAGCTTTGAGTACAGGAAAATAAAACCGATTCTGCCTTTTATATTAGAAATGTGTATGCTGTTGGCACTCCCTTCCGTTGACAACTTGTTTTTCTTGCGATCGCCCCTCTCCTTCCCAAGAGCTTTGAGTACAGGAAAATGAAACCGATTATGCCTTTTATATTAGAAATGTGTATGCTGTTGGCACTCCCTTCCATTGTCAACTTGTTTTTCTTGCGATCGCCCCTCTCCTTCCCAAGTGCTTTGAGTAGAGGAAAATAAAACCGATTCTGCCTTTTATATTAGAAATGTGTATGCTGTTGGCACTCCCGCCCGTTGACAACTTGTTTTTCTTGCGATCGCCCCTCTCCTTCCCAAGAGTTTTGAGTACAGAAAAATAAAACCCATTCTGCCTTTTATATTAGAAATGTGTATGCTGTTGGCACTCCCTTCCGTTGACAACTTGTTTTTCTTGCGATCGCCCTTCTCCTTCCCAAGAGCTTTGAGTACAGGAAAATAAAACCGATTCTGCCTTTTATATTAAAAATGTGTATGCTGTTGGCACTCCCTTCCGTTGACAACTTGTTTTTCTTGCGATCGCCCTTCTCTTTCCCAAGAGCTTTGAATACAGGAAAATAAAACCGATTCTGCCTTTTATATTAGAAATGTGTATGCTGTTGGCACTCCTTTCCGTTGACAACTTGTTTTTCTTGCGATGGCCCCTCTCCTTCCCAAGAGCTTTGAGTATAGGAAAATAAAACCGATTCTGCCTTTTATATTAGAAATGTGTATGCTGTTGGCACTCCCTTCCGTTGACAACTTGTTTTTCTTGCGATCGCCCCTCTCCTTCCCAAGAGCTTTGAGTACAGGAAAATGAAGCCGATTCTGCCTTTTATATTAGAAATGTGTATGCTGTTGGCACTCCCTCCCGTTGACAACTTGTTTTTCTTGCGATCGCCCCTCTCCTTCCCAAGAGCTTTGAGTATAGGAAAATAAAACCGATTCTGCCTTTTATATTAGAAATGTGTATGCTGTTGGCACTCCCGCCCGTTGACAACTTGTTTTTCTTGCGATCGCCCCTCTCCTTCCCAAGAGTTTTGAGTACAGAAAAATAAAACCCATTCTGCTTTTTATATTAGAAATGTGTATGCTGTTGGCACTCCCTTCCGTTGACAACTTGTTTTTCTTGCGATAGCCCCTCTCCTTCCCAAGAGCTTTGAGTACAGCAAAATAAAGCCGATTCTGCCTTTTATATTAGAAATGTGTAGGCTGTTGGCACTCCCTTCCGTTGACAACTTGTTTTTCTTGCGATCACCCCTCTCCTTCCCAAGAGCTTTGAGTACAGGAAAATAAAACCGATTCTGCCTTTTATATTAAAAATGTGTATGCTGTTGGCACTCCCTTCCGTTGACAACTTGTTTTTCTTGCGATCGCCCTTCTCTTTCCCAAGAGCTTTGAATACAGGAAAATAAAACCGATTCTGCCTTTTATATTAGAAATGTGTATGCTGTTGGCACTCCTTTCCGTTGACAACTTGTTTTTCTTGCGATGGCCCCTCTCCTTCCCAAGAGCTTTGAGTATAGGAAAATAAAACCGATTCTGCCTTTTATATTAGAAATGTGTATGCTGTTGGCACTCCCTTCCGTTGACAACTTGTTTTTCTTGCGATCGCCCCTCTCCTTCCCAAGAGCTTTGAGTACAGGAAAATGAAGCCGATTCTGCCTTTTATATTAGAAATGTGTATGCTGTTGGCACTCCCTCCCGTTGACAAGTTGTTTTTCTTGCGATCGCCCCTCGCCTTCCCAAGAGCTTTGAGTATAGGAAAATAAAACCGATTCTGCCTTTTATATTAGAAATGTGTATGCTGTTGGCACTCCCGCCCGTTGACAACTTGTTTTTCTTGCGATCGCCCCTCTCCTTCCCAAGAGCTTTGAGTACAGGAAAATAAAACCGATTCTGCATTTTATATTAGAAATGTGTATGCTGTTGGCACTCCCTTCCGTTGACAACTTGTTTTTCTTGCGATCGCCCCTCTCCTTCCCAAGAGCTTTGAGTACAGGAAAATAAAACCGATTCTGCATTTTATATTAGAAATGTGTATGCTGTTGGCACTCCCGCCCGTTGACAACTTGTTTTTCTTGCGATCGCCCCTCTCCTTCCCAACAGTTTTGAGTACAGAAAAATAAAACCGATTCTGCTTTTTATATTAGAAATGTGTATGCTGTTGGCACTCCCTTCCGTTGACAACTTGTTTTTCTTGCGATCGCCCCTCTCCTTCCCAAGAGCTTTGAGTACAGGAAAATGAAACCGATTCTGCCTTTTATATTAGAAATGTGTACGCTGTTGGCACTCCCTTCCGTTGACAACTTGTTTTTCTTGCGATCGCCCCTCTCCTTCCCAAGAGCTTTGAGTACAGGAAAATAAAACCGATTCTGCATTTTATATTAGAAATGTGTATGCTGTTGGCACTCCCGCCCGTTGACAACTTGTTTTTCTTGCGATCGCCCCTCTCCTTCCCAAGAGTTTTGAGTACAGAAAAATAAAACCGATTCTGCTTTTTATATTAGAAATGTGTATGCTGTTGGCACTCCCTTCCGTTGACAACTTGTTTTTCTTGCGATCGCCCCTCTCCTTCCCAAGAGCTTTGAGTACAGGAAAATGAAAACGATTCTGCCTTTTATATTAGAAATGTGTACGCTGTTGGCACTCCTTTCCGTTGACAACTTGTTTTTCTTGCGATCGCCCCTCTCCTTCCCAAGAGTTTTGAGTACAGAAAAATAAAACCGATTCTGCTTTTTATATTAGAAATGTGTATGCTGTTGGCACTCCCTTCCGTTGACAACTTGTTTTTCTTGCGATAGCCCCTCTCCTTCCCAAGAGCTTTGAGTACAGGAAAATAAAACCGATTCTGCCTTTTATATTAGAAATGTGTAGGCTGTTGGTACTCCCTTCCGTTGACAACTTGTTTTTCTTGCGATCGCCCCTTTCCTTCCCAAGAGCTTTGAGTACAGGAAAATAAAACCGATTCTGTCTTTTATATTAGAAATGCGTATGCTGTTGGCACTCCCTTCCGTTGACAACTTGTTTTTCTTGCGATCGCCCCTCTCCTTCCCAAGAGCTTTGAGTACAGGAAAATAAAACCGACTCTGCCTTTTATATTAGAAATGTGTATGCTGTTGGCACTCCCTCCCGTAGACAACTTGTTTTTCTTGCGATCGCCCCTCTCCTTCCCAAAAGTTTTGAGTACAGAAAAATAAAACCGATTCTGCTTTTTATATTAGAAATGTGTATGCTGTTGGCACTCCCTTCCGTTGACAACTTGTTTTTCTTGCGATAGCCCCTCCCCTTCCCAAGAGCTTTGAGTACAGGAAAATAAAACCGATTCTACCTTTTCTATTAGAAATGTGTATGCTGTTGGCACTCCCTTGCGTTGACAACTTGTTGTTCTTGCGATCGCCCCTCTCCTTCCCAAGAGCTTTGAGTACAGGAAAATAAAACCGACTCTGCCTTTTATATTAGAAATGTGTATGCTGTTGGCACTCCCTCCCGTAGACAACTTGTTTTTCTTGTGATTGCCCCTCTCTTTCCAAGAGTTTTAATTTCAGGAAAATAAAACCGATTCTGCCTTTTATGTTAGAAATAGGTATGCTGTTGGCACTCCCTCCCGTTGACAACTTTTTTTTTCTTGCGATCGCCCTTCTCTTTCCCAAGAGCTTTGAATACAGGAAAATAAAACCGATTCTGCCTTTTATATTAGAAATGTGTATGCTGTTGGCACTCCCTTCCGTTGACAACTTGTTTTTCTTGCGATCGCCCCTCTCCTTCCCAAGAGCTTTGAGTACAGGAAAATGAAACCGATTATGCCTTTTATATTAGAAATGTGTATGCTGTTGGCACTCCCTCCCATTGTCAACTTGTTTTTCTTGCGATCGCCCCTCTCCTTCCCAAGTGCTTTGAGTACAGGAAAATAAAACCGATTCTGCCTTTTATATTAGAAATGTGTATGCTGTTGGCACTCCCTACCGTTGACAACTTGTTTTTCTTGCGATCGCCCCTCTCCTTCCCAAGAGCTTTGAGTACAGGAAAATTAAGCCGATTCTGCCTTTTATATTAGAAATGTGTATGCTGTTGGCACTCCCTTCCGTTGACAACTTGTTTTTCTTGCGATCGCCCTTCTCCTTCCCAAGAGCTTTGAGTACAGGAAAATAAAACCGATTCTACCTTTTATATTAAAAATGTGTATGCTGTTGGCACTCCCTTCCGTTGACAACTTGTTTTTCTTGCGATCGCCCTTCTCTTTCCCAAGAGCTTTGAATACAGGAAAATAAAACCGATTCTGCCTTTTATATTAGAAATGTGTATGCTGTTGGCACTCCCTTCCGTTGAAAACTTGTTTTTCTTGCGATCGCCCCTCTCTTTCCCAAGAGCTTTGAGTACAGGAAAATAAAACCGATTCTGCCTTTTATATTAGAAATGTGTATGCTGTTGGCACTCCTTTCCGTTGACAACTTGTTTTTCTTGCGATCGCCCCTCTCCTTCCCAAGAGCTTTGAGTTCAGGAAAATAGAACCGATTCTGCCTTTTATATTAGAAATGTGTATGCTGTTGGCACTCCCTTCCGTTGACAACTTGTTTTTCTTGCGATCGCCCCTCTCCTTCCCAAGAGCTTTGAGTACAGGAAAATAAAACCGATTCTTCCTTTTATATTAGAAATGTGTATGCTGTTGGCACTCCCTTCCGTTGACAACTTGTTTTTCTTGCAATCGCCCCTCTGCTTCCCAAGAGCTTTGAGTACAGGAAAATAAAACCGATTCTGCCTTTTATATTAGAAATGTGTAAGCTGTTGGTACTCCCTTCCGTTGACAACTTGTTTTTCTTGCGATCGCCCCTCTCCTTCCCAAGAGCTTTGAGTACAGGAAAATAAAACCGATTCTGCCTTTCATATTAGAAATGTGTATGCTGTTGGCACTCCCTACCGTTGAAAACTTGTTTTTCTTGCGATCGCCCCTCTCCTTCCAAAGAGCTTTGAGTACAGGAAAATAAAACCGATTCTGCCTTTTATATTAGAAATGTGTATGCTGTTGGCACACCCTCCCGTTGACAACTTGTTTTTCTTGCGATCGCCCCTCTCCTTCCCAAGAGCTTTGAGTACAGGAAAATAAAACCGATTCTGCCTTTTATATTAGAAATGTGTATTCTGTTGGCACTCCCTTCCGTTGACAACTTGGTTTTCTTGGGATCTCCCCTCTCCTTCCCAAGAGCTTTGAGTACAGGAAAATAAAACCGATTCTGCCTTTTATATTAGAAATGTGTATGCTGTTGGCACTCCCTTCCGTTGACAACTTGTTTTTCTTGCGATCGCCCCTCACCTTCCCAAGAGCTTTGAGTACAGGAAAATAAAACCGATTCTGCCTTTTGTATTAGAAATGTGTATGCTGTTGGCACTCCTTTCCGTTGACAACTTGTTTTTCTTGCGATCGCCCCTCTCTTTCCCAAGAGCTTTGAGTACAGGAAAATAAAACCAATTCTGCCTTTTATATTAGAAATGTGTATGCTGTTGGCACTCCTTTGCGTTGACAATTTGTTTTTCTTGCGATCGCCCCTCTCCTTCCCAAGAGCTTTGAGTACAGAAAAATAAAACCGATTCTGCCTTTTATATTAGAAATGTATATGCTGTTAACACTCCCTTCCGTTGACAACTCGTTTTTCTTGCGATCGCCCCTCTCCTTCCCAAGAGCTTTGAGTACAGGAACATAAAACCGATTCTGCCTTTTATAATAGAAATGTGTATACTGTTGGCACTCCCTTCCGTTGACAACTTGTTTTTCTTGCGATCGCCCCTCAAGAGCTTTTAGTACAGGAAAATAAAACCGATTCTGCCTTTTATATTAGAAATGTGTATGCTTTTGGCACTCCCTCCCGTTGACAACTTGTTTTTCTTGTGATCGGCCCTCTCCTTTCCAAGAGCTTTGAGTACAGGAAAATAAAACCGATTCTTCCTTTTATGTTAGAAATGGGTATGCTGTTGGCAACCCTCCCGTTGACAACTTGTTTTTCTTGTGATCGCCCCTCTCTTTCCCAAGAGCTTTGAGTACAGGAAAATAAAACCGATTCTGCCTTTTATATTAGAAATGTGTATGCTGTTGGCACTCCCTTGCGTTGACAACTTGTTTTTCTTGCGATCGCCCCTCTCCTTCCTAAGAGCTTTGAGAACAGGAAAATAAAACCGATTCTGCCTTTTATGTTAGAAGCTGTTGGCACTCCCTCCCGTAGACAACTTGTTTTTCTTCTGGTCGCCCCTCTCTTTCCAAGAGCTTTAATTTCAGGAAAATAAAACCGATTCTGCCTTTTATATTAGAAATGTTTATGCTGTTGGCACTCCCTCCCGTTGACAACTTGTTTTTCTTGCTATCGCCCCTCTCCTTCCCAAGAGCTTTGAGTACAGGAAAATAAAACCGATTCTGCCTTTTATATTAGAAATGTGTATGCTGTTGGCACTCCCTCCCGTTTACAACTTGTTTTTCTTGCGATCGCCCCTCTCCTTCCCAATAGCTTTGAGTACAGGAAAATAAAACCGATTCTGCCTTTTATATTACAAATGTGTATGCTGTTGGCACTCCCTCTCGTTGACAACTTGTTTTTCTTGCAATCGCCCCTCTCTTTCCCAAGAGCTTTGAGTACAGGAAAATAAAACCGATTCTGCCTTTTATATTAGAAATATGTATGCTGTTGGCACTCCCTTCCGTTGACAACTTGTTTTTCTTGCGATCGCCCCTCTCCTTCCCAAGAGCTTTGAGTACAGGAAAATGAAGCCGATTCTGCCTTTTATATTAGAAATGTGTATGCTGTTGGCACTCCCTCCCGTTGACAACTTGTTTTTCTTGCGATCGCCCCTCTCCTTCCCAAGAGCTTTGAGTAGAGGAAAATAAAACCGATTCTGCCTTTTATATTAGAAATGTGTATGCTGTTGGCACTCCCGCCCGTTGACAACTTGTTTTTCTTGCGATCGCCCCTCTCCTTCCCAAGAGTTTTGAGTACAGAAAAATAAAACCCATTCTGCCTTTTATATTAGAAATGTGTATGCTGTTGGCACTCCCTTCCGTTGACAACTTGTTTTTCTTGCGATCGCCCCTCTCCTTCCCAAGAGCTTTGAGTACAGGAAAATGAAGCCGATTCTGCCTTTTATATTAGAAATGTGTATGCTGTTGGCACTCCCTCCCGTTGACAACTTGTTTTTCTTGCGATCGCCCTTCTCCTTCCCAAGAGCTTTGAGTACAGGAAAATAAAACCGATTCTGCCTTTTATATTAAAAATGTGTATGCTGTTGGCACTCCCTTCCGTTGACAACTTGTTTTTCTTGCGATCGCCCTTCTCTTTCCCAAGAGCTTTGGATACAGGAAAATAAAACCGATTCTGCCTTTTATATTAGAAATGTGTATGCTGTTGGCACTCCTTTCCGTTGACAACTTGTTTTTCTTGCGATGGCCCCTCTCCTTCCCAAGAGCTTTGAGTATAGGAAAATAAAACCGATTCTGCCTTTTATATTAGAAATGTGTATGCTGTTGGCACTCCCTTCCGTTGACAACTTGTTTTTCTTGCGATCGCCCCTCTCCTTCCCAAGAGCTTTGAGTACAGGAAAATGAAGCCGATTCTGCCTTTTATATTAGAAATGTGTATGCTGTTGGCACTCCCTCCCGTTGACAACTTGTTTTTCTTGCGATCGCCCCTCTCCTTCCCAAGAGCTTTGAGTATAGGAAAATAAAACCGATTCTGCCTTTTATATTAGAAATGTGTATGCTGTTGGCACTCCCGCCCGTTGACAACTTGTTTTTCTTGCGATCGCCCCTCTCCTTCCCAAGAGTTTTGAGTACAGAAAAATAAAACCCATTCTGCTTTTTATATTAGAAATGTGTATGCTGTTGGCACTCCCTTCCGTTGACAACTTGTTTTTCTTGCGATAGCCCCTCTCCTTCCCAAGAGCTTTGAGTACAGCAAAATAAAGCCGATTCTGCCTTTTATATTAGAAATGTGTAGGCTGTTGGCACTCCCTTCCGTTGACAACTTGTTTTTCTTGCGATCACCCCTCTCCTTCCCAAGAGCTTTGAGTACAGGAAAATAAAACCGATTCTGCCTTTTATATTAAAAATGTGTATGCTGTTGGCACTCCCTTCCGTTGACAACTTGTTTTTCTTGCGATCGCCCTTCTCTTTCCCAAGAGCTTTGAATACAGGAAAATAAAACCGATTCTGCCTTTTATATTAGAAATGTGTATGCTGTTGGCACTCCCTTCCGTTGACAACTTGTTTTTCTTGCGATCGCCCTTCTCTTTCCCAAGAGCTTTGAATACAGGAAAATAAAACCGATTCTGCCTTTTATATTAGAAATGTGTATGCTGTTGGCACTCCCTACCGTTGAAAACTTGTTTTTCTTGCGATCGCCCCTCTCCTTCCAAAGAGCTTTGAGTACAGGAAAATAAAACCGATTCTGCCTTTTATATTAGAAATGTGTATGCTGTTGGCACACCCTCCCGTTGACAACTTGTTTTTCTTGCGATCGCCCCTCTCCTTCCCAAGAGCTTTGAGTACAGGAAAATAAAACCGATTCTGCCTTTTATATTAGAAATGTGTATTCTGTTGGCACTCCCTTCCGTTGACAACTTGGTTTTCTTGGGATCTCCCCTCTCCTTCCCAAGAGCTTTGAGTACAGGAAAATAAAACCGATTCTGCCTTTTATATTAGAAATGTGTATGCTGTTGGCACTCCCTTCCGTTGACAACTTGTTTTTCTTGCGATCGCCCCTCTCCTTCCCAAGAGCTTTGAGTACAGGAAAATAAAACCGATTCTGCCTTTTATATTAGAAATGTGTATGCTGTTGGCACTCCTTTCCGTTGACAACTTGTTTTTCTTGCGATCGCCCCTCTCTTTCCCAAGAGCTTTGAGTACAGGAAAATAAAACCAATTCTGCCTTTTATATTAGAAATGTGTATGCTGTTGGCACTCCTTTGCGTTGACAATTTGTTTTTCTTGCGATCGCCCCTCTCCTTCCCAAGAGCTTTGAGTACAGAAAAATAAAACCGATTCTGCCTTTTATATTAGAAATGTATATGCTGTTAGCACTCCCTTCCGTTGACAACTCGTTTTTCTTGCGATCGCCCCTCTCCTTCCCAAGAGCTTTGAGTACAGGAACATAAAACCGATTCTGCCTTTTATAATAGAAATGTGTATGCTGTTGGCACTCCCTTCCGTTGACAACTTGTTTTTCTTGCGATCGCCCCTCAAGAGCTTTTAGTACAGGAAAATAAAACCGATTCTGCCTTTTATATTAGAAATGTGTATGCTTTTGGCACTCCCTCCCGTTGACAACTTGTTTTTCTTGTGATCAGCCCTCTCCTTTCCAAGAGCTTTGAGTACAGGAAAATAAAACCGATTCTTCCTTTTATGTTAGAAATGGGTTTGCTGTTGGCAACCCTCCCGTTGACAACTTGTTTTTCTTGTGATCGCCCCTCTTTTTCCCAAGAGCTTTGAGTACAGGAAAATAAAACCGATTCTGCCTTTTATATTAGAAATGTGTATGCTGTTGGCACTCCCTTGCGTTGACAACTTGTTTTTCTTGCGATCGCCCCTCTCCTTCCTAAGAGCTTTGAGAACAGGAAAATAAAACCGATTCTGCCTTTTATGTTAGAAGCTGTTGGCACTCCCTCCCGTAGACAACTTGTTTTTCTTCTGGTCGCCCCTCTCTTTCCAAGAGCTTTAATTTCAGGAAAATAAAACCGATTCTGCCTTTTATATTAGAAATGTTTATGCTGTTGGCACTCCCTCCCGTTGACAACTTGTTTTTCTTGCGATCGCCCCTCTCCTTCCCAAGAGCTTTGAGTACAGGAAAATAAAACCGATTTTGCCTTTTATATTAGAAATGTGTATGCTGTTGGCACTCCCTCCCGTTTACAACTTGTTTTTCTTGCGATCGCCCCTCTCCTTCCCAATAGCTTTGAGTACAGGAAAATTAAACCGATTCTGCCTTTTATATTACAAATGTGTATGCTGTTGGCACTCCCTCTCGTTGACAACTTGTTTTTCTTGCAATCGCCCCTCTCTTTCCCAAGAGCTTTGAGTACAGGAAAATAAAACCGATTCTGCCTTTTATATTAGAAATATGTATGCTGTTGGCACTCCCTTCCGTTGACAACTTGTTTTTCTTGCGATCGCCCCTCTCCTTCCCAAGAGCTTTGAGTACAGGAAAATGAAGCCGATTCTGCCTTTTATATTAGAAATGTGTATGCTGTTGGCACTCCCTCCCGTTGACAACTTGTTTTTCTTGCGATCGCCCCTCTCCTTCCCAAGAGCTTTGAGTAGAGGAAAATAAAACCGATTCTGCCTTTTATATTAGAAATGTGTATGCTGTTGGCACTCCCGCCCGTTGACAACTTGTTTTTCTTGCGATCGCCCCTCTCCTTCCCAAGAGTTTTGAGTACAGAAAAATAAAACCCATTCTGCCTTTTATATTAGAAATGTGTATGCTGTTGGCACTCCCTTCCGTTGACAACTTGTTTTTCTTGCGATCGCCCTTCTCCTTCCCAAGAGCTTTGAGTACAGGAAAATAAAACCGATTCTGCCTTTTATATTAAAAATGTGTATGCTGTTGGCACTCCCTTCCGTTGACAACTTGTTTTTCTTGCGATCGTTCTTCTCTTTCCCAAGAGCTTTGAATACAGGAAAATAAAACCGATTCTGCCTTTTATATTAGAAATGTGTATGCTGTTGGCACTCCTTTCCGTTGACAACTTGTTTTTCTTGCGATGGCCCCTCTCCTTCCCAAGAGCTTTGAGTATAGGAAAATAAAACCGATTCTGCCTTTTATATTAGAAATGTGTATGCTGTTGGCACTCCCTTCCGTTGACAACTTGTTTTTCTTGCGATCGCCCCTCTCCTTCCCAAGAGCTTTGAGTACAGGAAAATGAAGCCGATTCTGCCTTTTATATTAGAAATGTGTATGCTGTTGGCACTCCCTCCCGTTGACAAGTTGTTTTTCTTGCGATCGCCCCTCGCCTTCCCAAGAGCTTTGAGTATAGGAAAATAAAACCGATTCTGCCTTTTATATTAGAAATGTGTATGCTGTTGGCACTCCCGCCCGTTGACAACTTGTTTTTCTTGCGATCGCCCCTCTCCTTCCCAAGAGCTTTGAGTACAGGAAAATAAAACCGATTCTGCATTTTATATTAGAAATGTGTATGCTGTTGGCACTCCCTTCCGTTGACAACTTGTTTTTCTTGCGATCGCCCCTCTCCTTCCCAAGAGCTTTGAGTACAGGAAAATAAAACCGATTCTGCATTTTATATTAGAAATGTGTATGCTGTTGGCACTCCCGCCCGTTGACAACTTGTTTTTCTTGCGATCGCCCCTCTCCTTCCCAAGAGTTTTGAGTACAGAAAAATAAAACCGATTCTGCTTTTTATATTAGAAATGTGTATGCTGTTGGCACTCCCTTCCGTTGACAACTTGTTTTTCTTGCGATCGCCCCTCTCCTTCCCAAGAGCTTTGAGTACAGGAAAATGAAACCGATTCTGCCTTTTATATTAGAAATGTGTACGCTGTTGGCACTCCCTTCCGTTGACAACTTGTTTTTCTTGCGATCGCCCCTCTCCTTCCCAAGAGCTTTGAGTACAGGAAAATAAAACCGATTCTGCATTTTATATTAGAAATGTGTATGCTGTTGGCACTCCCGCCCGTTGACAACTTGTTTTTCTTGCGATCGCCCCTCTCCTTCCCAAGAGTTTTGAGTACAGAAAAATAAAACCGATTCTGCTTTTTATATTAGAAATGTGTATGCTGTTGGCACTCCCTTCCGTTGACAACTTGTTTTTCTTGCGATCGCCCCTCTCCTTCCCAAGAGCTTTGAGTACAGGAAAATGAAAACGATTCTGCCTTTTATATTAGAAATGTGTACGCTGTTGGCACTCCTTTCCGTTGACAACTTGTTTTTCTTGCGATCGCCCCTCTCCTTCCCAAGAGTTTTGAGTACAGAAAAATAAAACCGATTCTGCTTTTTATATTAGAAATGTGTATGCTGTTGGCACTCCCTTCCGTTGACAACTTGTTTTTCTTGCGATAGCCCCTCTCCTTCCCAAGAGCTTTGAGTACAGGAAAATAAAACCGATTCTGCCTTTTATATTAGAAATGTGTAGGCTGTTGGTACTCCCTTCCGTTGACAACTTGTTTTTCTTGCGATCGCCCCTTTCCTTCCCAAGAGCTTTGAGTACAGGAAAATAAAACCGATTCTGTCTTTTATATTAGAAATGCGTATGCTGTTGGCACTCCCTTCCGTTGACAACTTGTTTTTCTTGCGATCGCCCCTCTCCTTCCCAAGAGCTTTGAGTACAGGAAAAGAAAACCGACTCTGCCTTTTATATTAGAAATGTGTATGCTGTTGGCACTCCCTCCCGTAGACAACTTGTTTTTCTTGCGATCGCCCCTCTCCTTCCCAAAAGTTTTGAGTACAGAAAAATAAAACCGATTCTGCTTTTTATATTAGAAATGTGTATGCTGTTGGCACTCCCTTCCGTTGACAACTTGTTTTTCTTGCGATAGCCCCTCCCCTTCCCAAGAGCTTTGAGTACAGGAAAATAAAACCGATTCTGCCTTTTCTATTAGAAATGTGTATGCTGTTGGCACTCCCTTGCGTTGACAACTTGTTGTTCTTGCGATCGCCCCTCTCCTTCCCAAGAGCTTTGAGTACAGGAAAATAAAACCGACTCTGCCTTTTATATTAGAAATGTGTATGCTGTTGGCACTCCCTCCCGTAGACAACTTGTTTTTCTTGTGATTGCCCCTCTCTTTCCAAGAGTTTTAATTTCAGGAAAATAAAACCGATTCTGCCTTTTATGTTAGAAATAGGTATGCTGTTGGCACTCCCTCCCGTTGACAACTTTTTTTTTCTTGCGATCGCCCTTCTCTTTCCCAAGAGCTTTGAATACAGGAAAATAAAACCGATTCTGCCTTTTATATTAGAAATGTGTATGCTGTTGGCACTCCCTTCCGTTGACAACTTGTTTTTCTTGCGATCGCCCCTCTCCTTCCCAAGAGCTTTGAGTACAGGAAAATGAAACCGATTATGCCTTTTATATTAGAAATGTGTATGCTGTTGGCACTCCCTCCCATTGTCAACTTGTTTTTCTTGCGATCGCCCCTCTCCTTCCCAAGTGCTTTGAGTACAGGAAAATAAAACCGATTCTGCCTTTTATATTAGAAATGTGTATGCTGTTGGCACTCCCTACCGTTGACAACTTGTTTTTCTTGCGATCGCCCCTCTCCTTCCCAAGAGCTTTGAGTACAGGAAAATTAAGCCGATTCTGCCTTTTATATTAGAAATGTGTATGCTGTTGGCACTCCCTTCCGTTGACAACTTGTTTTTCTTGCGATCGCCCTTCTCCTTCCCAAGAGCTTTGAGTACAGGAAAATAAAACCGATTCTACCTTTTATATTAAAAATGTGTATGCTGTTGGCACTCCCTTCCGTTGACAACTTGTTTTTCTTGCGATCGCCCTTCTCTTTCCCAAGAGCTTTGAATACAGGAAAATAAAACCGATTCTGCCTTTTATATTAGAAATGTGTATGCTGTTGGCACTCCCTTCCGTTGAAAACTTGTTTTTCTTGCGATCGCCCCTCTCTTTCCCAAGAGCTTTGAGTACAGGAAAATAAAACCGATTCTGCCTTTTATATTAGAAATGTGTATGCTGTTGGCACTCCTTTCCGTTGACAACTTGTTTTTCTTGCGATCGCCCCTCTCCTTCCCAAGAGCTTTGAGTTCAGGAAAATAGAACCGATTCTGCCTTTTATATTAGAAATGTGTATGCTGTTGGCACTCCCTTCCGTTGACAACTTGTTTTTCTTGCGATCGCCCCTCTCCTTCCCAAGAGCTTTGAGTACAGGAAAATAAAACCGATTCTTCCTTTTATATTAGAAATGTGTATGCTGTTGGCACTCCCTTCCGTTGACAACTTGTTTTTCTTGCAATCGCCCCTCTGCTTCCCAAGAGCTTTGAGTACAGGAAAATAAAACCGATTCTGCCTTTTATATTAGAAATGTGTAAGCTGTTGGTACTCCCTTCCGTTGACAACTTGTTTTTCTTGCGATCGCCCCTCTCCTTCCCAAGAGCTTTGAGTACAGGAAAATAAAACCGATTCTGCCTTTCATATTAGAAATGTGTATGCTGTTGGCACTCCCTACCGTTGAAAACTTATTTTTCTTGCGATCGCCCCTCTCCTTCCAAAGAGCTTTGAGTACAGGAAAATAAAACCGATTCTGCCTTTTATATTAGAAATGTGTATGCTGTTGGCACACCCTCCCGTTGACAACTTGTTTTTCTTGCGATCGCCCCTCTCCTTCCCAAGAGCTTTGAGTACAGGAAAATAAAACCGATTCTGCCTTTTATATTAGAAATGTGTATTCTGTTGGCACTCCCTTCCGTTGACAACTTGGTTTTCTTGGGATCTCCCCTCTCCTTCCCAAGAGCTTTGAGTACAGGAAAATAAAACCGATTCTGCCTTTTATATTAGAAATGTGTATGCTGTTGGCACTCCCTTCCGTTGACAACTTGTTTTTCTTGCGATCGCCCCTCATCTTCCCAAGAGCTTTGAGTACAGGAAAATAAAACCGATTCTGCCTTTTGTATTAGAAATGTGTATGCTGTTGGCACTCCTTTCCGTTGACAACTTGTTTTTCTTGCGATCGCCCCTCTCTTTCCCAAGAGCTTTGAGTACAGGAAAATAAAACCAATTCTGCCTTTTATATTAGAAATGTGTATGCTGTTGGCACTCCTTTGCGTTGACAATTTGTTTTTCTTGCGATCGCCCCTCTCCTTCCCAAGAGCTTTGAGTACAGAAAAATAAAACCGATTCTGCCTTTTATATTAGAAATGTATATGCTGTTAACACTCCCTTCCGTTGACAACTCGTTTTTCTTGCGATCGCCCCTCTCCTTCCCAAGAGCTTTGAGTACAGGAACATAAAACCGATTCTGCCTTTTATAATAGAAATGTGTATACTGTTGGCACTCCCTTCCGTTGACAACTTGTTTTTCTTGCGATCGCCCCTCAAGAGCTTTTAGTACAGGAAAATAAAACCGATTCTGCCTTTTATATTAGAAATGTGTATGCTTTTGGCACTCCCTCCCGTTGACAACTTGTTTTTCTTGTGATCGGCCCTCTCCTTTCCAAGAGCTTTGAGTACAGGAAAATAAAACCGATTCTTCCTTTTATGTTAGAAATGGGTATGCTGTTGGCAACCCTCCCGTTGACAACTTGTTTTTCTTGTGATCGCCCCTCTCTTTCCCAAGAGCTTTGAGTACAGGAAAATAAAACCGATTCTGCCTTTTATATTAGAAATGTGTATGCTGTTGGCACTCCCTTGCGTTGACAACTTGTTTTTCTTGCGATCGCCCCTCTCCTTCCTAAGAGCTTTGAGAACAGGAAAATAAAACCGATTCTGCCTTTTATGTTAGAAGCTGTTGGCACTCCCTCCCGTAGACAACTTGTTTTTCTTCTGGTCGTCCCTCTCTTTCCAAGAGCTTTAATTTCAGGAAAATAAAACCGATTCTGCCTTTTATATTAGAAATGTTTATGCTGTTGGCACTCCCTCCCGTTGACAACTTGTTTTTCTTGCTATCGCCCCTCTCCTTCCCAAGAGCTTTGAGTACAGGAAAATAAAACCGATTCTGCCTTTTATATTAGAAATGTGTATGCTGTTGGCACTCCCTCCCGTTTACAACTTGTTTTTCTTGCGATCGCCCCTCTCCTTCCCAATAGCTTTGAGTACAGGAAAATAAAACCGATTCTGCCTTTTATATTACAAATGTGTATGCTGTTGGCACTCCCTCTCGTTGACAACTTGTTTTTCTTGCAATCGCCCCTCTCTTTCCCAAGAGCTTTGAGTACAGGAAAATAAAACCGATTCTGCCTTTTATATTAGAAATATGTATGCTGTTGGCACTCCCTTCCGTTGACAACTTGTTTTTCTTGCGATCGCCCCTCTCCTTCCCAAGAGCTTTGAGTACAGGAAAATGAAGCCGATTCTGCCTTTTATATTAGAAATGTGTATGCTGTTGGCACTCCCTCCCGTTGACAACTTGTTTTTCTTGCGATCGCCCCTCTCCTTCCCAAGAGCTTTGAGTAGAGGAAAATAAAACCGATTCTGCCTTTTATATTAGAAATGTGTATGCTGTTGGCACTCCCGCCCGTTGACAACTTGTTTTTCTTGCGATCGCCCCTCTCCTTCCCAAGAGTTTTGAGTACAGAAAAATAAAACCCATTCTGCCTTTTATATTAGAAATGTGTATGCTGTTGGCACTCCCTTCCGTTGACAACTTGTTTTTCTTGCGATCGCCCCTCTCCTTCCCAAGAGCTTTGAGTACAGGAAAATGAAGCCGATTCTGCCTTTTATATTAGAAATGTGTATGCTGTTGGCACTCCCTCCCGTTGACAACTTGTTTTTCTTGCGATCGCCCTTCTCCTTCCCAAGAGCTGTGAGTACAGGAAAATAAAACCGATTCTGCCTTTTATATTAAAAATGTGTATGCTGTTGGCACTCCCTTCCGTTGACAACTTGTTTTTCTTGCGATCGCCCTTCTCTTTCCCAAGAGCTTTGAATACAGGAAAATAAAACCGATTCTGCCTTTTATATTAGAAATGTGTATGCTGTTGGCACTCCTTTCCGTTGACAACTTGTTTTTCTTGCGATGGCCCCTCTCCTTCCCAAGAGCTTTGAGTATAGGAAAATAAAACCGATTCTGCCTTTTATATTAGAAATGTGTATGCTGTTGGCACTCCCTTCCGTTGACAACTTGTTTTTCTTGCGATCGCCCCTCTCCTTCCCAAGAGCTTTGAGTACAGGAAAATGAAGCCGATTCTGCCTTTTATATTAGAAATGTGTATGCTGTTGGCACTCCCTCCCGTTGACAACTTGTTTTTCTTGCGATCGCCCCTCTCCTTCCCAAGAGCTTTGAGTATAGGAAAATAAAACCGATTCTGCCTTTTATATTAGAAATGTGTATGCTGTTGGCACTCCCGCCCGTTGACAACTTGTTTTTCTTGCGATCGCCCCTCTCCTTCCCAAGAGTTTTGAGTACAGAAAAATAAAACCCATTCTGCTTTTTATATTAGAAATGTGTATGCTGTTGGCACTCCCTTCCGTTGACAACTTGTTTTTCTTGCGATAGCCCCTCTCCTTCCCAAGAGCTTTGAGTACAGCAAAATAAAGCCGATTCTGCCTTTTATATTAGAAATGTGTAGGCTGTTGGCACTCCCTTCCGTTGACAACTTGTTTTTCTTGCGATCACCCCTCTCCTTCCCAAGAGCTTTGAGTACAGGAAAATAAAACCGATTCTGCCTTTTATATTAAAAATGTGTATGCTGTTGGCACTCCCTTCCGTTGACAACTTGTTTTTCTTGCGATCGCCCTTCTCTTTCCCAAGAGCTTTGAATACAGGAAAATAAAACCGATTCTGCCTTTTATATTAGAAATGTGTATGCTGTTGGCACTCCCTTCCGTTGACAACTTGTTTTTCTTGCGATCGCCCTTCTCTTTCCCAAGAGCTTTGAATACAGGAAAATAAAACCGATTCTGCCTTTTATATTAGAAATGTGTATGCTGTTGGCACTCCCTACCGTTGAAAACTTGTTTTTCTTGCGATCGCCCCTCTCCTTCCAAAGAGCTTTGAGTACAGGAAAATAAAACCGATTCTGCCTTTTATATTAGAAATGTGTATGCTGTTGGCACACCCTCCCGTTGACAACTTGTTTTTCTTGCGATCGCCCCTCTCCTTCCCAAGAGCTTTGAGTACAGGAAAATAAAACCGATTCTGCCTTTTATATTAGAAATGTGTATTCTGTTGGCACTCCCTTCCGTTGACAACTTGGTTTTCTTGGGATCTCCCCTCTCCTTCCCAAGAGCTTTGAGTACAGGAAAATAAAACCGATTCTGCCTTTTATATTAGAAATGTGTATGCTGTTGGCACTCCCTTCCGTTGACAACTTGTTTTTCTTGCGATCGCCCCTCTCCTTCCCAAGAGCTTTGAGTACAGGAAAATAAAACCGATTCTGCCTTTTATATTAGAAATGTGTATGCTGTTGGCACTCCTTTCCGTTGACAACTTGTTTTTCTTGCGATCGCCCCTCTCTTTCCCAAGAGCTTTGAGTACAGGAAAATAAAACCAATTCTGCCTTTTATATTAGAAATGTGTATGCTGTTGGCACTCCTTTGCGTTGACAATTTGTTTTTCTTGCGATCGCCCCTCTCCTTCCCAAGAGCTTTGAGTACAGAAAAATAAAACCGATTCTGCCTTTTATATTAGAAATGTATATGCTGTTAGCACTCCCTTCCGTTGACAACTCGTTTTTCTTGCGATCGCCCCTCTCCTTCCCAAGAGCTTTGAGTACAGGAACATAAAACCGATTCTGCCTTTTATAATAGAAATGTGTATGCTGTTGGCACTCCCTTCCGTTGACAACTTGTTTTTCTTGCGATCGCCCCTCAAGAGCTTTTAGTACAGGAAAATAAAACCGATTCTGCCTTTTATATTAGAAATGTGTATGCTTTTGGCACTCCCTCCCGTTGACAACTTGTTTTTCTTGTGATCGGCCCTCTCCTTTCCAAGAGCTTTGAGTACAGGAAAATAAAACCGATTCTTCCTTTTATGTTAGAAATGGGTTTGCTGTTGGCAACCCTCCCGTTGACAACTTGTTTTTCTTGTGATCGCCCCTCTCTTTCCCAAGAGCTTTGAGTACAGGAAAATAAAACCGATTCTGCCTTTTATATTAGAAATGTGTATGCTGTTGGCACTCCCTTGCGTTGACAACTTGTTTTTCTTGCGATCGCCCCTCTCCTTCCTAAGAGCTTTGAGAACAGGAAAATAAAACCGATTCTGCCTTTTATGTTAGAAGCTGTTGGCACTCCCTCCCGTAGACAACTTGTTTTTCTTCTGGTCGCCCCTCTCTTTCCAAGAGCTTTAATTTCAGGAAAATAAAACTGATTCTGCCTTTTATATTAGAAATGTTTATGCTGTTGGCACTCCCTCCCGTTGACAACTTGTTTTTCTTGCGATCGCCCCTCTCCTTCCCAAGAGCTTTGAGTACAGGAAAATAAAACCGATTCTGCCTTTTATATTAGAAATGTGTATGCTGTTGGCACTCCCTCCCGTTTACAACTTGTTTTTCTTGCGATCGCCCCTCTTCTTCCCAATAGCTTTGAGTACAGGAAAATAAAACCGATTCTGCCTTTTATATTACAAATGTGTATGCTGTTGGCACTCCCTCTCGTTGACAACTTGTTTTTCTTGCAATCGCCCCTCTCTTTCCCAAGAGCTTTGAGTACAGGAAAATAAAACCGATTCTGCCTTTTATATTAGAAATATGTATGCTGTTGGCACTCCCTTCCGTTGACAACTTGTTTTTCTTGCGATCGCCCCTCTCCTTCCCAAGAGCTTTGAGTACAGGAAAATGAAGCCGATTCTGCCTTTTATATTAGAAATGTGTATGCTGTTGGCACTCCCTCCCGTTGACAACTTGTTTTTCTTGCGATCGCCCCTCTCCTTCCCAAGAGCTTTGAGTAGAGGAAAATAAAACCGATTCTGCCTTTTATATTAGAAATGTGTATGCTGTTGGCACTCCCGCCCGTTGACAACTTGTTTTTCTTGCGATCGCCCCTCTCCTTCCCAAGAGTTTTGAGTAGAGAAAAATAAAACCCATTCTGCCTTTTATATTAGAAATGTGTATGCTGTTGGCACTCCCTTCCGTTGACAACTTGTTTTTCTTGCGATCGCCCTTCTCCTTCCCAAGAGCTTTGAGTACAGGAAAATAAAACCGATTCTGCCTTTTATATTAAAAATGTGTATGCTGTTGGCACTCCCTTCCGTTGACAACTTGTTTTTCTTGCGATCGCCCTTCTCTTTCCCAAGAGCTTTGAGTATAGGAAAATAAAACCGATTCTGCCTTTTATATTAGAAATGTGTATGCTGTTGGCACTCCCTTCCGTTGACAACTTGTTTTTCTTGCGATCGCCCCTCTCCTTCACAAGAGCTTTGAGTACAGGAAAATGAAGCCGATTCTGCCTTTTATATTAGAAATGTGTATGCTGTTGGCACTCCCTCCCGTTGACAACTTGTTTTTCTTGCGATCGCCCCTCTCCTTCCCAAGAGCTTTGAGTATAGGAAAATAAAACCGATTCTGCCTTTTATATTAGAAATGTGTATGCTGTTGGCACTCCCGCCCGTTGACAACTTGTTTTTCTTGCGATCGCCCCTCTCCTTCCCAAGAGTTTTGAGTACAGAAAAATAAAACCCATTCTGCTTTTTATATTAGAAATGTGTATGCTGTTGGCACTCCCTTCCGTTGACAACTTGTTTTTCTTGCGATAGCCCCTCTCCTTCCCAAGAGCTTTGAGTACAGCAAAATAAAGCCGATTCTGCCTTTTATATTAGAAATGTGTAGGCTGTTGGCACTCCCTTCCG
Organism: Diaprepes abbreviatus; assembly: GCA_034092305.1. Classification (NCBI taxonomy): domain Eukaryota; kingdom Metazoa; phylum Arthropoda; class Insecta; order Coleoptera; family Curculionidae; genus Diaprepes; species Diaprepes abbreviatus. Next base: position 3,090,003 of record JASJET010000029.1, on the reverse strand, counting down.
TTGACAACTTGTTTTTCTTGCGATCACCCCTCTCCTTCCCAAGAGCTTTGAGTACAGGAAAATAAAACCGATTCTGCCTTTTATATTAGAAATGTGTATGCTGTTGGCACTCCCTCCCGTTGACAACTTGTTTTTCTTGCGATCGCCCCTCTCCTTCCCAAGAGCTTTGAGTACAGGAAAATTAAGCCGATTCTGCCTTTTATATTAGAAATGTGTATGCTGTTGGCACTCCCTTCCGTTGACAACTTGTTTTTCTTGCGATCGCCCTTCTCCTTCCCAAGAGCTTTGAGTACAGGAAAATAAAACCGATTCTGCCTTTTATATTAAAAATGTGTATGCTGTTGGCACTCCCTTCCGTTGACAACTTGTTTTTCTTGCGATCGCCCTTCTCTTTCCCAAGAGCTTTGAATACAGGAAAATAAAACCGATTCTGCCTTTTATATTAGAAATGTGTATGCTGTTGGCACTCCCTTCCGTTGACAACTTGTTTTTCTTGCGATCGCCCCTCTCTTTCCCAAGAGCTTTGAGTACAGGAAAATAAAACCGATTCTGCCTTTTATATTAGAAATGTGTATGCTGTTGGCACTCCTTTCCGTTGACAACTTGTTTTTCTTGCGATGGCCCCTCTCCTTCCCAAGAGCTTTGAGTATAGGAAAATAAAACCGATTCTGCCTTTTATATTAGAAATGTGTATGCTGTTGGCACTCCTTTCCGTTGACAACTTGTTTTTCTTGCGATGGCCCCTCTCCTTCCCAAGAGCTTTGAGTATAGGAAAATAAAACCGATTCTGCCTTTTATATTAGAAATGTTTATGCTGTTGGCACTCCCTCCCGTTGACAACTTGTTTTTCTTGCGATCGCCCCTCTCCTTCCCAAGAGCTTTGAGTACAGGAAAATAAAACCGATTCTGCCTTTTATATTAGAAATGTGTATGCTGTGGGCACTCCCTCCCGTTTACAACTTGTTTTTCTTGCGATCGCCCCTCTCCTTCCCAATAGCTTTGAGTACAGGAAAATAAAACCGATTCTGCCTTTTATATTACAAATGTGTATGCTGTTGGCACTCCCTCTCGTTGACAACTTGTTTTTCTTGCAATCGCCCCTCTCTTTCCCAAGAGCTTTGAGTACAGGAAAATAAAACCGATTCTGCCTTTTATATTAGAAATATGTATGCTGTTGGCACTCCCTTCAGTTGACAAATTGTTTTTCTTGCGATCGCCCCTCTCCTTCCCAAGAGCTTTGAGTACAGGAAAATGAAGCCGATTCTGCCTTTTATATTAGAAATGTGTATGCTGTTGGCACTCCCTCCCGTTGACAACTTGTTTTTCTTGCGATCGCCCCTCTCCTTCCCAAGAGTTTTGAGTACAGAAAAATAAAACCCATTCTGCTTTTTATATTAGAAATGTGTATGCTGTTGGCACTCCCTTCCGTTGACAACTTGTTTTTCTTGCGATAGCCCCTCTCCTTCCCAAGAGCTTTGAGTACAGCAAAATAAAACCGATTCTGCCTTTTATATTAGAAATGTGTAGGCTGTTGGCACTCCCTTCCGTTGACAACTTGTTTTTCTTGCGATCACCCCTCTCCTTCCCAAGAGCTTTGAGTACAGGAAAATAAAACCGATTCTGCCTTTTATATTAGAAATGTGTATGCTGTTGGCACTCCCTCCCGTTGACAACTTGTTTTTCTTGCAATCGCCCCTCTCCTTCCCAAGAGCTTTGAGTACAGGAAAATTAAGCCGATTCTGCCTTTTATATTAGAAATGTGTATGCTGTTGGCACTCCCTTCCGTTGACAACTTGTTTTTCTTGCGATCGCCCTTCTCCTTCCCAAGAGCTTTGAGTACAGGAAAATAAAACCGATTCTGCCTTTTATATTAAAAATGTGTATGCTGTTGGCACTCCCTTCCGTTGACAACTTGTTTTTCTTGCGATCGCCCTTCTCTTTCCCAAGAGCTTTGAACACAGGAAAATAAAACCGATTCTGCCTTTTATATTAGAAATGTGTATGCTGTTGGCACTCCCTTCCGTTGACAACTTGTTTTTCTTGCGATCGCCCCTCTCTTTCCCAAGAGCTTTGAGTACAGGAAAATAAAACCGATTCTGCCTTTTATATTAGAAATGTGTATGCTGTTGGCACTCCTTTCCGCTGACAACTTGTTTTTCTTGCGATGGCCCCTCTCCTTCCCAAGAGCTTTGAGTATAGGAAAATAAGACCGATTCTGCCTTTTATATTAGAAATGTGTATGCTGTTGGCACTCCTTTCCGTTGACAACTTGTTTTTCTTGCGATGGCCCCTCTCCTTCCCAAGAGCTTTGAGTATAGGAAAATAAAACCGATTCTGCCTTTTATATTAGAAATGTGTATGCTGTTGGCACTCCCTTCCGTTGACAACTTGTTTTTCTTGCGATCGCCCCTCTCCTTCCCAAGAGCTTTGAGTACAGGAAAATGAAGCCGATTCTGCCTTTTATATTAGAAATGTGTATGCTGTTGGCACTCCTGCCCGTTGACAACTTGTTTTTCTTGCGATCGCCCTCTCCTTCCCAAGAGCTTTGAGTATAGGAAAATAAAACCGATTCTGCCTTTTATATTAGAAATGTGTATGCTGTTGGCACTCCCTTCCGTTGACAACTTGTTTTTCTTGCGATCGCCCTTCTCCTTCCCAAGAGCTTTGAGTATAGGAAAATAAAACCGATTCTGCCTTTTATATTAGAAATGTGTATGCTGTTGGCACTCCCTTCCGTTGACAACTTGTTTTTCTTGCGATCGCCCTTCTCTTTCCCAAGAGCTTTGAATACAGGAAAATAAAACCGATTCTGCCTTTTATATTAGAAATGTGTATGCTGTCGGCACTCCCTTCCGTTGACAACTTGTTTTTCTTGCGATCGCCCCTCTCTTTCCCAAGAGCTTTGAGTACAGGAAAATAAAACCGATTCTGCCTTTTATATTAGAAATGTGTATGCTGTTGGCACTCCTTTCCGTTGACAACTTGTTTTTCTTGCGATCGCCCTTCTCCTTCCCTAGAGCTTTGAGTACAGGAAAATAAAACCGATTCTGCCTTTTATATTAGAAATGTGTATGCTGTTGGCACTCCCTTCCGTTGAAAACTTGTTTTTCTTGCGATCGCCCCTCTCCTTCCCAAGAGTTTTGAGTACAGGAAAATTTAACCGATTCTGCCTTTTATATTAGAAATGCGTATGCTGTTGGCACTCCCTCCCATTGACAACTTGTTTTTCTTGCGATCGCCCCTCTCCTTCCCAAGAGCTTTGAGTACAGGAAAATAAAACCGATTCTGCCTTTTATATTAGAAATGTGTATGCTGTTGGCACTCCCTTCCGTTGACAACTTGTTTTTCTTGCGATCGCCCCTCTCCTTCCCAAGAGCTTTGAGTACAGGAAAATGAAACCGATTATGCCTTTTATATTAGAAATGTGTATGCTGTTGGCACTCCCTCCCATTGTCAACTTGTTTTTCTTGCGATCGCCCCTCTCCTTCCCAGGTGCTTTGAGTACAGGAAAATAAAACCGATTCTGCCTTTTATATTAGAAATGTGTATGCTGTTGGCACTCCCTTCCGTTGACAACTTGTTTTTCTTGCGATCGCCCTTCTCCTTCCCAAGAGCTTTGAGTACAGGAAAATAAAACCGATTCTGCCTTTTATATTAAAAATGTGTATGCTGTTGGCACTCCCTTCCGTTGACAACTTGTTTTTCTTGCGATCGCCCTTCTCTTTCCCAAGAGCTTTGAATACAGGAAAATAAAACCGATTCTGCCTTTTATATTAGAAATGTGTATGCTGTTGGCACTCCCTTCCGTTGACAACTTGTTTTTCTTGCGATCGCCCCTCTCTTTCCCAAGAGCTTTGAGTACAGGAAAATAAAACCGATTCTGCCTTTTATATTAAAAATGTGTATGCTGTTGGCACTCCCTCCCGTAGACAACTTGTTTTTCTTGCGATCGCCCCTCTCCTTCCCAAGAGTTTTGAGTACAGAAAAATAAAACCGATTCTGCTTTTTATATTAGAAATGTGTATGCTGTTGGCACTCCCTTCCGTTGACAACTTGTTTTTCTTGCGATAGCCCCTCTCCTTCCCAAGAGCTTTGAGTACAGGAAAATAAAACCGATTCTGCCTTTTCTATTAGAAATGTGTATGCTGTTGGCACTCCCTTGCGTTGACAACTTGTTGTTCTTGCGATCGACCCTCTCCTTCCCAAGAGCTTTGAGTACAGGAAAATAAAATCGACTCTGCCTTTTATATTAGAAATGTGTATGCTGTTGGCACTCCCTCCCGTAGACAACTTGTTTTTCTTGTGATTGCCCCTCTCTTTCCAAGAGTTTTAATTTCAGGAAAATAAAACCGATTCTGCCTTTTATGTTAGAAATAGGTATGCTGTTGGCACTCCCTCCCGTTGACAACTTGTTTTTCTTGTGATCGCCCCTCTCTTTCCCAAGAGCTTTGAGTACAGGAAAATAAAACCGATTCTGCCTTTTATATTAGAAATGTGTATGCTGTTGGCACTCCCTTGCGTTGACAACTTGTTTTTCTTGTGATCGCCCCTCTCTTTCCAAGAGCTTTAAGTTCAGGAAAATGAAACCGATCCTGCCTTTTATATTAGAAATGTGTATGCTGTTGGCACTCCCTTCCGTTGACAACTTGTTTTTCTTGCGATCGCCCCACTCAATCCCTAGAGCTTTGAGTACAGGAAAATAAAACCGATTCTGCCTTTTATATTAGAAATGTGTATGCTGTTGGCACTCCCTTCCGTTGACAACTTGTTTTTCTTGCGATCGTCCCTCTCCTTCCCAAGAGCTTTGAGTACAGGAAAATGAAACCGATTATGCCTTTTATATTAGAAATGTGTATGCTGTTGGCACTCCCTCCCATTGTCAACTTGTTTTTCTTGCGATCGCCCCTCTCCTTCCCAAGTGCTTTGAGTACAGGAAAATAAAACCGATTCTGCCTTTTATATTAGAAATGTGTATGCTGTTGGCACTCCCTCCCGTTGACAACTTGTTTTTCTTGCGATCGCCCCTCTCTTTCCCAAGAGCTTTGAGTACAGGAAAATTAAGCCGATTCTGCCTTTTATATTAGAAATGTGTATGCTGTTGGCACTCCCTTCCGTTGACAACTTGTTTTTCTTGCGATCGCCCTTCTCCTTCCCAAGAGATTTGAGTACAGGAAAATAAAACCGATTCTACCTTTTATATTAAAAATGTGTATGCTGTTGGCACTCCCTTCCGTTGACAACTTGTTTTTCTTGCGATCGCCCTTCTCTTTCCCAAGAGCTTTGAATACAGGAAAATAAAACCGATTCTGCCTTTTATATTAGAAATGTGTATGCTGTTGGCACTCCCTTCCGTTGACAACTTGTTTTTCTTGCGATCGCCCCTCTCTTTCCCAAGAGCTTTGAGTACAGGAAAATAAAACCGATTCTGCCTTTTATATTAGAAATGTGTATGCTGTTGGCACTCCTTTCCGTTGACAACTTGTTTTTCTTGCAATCGCCCCTCTGCTTCCCAAGAGCTTTGAGTACAGGAAAATAAAACCGATTCTGCCTTTTATATTAGAAATGTGTAAGCTGTTGGTACTCCCTTCCGTTGACAACTTGTTTTTCTTGCGATCGCCCCTCTCCTTCCCAAGATCTTTGAGTACAGGAAAATAAAACCGATTCTGCCTTTCATATTAGAAATGTGTATGCTGTTGGCACTCCCTACCGTTGAAAACTTGTTTTTCTTGCGATCGCCCCTCTCCTTCCCAAGAGCTTTGAGTAGAGGAAAATAAAACCGATTCTGCCTTTTCTATTAGAAAAGTGTATGCTGTTGGCACTCCCTTCCGTTGGCAACTTGTTTTTCTTGCGATCGCCCCTCTCCTTCCAAAGAGCTTTGAGTACAGGAAAATAAAACCGATTCTGCCTTTTATATTAGAAATGTGTATGCTGTTGGCACACCCTCCCGTTGACAACTTGTTTTTCTTGCGATCGCCCCTCTCCTTCCCAAGAGCTTTGAATACAGGAAAATAAAACCGATTCTGCTTTTTATATTAGAAATGTGTATGCTGTTGGCACTCCCTCCCGTTGACAACTTGTTTTCCTTGCGTTCGCCCCTCTCCTTCCCAAGAGCTTTGAGTACAGGAAAATAAAACCGATTCTGCCTTTTATATTAGAAATGTGTATGCTGTTGGCACTCCCTTCCGTTGACAACTTGGTTTTCTTGAGATCTCCCCTCTCCTTCCCAAGAGCTTTGAGTACAAGAAAATAAAACCGATTCTGCCTTTTATATTAGAAATGTGTATGCTGTTGGCACTCCCTTCCGTTGACAACTTGTTTTTCTTGCGATCGCCCCTCTCCTTCCCAAGAGCTTTGAGTACAGGAAAATAAAACCGATTCTGCCTTTTATATTAGAAATGTGTATGCTGTTGGCACTCCTTTCCGTTGACAACTTGTTTTTCTTGCGATCGCCCCTCTCTTTCCCAAGAGCTTTGAGTACAGGAAAATAAAACCAATTCTGCCTTTTATATTAGAAATGTGTATGCTGTTGGCACTCCCTTGCGTTGACAATTTGTTTTTCTTGCGATCGCCCCTCTCCTTCCCAAGAGCTTTGAGTACAGAAAAATAAAACCGATTCTGCCTTTTATATTAGAAATGTATATGCTGTTAGCACTCCCTTCCGTTGACAACTCGTTTTTCTTGCGATCGCCCCTCTCCTGCCCAAGAGCTTTGAGTACAAGAACATAAAACCGATTCTGCCTTTTATAATAGAAATGTGTATGCTGTTGGCACTCCCTTCCGTTGACAACTTGTTTTTCTTGCGATCGCCCCTCAAGAGCTTTTAGTACAGGAAAATAAAACCGATTCTGCCTTTTATATTAGAAATGTGTATGCTTTTGGCACTCCCTCCCGTTGACAACTTGTTTTTCTTGTGATCGGCCCTCTCCTTTCCAAGAGCTTTGAGTACAGGAAAATAAAACCGATTCTTCCCTTTATGTTAGAAATGGGTATGCTGTTGGCCACCCTCCCGTTGACAACTTGTTTTTCTAGTGATCGCCCCTCTCTTTCCCAAGAGCTTTGAGTACAGGAAAATAAAACCGATTCTGCCTTTTATATTAGAAATGTGTATGCTGTTGGCACTCCCTCCCGTTGACAACTTGTTTTTCTTGCGATCGCCCCTCTCCTTCCCAAGAGCTTTGAGTACAGGAAAATAAAACCGATTCGGCCTTTTATGTTAGAAGCTGTTGGCACTCCCTCCCGTAGACAACTTGTTTTTCTTCTGGTCGCCCCTCTCTTTCCAAGAGCTTTAATTTCAGGAAAATAAAACCGATTCTGCCTTTTATATTACAAATGGGTATGCTGTTGGCACTCCCTCTCGTTGACAACTTGTTTTTCTTGCAATCGCCCCTCTCTTTCCCAAGAGCTTTGAGTACAGGAAAATAAAACCGATTCTGCCTTTTATATTAGAAATATGTATGCTGTTGGCACTCCCTTCCGTTGACAACTTGTTTTTCTTGCGATCGCCCCTCTCCTTCCCAAGAGCTTTGAGTACAGGAAAATGATGCCGATTCTGCCTTTTATATTAGAAATGTGTATGCTGTTGGCACTCCCTCCCGTTGACAACTTGTTTTTCTTGCGATCGCCCCTCTCCTTCCCAAGAGCTTTGAGTATAGGAAAATAAAACCGATTCTGCCTTTTATATTAGAAATGTGTATGCTGTTGGCACTCCCGCCCGTTGACAACTTGTTTTTCTTGCGATCGCCCCTCTCCTTCCCAAGAGTTTTGAGTACAGGAAAATAAAACCCATTCTGCCTTTTATATTAGAAATGTGTATGCTGTTGGCACTCCCTTCCGTTGACAACTTGTTTTTCTTGCGATCGCCCTTCTCCTTCCCAAGAGCTTTGAGTACAGGAAAATAAAACCGATTCTGCCTTTTATATTAAAAATGTGTATGCTGTTGGCACTCCCTTCCGTTGACAACTTGTTTTTCTTGCGATCGCCCTTCTCTTTCCCAAGAGCTTTGAATACAGGAAAATAAAACCGATTCTGCCTTTTATATTAGAAATGTGTATGCTGTTGGCACTCCTTTCCGTTGACAACTTGTTTTTCTTGCGATCGCCCCTCTCCTTCCCAAGAGCTTTGAGTACAGGAAAATGAAGCCGATTCTGCCTTTTATATTAGAAATGTGTATGCTGTTGGCACTCCCTTCCGTTGACAACTTGTTTTTCTTGCGATCGCCCTTCTCTTTCCCAAGAGCTTTGAATACAGGAAAATAAAACCGATTCTGCCTTTTATATTAGAAATGTGTATGCTGTTGGCACTCCCTTCCGTTGACAACTTGTTTTTCTTGCGATCGCCCCTCTCTTTCCCAAGAGCTTTGAGTACAGGAAAATAAAACCGATTCTGCCTTTTATATTAGAAATGTGTATGCTGTTGGCACTCCTTTCCGTTGACAACTTGTTTTTCTTGCGATGGCCCCTCTCCTTCCCAAGAGCTTTGAGTATAGGAAAATAAAACCGATTCTGCCTTTTATATTAGAAATGTGTATGCTGTTGGCACTCCTTTCCGTTGACAACTTGTTTTTCTTGCGATGGCCCCTCTCCTTCCCAAGAGCTTTGAGTATAGGAAAATAAAACCGATTCTGCCTTTTATATTAGAAATGTTTATGCTGTTGTCACTCCCTCCCGTTGACAACTTGTTTTTCTTTCGATCGCCCCTCTCCTTCCCAAGAGCTTTGAGTACAGGAAAATAAAACCGATTCTGCCTTTTATATTAGAAATGTGTATGCTGTTGGCACTCCCTCCCGTTTACAACTTGTTTTTCTTGCGATCGCCCCTCTCCTTCCCAATAGCTTTGAGTACAGGAAAATAAAACCGATTCTGCCTTTTATATTACAAATGTGTATGCTGTTGGCACTCCCTCTCGTTGACAACTTGTTTTTCTTGCAATCGCCCCTCTCTTTCCCAAGAGCTTTGAGTATAGGAAAATAAAACCGATTCTGCCTTTTATATTAGAAATATGTATGCTGTTGGCACTCCCTTCCGTTGACAAATTGTTTTTCTTGCGATCGCCCCTCTCCTTCCCAAGAGCTTTGAGTACAGGAAAATGAAGCCGATTCTGCCTTTTATATTAGAAATGTGTATGCTGTTGGCACTCCCTCCCGTTGACAACTTGTTTTTCTTGCGATCGCCCCTCTCCTTCCCAAGAGTTTTGAGTACAGAAAAATAAAACCCATTCTGCTTTTTATATTAGAAATGTGTATGCTGTTGGCACTCCCTTCCGTTGACAACTTGTTTTTCTTGCGATAGCCCCTCTCCTTCCCAAGAGCTTTGAGTACAGCAAAATAAAGTCGATTCTGCCTTTTATATTAGAAATGTGTAGGCTGTTGGCACTCCCTTCCGTTGACAACTTGTTTTTCTTGCGATCACCCCTCTCCTTCCCAAGAGCTTTGAGTACAGGAAAATAAAACCGATTCTGCCTTTTATATTAGAAATGTGTATGCTGTTGGCACTCCCTCCCGTTGACAACTTGTTTTTCTTGCGATCGCCCCTCTCCTTCCCAAGAGCTTTGAGTACAGGAAAATTAAGCCGATTCTGCCTTTTATATTAGAAATGTGTATGCTGTTGGCACTCCCTTCCGTTGACAACTTGTTTTTCTTGCGATCGCCCTTCTCCTTCCCAAGAGCTTTGAGTACAGGAAAATAAAACCGATTCTGCCTTTTATATTAAAAATGTGTATGCTGTTGGCACTCCCTTCCGTTGACAACTTGTTTTTCTTGCGATCGCCCTTCTCTTTCCCAAGAGCTTTGAATACAGGAAAATAAAACCGATTCTGCCTTTTATATTAGAAATGTGTATGCTGTTGGCACTCCCTTCCGTTGACAACTTGTTTTTCTTGCGATCGCCCCTCTCTTTCCCAAGAGCTTTGAGTACAGGAAAATAAAACCGATTCTGCCTTTTATATTAGAAATGTGTATGCTGTTGGCACTCCTTTCCGCTGACAACTTGTTTTTCTTGCGATGGCCCCTCTCCTTCCCAAGAGCTTTGAGTATAGGAAAATAAAACCGATTCTGCCTTTTATATTAGAAATGTGTATGCTGTTGGCACTCCCTTCCGTTGACAACTTGTTTTTCTTGCGATCGCCCCTCTCCTTCCCAAGAGCTTTGAGTACAGGAAAATAAAACCGATTCTGCCTTTTATATTAGAAATGTGTATGCTGTTGGCACTCCTTTCCGTTGACAACTTGTTTTTCTTGCGATCGCCCCTCTCTTTCCCAAGAGCTTTGAGTACAGGAAAATAAAACCAATTCTGCCTTTTATATTAGAAATGTGTATGCTGTTGGCACTCCCTTGCGTTGACAATTTGTTTTTCTTGCGATCGCCCCTCTCCTTCCCAAGAGCTTTGAGTACAGAAAAATAAAACCGATTCTGCCTTTTATATTAGAAATGTATATGCTGTTAGCACTCCCTTCCGTTGACAACTCGTTTTTCTTGCGATCGCCCCTCTCCTTCCCAAGAGCTTTGAGTACAGGAACATAAAACCGATTCTGCCTTTTATAATAGAAATGTGTATGCTGTTGGCACTCCCTTCCGTTGACAACTTGTTTTTCTTGCGATCGCCCCTCAAGAGCTTTTAGTACAGGAAAATAAAACCGATTCTGCCTTTTATATTAGAAATGTGTATGCTTTTGGCACTCCCTCCCGTTGACAACTTGTTTTTCTTGTGATCGGCCCTCTCCTTTCCAAGAGCTTTGAGTACAGGAAAATAAAACCGATTCTTCCCTTTATGTTAGAAATGGGTATGCTGTTGGCCACCCTCCCGTTGACAACTTGTTTTTCTAGTGATCGCCCCTCTCTTTCCCAAGAGCTTTGAGTACAGGAAAATAAAACCGATTCTGCCTTTTATATTAGAAATGTGTATGCTGTTGGCACTCCCTTGCGTTGACAACTTGTTTTTCTTGCGATCGCCCCTCTCCTTCCTAAGAGCTTTGAGAACAGGAAAATAAAACCGATTCTGCCTTTTATGTTAGAAGCTGTTGGCACTCCCTCCCGTAGACAACTTGTTTTTCTTCTGGTCGCCCCTCTCTTTCCAAGAGCTTTAATTTCAGGAAAATAAAACCGATTCTGCCTTTTATATTAGAAATGTTTATGCTGTTGGCACTCCCTCCCGTTGACAACTTGTTTTTCTTGCGATCGCCCCTCTCCTTCCCAAGAGCTTTGAGTACAGGAAAATAAAACCGATTCTGCCTTTTATATTAGAAATGTGTATGCTGTTGGCACTCCCTCCCGTTTACAACTTGTTTTTCTTGCGATCGCCCCTCTCTTTCCCAATAGCTTTGAGTACAGGAAAATAAAACCGATTCTGCCTTTTATATTACAAATGTGTATGCTGTTGGCACTCCCTCTCGTTGACAACTTGTTTTTCTTGCAATCGCCCCTCTCTTTCCCAAGAGCTTTGAGTACAGGAAAATAAAACCGATTCTGCCTTTTATATTAGAAATATGTATGCTGTTGGCACTCCCTTCCGTTGACAACTTGTTTTTCTTGCGATCGCCCCTCTCCTTCCCAAGAGCTTTGTGTACAGGAAAATGAAGCCGATTCTGCCTTTTATATTAGAAATGTCTATGCTGTTGGCACTCCCTCCCGCTGACAACTTGTTTTTCTTGCGATCGCCCCTCTCCTTCCCAAGAGCTTTGAGTATAGGAAAATAAAACCGATTCTGCCTTTTATATTAGAAATGTGTATGCTGTTGGCACTCCCGCCCGTTGACAACTTGTTTTTCTTGCGATCGCCCCTCTCCTTCCCAAGAGTTTTGAGTACAGAAAAATAAAACCCATTCTGCCTTTTATATTAGAAATGTGTATGCTGTTGGCACTCCCTTCCGTTGACAACTTGTTTTTCTTGCGATAGCCCCTCTCCTTCCCAAGAGCTTTGAGTACAGCAAAATAAAGCCGATTCTGCCTTTTATATTAGAAATGTGTAGGCTGTTGGCACTCCCTTCCGTTGACAACTTGTTTTTCTTGCGATCACCCCTCTCCTTCCCAAGAGCTTTGAGTACAGGAAAATAAAACCGATTCTGCCTTTTATATTAGAAATGTGTATGCTGTTGGCACTCCCTCCCGTTGACAACTTGTTTTTCTTGCGATTGCCCCTCTCCTTCCCAAGAGCTTTGAGTACAGGAAAATTAAGCCGATTCTGCCTTTTATATTAGAAATGTGTATGCTGCTGGCACTCCCTTCCGTTGACAACTTGTTTTTCTTGCGATCGCCCTTCTCTTTCCCAAGAGCTTTGAATACAGGAAAATAAAACCGATTCTGCCTTTTATATTAGAAATGTGTATGCTGTTGGCACTCCCTTCCGTTGACAACTTGTTTTTCTTGCGATCGCCCCTCTCTTTCCCAAGAGCTTTGAGTACAGGAAAATAAAACCGATTCTGCCTTTTATATTAGAAATGTGTATGCTGTTGGCACTCCTTTCCGTTGACAACTTGTTTTTCTTGCGGTGGCCCCTCTCCTTCCCAAGAGCTTTAAGTATAGGAAAATAAAACCGATTCTGCCTTTTATATTAGAAATGTGTATGCTGTTGACACTCCCTTCCGTTGACAACTTGTTTTTCTTGCGATCGCCCCTCTCCTTCCCAAGAGCTTTGAGTACAGGAAAATAAAACCGATTCTTCCTTTTATATTAGAAATGTGTATGCTGTTGGCACTCCCTTCCGTTGACAACTTGTTTTTCTTGTAATCGCCCCTCTGCTTCCCAAGAGCTTTGAGTACAGGAAAATAAAACCGATTCTGCCTTTTATATTAGAAATGTGTAAGCTGTTGGTACTCCCTTCCGTTGACAACTTGTTTTTCTTGCGATCGCCCCTCTCCTTCCCAAGAGCTTTGAGTACAGGAAAATAAAACCGATTCTGCCTTTCATATTAGAAATGTGTATGCTATTGGCACTCCCTTCCGTTGACAACTTGTTTTTTTTTTGCGATCGCCCCTCTCCTTCCCAAGAGCTTTGAGTACAGAAAAATAAAGCCGATTCTGCCTTTTATATTAGAAATATGTATGCTGTTGGCACTCCCTTCCGTTGACAACTTGTTTTTCTTGCGATCGCCCCTCTCCTTCCCAAGAGCTTTGAATACAGGAAAATAAAACCGATTCTGCCTTTTCTATTAGAAAAGTGTATGCTGTTGGCACTCCCTTCCGTTGACAACTTGTTTTTCTTGCGATCGCCCCTCTTTTTCCAAAGAGCTTTGGGTACAGGAAAATAAAACCGATTCTGCCTTTTATATTAGAAATGTGTATGCTGTTGGCACACCCTCCCGTTGACAACTTGTTTTTCTTGCGATCGCCCCTCTCCTTCCCAAGAGCTTTGAATACAGAAAAATAAAACCGATTCTGCTTTTTATATTAGAAATGTGTATGCTGTTGGCACTCCCTCCCGTTGACAACTTGTTTTCCTTGCGTTCGCCCCTCTCCTTCCCAAGAGCTTTGAGTACAGGAAAATAAAACCGATTCTGCCTTTTATATTAGAAATGTGAATGCTGTTGGCACTCCCTTCCGTTGACAACTTGGTTTTCTTGAGATCTCCACTCTCCTTCCCAAGAGCTTTGAATACAGGAAAATAAAACCGATTCTGCCTTTTATATTAGAAATGTGTATGCTGTAGGCACTCCCTTCCGTTGACAACTTGTTTTCCTTGCGATCGCCCCTCTCCTTCCCAAGAGCTTTGAGTACAGGAAAATAAAACCGATTCTGCCTTTTATATTAGAAATGTGTATGCTGTTGGCACTCCTTTCCGTTGACAACTTGTTTTTCTTGCGATCGCCCCTCTCTTTCCCAAAAGCTTTGAGTACAGGAAAATAAAACCAATTCTGCCTTTTATATTAGAAATGTGTATGCTGTTGGCACTCCCTTGCGTTGACAATTTGTTTTTCTTGCGATCGCCCCTCTCCTTCCCAAGAGCTTTGAGTACAAAAAAATAAAACCGATTCTGCCTTTTATATTAGAAATGTATATGCTGTTAGCACTCCCTTCCGTTGACAACTCGTTTTTCTTGCGATCGCCACTCTCCTTCCCAAGAGCTTTGAGTACAGGAAAATGAAACCGATTCTGCCTTTTATAATAGAAATGTGTATGCTGTTGGCACTCCCTTCCGTTGACAACTTGTTTTTCTTGCGATCGCCCCTCAAGAGCTTTTAGTACAGGAAAATAAAACCGATTCTGCCTTTTATAATAGAAATGTGTATGCTGTTGGCACTCCCTTCCGTTGACAACTTGTTTTTCTTGCGATCGCCCCCCTCCTTCATAAGAGCTTTGAGTACAGGAAAATAAAACCGATTCTGCCTTTTATATTAAAAATGTGTATGCTGTTGGCACTCCCTCCGTTGACAACTTGTTTTTCTTGTGATCGCCCCTCTCTTTCCCAAGAGCTTTGAGTACATTAAAATAAAACCGATTCTGCCTTTTATATTAGAAATGTGTATGCTGTTGGCACTCCCTAGCGTTGACAACTTGTTTTTCTTGCGATCGCCCCTCTCCTTCCCAAGAGCTTTGAGTACAGGAAAATAAAACCGATTCTGCCTTTTATATTAGAAATGTGTATGCTGTTGGCACTCCCTCCCGTAGACAACTTCTTTTTCTTGTGATCGCCCCTCTCTTTCCAAGAGCTTTAAATTCAGGAAAATAAAACCGATTCTGCCTTTTATATTAGAAATGTGTATGCTGTTGGCACTCCCTTCCGTTGACAACTTGTTTTTCTTGAGATCGCCCCTCTCCTTCCCAAGAGCTTTGAGTACAGGAAAATAAAACCGATTCTGCCTTTTATATTAGAAATGTGTATGCTGTTGGCACTCCCTTCCGTTGACAACTTGTTTTTCTTGAGATCGCCCCTCTCCTTCCCAAGAGCTTTGAGTACAGGAAAATAAAACCGATTCTTCCTTTTATATTAGAAATGTGTATGCTGTTGGCACTCCCTTCCGTTGACAACTTGTTTTTCTTGCAATCGCCCCTCTGCTTCCCAAGAGCTTTGAGTACAGGAAAATAAAACCGATTCTTCCTTTTATATTAGAAATGTGTATGCTGTTGGCACTCCCTTCCGTTGACAACTTGTTTTTCTTGCAATCGCCCCTCTGCTTCCCAAGAGCTTTGAGTACAGGAAAATAGAACCGATTCTGCCTTTTATATTAGAAATGTGTATGCTGTTGGCACTCCCTCCCGTTGAAAACTTGTTTTTCTTGCGATCGCCCCTCTCCTTCCCAAGAGCTTTGAGTAGAGGAAAATAAAACCGATTCTGCCTTTTATATTAGAAATGTGTATGCTGTTGGCACTCCCTTCCGTTGACAACCTGTTTTTTTTGCGATCGCCCCTCTCCTTCCCAAGAGCTTTGAGTACAGAAAAATAAAGCCGATTCTGTCTTTTATATTAGAAGTGTGTATGCTGTTGGCACTCCCTTCCGTTGACAACTTGATTTTCTAGCGATCGCCCCTCTCCTTCCCAAGAGCTTTGAGTACAGGAAAATAAAACCGATTCTGCCTTTTATATTAGAAATGTGTATGCTGTTGGCACCCCCTCCCGTTGACAACTTGTTTTTCTTGCGATCGCCCCTCTCCTTCCCAAGAGCTTTGAGTACAGGAAAATAAAACCGATTCTTCCTTTTATACAGGGTGATTCAAAAATCGATCACGAAACTTAAGTGGGTGATTCTACTTGACAAAATAAGGGTAGAGCTTCATATATTTTTTTTTCAAAATGTCATTCGTTTTCGAGTTACAAGCCGTCCAAGTTCAAGTTTTTATTTTTTTTTTGAATTACTCGCTTACAGGAAAACCGATTTGACTAATATTTGAAAGATGGGCTAAGTCTTCTGCGCTTCATCATTTTAGTAACAATTCATATTGATTGTTTGCCGCTAGAGGGCACTTTACCTACATTGAAAATTGTTTTTTTGTCATAATTTTTTAGTGTTGACAGCTACAGTAGTTTTTGGCATAATTTCTGAAAGACTGATGCCAGGCCTTTAAAAAAGGTGCTCCTTATTTACATCGCTAAACCCAACGGTTTAGACGTAAATCACCCTTAAAAATTAAGTGGTAAATTTACTTTTCTCATTTCATTACCACCAGCTACCAGGTAAATAGCTATCAAAGTATACTAGAGCTGTCAGTTTAACATCAAATAAATTCGCTTTTTAAACTATTTAATTTATAATCTTAAAATAACTAATAATGGCTAATCAGTAAATATTCATATTATGGATTATTGCGATATACATTTAATTGATAAAAATTAATGAAACAGTACTAAACAAACTAAAAAAGATTCTCAAAATGTTCCCCATTTTCTTCCATACATTTCCTAACACTCTTCAAAAAATGTCGCCTAACTCGATGAAAAATTCCTGGTGTTTCTTTAATAATTTGGCACTTTTCGATTATCCTGAAGCGAAGATCCTCGACGTTGATTACTGGAATATCGTACACCAATTGTTTCAAATGACCCCAAAAGAAAAAATCCATAGGATTAAGGTCTGGTGACCTCGCTGCCCATGCCAATGGTCCACTTCGTCCTATCCATCGCTCAGGATACGTTGCATTCAAATACTGTCGGACACGTATACTAAAGTGGGGCGGAGCTCCGTCTTGGAGGATCCACATGTTGGCCCTTACTTCCAATGGCACATCTTCCAGATACAATGGGAGATGGATTTTGGATAAAATCTAAGTATACGTCACCAGTTAATGGGCCATCAAAGAAATGAGGACCAATAAGGTAATCTCCTATTATCCCTGCCCACACAAGTAGTGGGAATAGGGGGCTTCTAGTTGACCCCCCCACCACTTTTTTGATTGGTCAGCCAAGAATGACCTTGTTTCTGATTGGCTGCCCAAGTTCGCCCCCTATTCCGATTGGTTTCATAAACTCCGCCTCTTTTTGCTCCACCTCCTACCTCCTTCCTAACCACCACAGTAGTTGGAGGGGAGCTGGTAGCAGTTGGAGGGGAGCTGGTAGCAGTTGGAGGGGAGCTGGTATTTTAAACGATCGAATCTGAGCGAACTTCAGTCATTCGTGCGCGATGTCAAATAGCGACCAACAACAACAACAACAGCAACTCATTGAACGTGTAGGCCAAGTAATAATTTCCTACCAAAAACACGGAAAAAATCTTACCGATTTTGAAGATCAAGACTTGGCCTTCTTTCCCATCAACTACTTGAAAACATTCGTCGATTCACTTAGTTTACAACAAATTTGGAACAGGTTGCCGGAAAATTATAGAAGTGACGAAGAATTGCAGCTAAATTTGCCGTGTTTTAAACACTATCCACTATATCAACACCACATAGACGGCCCGCCATTATCAATTAAAAAGTGTTGTAAAATTAAAAAATAGTGTGAACAAGTGAATCGAGTTTCATCGGACAGTCTTCGAAATGGATCAGACACATGTATATTTAGATTCTGCTTGTGATGAAACGATCCAGTCAATGTACAAAGATGAAACAACTCATTTTAACTTGGCTGGAAGAGGAAAGTTTCACGCAAGACAGGATTCTCTGATCACTATTGATCGAAATAATTTCGAAGACGACGATGAAGATGAAGAAGATGATGGGATAGAGGATAATGGCGTTCCAAACGGGTGTGGAGAAGAGGGGCTCGTGAAAGTGGCAAAAATAAATGCAAGTGATACATTGACACCAAATTACCTTACGCGAGAAGTGTGCGTTTTTCAATCTTATGTCGTAATTATTTCATCTTCTGGCGGTGCATATAATTTATGTTGTGAATGTTACTATATACATGCTTTAAATTGCCCAAATGGGAAAAATAATTTTGTTAATAGCCACTATAAACGATCCTTTATATGTTGCGAAAAAGATCTGCAATGCAACACGTGTGAAAACGATTTATTCATAACAACTCCTTCACAAGCATGTATAATATGTAACAAACCAGAACTAAAGAATATGCAAAACCATCTAATCGAAAAATCAAATTTTAAATAAATTTATTTCACTTGCACTTATTCATGCACTATGGCGTTTTTAATATTAAGTTTAAGTTTAAAATATTTTATAAGAATTTAGATTTTGTTCTGCTAAGTTAAATAAATATAAGAAACTATGTAAATAAATATAAGGGAATGATGTGAATAAATAAGAATTTGTATTTATTCCCATTGAAAGAAATTATAATTTTGTTCTTTCAGTGTAGAATAATTCTTTTCAAATAATATGCACAACAACCCTACCGATAAATCAAATTTAAATAAATGAATTTGATACTCCACTTGAATTTATTCATGCACCCTAGTAGTTTTTGAATATTAAGTTTAAAATGTCAACTAATTTAAATAAGATTTCATATAAAATATAAGTTGTAAGATATAAGTTATAAGATATATATTAAGTTTAAGTTAAATAAATATAAGGGTGCCATCTAAATAAATAGAAATTTGTTTATATTAAGATTTGAAGAACTAATGATTTTGTTCTTTCAGTGTAGAATAATTTTTTCTACATAATATGCACAATCAATCCTATCGATAAATTGAATTTTAAATAAATGAATTTGATACTGCACTTGAATTTATTCATTCACCCTAGTATTTTTTAATATTAAGTTTAAAATGTCAACTAAGACATTTAAATAAGATTTTATATATAAGATAAAGAACAATTAGGTTTAATTCCCTGACAACAGACTATGATTTATTCTTCCATGTTAAAAAAAAAACCTAGTTTTCATTACTATGCTTGTAAAAAAATTATATTCATCCTATTCATAATAATTCTTTCAAGTTAAAGAAACTTGGTTATTAGGTGTGATTCTGTATAAGAAATAGAAAAAAATAAAATATTTTCTTCAACGACTTTGTTTTTTATTATTCCTATATCCAAAATACAAATATACATATATACATAAATACATATTTATAATTTATACCATTTTGGCTTGCCAATTGCTGCTGTCTGCCAGAGGTTGCTGCTGCATGCCAGAGGTTGCTGCTGCATGCCAGAGGTTGCTGTTGTCTGCCATAGGCTGCTGCTTTGCCATCGGTTGTTGTTGTTGTCTGCCAGAGGTTGCTGCTCTGCAAGAGGTTGCTGCTCTGCAAGAGGCCAATTTATAATTTATAATTTATTGGCCTCTTGCATTTTCGAGGGTAACTCTGCCTTCGCTGCTGCTGCTGTTGTTGTTGCTGTTGTTGTGTCTGCTCCTGATGCTGTTGATGTTGCTGTTGATGTTGCTGTTGCTGCTGTGGCCTCTTGCATTTTCGAGGGTAACTCTGCCTTCGCTGCTGCTGCTGTTGTTGTTGCTGTTGTTGTGGCTGCTCCTGATGCTGTTGATGTTGCTGTTGATGTTGCTGTTGCTGCTGTGGCCTCTTACACTTTCGAGGGTAACTCTGCCTTCGCTGCTGCTGTTGTTGCTGTGGTTGTGGCTGCTCCTGCTGCTGCTGCTGTTGTTGCTGCTGTTGTTGTGGCTGCTCCCGCTGCTGCTCCCGCTGCTGCTCCTGCTGCTGTTGTTGCTGCTCCTGCTGCTGTGGCTGTTGCTGATAAACCGGCAGAGGCTGCATTCTCATTATTTCATCCAGAGCTCGGTCAAATTCGACGGGCTCTGGATCTAAGGAGGGCTCAAACATATTGAGGAATTCCTCACTTGGCAAATCATCCATGAGGAATTCATCATTAAATTCCTCTTCCAAAAATTCAGCCTCTGACGGCGGCGGCCACATCACAGTGTCTTCTGAATCCGGTGAAAGGCTTCTTAGGCTATCCATCAGGTTCGCCTGATGCTCTAAGAAGCCTATAAAATCTTCCAGAGTCAACACGATGAAGGTACTCATGTTATTCAATGAATGCTAAGTCAAGACGCTGTAAATCCTTATATACAATACTGAAATACCACTTTTCCTACCTCCAGCGGCAAAACCAGTCCGAAGAATGAGAAGAAGAAGAAGGCAAAGATAGCGTGAACTCGAGAGAGGTCGTTCAACGGTCGTAAGTTGTTTTGTTCTTAAGAAAATGACGAGTAAAGAGGAGAAGAAAAAAAAAAAAAAAGTTGTTTTTTGGAATAATATAAAAAACGAAAAAAAAAAAAAAAAAAATTAAAAAAAAAAATTAAAAAAAAATTTTAAAAAAAAAAAAAAAAAATGTTTTTTATATTATTCCAAAAAACAACTTTTTTTTTTTTCTTCTTCTCCTCTTTACTCGTCATTTTCTTAAGAACAAAACAACTTACGACCGTTGAACGACCTCTCTCGAGTTCACGGTCTCACGGTTCCCGTCGTACCATGCAGTGCCACGCCGTACCAGCCGGTACCAGGCTCTTGGCTGCTTTAAAAGGCGGCTGGGTACGAAGCGTCTCTTCAGTTTACATCTCGCTATTAGCGTACGCTTGTAAAATTATCGAATCGATTTTAATATATCTTGATAGTCGGATTTATTTCGTGTGACGTAGTGACATATTATTAATTTTCATTTGGTTTGTATTGTTGATTTCATATTTTTGATTTAATATTTTTGACTTAATACTTTGGATTTTTAATTAATTTTTATTTCATCTTTTAAAAGCCAATCTTTGATTGATTTTTTCATTTTTGTGGATTTTTTTTATTGATTTTTTATTGATTTTTTGATTTTTTTATTGATTCATAATTTTTTTATTTTTTAATTTATAATTTAAAATGTCATTTTTAAATGTAAAAATTGAAAACATCGACTTAACAGCCTTCGATTTAAACGACGCTTGCCTTGTGCATGATTTGATTGATTGTTCATTTTGTGGGCTAAGCGACGAGGAGCTAGATATTAAATTTAGGGAAATTGATATTAATACATTTAACAATTCATCTGAATCTGGCGATTCTTCCGAAATTGGTGAAAGCGATATTTTGACACAGCTCTTAAAAGTTTTGGATGAATCTATTATCCCTGATATTCCTCAAGAACCTCTTGAAACAATTAATTTCGATGATTTAAATAATGATATATTAAGGAAAAATTTAATTAACAATTCTGAAATAAATGAGGGATATAATTTGGAACAACTTTTAGATATATTAGAAGGGGGTGAAATTTGTGAAAATAGCTCAGGGCAAAATTTAATTAAGGGTGATGTGGAATATCAGGAGACTTTTGAGAGCTGTGAGGAACAAAATAATAAGGGGGTTTTAAACAATAATAATAATGGGGTTGGTAACGAGGGAGCTTTAAATAATGATAAGAGGATTGGCATTGGGGGTTTTTCGAAAAATAATATGGAAGAGGTTTATCGCCCCCACTATTCGCCAATTTCAGATGCATCGTCAGATTCATCAGAAGATTCCAACGACAGCGTTGAGACTGTTATAAACGTCTCAGCCAAAGCTCAGCATAATTTTATTAAAGTGTTGGATCAAAATTTAATTGAAGGGTTGGATCAAAATTTTATTCAGGGGTTTGAACAACCATCCAAATTTGGCTATACCAGAAATTCAGTAAATTCGGTAGATGTTTTTGATTTGAGTTGTGGCGAAATTGTGGGGGACATTGAGGTATATACTTATACTGAAAATTTTGAAGATGAGCAGCCTCAATGTCCCTTAATTTCTTCCTGTAATCAAAATCAATTTTTGAAAAATCCTTCTGGCCTAAATTTAGAACAAAGTTCTGAAAATTTAATTGAAAAAAATTTACCCAAAAAACGTTCTTTATCAGAAACAAATGATTGTTCAGATTTAAAAAAGTCAAAATTGGACGGTGATATTTCTAGTTCCCAAACTTTAGGGGCACAAATTTCAAAAAATTCTTTACCAGTCGCTGTAACAACAGCTCCGAAAATCAATCCAACAAATAAAGTCGCTATTGGAGAATTAGATAAGTTTCTACATAAGAAAACTAAGCCGAGCTTAAATAGGAATGAAACAAGGTGTGCCACATCTAGATTTAAGTCAATGGTTTATTCCTATTTAAACTTAGATAATATATGTAATAATTTATCTAATTCGACTTTAAAAGACGTTAAAAATTGTATTCAACGACAAGGCGATCTTCTTTTAAATTTGGGAAATATATTTTTTAAAAAAAATCCATGTTTTTCTTCAAATTAAAAAGTGAATCCAAAAGTTAATTCAAAAGTAAATCCAAAAGTTTTCTAAATTGCGCGAGCTGAAAAAATTGCTAATTATTCTATGTCATTGGGTCTTGATAGATCAAAATTGTATTTATTTAAAAGCGACACGGCCCTAACCGATTCCATTTTAAAATGACTCTCCTTTGCACACACTGCTTAAGAGAATTTAAAAGAAAATCACATATTGTACGCCACCTTCGAGAAAATGTTGTTAATAACGAAAACACCTTTAACTTGGAAGATTATATAATTAATCGTAAGTATTTTTTTATAACATATTTAGCTATAATTTTCCTTTTAATTTTTCTTTTTATTATTAATAAAGGTTTACAGAGGAATTAAAAAATAATAATTGTTTCAGTTGATGAACTACTTTCAAGACCTCCAATGCGATTTTGCCAAGATTGTGAAGTAAATGTCAAATCTAATTCCTGGAGCACACACTTGAGGACAAATATTCATAAAAACAGGAGCTGCATAAAATATGGAAATGGAATTGACATTATCAGGAGTGCATTTAAATGTCGAATAGCTTCCTACAGAATATATTCGCAGAATTATCACATCGACATCAAAAAGTTTCAGCAAGATATTGGTAATAAAGTGCAAACATTAATACGCCAGCGTCAACAAGAATTTACATGTGCTAAAGTAAATTTGGAATTATTTGGAATATATTATTCTCCAACTTTAACCTCTACTTCAATTAAGTCATTTAATACACCGTTCTTCATTGTAACCCATACAACTGATCTACAACAGCTTTACGATGATTTATTCAAGATTATTGAAACCAAAGCAGATGAATTGCCGGAAAGAGACTCAGGTAATTATTATTTAATCTCAAGAGCTAAGTTTTCTTAATCTCAAGAGCTAAGTTTTCTTAATATCACTTGTACATCTCTAACAAATATTATTCAGAACTAATTTTTTAATTCCTATTACAGGGTGGGCTCTACAAAGAATTCTGCATTTGGAAGTCAACATCAATAAGTACAACCCATTGAATGCCTCCTCCTACATTAAGATGCATCACTTTTCTAAATCAATAGTGAATGTGATGAATGAGGACAATTGCTGTTTCGCCTGGGCAGTGGTTTCAGCAGCATACCAGCCAACCGGTAATCCTCGAAAGACCTCATCATATCCAGACTTCAGAGACGCTTTCGATTTTACAGGTATTGAATTTCCAGTAAAATTATTAGATATAAAAAAGTTTGAGGAAAAAAATAATTTGTCCATAAATGTATATGGAGTTGAAAAATTTTTAAAGGATAATAAAAAGGCATATGAGATTGTCGGTCCTTTACATTATAATAATGAAAAGAAAAAATTACATATTAATTTGCTTTTAATAAGTTCTGATGATGGAAATAACCACTACTGTTGGATAAAGGATTTAGGTTGCTTGGTATCCAAACAATTATCAAAAAAGAAAATAAAAAAATACTTATGTGATGGATGCCTTCAATATTTTGGAACATATGAAAAACTTAACACACATTTAGAACGTGATTGTAGTTTTGTTCGAATTGAGCTTCCTTCAGATAATTTGATTTTGGATAAATTTGGCAATTATATTCCTGCAAATATATTAAAGTTTCAAAATATTCAGAAACAGTATAAAGCTCCTTTTGTTATTTATGCCGATTTTGAATGTTATTTGAAAAACATTGAGTGCCAACAATCTACACCTGATTCGACAACCTCATATACTATTAAAACTGCTGAACATATACCCTATTCATTTCCTTATTATATTAAATCATCATTTGATGAGAATGTTGTGTGTCTTAAACTTTATAGAGGTACAGATTGTGCTATAAAATTTATTGAATACATTGAAAATGATGTAAAAGAAATTTATAAAAAATATTTAAAATATCAAGTACCATTGAAAGATTTATCATCTATGGAACAGATTGAATATGAAAATTCTAGCATTTGTTATATATGTGAAAAACCTTTTTCAAAAGGAAATTTCATAAAGTGTAGGGATCATTGTCATATTACAGGTAAATATCGAGGAGCCGCCCACTCAATATGTAATTTGCATTTTAAACCTCCAAAATATATACCAATAGTATTGCATAATTTAAAAAACTATGATTCTCACCTATTTATTAAATCGCTTTGCTATAATAAAGAAAATATTAGTGTTATAGCTCAAAATAAAGAAAAGTATATTTCTTTTAGTAAGGAAATTTTCGTTGATGTGTCAGAAAAGCGGAAACCAGTTGCTTTGCGACTACGCTTTATAGATTCTTTTCAATTTCTCCCAGAGTCTTTAGAGTCACTATCACAAACTCTACAAGATTCACAATGTTTTGAAATTAAAAAGTTTTTCTCAAATGCTGATGAATTTCGATACATTAGACAAAAAGGGGTATTTCCATACTCTTACATAGATTCCAACGAAAAATTAAATGAGAAATCTCTACCATTGATTGATAAATTTTATAATAACTTAACCGATGAAAATATCTCTCCTCAAGACTACAATCGTGCTGTAGAAGTGTGGAATCTATTTAAGTGTTCTACAATAGGGGCTTATTCCGATATTTACTTAAAATCAGATGTTTTACTTTTGGCTGATGTTTTTGAAAATTATAGATCCACATGTATTAAAACCTATAAGTTAGATCCTGTTAATTATGTCACTAGCCCTTCTATGTGCTGGGATGCAATGATGAAATTAACTAATGTAGAATTAGAATTATTAACGGAACCAGATATGCTTCATTTTTTCAAAAAAGGTGTTCGTGGTGGGGTTAGCACTTGTTCCAAACGCAAATCTGAAGCAAATAATCCATTCTTAGAAAATTTTAATCCTGAAAGACCTACAACATATATCGCTTACTTAGACGCCACAAATTTGTATGGTTATGCTATGAAACAATATTTGCCTGAAAAAAATTTTGCTTGGGTACCTAAGCTCGAAATAGAAACTTTAAATATATCCGAACTTTCAGATACATCATCTATAGGATACATATTTGAAGTTGATTTAGAATATCCAAATTATTTACATGATAGTCATAATGATTTCCCATTTTGTCCTGAACAATATACACCACCAATTTCAAACCACTCAAAATTAATTCCAAACTTACATAATAAATATAACTATATCATTCACTACCGATATCTGAAACAATGTCTACAATTTGGACTCAAAATCATAAAAATACACAGAGCAGTTAAGTTTACACAATCACCATGGTTAGCGGAATATATAGATTTAAATACAAATTTACGAAATTTATCTAAAAATAAATTTGATAAAAATTGTTATAAATTGGCAAATAATTCAATTTTCGGTAAAACCATGGAAAATGTTGATAGGCGAGCAGATATTAAATTAGTATCTCAATGGGAAAGACAGGGTAATAAACTTAGTGCCGAAAAACTTATTTCTAAACCTCAATTAAAGGATTTTAAAATTTTCTCTGAAAATCTAGTTGCTCTTCAACTTCAACAGGTTTGCATTGAATACAATAAACCAATTTATGTTGGGATGAGTATTCTGGATATTGCAAAAACTGTAATGTATAATTTTTATTATGGGTATTTAAAAGTAAAATATGGTAATAATTTAAATTTATTATATACGGATACTGATTCCTTAATTCTTGAAGTTCAGACCCAAAACTTTTATGAAGATATGAAGCTAAATCTGGATCAATTTGATACTTCTAATTTTTCTGAACAAAATATTCATTGCATGCCTATTACAACATCAGTTGTTGGTAAATTTAAAGATGAGTACAAAGGGATTCCCATTGAAAGTTTTTATGGAACTGGTGCTAAAGCATATTGTATAAAATCCAAAAATAGTGTAGATAAAAAAGCAAAAGGCGTTAGTAGATCATGTATAAAAAATCAATTAACATTATCAGATTATAAAGATGTTGTTGAGAAAGGTGACAAAATATTCTGCACCATGTATGTATTCAAGTCAGATATGCATAATATATACACTAATTTGTTAAATAAATTGGCATTAACAACTCATGATGATAAAAGATATTGTATACCAAATTCCACAAAAACTCTTGCATGGGGACATAAGGATATTTTGGAAACAGATTTTTTTGATAAAGATATGAAAATGATGTATGATACTCTAACTTTTTTAAGTTCTGGAAACGAAAATGGATCTAAAAATAAAAAACCGCGATTAGAATTAACTACTCCTAGTAATTTTTCATCTTTATAAAGACATCATTTTATATGATGATAAATTATGTAAGTCGTTTTTGAAGCTTTAAAAGTTGGAGGGGGAACTGAATCCAAAAACATATATATTGTATAGAAATACCATTATTTGTTAGTAATATTACAACAATGACTGCTGCATCTTTAATAGTTTTAGTTTCCCTTGTTGGAAATGTGATATATGTAAATTACATTCCTAATACAGTTAGGGCTGATATATGTATAAATGCCCTCAAAAATGAAACCGACTGCTACAAACAGATGAAAATGACATATCTTGTTGGAAATTCACACTTTTTTACCTATAATGTAACTGATTCTGCTTTGTGTGAAAATACATACATAAAAATTAAATATTCCATGACAAACAAACCATTACAATATTCAGATTGGATTCCTTTCAATAATAAAAAAGAAGAATCTTGTCATTGTGTCTGTTGTTATATATTTGTTATTATATTTACAGCAGCAATATTTATTTGTACATGTTTAATTTTATTGTATTTCATGAAAAAATATCTATAAAAATATTTAATAAATGTTAAAAAAATAATATAAATTTTGTTTTTTATTGATTCTCGTTAGTATAAAGACATTTAAAGTTTATCCCCTCCTCTTAAATGGAGAGGGAAAATAAGTTTACCCCTCCACTTGAGAGGAGAGGGAAAATGTATAAAATTTAGGAGCAAACGGATTGATAGTTAGTTTTTTGAGAGCAAGCAGATAGCCAGTTAGTTTTTGAAATACATCATTTAAAATGTTCAGTAATCAGAGTAAAAATATATTTGAAAATTCACCATTAAAAAAGAAAATAAAAAAAACAATTATAAATTCTACAAAATATAATTTAAATAATTCTAACTCTAAATATGCTGTGATTGGTTTGTGGGTGGAAAGTGATTTTCTACCATGCATTGAACTTGGTGGTAAAAATGGTCAGTCTGTGATATTAAATGAAGATGATTGGAAGAACTTATTGCAATATCAAGGAGTTATAACAAATTATATGTTTTCACCAAATGTTTTCAATGAACCGATATATTTGCAAAATTTATCTATTCATTTTGAAAAGATTGGTGAATTACCAATAGTGAAGATTGTGAAAAGCTGTGATTTTATTTACTATGGAAATGAAACTGTGTGCAGAGTATGGGAACAAATTCCACTTATAGAATATAGACTAAATGTTTTACAAAAACAAAACTTTCGACGTTATTTCAACGTTTTTAGAAATAACAATTTTTACGACGGAGATTCTTTTGACAAAATATATAATGTCCTTTCTCCAAAACAAAATCTAAATAGTGAAAATGTGTGCTCCATGCTGGAACTGCTGTTGAATCATCCCGAAGAACTAGAACAAAAATTAAAGTCTAAGCCCTATTATGAAGAAGACAGTATCTATTGATGAATCAAGAAACCAAATTCATCTGATGGTTGCTTGGAACTTCGCCTACAGAAAAGCTCGTATGACTTCTGAAGAGTTTATAAATCAAAAACATTTTAGAAGAAGGATTAAATTGACTGAAGAAATTTTAAATCCCATATTAGACTCTGATTATAGGAATATTGTATTTAAAAAAATGTTTATGTAATAAGCTTATTTTTAAATAAAACAAATATATATAAAAAATCATTTTTTTTTATTACAAACATCAATTATTATTACAGCATTAATTACTATTACATCACATCTCTCTTGAAGATCCAAGAGTTATAAGATTTATCTAATCCTAACCATTTTACAAATACTTTGTTTCCTTTCTTTCTTAACACTTTTTCCACCAGATATACATTTGGGTGTCTTACTTTTTGAAGTTCTTCTTCATAGAAACCTCCTTGAATATCTATCCCATTTCCATCTTGAATCAAATACGTTGTTGGATTAGTAAGCTGGATTTTTTTTATTTGAAAAATTTCGTTTGACCAGTTGGGCGTGTAACCTTTAGAAAATTGTTCGCGAATCTTGCTTATTCGTACTCTATCACTGACACGAAATTTTGGTGATCTGGGATCCACAGTTTTCCTATGAGTATAAGCTGATTTCAAGATTTCCATTTCATTCTTTTTGTTAACTTCGTTTGGTTTTTTTCCGATTGTTGAATGCTTAGTATTATTGTATTCTGTAATTATTTCTTTAAGAAAGCTGATCCATTTATAATTACCTAGTAAACTAAACTTTTTCCACATTTTGTTTTTTATCGTTCTATTTACTCTCTCTACAATACTAGCTTTCATATTAGAAAATGTGTTGTAATGATTAATTTTGAACTGCTCCATAAGTTTCTGAAAGTCTTGATTAAAGAATTCTTTACCCTGATCAGTATTCAGATTTGTTGGGGGAGTTTTTAAAGTTAATAGAATTTTTTTCATTGCAGCTGCTACATCTTTACCAGTTTTGGATTTTACAGGTTCTGCCCATACAAATTTAGAAAACACATTTATTACCATTAAAATATATCTTAAACCCCTATTAAATTTCGCATATGGCTGCATTTCTATCAGATCAGCTTGAAATAGATCATTAAGCCCTTTTACAATTGTTCGTCTCCTTCTATATCGCCTTCTCGCCGGTTTATGTAATTCATTTACAACGTCTTGCTTAATTTTACTCATTATTAATTTATACCTTACTCTCGAAAATAAATCCCACAAATAACTTTACCTCCTTCTAAACCGTTTATAAAAGCCCTTTATCGCTGATGTTGTAAAATATAAAAAAAATCATCTCAGTTTTTTTTAGTAAGTTCTTTAATTTTATTTTCCATTGCTTCAAATGATTTTTTATTTTCATTTATAATTTCTTTTATTGACGAATTTATTTGGGTGATGTTGTTAGTAAGATCAGAAATTTTTACATTAAATTTATTTTCCATTGTTTCAAATGATTTGTTATTTTCATTTCTAATTTCTTTTATTGACGAATTTATTTGGGTGATGTTGTTATTAAGATCAGACATTTTTACATTAAATTTAGTTTCCAAAAGAACATTTGATAACGTATAATCTTTTTTGAAACCACCTAATGTTGAATTCATTTCTTCTCTTGCATAATTCATTGTATCATTAAATTCTTTTCTAGAAACTTCAGCAGCTCTTTGAACTAATTCGTTTAAAGATTTTATTTCTTTTGTTAATTTATCTTCTAGATTTTTTATATCTTTTCCTAATTGAAATTCTGCATTTGTAATATCTAATGTCATTTTCACAATTTTTTTTTCTATATTTTTTATGTCTGACGCTGTCTTTTCAGCTTTGTGTAGTATATCTGTATAAGATGTTTCAAGTTCTTTTATGAGTAAAGAAGTCTCCTCGATTTTTGAACTATTATTTTTAATTTTAATTAATACATCCTTTTTAGAAACTTCTATTATAGCTTGCACTACTTCTAGTAAGGATTCTAATTCTTTTTGTAATTTCTCATCGATTGCCTTTGTAAAATTTCCCTCGTCAAAAGACGTTTCAGATTTGGTTTTCAGATTGTTTAATTGCTTTAGTATATCCTCGATTTTTTCATTATCTTTTGTAATTTGATCTTTGAATTTTGTTTCAATTTTTTCATTTTCGTTTTGAAAATCCTCCTTCAATTTGTCTTCTAAATATTGTAAATTTAATTTATATGCATTGATTTTAATTTCAAATTCTTTAATTTGTTCTTTAAATTCATTAACTTTGTCGGTATCTTTTTTGTGAATTAGGAAATGAGTGTTCATTGATTTTTCAAGATTTTGTGTATTTTTATCCATAACGTCATGTATTTTCTTAAAATTCCTTACTTCTTCTGCTACTCTATCATTAAGCAAATTAGTAAAATTTTGAAACTTTGATGTAATTTCCTTGGAAATACTGTTCTTGACATTGTCAATTGCTGAAGTATCCTTAATTATTGATTTAATTGATGTAATTTCATTTTTTATTTCATTTTCAAAATCATCAACTTTATCATATTTTAACTTCACTACGTCAAAGTCATTTGCATATTTAGAAACTTTCTGAGAAAATTTTTCTACTACCTCATCATTTCCATCAACAGTATTTTTCAAATTAATTATCTTGTCATTATATTCAGGAATAACTTTATCCTCAAATAACTTAATCTTTTTTGCAATATTTTGTATATTGTTATCATATTCATTTATTCTCTTATTTAAATTATTAACATCGCTTTTCAACCTGGGATCTAAATTTTGAATTAATTTGTTTTCAATATATTTGACATCGCTTTTAAAAATTTTTATTATTTTCTCTTCAACATTTGATAATATTTTATTTTCTAGTGATAATAATGTGTTTAGAGCAGATTTTTTTGAAATATGACGACCAAATTTATCGATGGTCATTTTAGAAATGTTTAAAAGTATCTATTATGTCCTTTTATATAATAATATTCGCTTCTCTTAGTTCTTCAATAATGGAAATAATTTCATTGTTATGACCAGTGTGTCCCGCAAGCATGGATGCTACCAATAGTCGAAGTCTCTCAACAAGTTCGTTTACATTATCCCAATATATGTAATCTGTATTAGGTTTATTAACTTTTAAAGTTATACCAAATCCGGTTTTTTTTTGAAGACACTCGACTTTCTCTATATGGAGCTTTGCGTCTTTCAAAAAATCCCTGGACTGCTTGTTGAGATTCGGGATTTAGAGTTTTAGTTTTTGTAATTCCTTTGCTTTGCAAATAAGGTCCTATTATAGAAATATATTTATGTGATCCATTCCCCTGCACCTGCTCATTTGGATCATTATTTCTACGGTATGCATTGGTTCTTTTTAAAATATCCATATAATTTTCCAAATCTTGTTTTTTATACCCTATTGGTTCTTTTTTAAATAATAACTCATATAAACCTGGTGTACCTGTATAGGTTATTCCTTCAATTTTGATGTTTTTACCAATAATTTCGACAGGTTTTTGAGTTAAACCCAAAAAGAATTTCTCGGTTTCCAAATCATGAACTATTCCATATTGGTGATCAAACTCATGTTCAACATCTTTTACACCGCTATCAATATATTGGCGAGGTAATTCATCAAATCCTAATAAATATTCTTTATATAAATCTGTATCAACAAATGTTCTAACTGTTTGCCGTGTTTGTTCCAGTATATCTGAAAGATTTCCTATTGTGGAGTGTGAACCTGAAGAAGGGTTTGTTTCTGCAATAATACTTGTTTGTTGTATAGATGGCATTTGACTTGCTGAAGCTAAACTCGCGTCCCAGTCAATAATCGATGGTATTTCTGTAGGAAGGAGTGGAGTTTTTCCCGTCTTTCTTTTTTCTGGTGTTGATGTTCCATATTGTAATTTTCTCTTTGGTGTTAGTGTTTGAATTGATCTTTTCTGTGGTGTTTCATAAATTTTTTTAATTGGTGTGTGTAGCTCTTCCTTTATTTCAACAGGTTCAATTTTACCAATCGTTGAAATTAATTCTTGTAAGGGTTGAGTTATCGGTTTATATGTTTCCTCCAATTTAGTTTGCGCCTCAAATTCCGCATTTTTTAAACTCTGATATTTTTGTTTAACAGCTTTTCTTGATTTAACTAGCTCTCTTGCTAAACGTTCATCCATGATTGGTATAATTTACCATCAAACGTTTATTTTTATAAGTAAATATATGAATCAAATCCTTTTCGATATCGGCCAGATTTCACATTAGAGTCTTTGTCTATTACTAAAAATCCAAATTTATCTTTCCAACATATTAAGCACAACTCATTAAATTGGTTTAATGACATATCAACATTAACATGATCATCATAAATATGTTTTAAGTTTGTTCGATCTTGTTGAAATATAACAATTAAATTTGCATTGTCACGAATTAATTGTTTCGGAATAGAAGAATATGTTTGACATAAATAAAAACAATCAGTATTTTTGTGTCTTCCGAAACAAAAATAGTCCTTTACAACATTCTGATTACAACACACTATATCATCAAATATTATTATAGAGTTTGGTTTAACTTGTTTTGGTGAAACAATTGTTTCTTCATTTTCAGATTCATAGTATCCAATTTTTTTCAAAGGTTTAAAAAGTGTTCTCAAATATTTATACTTTGGTTGATATAAGGATTTTGAATAAACATACAGATTTTCAAATCGCAAACCATTCGGATCTTCAATCAAACTAATAATAACATTGGTTTTGCCACAGCCTGACGGGCCAATAATTAACCCTCTTTTACTATTTCCCTCAAACAGTTTTCCATGTTTTCTAAAACCATTCACTGAACTTTCATGATCCTTAATTGTTATAGAGTATGGTTGTTTCTCAACTCTCATTTTATATATAAAACAAACTATTAATATTCAGTATTGTGATGTAACTGGTTAGTTATCACTAGGATTGCAACTATATATAATGTTTCCATCACATAATAAACGAATCATTTACAAGACAAACAGCAAAAGGAAAGGAAGTGGTTTAGTAAACTCATTAATAAATAAATTACCCTTTGAATTGCATATTCCTGGTTATAATTTTTGTGGACCTGGAACAAAATTGGAAAAACGATTGTCAAGAGGTGATAAAGGTATAAATTTATTGGATGAGGCTTGTAAAGAACACGATATTGCTTACTCACAATCAAATGATATAAAAAGAAGGCATTTAGCTGATAAAGTATTAGCTGACAAAGCTTTATCAAGGTTCAAAGCTAAAGATTCTAGTTTTGGGGAAAAAACTGCTGCACTAGGAATTACTGGTGCTATGAAAATTAAAAGAAAATTAGGTATGGGACTTCGAACGAGAAGAAAGTTCAAGCGAAAAACTCGAAAAGGACGAGGACTATCATTATCTCAGGTAATTTCAAAAGCTAGAAAAGGAATTAAGGGGAAACGTTTTAAAGACCTAAATGAAAGTATTCAAACTGCTTTAAAAGCTATTAAAAAAACTGGTAAAGTGTAACCTCCAAAGAAAAGGGTAATTCCAATCCCAAAGACTGGCGGATTTCTTCCACTTATACCTTTATTTGCTGGTTTGTCTGCTCTTGGTGCTCTTGGAGGAGGGGCTGCAGGTATTGCTAAAGCAGTAAATGATGCAAAAGCAGCCAAAGCGAAATTAGAAGAATCTAAACGACACAATCAAATGATGGAGTCCATTGCGGTAGGAAAAAAAGGAAGTGGACTTTATTTAAAACCCTATAAAACAGGATGTGGATTATACTTGAAACCTTATTCAAAAAACTGCTAAAACATATACCTCGAAAAGCACTTACAAATTACGATTTACTTAAATACGCTAAATATTTACAAATTCCCAACTTTCGTGGTATTTTTATGAGGGATAAATTACCAAAAAAGATAAAGTTAATTGAAAGTGCAATTGTCAATCTAGATAATCACAGTGGTGTTGGTACTCACTGGATAGCATATACAAAAAAAGGAAAAAACATAATATATTTTGATAGTTATGGTAATTTGCGACCCCCTTCTGAATTAATTAAATATTTTTATAGCGACCAAAATAATAATATTGTTAATTATAATTATAACAGTTATCAAAACTTTAACAAAACAAATTGTGGTCAATTGTGTCTAAAATTTCTTTATAACCATATGTAACACCTAATTTTAGTTTATTATTAAACATATTTTTAAAGTAAAATGTCATATAGTTTTGTTCTTAGCGGCAATTCCGCTATTTTAACATCAGAGTTACATCCTCCAATATATTTAGATGAAGATGTTGAATATGTTATCGGTCTTGTAAATTTCGAAACATTTAATGCAATTCCCAATATTGATGTTGGGAATAATGTATTAATTCATGATGAAAATTTAGAAATAGCCATACCCCCAGGTAGCTACGAATTAGAAGACATAACAGATTTTTTAAAAAAACACTTGGATGAGGATAAAATTAGTTTTAGTCTTTATGCAAATAATAATACTTTACGTACACATCTTAAATGTTCAGCCCCCATAACTTTTCGTGAAGGAACTATTGGTAAATTATTAGGGTTTAAAAATGGGCGATTGGAAGCCAACATTGAACATATATCAGATTTTCCCGCGGAAATAATTAAAGTAAATTCAATAAATATAGACTGCAGTATTGCAGAGGGATCATATTTAAACGGGAAACCTGTTCATATAATACACCAATTTTTCCCGAGCGTTGCTCCAGGGTTCAAAATAATTGAGTCACCTCAAAACGTCATATATTTCCCAGTCACCGTTAAAGTAATTGATAAAATAGCCATTAAAATAATAGATCAGGAAGGTGATTTGGTTAATT
Organism: Diaprepes abbreviatus; assembly: GCA_034092305.1. NCBI lineage: Eukaryota > Metazoa > Arthropoda > Insecta > Coleoptera > Curculionidae > Diaprepes > Diaprepes abbreviatus. The sequence continues at coordinate 3,055,461 of JASJET010000029.1, read as the reverse complement.
TTAGAGAAGAAACCATAACCATCAGACTACATCTTAAAAAAGTAGATTAAAGATGGTAATATTATATAACAATAAATCTGCAAACTTTACTAGAAAATTTAATAATAAAAACATTAATAAGACAAGAAAGAAACCAACTTCCTTTAGTAGGAAATCAAACTTCCAAAGGTTAACACCTTCTAATAGAAAATTTCTTCAAAGTTTGGGTTTTAAACTTAAATAAAAATGGATTATTTAAATGTAAGAGAAAATGTATTGGTTGATGAATCAATATTAAGCTGGGAAATTCTTTCTTTCGATCCTTTTAATCCTACAAAACTCGGACCAAATGATGAAATCAGAATTGCTTTGCAACAAACAGGAAAATATCCTTTACCTTGCAAAAGTGAAATTTATGTGGAATTGCAAGTAACTAAAGAAGATGATTCCCCTTTAGCTAATACTGTTTTAATTAATAATGCTCCGGCATTTTTATTTAAAGAATTACGCTATATTTTAAATGGTGTTACTATTGACTCCGTTCGGGATATTGGTATAACTTCAACTCTTAAGGGATATATTTCATTTAATCAAAATGAAAGTGCTAAATTGGAAAATGCCGGTTGGTATCCGAAAACAAAATCCAAAGAAAAAATTATGACTGATGACAAAGGTAATGTTTCATTATGTATACCATTAAAGATGTATTCAGGATTTTTTGAAGATTATAATAAGATTATTCTTAATTCACAACAAGAACTTATTCTAATAAGAAGTAATGATGATACAAATGCATTACTATCCAGTAATGAAGATGAAAAACCCAAAGTTAAAATTACCAAGTTGTGTTGGAGAGTTCCTCATCTTACTGTAGCGATTCCGCAAGAATTAGCACTTACCAAAATTATTGACAAAAATAGTGATATACTAATAACCTTCCGAAGCTGGGAATTAGTTGAATATCCAGAGTTATTGGAAACTACGAGGCACAACTGGCCCGTAAAAACATCTACAAAAGTCGAAACGCCACGTCATGTTCTAATTGCTTTTCAGAAAAATAGACGTGGTAATCTAAAAATGGATATGAGTAAATTTGATCATTGTAATTTAAGAAATATGAATGTCTTTTTAAATTCAGAAAGATATCCTTACAATGATCTTCAACTTGACTTTGAAAATAATAAATTTGCTACTCTGTATGAAATGTTTACAGACTTTCGTCAAGGGTATTATAACTCTCCAGTGGAACCAATTTTTAATCCTAAAGAATTTAAAGAAAATGCTCCTATAGTTTACATTAATTGTTCACATCAAAGAGATTTACTACAAACAGGTCCAGTAACCATGAGAATTGAATTTGAAACCAAGGAAAAAATCCCCCCTAAAACAGCGGCATATTGTGTTATAATTCATGATAAAGTTTTCAGTTACAATCCATTAACAAAAATTGTGAAACAGTTGTAATACAATTTCCTTAAGATAAAATACTCTTTTTAAACAAACCGCTACTTACGCTTAAGAGCGCACGCGTCAATTTTGATATTTATTAACGTAGCCAAACCAGAATTCTTCATTTATATAATGTCTTACGAGATTTCAGTTCGAGTATTAGATTTTCAACTTCAGTTGCAGAAATTAAAAAAACAAATAAGTGAATATCAATTAAAAGTAGAAATGATCAAGAAATTCAAATATTTGAAAATATGAAACTTATTCTAGATCTTCAAGGATTCAAAATTGAAAATAATAAATTTATTGTAAAGGAATTAGCAGCGTACGATGGGCAAAAGACAAGTCATTTTATTTTCAAAGCTCCATTTCCGATGGGTCATTTACCATCCTATTTACACAAACAAGCTCTGTGGTTAATAAAAAATTACCATTGCATTGAATGGTGTGAAGGATTTACACCATTACACAAATGTGGAGATATCATAAGAGATTTAAGCGCTAAGGTGGACTATGTTTATGTAAAAGGGGAAGAAAAGGCAGATTTCGTAAAGAAGTATTCCATGAAACCAGTTATCGAGATTGATGAACAACCCACCCTAAAGAAAATGGATCCTTGCTGCTTTTATCATCAAAAAATACCATGTGTATGTGCATTATCAAATGTTTATTACCTTTACAACAATTTTTTTATGTAATAAAAGGCTTGATTACAAATTATGTGTTTTATTTTCTAACATTGTTTTAATACATGAAATATTATTATTTAATCCTAGTTCTTGAAGTTTACATATTAAAATATCTATATTTTTATTTTTTAAATATTCGCTACAACATTTAGCTGCTAGTAAACATAATTCCGCATGTTCCATATAATTTAAAAACAATATAATATTCTGCGCTTCACTCTCTTGACCTTCATATGCATAAAACTCGGAACAGGCTGCGGACATCAAAAACTCTTCATACATTTCTCTTATTAATAATTCCATAATAAATCCTACACTAAAACCTCCCTGTTTCTCAATATCTCTTTATCTCTCTCTTCCTCTTCCACGATTTCTTTTAATATATCAGGATCTTTTATATAATCCTTCAATATCCTTAAAAAGTAACTGAATCCTATTTTCTTTATTTCATGAAAGAACTTCGGCAAATTTTGGGTTTTTCTATAATTTAAACAGGCTTCTGCAGCTAATTGGTATTGGAAGGCAGTCTCATAATATACCTGTGCCCACTCGGGGTGTGTTTTCCTTAGCATTGCATTCTTTAATTCGGAATTTTGAAGTTTAGTAAACTGTTTACCTAATTTGATTATTTCATTTTGCAAATCACTGTTCATAACTACCACTTATTTTTAATTTAACACTGTTCTTTATTAGTGGTGAATCTTCTATATAAGCTTAAGACTAGTTGTAAATGAATGTAGCTCGCTCAGATTCAGTCCTTTAAAATACCAGCTCCCCTCCAACTGCTACCAGCTCCCCTCCAACTACTGTGGTGGTTAGGAAGGAGGTAGGAGGTGGAGCAAAAAGAGGCGGAGTTTATGAAACCAATCGGAATAGGGGGCGAACTTGGGCAGCCAATCAGAAACAAGGTCATTCTTGGCTGACCAATCAAAAAAGTGGTGGGGGGGTCAACTAGAAGCCCCCTATTCCCACTACTCACACATTTAGTGAAAATCTACGCTGATGTTTCGTTTCTACCGCATTGTTTGGGTTCTAGTAAGCATATGTGTGGATGTTGTGTAGATTTGTTATGCCATCACGAGTGAAACCAGCTTCGTCAGTAAATAATATGACGCCAATTAATCGATTATCGTGTTCATACTTAGCTAGGATCTGATTGCACATTTCCAACCGTCTCGGCCGATCATCGTCATAAAGAGCCTGCACCTTTTTTGAATGAAACGGGTAGAGTTGTTCTTCTCTTAGTATCCTTCATGAACTAGCCTGACAGAGCCGCACTTCATTCCCAATTTTTCTAGTACGAATACCTGGATTATCTTCAATAATTTCAAGCACTCTTTCTTCTTGTTGCACGTTTCTAGCAGTTCTAGGTCTTCCCCTATTTCCATTATAACTTTTAAAGGAACCACATTCCGCAAGCCTCCTGTGCACACTGGAAAATGTTTGAGCATGAGGGATATTTCTTTCCGGATAACTCTCCATATAATATCTTCTTGCCAACTCTGCATTACCATTTGCTTTTCCATAACAAAAATGGATATCACAATATTCGATATTTGAATATTGGTGATTAGCCATTATTAGTTATTTTAAGATTATAAATTAAATAGTTTAAAAAGCGAATTTATTTGATGTTAAACTGACAGCTCTAGTATACTTTGATAGCTATTTACCTGGTAGCTGGTGGTAATGAAATGAGAAAAGTAAATTTACCACTTAATTTTTAAGGGTGATTTACGTCTAAACCGTTGGGTTTAGCGATGTAAATAAAGAGCGCCTTTTTTAAAGGCCTGGCATCAGTCTTTCAGAAATTATGCCAAAAACTACTGTAGCTGTCAACACTAAAAAATTATGACAAAAAAACAATTTTCAATGTAGGTAAAGTGCCCTCTAGCGGCAAACAATCAATGTGAATTGTTACTAAAATGATGAAGCGCAGAAGACTTAGCCTATCTTTCAAATATTAGTCAAATCGGTTTTCCTGTAAGCGAGTAATTCAAAAAACAAAAAATAAAAACTTGAACTCGAAAACGAATGACATTTTGAAAAAAAATTATATGAAGCTCTACCCTTATTTTGTCAAGTAGAATCACCCCCTTAAGTTTCGTGATCGATTTTTGAATCACCCTGTATATATATATATATATATATATATATATATATATATATATATATATATATATATATATATATATATATATATATAGTTAGTTCGGCTTTCACGGATTTCTCCACATTATGCCGTTGTAGTGCTGAAATCACATTTAGCAAACGTACAACTATATGCAGCTCCGTACCTAAATGAAGTAAAATGCGAACAGTAAATATTCTTTCCGTGTTAGAGGTTGCACAGTTGGAACAAATTGTTAAGAAACACAATTTATCCCATTCCACCACCATCGAGATGATGGCCTACCTGTACAACCATACCGAGAAGAAAGTCAAAACTTACCCTTCCTGCCACAGTGATACGGTAGAGGTACATGTTTCGTCTCTACTAGACTCATCAGGGTACCGGCATGCACCTGGCTGTGCAAAGGACAGATCGGAAGGAAGCATGCAAATACTGAACGCGGTTTCGCCGACCTCCCGCCGAATGGCGTATACATGTTAGTGCGGCTTTCACGGATTCCTCCGTGTGAGAGGCAATAGCAGTGGATATATCCACATTATGCCGTTGTAGTGCTGAAATCACACTCAGCAAACGTACAACTATATGCAGCTCCGTACATAAATGAAGTAAAATGCGAAACCGCGTTCAGTATTTACATGCTTCCTTCCGATCTGTCCTTTACACAGCCAGGTGCATGTCGTTACCCTGATGAATCTAGTAGGGACGAAACACGTACCTCTGCAGTGTCACTGTGGGGGAGGGTAAGTAAGTAAGTTTTGACTTTCTTCTCGATATGGTGATATATATATATATATATATATATATATATATATATATATATATATATATATATATATATATATATATATGTTACAAAAAATTATTTAATGATTTAGTAGATTTAAGATACTTAAGATAAATGAAATTAGGTTTTGTCTTGAACTGTACGTTTTGGCTTCGTATTTGTTGAGAAAATTTTTATTATACTTAGATGATTTTGACTTCATTCCCTGATCATAACGTTAACTCTTAGTTGTACATATTCTGAAATTGTGACATTTTTACCTGACAGACTGTACCAATACTTGTATATTGTTATAAACTTTATTTAATCTTAAATAACACACAAGCATAAAAATGCTTCAGTGATTTTTTATTACTAAATGTTGTTTATAGTTTTGTTGATTATTGTGTAAATTGTAATTTCTTTATATTTAATAAACATTTTTTTGAATTTAAAAACAACAGAATCACACGCAAGCATAAAAATGCTTCAGTGATTTTTTATATCTAAACGTTGTTTATGGTTTTGTTGATTATTGTGTAAATTGTAATTTCAATATATTTAATAAAGATTTTTTTGAATTTGAATATACCTCAATATCATTTTTGTCAAACAAAGCTAATGTTCCATGCTTAACAAAATATAAGGTCTTATTAGTCGATCCGACTCTGAACAAAATATCGCCTGGACATATATATACCACACGCATGTTAGCTATTAATGACATAACGAAGTGATAGGGTAACACTCTGAAAAACTTTATTTTGTCCACTTGTTTCCCAAGCTTGTAATTTGGTATTTCCTAAAATTAAAATTAGAAAATTGCACATTTTATAACTACTTTCGTATTATGGACGAAATTACAGAATATTTTTTGGTTATCACAATCGCAATAATTATACAAGGTAGCTAAAAAATATGCACAAATTACGGAGGCTAAAATATTAGGATCCAGCCCAATATACATTCCTTACAAGAGGAGGTCACAACCTCATCATCACCGATGTTGTTGAGATTTAAGAATTATACCGACTAAGGTCATCAAAAAAAATCCTCAAAAGGGTTCCTCTTATCCAAGGAAGTTGGAAGGGGTTACGTTATTATATTGGAAAAAATTACAATTTAAAGTTTATTATTAAATGATTAATAAAATAAATACTGACATAAAATAGATTTGAACATAACTTTCTGAGTAAAAATTTGCATTATGGGAAATCTAGAAAGTGTTTTTGAAAAAACTTCGGTACTTCCTACTACACGATTCGGACCAGGCGCGGATCCAAGGGGAGGGCGGTGGGGACGATCGCCCCCCTCCCCCCAAGAGCTTTGAGTTCAGGAAAATAGACCCGATTTTGCCTCTTATACTATAGTTTATTCAAGAACTAGAGAGAGTAATATATCATTTTGTACCCGTTTTTTCTTTGTTCTTAAGTCCAGTGTCTTTGGCAAAATCTGTTAGAGACATATTTTATTCATAGGAATGGGTTAGAAATTTTATAATCAAAAATACCGGTCTATAATAATTGACTATTTGGATTGGATAACAATAGATATTTGAAAGTATGAAGTGTTAAAAAGGATTTTAGTCCTTGTCATAGGCGTCGGATGGAGGTTTATTTTATCACTAAGTATTTATGGCATAGAATATTATTTCGGTGATAAACTTAAAATAAAAAGTTTTTATAATATTATTTTATTTCTTATGATTTCTTAATAATTCACATACATGACAAAATATAGATAATTTCGACATGTTTAACACAAATCAAAACTGTATTTTTATAATTTTTAATTTTGACTTAGAAACCGTTTTAGGCTCATTCAGACTAAAACGTAGCCTTTTTTTCCTTAAAAAAAGTTTCCACATTTTGTTTTATTCTTTTATTATATGGATTTTTCCCAATTTTCCGCAGTAACTATTCAAAAAATCTTTCAAAAGTTCAGTTAAATCACTAATTTTGTAAGTTATGTTATTTCTAACTCTACTTTTTACTCGAGAGAGATATTTCCTTCTCCAACGGACAGTTTCTGGACGATCTATAAGAACATATTTCCTATTTGGTTTTTCCCAGCAAAAATTAAGTTCTATGAGCAATTTCCAGAGCACAGTTCTTTTAATTTCAGGTAAAACCCGGTTTTCATTGATTTTAGTTAGAATTTTGTCGACGTCTCATAATAAAATGTATATACAATTCTTTTTATTGCAGTTTTCCTCTCCTTCCAACGAGGTTTTTCGTCTGCCTGTGATCGAATGTGGCTTGGGAGTACTAACAATTCCATTCGTTTTTTTCTCCTTCAAGATTCGGTACATAGTAGATTTTCCAACTCCTGTCATGTTGATATACATCTCAACAGAGCTTTTAATATTATTATCTAGATATTGATATCTTAAGGCATCATAAACATTCATCGTAATAAGTTTTTCGTTGAGGAAAAAATGCCCCAGTTTAACGATTTTGGAATAAATATAGAGGTGGAAGCCATATCTTTTGGGTATCTCACTAATCTCAAATAATACATAAAAATAAGCGCAAACAAGATAAATCACTAAGGACACAATATAAGGTGTACTTTGCCCACTGACAGAAATTATATTGAACTATCCGAAATTTTTTTATGGAAGTAAATTTATAAAAGCTTATAATATTTAAATATAATTAAATATAGTTAGATTTACGGCAGTCCTCAGTTATCTTCTGTTCTGGGGAAGGTACGTTGGAGGTTTCGGTAACCGTTTTATTACTTTCTCTAGTTCTTGAATAGAGTATAGGAATATATATGCTTGCGATCGCCACCCCCCCCTTGCAAGAGCTTTGAGTTCAGGAAAATAGAACCAATTTTGCCTTTTATATTAGGAATGTGTATGCTATTGGCACTCCTCCTACCGTTGACAACTTATTTTTCTTGCGATAGCCCCCCCCCCCTCTCCAAGAGCTTTAAATTCAGAAAAATAGACCCGACCCTGCTTTTTACACTATAAATGGGATGTTGCTGATGTCTCCCCCCCCCCCGTCGGAAACTTGCTTTCACTTGTCATACTGTACTTTTGTGATATCACCGCCGCCCCCCTCCCCCAAAGAGAGAGGCTGGATCCGCCCCTGATTCTTACTTTCGTTTTCAATAATTTTTCCTCAGTTTTGTGGAAAACAGTGAAAAACACTTTTGCCTTAGGTTCAATTTATGTTACTAAATCGTTAAAATTTTGTTACAACCACAAATTCCACACTGCCTCTGTATTATATAAAAATTCATAAATTGGCACATTTTTCTCTGAAATATCAAGAAAATTATCAAACAACAAATTAAAACAAAATAACTTCTGCCATTAAGTATTGGTGTCACTCGTTTCTTAAACCCAAAAACTTAGCCCTGTTGCCAGATTGCAAATACGATTTTTGTGAAATTCCCATATATTCTTTTGAATTATGTTGTTAATTGTAATGGATAAATTTTATAGTTTATTTTATGAAATTATAAGACTAGGTCAATTTAGGTTAATTCAGATTAGTTTCAGTTTTACAAATGAACCAAAATCAAGCTAAGCCTGACCTAACCAAAAATCTTGTTAACAGAAAAATGTGTTTATTACTTTATGTTGTTATAACATTAATTACTGTGTGCTAATAAATGTTGTTAACTGTAAAAACGTGACTATCTACTCTTGCTATTTTGAAAAAGTTATTATGTTCTTTGAAAATTTTATTTGCAATAAAAATATGGTTATGACTCCTCAAAATGGCATTGTCTTTTGAGATACGCAGAACTGTTAGATATCACAGCTGTCCTTCCGAAAATTCGGCTAGCAAAGTACATAAGAGATTTTATGTTAATAGAAAACGAACTTAAATTTAAAGGTCATTTAGAGGTCAAAAAAGACGTTTTCGAAAAAGTTTTTTTAAACAAATATTTCATATTTTATGGCATAGAATCCTATTCCGTAATAAAAATATGTATATTCTATTTGAAAAAACAAACTTCCATTCTAAAAAACCCACTTCCGGTTGGAACCTGAAATTGTAAGTGACACCAATCGAAAGAGCGTACCCGATATAGTTTTGAAATTCTCAAAAAACCCGCTTTTCTACTCCACGTAGCCATGTTAGGTTAATTTTTTAGGCTTTAGCCTATTTTTGTAGTTTCCCATATCCCCTCTAACTTCCTTGGTGCCGCTCATTTGATTGTTTTACCAGTGCTCCGAGAGCTAAGGGTTCGATCCCCGCTCGATGCAAATAATTTTTTTATCATCTCAAAAAGTAATTATAATCGGTTTATTAATTATTACATGTAGTAAAATATTTTAGTCGAATTGTCGCCAATGACCTTAATAAAATGCCAAATTTCAAAGATTTTCCAAAATTTATTTTCCGAGAAATCGATCACGGCAGTGTGTCGTGGGACACACTATATGTATAAAATGCTGATCCATTCCTTAATCACACTCAGGGGCGGATCCAGCCTCTCTCTTTGGGGAGGGGGGGCGGTGATATCACAAAAGTACAGTATGACAAGCGAAAACAAGTTGTAAAAGACAGGGTCAGATCTATTTTTCTGAATTTGAAGCTCTTGCCGTTGGGGGGGGGGGATGTGAGCAGCATACACATTTCTAGTATGAGGCGGAATCGAGTCTATTTTCCTCAACTCAAAGCTCTTGAGGGGGAGCTATCGCAAGAAAAATAAATTGTTAACAGGGGGGAGTGCCAGCAGCATACATATTCCTAATATAAAAGGCAGAATCGGTTCTCTTTTCCGGTACTCAAAGCTCTTGTGAAGGGGAAGGGCGATCGCAAGCATACACATTCCTATATCCTATTCAAGAACTAGAGAGAGTAATAAAACTGTTAGCGAAACCTCCAAGGCACCTGCTCCAGTGCCGCAGGTAACTGAGGACTGCCGTAAATCTAATTATATTTACTTATATTTAAATTTAAATCAGGGCATTTTTTCCTCAAAGAAAAACTTATTACGATGAATGTTTATGATGCCTTAAGATGTCAATATCTAGTTAATAATGTTAAAAGCTTTGTTGAGATGTGTTTCAAAATGACAGAAGTTGGAAAATCTACTATGTACCAAACACTGAAGGAGAAGAAAACGACCGGAATTGTTAGTACTCCCAAGCTACATTCGATTACAGGCAGAGGAAAAACCTCGTTGGAAGAAGAGATTCTAACTAAAATCAGTGAAGATCGGAATTTACCTGAAATTAAAAGAATTAAGCGCTGAAAATTGCTCAAAAAACATAATCTTTGCTGGAGAAAACCATATAGGAAATCTGTTCTTATAGATCGTCCGGAAAATATCCGTTGGAGAAGGAAATATCTCTCTCAAGTAAAAAATGGAGTTGCTAGAAATAACGCAACTTACAAAATTAGTAATTTAACTGAACTTTTAAAAGATTTTTTTGAATGAAGTTACTGCAGAAAATTGGGAAAAATCCATATAATAAAAGATTAAAAGAAAATGTGGAAACTCGATCTCATGATCGGTAAGATAGAGGAACCAATTATAATTAATTTAAGCGGAGATAGCTTCACTGACTTTGATTACGAATTAGATACGTAATGTTTACCAGCGTAACCACAATTTATTATTTAAATTTTCTGTAACATATAATAAAATTTTTATAAAAAAATTGAACCGACTTCTAAAAGTGCGCTAAAAAGTGAAAAATAACCATAAATTTTTATATGAAATTGAACTTTTTGAAGTCGGCTCCAAACTAATACCTGACAAAATGTGATTTGCATAAACAGATTAAAAATACCTTATTTATAATTGCGTTCTTACCATAATTTGTATATATTAGTAGTTATTTATTTCGTGTACATGTAATTTGGCGCCGACTTCAAAAAATTCAATTTCATATAAAAATTTATAGTTATTTTTCACTTTTTAGCACACTTTTAGAAGTCGGTTCAATTTTTTTATAAAAATTTTATTTTTCTATTTTTAGTTTTAGAATTCATTATGATATTCATAAATTATTTGAACTAAGTACTAATCGAGATTAGTGTACCTCGCAATGACTCCAAACTGGCAAAAAAGTACCCCTTTTATCCAAAGTTGTAAATCACCCTAAAATGAACCACTAAAAATTCTTTAGTTCTTAGAGTTTTCCAAATACCAATCAAATTGGGTCAAACGAATATCTAGCCTGTCATAGAGAATCCACTATCTTAAATTTCAAATTAATTTTAGATTGGTAATATAATCCCCAAAACCTTCCAATATTGATATTTAAAGAAAATAAATTATTTTTTTATCCTCCATATTTGATACGCCATATTGAATTTTTTAAAAATAATTTTAGATTCGTCATGTGTGACCCCGAAAACTCTCCCGTACCAATTTTGATGAAAATCGGACAAAATTGATTTTTTTTGTCCGCCATATTGAGTTTTTTAAAAATAATTTAAGATTCTTTATGTGAGGCCCCGAAAACCTCCCCATACCAATTTTTGGAGAAAATAGGACAAAATTGATTTTTTCGTCGACCATATTGGATCCGCCATATTGAATTTTTAAAAAATTATTTTAGATTCGTCATATGCGACTCCGAAAACTCCTCCGTACCAATTTTGGAGAAAATCGGACAAAAACGAATTTTTGTCGGCCATATTGGATCCGCCAATATGAATTTTTTTAAAATTATTTTAGAATCGTCATATGCGACCCCGAAAACTCCCCCATACCAATTTTGGAGAAAATCGGACAAAATTAATTTTTTTTCGGCCATATTGGATCCGCCATATTGTATTTTTTTAAAATTATTTTAGATTTGTCATATGCGACCCCGTTAACTCCCCCTTACAAATTTTGGTAAAAATCGGACTAAATTAAATTTTTTTGTCCGCTATATTGGATCCGCCATTTTGAATTTTTAAAAAATAATTTCAGATTCGTTGGGTACAACCCCGAAAATTGCTCAATACCAATTTTGGAGAAAATCGGACAAAATTAATATTGTAAGCGCCATCTTGGATTTTACTGCACCAATATCATCTAAAAAAATATGGGACCACCGCAGCAACTTCCTTTACATAACGTAAAATATTTCATTCAAATCGGTGCAGCCGTTCCGGAGTACTCGGTGTACATACAAAAAAAAAAAAATACATAGTCGACGAATTGAGAACCTCCTTCTTTTAGAAGTCGGTTAAAAACTAATTACATTTGAAGCACTTTTAATTTTTAATTGTAATTCTGCAGATGGTTTAAGAAATAAATCAACTGAAACGTCAAATGTCCTAAAAATGTTTTTAATTAATAATAAAATGACCGATAGCCCCAAAAAAAAATTAATATTATATGGACGAATTTATTTTTTTATATATGTTTAACTTTTTGTATTTTTGACAATGGGTATTTTGTAAGTATTTAAATTATAACTTGGAATTTTTCAAGTGAAAAACGCCATGTTTTAGTCTGAATGTGCCTAAAACGATTTCTACGCCAAAATTAAAAATAATAAAAATACTTTTGTGATTTGTGTTAAATATGTCAAAATTATCTATTTTTTCTAATGTATGTGAATTATTAAGAAATCATAAGAAATAAAATAATAATAAAAAACCTTTTTGTTTTAAGTTTATGACCGAAATAATATTCTATGCAATAAATACTTAGTGATAATAAATCTCCTTCCGACGCCTATGACAAGAATTAAAATCCTTTTTAACACTTCACACCTCCAAATATATCTTGTTATCGAACCCAAATAGTCCATTATTGTAGACCGGTGTTTTTGATTATAGAATTTCTAACCCATTCCGATGAAAAATATATGTGTCTAACAAATTTTACCAAAGACACCGGACTAAAGAACACAGAGAGTTTATGAAGAAAAAAAAGGGTAAAAATGATTTATTACTCTCTCTAGTTCTTGAATAAACTATAGTATAAGAGGCAAAATCGGGTCTATTTTCCTGAACTCAAAGCTCTTGGGGGGGGGGGGGGCGATCGCCCCCACCGCCCCCCACCTTGGATCCGCGCCTGATCACACCCCTATATATATATATATATATATATATATATATATATATATATATATATACATATATATATATATATATATATATATATATATATATATATATATACATATATATATATATATATATATATATATATATATATATATATATATATGTGTGTGTAAAATGGCAATAGTCCTGTTTCCATACATTTATGACTTGACCCAAAGAATGCAGAATTACAATCTCTTGATGACAGGACGCATAAATTATAACGTGAAAAATTCCGGTAAAATTAAAATGTTCTGTGTAAGTACCTTCCTTAGATTCTCGGACATCATATTTATAATAGTTAGTTCATTATAAAATTTCTTTTGAAACTTAAAGTCAAAGTAGCAATAAACTTGCTCTCTTGTCTTGGACGGAAGTCCTTTGTATTCCAAGTAACTCCCAACCTGTTGTATATGTTCATCTCCTACTTGTGTGGCAACCATAAATCGTTCCCAGAGAGTATACAGTTTAGCTAAAATAAATAACATAGGCCGACAAAATTAGACCATATTTTTAAACCAAAAGTTAGATTATACTCTTTCGCAGGTTTCGGAGCTTTTAAAAATAAACTATTAAAAGAGGGTAAGCCACCCCCAAATACGTTTTCTTAATTTTCAAGTTTTAGTGGAGATATCTTTACAAAATAATATGGTAATTACTTGTTATTTGAAATGATGTTGAATTATGGTATTTTCACCCTTAAAGATATCATCCCTTACTTCTTATAACGGTAAAATATCTATTAGCGCACGTAATTTAATTCTAAAAGTTAGGAAATTTATTGGAATTGTTTTAAAGCATTTTTTTTTTCGCGAATACCATAATTAACTCAAGATGACATGTTTTGGGGTTTCGAAAAATTAAGTAGTAAAAGAGGGTGAGTCACCCCCAAATACATTTTTTTCAAATCTCAAATTTTAATTGAGATATCTTTACAAAACAAAGTGGTATTGAAGTAAGGTTATACCATATTGTTTTAATAATATCATCCCTTATTTTTTATAAGAGTTAATCTTACAATTCATTTACATAATTTAATTCTGGACATTTCGAAATTAAACCAAATTTGTTAATAATTTTTTTTTACGAATGCAATAAGTAACTTAAGTTGACGTGTTTCAAGGTTTCTGAAAATAAACCGTCATTTTATACATACATTATTATTATTAAAATTGTTAAATTTTAATTTAAATGAACGTTACAGAATTAGAAATCGTTATTCGTCATGCATTATAATTATTTACAGACATGAATGCTTAACCAATTAAATAAGTTAATATTTTCTCGCTAATTAAAAGAAAAAATTTTAGTAGACTCTGTAATGTTTATATGAACTGAAATTTGGAAATTTTAAGAATACATATATGAAATGACATGTTTCGAATGATAGCCTTGAAGGTGAAAATACTATGTTCAAATAATATTTATTTTCAGTTTTTTTCGTAAAATTATCTCAATTGGATCTTGCGATGTAAATAAAATTTTTATAAAAAAATTGAACCGACTTCTAAAAGTGTGCTAAAAAGAGAAAAATAATCACAAATTTTTATATGAAATTGAAATTTTTGAAGTCGGCGCCAAACTAATACCTGATAAAATGTGATTCACATAAACAGATTAAAAATACTTTATTTGTAAATGTATTCTTACCATAATTTGTATATACTGGTAGTTATTTATTTCAGTTAAAAATAATTTGGCGCCAACTTCAAAAATTTCAATTTAGTATAAAAAGTTATAGTTATTTTTCACTTTTTAGCTTACTTTTAGAAGTCGGTTCAATTTTTTTATAAAAATTTTATTCGAGTAATTCGATTAGTTTTGAATTCATTATATTATATGAACTAAGTACTAATCGAGATTAGTATACCTTGCAATGACTCTAATGTGGCAAAAAAGTACCCATTTTATCCAGAGTTGTACATCACCCTAATATGAACCACTAAAAATTCTTTGATTCTTCGAGTTCTCTCCAAATACGAGTAAAATAGTGTCAAACAAATATTTAGTCTGGCATAGTAAATCCAATATCTTGAATTTCAAATTAATTTTACATTGGTAATATAGGCCACAAAATCGTCCAATATAAACATTTAAAGAACTTGAGACGTAAATTTCTTAGCTCGATATATTTTATAATGCATATTGAGTTGGTATACATACATCCCAAGAAACCCGCAGTATCAATTTTAAACAAAATCAAAAAAATAGTTTTAACATCTTAATCTATCTAAATATAAGACCTTCAAAGCCCCCTAGTACCAATTTTGCATAAAATCTGGAAATTTAAAATTTTAGTTTGTCATTTTGCATCTGACATAGTAGATTTTGTTAAAATAATTTTATATTCGCTATTTTATTCTTAAAAATGATTTAGTCCCACCTTTGAACAAAATCGAAAAATCTAAAATTTTTAGTCCGCTATATTGGATTCGCCATATTGAATCTTGAAAAAATACTTTTAAATTCATAATTTATACCTTCAAGAATCCCGTATATCAGTTTTGGAGAAAATCGAAAACTGTAAAATTTATTATTAAAATATTAAATCCGTCAGATTGAGTTCTTCAAAAGATATTTTAAATTCGTGATTAACACTAACAAAAATCCCCCAATACTGATTTTAGAAAAAATCGATAGGTGTAGAATCTTTTATCCGTCATCTCGGATCCGCCATATTTTTTTTTTTTAATAATTTCAGATTCGTAATGTGAGATTCCAAAAATTCCCCCATATTAATTTTAAAAAAAAATCCGACAATATTAATATATTGGATACGCCATAATGAATTTTTTAAAAATAATTTCTGATTCGTTATGTGTGACCCCGAAAACTCCTTCATACCAATTTTAAAGAAAATCGGACAAAACTGATTTTTTCTCCGCCATGTTGAATTTTTTAAAAATATTTTGGATTCGTTTATGTGCGACCCCGAAAACTCCCCCACACCGATTTTGGAGAAGATCGGACAAAATTAATTTTTTTTTTCCGCCATATTGGATCCGCCATATTGAATTTTTTAAAATAATTTCTGATTCGTTTTGTACGACCCCGAAAATTCTCCCATACCAGTTTTGAAGTAAATCTGACAAAATTAATTTTTTAGGCCGCCATATTGTCAGCGCCATCTTGGATTTTACTGCAACAATTTCGTCCAAAAAATATGGGATCACCGCAGCAACTTCCTAAACATAACGTAAAATATTTCATTCAAATCGGTGCCGCCGTTCCGGAGTAATCGGTGTACATACCGGGTGAGTCAACGATTGGATGAAGTAAGTTTGTGCCTTTTCGGTAAAATTTACAAAGAAACTATATTTATTGTTTGATACAGTTTATTTTTACGCAGATTTTAAAAATATTTAGGACTCTACAGGGTGAGCCAAAAAACTAGAACAGCATAAAGTTGTATTTTTTTAAATAGAACACCCTATATACGAATCGTATTTTCGATTTAGCTTATAATTTTAAATCTTTTTTATTAAGGGTTTACTATAACAAAACTTTATAGTTTTTGAGATAATTAAGTTTAAAGAAAAAAAGTCACATTTTCAAGCATCAATTCAATCCTAAATAACGTTTTCAATTTTGTGACAAATATATTCAAATTTGGAATTTAGCAAGGCCAAGGACAAGTTAACATAATTTGTACCTAATATTTGCAATAAAAGCTACAGGGTGTTGAACACATCGGCTCAAATTTGAACAAGTTTAAATGAATAAATATCTTTTTTTTAAAT
This sequence comes from Diaprepes abbreviatus, assembly GCA_034092305.1. NCBI lineage: Eukaryota > Metazoa > Arthropoda > Insecta > Coleoptera > Curculionidae > Diaprepes > Diaprepes abbreviatus. Next base: position 3,038,683 of record JASJET010000029.1, on the reverse strand, counting down.
AGTACACCCTGTATATTTTTATGTTATTTAATAGAGTAATAAAAACCCTAAAAGTTTTGTTCAGTATATCCTATACCTATTTATAATAGTTTTTGAGATATTTCAGTTTTTCTTATTTTCCATACTTTTTTACAGAAATAGTCTTCATTATCATAGTAGCCATGTAAAATAATAAAAAGAAACTACAGAAACAAACAGAATGTGGTTAAATATGATGAAATACATTATTCGTTTTATTACAACGGCAATAGTTTAATTAAACATAATGTGAAAAAATTAACACAACAATAACGACAAGGCAAATACATATTTACTTTTATACTAAATTGAAACAAAAAAATTACCTATTAAATACTGAGATTAATTATTTCTTTTTAATAAATGTTCGAATAAACGATCTTCTTGTGCAATGCACAAATTTAGTCTTTTTGTAGATTTTCTCGGACCCTGGAAAAAATTAGTGGCGTTATTGTTCTACAGGTATCCCTAATCCTGTTTCGCATATCTTCCACTGTTGTTGGTGGATTAACATACACCTTGTTTTTAATATAACCCCATAGGAAGAAATCTAGTGGGGTGATGTCGCAAGACCTTGGTGGCCACTCAATGAAACCCCCACGTCCAATTCATTTTTGCGGATATCGTTGGTCCAAAAACGCACGAACTTCACGATGGTAATGCGGAGGCGCACCATCGTGCTGGAACCACATACTGTCGAGCTCATCCCTATCGAGACCTTGAAGCAGTTGGGGTAGTTCTTCTTGTAGAAAGTTCAGGTAACTATGGCCATTTAGTGGTTCATTAAAATAGTGGGGTCCAATAATTCGATTATGATGAATACCTCACCAAACATTTAATGACCAGTGGTTTGTTGCACCTCTCTAATCCAAAATGGGTTTTCTGTGGCATAATAATGCATGTTGCGTCTATTTACGGCACCGTTACTTGATAGATTGAATTGATGCTTGAAAAAGATTTAAAATTATAAGCTAAATCGAAAATACGATTCGTATATAAGGTGTTCTATTTAAAAAAATACAACTTTATGCTGTCCTAGTTTTTTGGCTCACCCTGTAAAGTCCTAAATATTTTTAAAATCTGCGTAAAAATAAACTGTATCAAACAATAAATATAGTTTCTTTGTAAATTTCACCGAAAAGGCACAAACTTACTTCATCCAATCGTTGACTCACCCTGTACATAAAAAAGATACATAGTCGACGAATTGAGAATCTCCTTCTTTTAGAACTCGGTAAAAAAAAGTATTTGGGGATGGCTCACCCTCTTATACTAGTTTATTTTTAGAAACTCTGACACACTAACTATAACTTAAGTGACTTATAGTATTTGTGAAAAAAAATAATTTCAAATTATTCTATTAAATTTACTAATTTTTACAATTAAATTACATTCGCAAATATTTAATTTACCCTATTAAAAATAAGGGATGATATCCTTGGGGGTGAAAATACCATGGTTTAATATAATTTTAAATAACAAATAATTTTTATTTGGTTTTGTAGAGTTATCTTCATTTGAACTTGAGATATTAAAAAAAGTATTTGGGGGTAACTCATCGTCTTCTACTAATTTATTTTTGGAAATTTCGAATGATATCAACTTGAGTTAATTATAGTATTCGTGAAAAAATATTTTCAAAGAATTTTATTAAATTTCGTAGTTTTTAGAATTAAATTACGTTCGCGAATAGATGGTTTGCCCTTCTAAAAAATAAGGGATGATATTCTTGAGGGTGAAAATACCATAGTTCAACATCATTCAAATAACAAGTAATTACTATTTTGTTTTGTAAAGATATCTCAATTAGAACTTGAAATTTAAGAAAAACAGTATTTGGGATGGCTCACCCTCTTTTACCAGTTATTTTTAAAAACCCCGAAACAACTTAAGTTACTTCTGGTATTCGTGAAAAAATATTTTCAAACAATTATATTAAATTTCATAATTTTTAGTATTAAATTACAACAAGTAATTATCATTTTGTTTTGTAGAACGCGAGATATTTCAAAAATACTGTTTTTGGGGGTGAAATTAAGGGGCGGTTTTCACCCAGTTAAAATGAATCCGCGCAGATAAAAAAAATATTTGTTTCTTATTTTTGTACGCTCTACAACTTATTGAAGTTTCATTAAAATCGGAGCCGAACACTTCAGGTACATTCCTTGTAAGTATTATAAATATAGGCACCAAATACATACATTAAATAAAACATAATATAAGAACAATAATTTAACACTAATCAATTTCTAAATTTACATTAATGTATTCAATCACTACATAGTATAAAACAAAGTCGCTTTCTCTGTCCCTATGTCCCTTTGTATGCTTAAATCTTTAAAACTACGCACCGGATTTTGATGCGGTTTTTTTCAATAGATAGAGTGATTCAAGAGGAAGGTTTATATGTATAATAACATCCATTAAATAGTGGAGATATACTGTTATTTTTGAGGTTTCTAATGTGATGTCGTTAATTATCATATTTTTTTCCGCTTACATTGCAAACGCAGGCTGAACCCTACGAGATTTATCAAAATAATGTACTAATTATTTGTACACATTGAAAAGGTCTACAGAAAACTCCGCGATGGTATATGTCTATCTCTCATGGATATCCCACAATAACATTTTTTTGTCATTTACTTTTTACGACAAATAATGGCAAATTTTGAAGCGATTTTAACCAATACAGCATTAATCCTTATCCAATTAAATAGCTTAAATACATTGTTGATTTAATATAGATCTATATGGTCCTTTACAGCACAAGATTTAAATGAATATTTTCGAAGATATTACAGATTTAAAATTGCGGGAAGTAGCGCTTGCGGCGGTACTGGCCGACCGGGGCGGCGGCAGCGTGCCTATAAATAGCGCGTCGGAGGCCGATGTAATAATTGTTGAAAAAATAAAATAAATAGTCACAGTTTTTCTGTAGTGTATTTAGTATCAGCATTGCACCCGTGCGAAGCCGGGGCGGGTCGCTAGTAACTGAATATAAAGCTTAATATTCTAGAGCAGAGTTCCCCAAGTTGTGGCTTCCGAACCTCTACGGGTCCGCTCAAAAAATATTGTAATGGCGGAATTTTAAATAAAACATAGCAACAGGCAATAATTTGTCACGCGATGAATTGCTACGCCGCTGAAGATGCGAGTATATTCTCGAACGAATCGTGCCAATAAATTACAACAAATACCCAAGGTTGACAAATTGCACGTGCGCATGTCGAACGTGAAAGTAAATAATTATTGTTCCGTGAATGTATGATGGATCGTTGGTTAAAAACGGGTGTTTTATCAAATTTGTCGAAAAGCTGGAGGAGCAATCAATTGTTCCTTTTACTTCAGTTCCTGATTTGGAACCAATACAGGGTGGCAGTTGTAGTGAGCCATCATTTCGCCAGACTGAAAGCAAAGAAAAAAATGGTCGAACAGAGTGAGAAAAACCGAAAGACGCGAAAATATGACTATGACTATTCACAAATAGGAGAGCGAAATTAGCATTAGCAAATTATTATTAGATTTCTGACTACGTAGAACCTTTCAGTATAATAATAGTAAATATGTAGTATCTTATGTGTCATTTTCTGATTTGGAGAAAATTTTTTATTTAACAATTAAGATGTGAAAAAACAGTTTTTTTGAGTTCTAGGAAAAGTATTAAATAAAAGTTGTGCGCTTTGAAAATACCTACAAAATGAGCTAAAGCTCATCCAATTCAAATCGGATAATTTGTTTGTTAGTTATTGCACAAAACCTGCTAAAATGGCTGTTTTTTCAATTCTTAACAGACAATACAAAAAAGTTTTACATTAACTTTATACTACACTGAAAGGGGCCTCTTGTTGCATACAATAATTAAGCAAAATTTTAAGTAAAAATGTTAATAATATTTTTTGCACAGTGAGAGATCGCACAATGATCCGCGAGTGTGCAAATGAAAGCTCGAGACTTATACTAACAATAACAAAAAAGAACCAAATAATTGTTGATTTTAAATTATTGAAACAGATAAACAAGTTAGTTGTTGTTTTTTTCGTTATAAACAAATAGAATAACTCTTCGACAATTGTTGATATCGAAATGCCGATAAGTGGACGTGATAGGTGAGATTTTGGCGCATACTTTGAAAGAAAAACAAATTCTGTACGACCACTAGAAGCTTAGAATTTTTTTTTAAATCGCTGCTGCGTTGTTTATGATTAAGAGATTATTTAAGTAGGAACTCATAGAGAGATGATTAAACTATTGTATGCAGCAGTTTTCAACTCAATTATTTCAAAATTGTTGATGTTGCAATACTTTAAAGTTGCACCTACTCCAAGAGTAAGAAAATGAGCAGTGAAGTGGGGCGTTCTTTCAGCCTGCGGCGCGCGGAAATAAACGTGACTTGGACGCTTCACATTCTTCTCGCCGAAAAAATTTGGATTATCTCGGCGAATATTGGTCCTAGAATCTTTTTTTTTTTTAATTTGTGGTGTCTGGACGAGATATGAATGTAATCAAATTATTGTTAAACATAGCAATAAACAAATTGTTGCACGTGCTTTTCAAATTGCGAAAAAAATTTTACACTGATTTCTAGAGGCGTACGCATTTTCTCTTTAATTTTTGCAAAAAGTATTAAATATAAGAACTTACCGATTATCCAAAAGTGTAAAAATATCGACAAAGTGGAAGCCGTTAGAAATCCAAAAGAATCCAAATCAGTTTCGAAATTTGGAACTTTCCCTACGCCAAACATTGCCGTTACTGTGGAAAAAATTGTTTCCTGAGCAAGTTCTCTGTCGGCGTTTGCCTATAATAAAATATTCTATTAGATATTGATGAAACAGCACAACGGAATTGATTTAGCTGTGGCAGATTTTGTGAACTTTCATCTTGTTAGTAGAATCCAGGCATGTGTGTGTGTCCCACAAAGAAATGCCACGTTGGATTTCTCGGAAAAAAGACTTTGGAAAATTAAACTAATAATATTAAAAAAGAATGAAATGAAGTACTGATTTTAAATTGTCAAAGTAGATTAACAAAATTAGCGTAAATTTTTTGTTATAAATAAATAGAATACCGCTTCGACAAATAACGATATCGATAACTGGATGTGTATGCTGAAATTTTTGCGCGAATTTAAAAAAGGAAAAAGTCTCTACATCCAATAGAAGCAGAGATAGAGTATTTAAGCGACTTCTAAAAGAAGAAGGTTTTCAATTCGTGGAGTATGTATGTTTTTTTATGTACAGGGTGAGTCAACGATTGGATGAAGTAGGTTTGTGCCTTTTCGGTGAAATTAACAAAGAAACTATATTTATTGTTTGATACAGTTTATTTTTACGCAGATTTTAAAAATATTTAGGACTCTACAGGGTGAGCCAAAAAACTAGGACAGCATAAAGTTGTATTTTTTTAAATAGAACACCCTATATACGAATCGTATTTTCGATTTAGCTTATAATTTTAAATCTTTTTTATTAAGGGTTTACTATAACAAAACTTTATAGTTTCTGAGATAATTAAGTTTAAAGAAAAAAAGTCACGTTTTCAAGCATCAATTCAATCCTAAATAACTTTTTCAATTTTGTGACAAATATATTCAAATTTGGAATTTAGCAAGGACAAGGACAAGTTACCATAATTTTTATCTAATATTTGCAATAAAAGCTACAGGGTGTTGAACACATCGGCTCAAATTTGAACAAGTTTAAATGAATAAATATCTTTTTTTTTTAAATGGTACACCCTGTATATTTTCATGTTATTTAATAGAGTAATAAAAACCCTAAAAGTTTTGTTCAATATATCCTATACCTATTTATAATAATTTTTGAGATATTTTAGTTTTTCTTATTTTCCATACTTTTTTACAGAAATAGTCTTCATTATCATAGTAGCCATGGCAAAAACAATGTAAAAGAACATTTTTCTGTGCGTCAAATTTATAACCGCAATCGCTTCTTTTGGTTTTTATGTAGTGTAGTTTGGTTTTTTTGCATTCATCTTATATTGTAAAATGAATTTTCCAAAGAATGAGTTAATAGATATGATTTATACAATAGGAATGGCTCAAAAAAATTGCCTTCTTGCTCAAAGAATTTACAAAATGAGGTATCCTGATCGACGCCAGCCTAATACCCATACTTTTCAAAACTTAATGCAAAGATTTGATTCTTCTGGTACTGTTGATTATCCAAAACGTAAAGTGGTCAACAAACCAGTAACTAATGAAGAAAAAGAACTACAAGTATTGGTAAATGTTCAGGAAAATCCTTATATTGGTAGCCGTCAGTTAGCAGCATTATGTGAAACATCACAATCCACCGCTAATCGTACTACCAAGAAATATAGGTATCATCCATATCACATGGAATTACACCAAGAATTGCATGAACAGGATTTTGAAAGTCGTGTAAACTTTTGTCGTACAATAAATGCGGAGATTCAATTAAATCCAAATTTATTATGCAAGGTAATGTTTAGTGATGAAGCCACTTTTAGAAGTAACGGTGCCGTAAATAGACTTAACATGCATTATTATGCCACAGAAAACCCATTTTGGATTAGAGAGGTGCAACATCAAAACCACTGGTCATTAAATGTTTGGTGTGGTATTCATCATAATCGAATTATTGGACTCCACTTTTTTAATGAACTACTAAATGGCCATAGTTACCTGAACTTTCTACAAAAAGAACTACCCTAACTGCTTCAAGGTCTCGATAGGGATGAGCTCGACAGTATGTGGTTCCAGCACGATGGTGCGCCTCCGCATTACCATCGTGAAGTTCGTGCGTTTTTGGACCAACGATATCCGCACACATGGATTGGACGTGGGGGTTTCATTGAGTGGCCACCAAGGTCTTGCGACATCACCCCATTAGATTTCTTCCTATGGGGTTATATTAAAAATAAGGTGTATGTTAATCCACCAACAACAGTGGAAGATATGCGAAACAGGATTAGGGATACCTGTAGAACAATAACGCCACTAATTTTATCCAGGGTCCGAGAAAATCTGCAAAAAAGACTAAATTTGTGCATTGCACAAGAGGGTCATTTATTCGAACACTTATTAAAATGAAATAATTAATCTCAGTATTTAATAGGTAATTTTTTTGTTTCAATTTATTATAAAAGTAAATATGTATTTGCCTTGTCGTTATTGTTGTGTTAATTTTTTCACATTATGTTTAATTAAACTATTGCAGTTGTAATATAACGAATAATGTAGTTCATCATATTTAACCACATTCTGTTTGTTTCTGTAGTTTCTTTTTATTATTTTACATGGCTACTATGATAATGAAGACTATTTCTGTAAAAAAGTATGGAAAATAAGAAAAACTGAAATATCTCAAAAACTATTATAAATAGGTATAGGATATATTGAACAAAACTTTTAGGGTTTTTATTAGTCTATTAAATAACATGAAAATATACAGGGTGTACCATTTAAAAAAAAAAAAGATATTTATTCATTTAAACTTGTTCAAATTTGAGCCGATGTGTTTAACACCCTGTAGCTTTTATTGCAAATATTAGGTAAAAATTCTGTTAACTTGTCCTTGGCCTTGCTAAATTCCAAATTTGAATATATTTGTCACAAAATTGAAAACGTTATTTAGAATTGAATTGATGCTTGAAAATGTGACTTTTTTCCTTTAAACTTAATTATCTCAGAAACTATAAAGTTTTGTTATAGTAAACCCTTAATAAAAAAGATTTAAAATTATAAGCTAAATCGAAAATACGATTCGTATATAGGGTGTTCTATTTAAAAAAATACAACTTTATGCTGTGCTAGTTTTTTGGCTCATCCTGTAGAGTCCTAAATATTTTTAAAATCTGCGTAAAAATAAACTGTATCAAACAATAGATATAGTTTCTTTGTTAATTTCACCGAAAAGGCACAAACCTACTTCATCCAATCGTTGACTCACCCTGTATATACAACGATTACTTCTGAACAGAGGCACCGATTGAATGAAATTTTTAACGTTATGTTCAGGAAGTTGCTGCAGTGGTCCCATATTTTTTTGGATGAAATTGGTGCAGTAAAATCCAAGATTGCGTTGACAATATGGCGACCAAAAAAATTAATTTTGTCCGATATTCTCCACAATTGGTATGGCGGAATTTTCGGGGTTGTACACAACGAATTTGAAATTATTTAAAAAAAATTCAATATGGCGGACAAAAAAATTTCATTTTGTCCGATTTTCTCCAAAATTGGTGTAAAGGAGTTTTCGGGATCGTACATAACGAATCCAAAATATTTTAAAAAAATTCAATACGGCGAATCCAATATGGCGGCTAAAAAAGTCAATTTTGTCCGATATTTTCGAAAATTGGTACAGGGAAGTTTTCGAGATCGCACATAAAGAATCTAATATTATTTTTTAAAAATTCAATATAGCAGATTCAATATGACGGACGAAAAAATATTATACGATCTCTAGATCGCTGAGAATAAACAATAAAATAAACATAAAAAGTTATAAACAAATCCACTCTGCTAAAAACAATTGAATATTTTCACTTGACCCTTCGCACCTTTGTTGTATGCAGTATAAAGTTAATGCAATATATTTTTCTATTGTTTATAAACAATTGAAAAAAAAGCCATTTTACAGAGTTTTTTTTGCAATAACTAACGAACAAATTACGCGATTCGGATGACTCTTAGCTCATTTTACAGGTATTTTCAATGCGCTCAACTTTTGTTTAACACTTTTTTATTGAAAAATAACAGCTTTTCTTAGTACTCGAAAAAACTGTTTTTTTTTACATCTTAATCACTACATAGTATAAAACAAAGTCGCTTTCTCTGTCCCTATGTCCCTTTGTATGCTTAAATCTTTAAAACTACGCACCGGATTTTGATGCGGTTTTTTTCAATAGATAGAGTGATTCAAGAGGAAGGTTTATATGTATAATAACATCCATTAAATAGTGGAGAAATACTGTTATTTTTGAGGTTTCTAATGTGATGTCGTTAATTATCATATTTTTTTCCGCTTACATTGCAAACGCAGGCTGAACCCTACGAGATTTATCAAAATAATGTACTAATTATTTGTACACATAGAAAAGGTCTACAGAAAACTCCGCGATGGTATATGTCTATCTCTCATGGATATCCCACAATAACATTTTTTTGTCATTTACTTTTTACGACAAATAATGGCAAATTTTGAAGCGATTTTAACCAATACAGCATTAATCCTTATTCAATTAAATAGCTTAAATACATTGTTGATTTAATATAGATCTATATGGTCCTTTACAGCACAAGATTTAAATGAATATTTTCGAAGATATTACAGATTTAAAATTGCGGGAAGTAGCGCTTGCGGCGGTACTGGCCGACCGGGGCGGCGGCAGCGTGCCTATAAATAGCGCGTCGGAGGCCGATGTAATAATTGTTGTAAAAATAAAATAAATAGTCACAGTTTTTCTGTAGTGTATTTAGTATCAGCATTGCACCCGTGCGAAGCCGGGGCGGGTCGCTAGTTGTTAAATAAAAAATTTTCTCCAAAAAGGAAAATGGGACATAAGATCCTACATTATTACTTTATCATTCTGAAGGTTTCTACATAGTCAGAAGTCTACTAACACTAAATTTTTTTCCGTATGTTAATTCCGCCGGCCTAAATTGACTTGGCGTTTAAATGACTGCATGCAATGACATTTTGAGAGCGTGTGACTTACTTTGGTAAAATTTTTCTCTCCCCTATCAACCTCCTTTCTTTTTTCTAACTAGATTAAAAATATAAAAAATTTAACTTACAGTTATAAAGGCTTTATAGTAAGGTAACTGACGAAAAAAATGCATAGCTCCCAAACATGACAAAATCATATAAAATGTCTTTAATAAAATTTGTATGGATACGTAAAAGGCTGCTGAAAATCCATAGTACTAAAATAAAAAAAAAATGTTCTCATTAGTACAGTACAGAGCGCCTCATTATACAGGGTGAGTCAACGATTGCATGAAGTAGGTTTGTGCCTTTTCGGTGAAGTTTACAAAGAAACTATATTTATTGTTTGATACAGTTTATTTTTACGCAGATTTTAAAAATATTTAGGACTCTACAGGGTGAGCCAAAAAACTAGGACAGCATAAAGTTGTATTTTTTTAAATAGAACACCCTATATACGAATCGTATTTTCGATTTAGCTTATAATTTTAAATCTTTTTTATTAAGGGTTTACTATAACAAAACTTTATAGTTTCTGAGATAATTAAGTTTAAAGAAAAAAAGTCACATTTTCAAGCATCAATTCAATCCTAAATAACGTTTTCAATTTTGTGACAAATATATTCAAATTTGGAATTTAGCAAGGCCAAGGACAAGTTAACATAATTTTTATCTAATATTTGCAATAAAAGCTACAGGGAGTTGAACACATCGGCTCAAATTTGAACAAGTTTAAATGAATAAATATCTTTTTTTTAAATGGTACACCCTGTATATTTTCATGTTATTTAATAGAGTAATAAAAACCCTAAAAGTTTTGTTCAATATATCCTATACCTATTTATAATAGTTTTTGAGATATTTCAATTTTTCTTATTTTCCATACCTTTTTACAGAAATAGTCTTCATTATCATAGTAGCCATGGCAAAAACAATGTAAAAGAACATTTTTCTGTGTGTCAAATTTATAACCGCAATCGCTTCTTTTGGTTTTTATGTAGTGTAGTTTGGTTTTTTTTGCATTCATCTTATATTGTAAAATGAATTTTCCAAAGAATGAGTTAATAGATATGATTTATACAATAGGAGAGGCTCGAAAAAATTGCCTTCTTGCTCAAAGAATTTACAAAATGAAGTATCCTGATCGACGCCAGCCTAATACCCATACTTTTCAAAACTTAATGCAAAGATTTGATTCTTCTGGTACTGTTGATTATCCAAAACGTAAAGTGTTCAACAAACCAGTAACTAATGAAGAAAAAGAACTACAAGTATTGTTAAATGTTCAGGAAAATCCTTATATTGGTAGCCGTCAGTTAGCTACATTATGTGAAACATCACAATCCACCGCTAATCGTACTACCAAGAAATATAGGTATCATCCATATCACATGGAATTACACCAAGAATTGCATGGACAGGATTTTGAAAGTCGTGTAAACTTTTGTCGTACAATAAATGCGGAGATTCAATTAAATCCAAATTTATTATGCAAGGTAATGTTTAGTGATGAAGCTGCTTTTAGAAGTAACGGTGCCGTAAATAGACGCAACATGCATTATTATGCCACAGAAAACGCATTTTGAATTAGAGAGGTGTAACATCAAAACCACTGGTCATTAAATGTTTGGTGTGGTATTCATCATAATCGAATTATTGGACCCCACTTTTTTAATGAACCACCAAATGGCCATAGTCACCTGAACTTTCAACAAGAAGAACTACCCCAACTGCTTCAAGGTCTCGATAGGGATGAGCTCGACAGTATGTGGTTCCAGCACGATGATGCGCCTCCGCATTACCATCGTGAAGTTCGTGCGTTTTTGGACCAACGATATCCGCAAAAATGGATTGGACGTGGGGATTTCATTGAGTGGCCACCAAGGTCTTGCGACATCACCCCATTAGATTTCTTCCTATGGGGTTGTATTAAAAATAAGGTGTATGTTAATCCACCAACAACAGTGGAAGATATACGAAACAGGATTAGGGATACCTGTAGAACAATAACGCCACTAATTTTGTCCAAGGTCCGAGAAAATCTGCAAAAAAGACTAAATTTGTGCATTGCACAAGAGGGTCGTTTATTCGAACACTTATTAAAAAGAAATAATTAATCTCAGTATTTAATAGGTAATTTTTTTGTTTCAATTTAGTATAAAAGTAAATATGTATTTGCCTTGTCGTTATTGTTGTGTTAATTTTTTCACATTATGTTTAATTAAACTATTGCCGTTGTAATATAACGAATAAAGTATTTCATCATATTTAACCCCATTTTGTTTGTTTCTGTAGTTTATTTTTATTATTTTACATGGCTACTATGATAATGAAGACTATTTCTGTAAAAAAGTATGGAAAATAAAAAAAACTGAAATATCTCAAAAACTATTATAAATAAGTATAGGATATATTGAACAAAACTTTTAGGGTTTTTATTACTCTATTAAATAACATGAAAATATACAGGGTGTATCATTTAAAAAAAAAGATATTTATTCATTTAAACTTGTTCAAATTTGAGCCGATGTGTTCAACACCCTGTAGCTTTTATTGCAAATATTAGGTAAAAATTATGTTAACTTTTCCTTGGCCTTGCTAAATTTCAAATTTGAATATATTTGTCACAAAATTAAAAACTTTATTTAGGATTGAATTGATGCTTGAAAATGTGACTTTTTTTCTTTAAACTTAATTATCTCAGAAACTATAAAGTTTTGTTATAGTAAACCCTTAATAAAAAAGATTTAAAATTATAAGCTAAATCGAAAATACGATTCGTATATAGGGTGTTCTATTTAAAAAAATACAACTTTATGCTGTTCTACTTTTTTGGCTCACCCTGTAGAGTCTTAAATATTTTTAAAATCTGCGTAAAAGAAACTGTATCAAACAATAAATATAGTTTCTTTGGTAATTTCACCGAAAAGGCACAAACCTACTTCATCCAATCGTTGACTCACCCTGTACAAGGGTGACCTTTTATATTTCGGAAATAGCAAACACTAACAAATACTTATCATTAAAAAATTTTCAAAATATTTTTGCACTATGATCAGTAGAGGCTTTATAAGCTAAAAGCGTTGTTGTAAATATCCTATAAAATATTTTATAAACCAGCCGCTATGAATTCTGGAACGCAATAAAGTCGAGGGTTCGTTAAACAAAAGTGAAAATAATTAATAATAGAACAAAGCAGAAGAAGCCTGGAAGAGTGCTTCGAAGAAGAAATGTAATAAAAAGAGACAGAGTATTGTTGGTTGCAGTTATCGTTTATAGATGGATCCTAAGTAGAAGGCACATTTACTCAAATTGTGCGACGAAATATCTACGGATGGAGAACTTTTCAGCTCGGAAAGTAAAGATAACCATGATCCTGGAAATGACATGAAAATCTATTCTTCAGTGTCAGAATACCAAGAAAATGTTTCAGAAATTATTATTATTATTATTAAATATGATTTATTGTCCAAGATCTACACAATCCTATTAACAAAGTTAACTAAAACTAAACTAATCTAACCAAAAATGGTAATGCTTAATTATGGTTTTAAAATCCGACCAGATGTGGCTAAGCATCTAATAGAATGTATGTATAATTCAAAATATTATCATAAAAAGACAAATGTTGGTATCCAACATCAAACCTATTAAAAAATAACACAGAAAAATCTAATTGCAGTATATCGTTTATAGATGGATCCTAAGGAGGACGCAAGTTTACTCAAATTATACGACGAAATATCTAAGGATAGAGAACTTATCAGCTCGAAAAGTGAAGATAACCATGATCCTAGAAAGGACATGGAAATCTATTCTTCAGAATCAGAATACCAACAAAATGTTTCAGAAAATAGTATTATTAATAAATATGCTTTATTGTCCAAGATCTACACAATCCTATTAACAAAGCTAACTAAAACGAAACTAATCTGACCAACAATGGTAATAATTAATTATGATTTTAAAATCTGACCAGATGTGGCTAAGCATCTAATAGAATGTATGTATAATTCAAAATATCATCATAAAAAGACAAATGTTGGCATCCAACATCAAACCTATTAAAAAATAACACAGAAAAATCTAATTGCAGTATATCGTTTATAGATTTATCCTAAGGAGGACGCAAGTTTACTCAAATTATACTACGAAATATCTACGGATAGATAATTTTTCAGCTCGGAAAGTAAAGATAACCATGATCCTGGAAAGGACATGGAAATCTATTCTTCAGAGTCAGAATACCAACAAAATGTTTCACAAAATATTATTATTATGATTAAATATGATTTATTTTCCAAGATCTATACAATCCTATTAACAAAGCTAACTAAACTGAACTAATCTAACCAACAATGCTAATAATTAATTATGGTTTTAAAATCCGACCAGATGTGGCTAAGCATCTAATAGAATGTATGTATAATTCAAAATATCATCATAAAAAGACAAATGTTGGTATCCAACATCAAACCTATTAAAAAATAACACAGAAAAATCTAATTTCAGTATATCGTTTAGAGATGGATCCTAAGGAGGACGCAAGTTTACTCAAATTATACGACGAAATATCTACGGATAGAGAACTTATCAGCTCGGAAAATGAAGATAACCATGATCCTAGAAAATGTTTCAGAAAATATTATAATTATTAAATATGCTTTATTGTCCAAAATCTACACAATCCTATTAACAAAGCTAACTAAAACTAAACTAATCTAACCAACAATGGTAATAATTAATTATGGTTTTAAAATTCAACTCCGCCTGGGTCATCCGATGGGTGGATTGAGTAGCTCTTCGGGTGGCACTGCCGGTCCCAAGCCCGGATAAAGGAGGAGGGTTACTAGGCGAGGTTAGCTACCTACCTAGTGTAAAAAGAACCAACTGGCTCACAGAACTGAAGTTACAGCCTCGGAAACCGGACGGAACTATCAGATGACTACACACGCTAGGACATTGGAAAATCGAATTGGAAAACGAATTGGCAAAAGAAAACCTAAACACCACACTACACGGATCGCATGCTGGAACATAACGTCGTGGAACGGACGAGATCAAGAGATCATAATAGAAATGAAGAAGCATAACATTGACATTTGCGGGCTCTCTGAGACAAAGAAAAAAGGGCAGGGAACATCAAAATACGGAGAATTCATACTAATATACAGTGGAAAAGCAAAATCAGAAAGAGCGCACTCAGGTGTTGGAATTTTGCTGCACGATAAATTTACACAGAGCATCGAAGACATCGAATACATCAACGACAGAATATTAAAAATCTCCCTAAAAATGAACAATACCACAACACACTTGATAAGCACATATGCACCAGACATATCTAAGCCCACAGCAGAAACTGAAAACTTCTACCAGCAACTACAAAACGTCATGGACAACATAAATACTAAACACGAAATTATCATACTCGGAGATCTTAATGCACGGATCGGGAACGATGTCATACCAGGTATAAAGCAAAAGTATAATGAAGCCATAATTAATGAAAACGGCGAAACACTAATAGATTTCTGCGCTAGAAATGAAATGAGGATCAACAACACATACTTCCCACACAAAGACCAGCACAAATACACTTTCAATAACAATCGAGGCCAGCGATCGATGCTAGACTTCATACTCACAAATCGAGTGATAACACCCACACAAGTACTCGACGTCAGAGCCCTAACATCCGCTAACCTGGGGACTGATCACAACCTTGTTCTATGCAAGATACTACTAAAACGTCCACAACAAAAGAGAAAACCACCACAGTTCATCGAAAAGTACAATTTGGAGTCCCTAACAACGGAGAGCATAAAACTCCTCTACGAGAACAGGATTACTAACAAATTAAAAGAGAAAGATTTAAAACCAGAATGGGGAGTAGAAGAGAGCTGGCAGAATATTGCGAAATGCATCAACGAAGCAGCGGAGGAAGCGATTGGAAAGCGTAAAATTAATGTAAACGCGACAAACCACACCAAACCGTGGTTTTGTCAAGAGGTAAAAGAACTCTCTGAATCAAAACGGAAATGTTACCTAATATACAAAAGCGCACCGTCGGAAGAAACTCACGCAGAATATGTCCAAGTAAGAAACAGAGTAAACGCACGAATAAGATCAATCAAAAGAGAACATTGGGCTAATTTTACCAGCGACATGGACCACGACTTGTATGGCGCTCAAAGGAAAATATGGAAAATGCTTCGGAACAGAAAAAAACAAGTTAACGAGTTCGTGCAGACCAAAGGAGTACCAATAGGGACATGGCAACAGTATTATAAAGAGCTTTACGATGCTGAAGAAATGCCGAATATAAATAAATACGAAACAGATATAATTGGAACTGTCACCGACGAAGAGGTAGAAGCAAAACTCAAGAAATTGAAAAACAGAAAATCACCCGGGCCGGACGGCATCCCCAACGAGCTTTTAAAATATGGAGGCCCCGAACTGGCAAGGAAACTATCGCAACTATTTAACAAAATCTTAGACGAAACGGAAACACCAGACGAATGGCATAATAGCATCACCATACCTATATTTAAGAAAGGACTAAAAACCTGCCCACAAAACTATAGAGGAATAACTCTCTTAAACACAGTAATGAAACTTTTCACGAGTATTCTCAAGGACAAACTGGAAACACAAATTAAGAATGCTGAGGAACAACAGGGCTTCACAAAGGGACGGTCAATAACAGACGCAGTGTTTATAATAAAACAAATAAAAGAAAAGGCTACAGAGTACAGTATGCCAGCGTATATCTGCTTCATTGACCTAACAATGGCGTTTGACAGAGTCCGATTGGGAGACATTCTACATATATTAATGGAAAATAAGGCACCAGCGAACATTACGAAGATAATCCATAACCTAAATAACAATAACGTAACAAAGGTCAAGGCAGGAGATCAATTCACTGAAAATATCCCAACCTGGGAGGAATTAGACAGGGTGACAGTCTGAGTCCTTTTTTGTTTAATCTCCTCATGAATAAAATCATAAACAAGGTAACATGTCTCAATCTCGGATACAGACTGGGCAACAAAAGAGTGGGTTTGGTGTGCTACGCCGATGATGTAGCAATTATTGCTGAATCAGAAAACGATCTACAGAGACAACTCTTCCAGTTTTTCCAAGTAAGCCGCCAACTCAATATGAACATTTCTATCAGCAAAACCAAATGCATGACAATGGCAAAGGATCCACTCAGATGTAAGCTGGTGGTGGAGGACAATCCCATAGAGCAGGTGATGCAATTCAGATACCTAGGCATAGACATATCAAGCACCCACGACCCAGTTAAAGACCTAAGGAGCCAGATTAACAAAGCATCCGCATTATCAGGATGCCTACGAGATATAGTCTGGTCAAACTCGTACATGCGCAAAGATAGCAAAATTAGAATCTACAAGACTTGTATCAGACCCATCATGACATACGGCACGGAAGTCCGTGAGGACACTAACAAGACGAAACACATGCTAAGGGTGGCCGAAATGAAAACACTGAGAACAATAGTGGGGAAAACAAGAAGAGACAGAGTAAGAAACACAGATATCAGAGAACAATGCGGGATACAAGACATTGTGAGATGGGGAAGACAACGTAAGAGGCAGTGTTACAACCATATAAGACGGATGGACGAGAACAGACTTCCGAAAATAGTCCTAGAAAATAACCCGCCCGGCTCAAGACCTCCCGGGAGGCCCCCTAAAAGGTTGAAAGATAGTTGGCAATCTACCTCTCAGGAAAAGATGCAGAGGCAGCTTCAGAATTAACAGATCGACAGATCTCCAAGAAGTAGAAGAAGAAGAGAAGGTTTTAAAATTCGACCAGATGTGGCTAAGCATCTAATAGAATGTATGTATAATTCAAAATATCATCATAAAAAGACAAATGTTGGTATCCAACATCAAACCTATTAAAAAATAACACAGAAAAATCTAATTGCAGTATATCGTTTATAGATTTATCCTAAGGAGGACGCAAGTTTACTCAAATTATACGACGAAATATCTACGGATAGATAATTTTTCAGCTCGGAAAGTAAAGATAACCATGATCCTGGAAAGAACATGGAAATCTATTCTTCAGAGTCAGAATACCAACAAAATGTTTCACAAAATATTATTATTATGATTAAATATGATTTATTTTCCAAGATCTATACAATCCTATTAACAAAGCTAACTAAAACTAAACTAATCTAACCAACAATGCTAATAATTAATTATGGTTTTAAAATCCGACCAGATGTGGCTAAGCATCTAATAGAATATATGTATAATTCAAAATATTATCATAAAAAGGCAAATGTTGGTATCCAATATCAAACTTATTAAAAAATAACACACAAAAATCCAATAAAAGGCCAATAAAATAAAGCAAAACCCTGAACACTAAAAGCTGTCGGCATAATACTCCTCCAAACTATAAAATGGCCTCCTCACCAAAGTACACTTCAAATTCCTCCGGATCAATGAATGAAACATCAATCGATAGTGCAAACCAAGGTGAATATATATATATATATATATATATATATATATATATATTCCTTCATAAATGATAGAACTCTTAACTTAACGCGTTAATTTAGGGATCGGGAGCCGTAAATTAAATTTCAGGCCCTGTCTTGTATTGTACGGAATACATTGATATGATTCTATGTTACCCTCGCCACCATACCTGCAATGAACCAGATATGAAACCTCCAAAATAAACAAACTTACAACAGTTAAAAATTTTTGCTGTACAAACAATGGCCTACAATGGTCCCTATATCTGGCTCCACACAAGTACCTGAGCGCCCTTTTCTGAATCACAAGTACTGAATTCATTATTTGCTTGCCGCAAAAAACCCAAAACGCCACACCATACCTCAGATGAGACTCAAACAATGCATGATAAGTTATCCTCGCAGATGCAACACCAAGCTCAGCAGACACCACCCTAACCGCAATACAGTCCGAAGACAGATTTTTATTTAGCTCCAATATGTAATGCTCAAATTTAAGCTTAGAATCAATAAACATTCCAAGAAATTTTGTACTACTTTTATTTTCTATTAATTGGTTGTCTAAGGAAAGATGACTGAATGCACAACCGAATGTTAATATGTTAGTTTCTTCTTCTTCTTCTTCTTCTTCCTCTTGTTATAGGCTTACAGCCTGTTTTTTCCAACTCAATCATTCATCTCATTTGATGTTGAAATCCAGGACTCTCTCCATCTTTTAGGTGGTCTGCCTATTGGTCTCCTGGTTTCCGGTGTTCCATCTCGGGCGATTCTCGCTATCCTATTTTGCGCCATTCTTCCTACGTGCTCATTCCAGGCTCTTCTGCGCTTCCGTCCCCATCTTACTATATCCTGCATTTCATGTTCCTCGCGTATTGTTGAATTGCGTATGTGATCTCTTAATGTGTATCCCGATATTCTTCTTAGTACTTTCATTTCGGCAGTTCTTAGAATTGATTTTGTTTTTGTGTTGTCAGCTCTCGTCTCTATTGCGTACGTCATTATCGGTAGAATACAGGTCTTGTAGATTTTTGTTTTTGCGTCCTTGCTCATGTATGTGTTGTGCCATATTATATTCGCCAGGCTTCCTATTTGCCTTGTTTACTTGGTTTCTTACTTCTCTTGTTCTGTCTTGGTTTGCGAATATCTCAACTCCTAAGTAATTAAAGGTCATGAGTTGTTCTATTGGTTTGTCATTCACTACTAGTTTGCATCTTAAGGGCACTTTGCTTATTACAATTGACTTAGTTTTATCGATGAATATTTTCATGTTGAATTGCTTGCTTATGGTGTGGAATGCAAATAGTAGTCTTTGGAGATCGTTTTCATTTTCCGAGACTATGACGGCGTCATCAGCGTAACATATTATTGTTATTTCCCCGGTATTCATTCTGTACGCTGGTGCCGCTCTTTTGACGTTCTCAATTATTTGGTCCATTACTATGTTAAACAGTAATGGACTCAGAGAGTCCCCCTGTCGTATGCCCGACGCTATCGGTACATCGGTACATGTTAGTTTCTTTTACATTAAAAGAAAGCGAGTTCGAGTTGCACCATTCTCGAACTCTATGCAAATCAATATTTACAATATATTTAAGCATTTTACTGTCTCTAGAGTGCCACAAAAGGGTGATATCATCAGCGAAGAGCGTATAACTCCCTCGTATGTTCAGTTTTGTTAAATCATTAATATACAACAAGAACAAAATCGAGCCAAGCATCGATCTCTGAGGTATCCCATGGTTCACATCAGACAAGGTAGAGAAGTTGTCGCCAACCCAAATAACCTGTGACTTTCCTGAAAGATAGGATGAAAACCATCTGTGAGCTACCCTATGAACGCCATAATGCTGAAGCTTCTGCAGAAGCACCCCGTGATTCACACAATCGAAAGCTTTCGAAAAAACACAAAATACGGCTGCAACAGCCTCTCTTTCATTGATATTAATATAGATGTCTCCAAGAAACGAAAATACGGCATCATTTTAGATGCCTGAAAACCAAATTTTCATGCTGATGTCAAGTTGTTGGTCGTTAAGAAATGGAGTAGTCTGACCTTTAGTAGCTTTTCGATAACCTTGGACAACGTGACGCAGCGATATAAGGCGGTAGTCGGATGAATAATCCAAATCACCACCCTTATGCAACATCACAACGGCCATCTTGAGACATGAAGGAAAATTTTACTGTTGGAAGTAGACATTTATTGCACTAGCAAGAACATCATGTGTTCTCTCTGGAAGATTTTCCAACACCCTAAGAGAAATTTCATCACAACCAGTAGAATGCTTATTTTTTATTTGTTTTAATATATCCCGCAACTCATCAGAATTACTCAATGTGAAGTCTTGTGAAAGCCACACGTCAATAATGGGGTCCTTGGGGTCATTTTGGCAGGATATATTTGCGGTGATTTTCTGTGCTATTGAACGATAAAACTCATTGAAGGTATTAGACTCCAATTCAATATTAGCCTCCAGAGTACTATATTTTCCTCTTAAGCTTTTTATTATAGACCACTGTTCTCTGGACCTACTTCCTGCTCTAATCATCCTTTCTCTGTAATATGGCCCCTTGCCTCGTTTGCTAACCTGGCGATATATGCACCGGTACAAAAATTCCAAAAGTAATGTTCTGGTCAGAGGATCACAACCTCAGAGCGATTCTTTTGATAGCAGAACAGCGTCCCACAAAAACTTTTCCGATATTGAATCATTAACACTTCTGACAGATTACATAGGGTTCAGAAACTACTTGACATACGCCATAAAAATTTCATAACGGCTTATAAACCATCAAAACAGTTATATCTAGATGTAATATTCATGGTTACGCTTCAAACATAGAAATTTATGAGGGATGGAAAGAGAATCCACCAGATGAAAACGTGAAAAAATTGATGTTCTCGTTCCAAGACTTTTCGAACCATATACCAATCAAGGTTATCACGTATTCATGGACAACTACTACAATAGCTTGTCATTAGCAAACCGACTTTTGGAGTAGAAAACACATGTAACAAAACGAGCGTTTTTTTATTTTCTAGAAAATATGAGCGGCTCGTCGAATGGGGTGCAAGAAACGATAAAAAAAACCTGTAAACATGTTCCTTGTTATGCACATCAATTAAATTTGGTAATGTTAAACGCTGCATCCGCCAATAAAAATTTTCGCATATTTTTTTACCAATTTACAAGGGATTTGTTCCATTTTTTCAAATAGTCCTTAAAGAACCCCGATACTAGATCAGTAGTTAATATATGAGAGAACAAACGAGGAGGAGGATGCAGAGTATGTACTCTTCATCCCCCTCCTCCTCCTTTATTTTTCCATAATATTTTCGAATTACCTCGTTAGTTTAATCTAAAAGTTAATAACCCGACTGGCCTTGAAGTCGATATTTTATATCGTCTGACTAAAGTTACAATGACAACATGACCTTTAAATTTTGATTAAAAAAGCAATACTTCACCAGCTTGAAATATACTAAAATGAAATATATCTTCTCCTTTTAACGAAAGTGCATTAAAATTGAAAATTCAAAAATTTTTTAAAAAATGCAAAAGTTCTGCTTTTGAGTTTTTATTATGCAGTTGATAGTGGTCCATCTTGGTTTTCATAATATTTGGATATATCAAAAAACAATTTAGAAGCGGGGGAATTGTGCGAACATTAATTTCAAAACAAGGTATCGCATAGTTTATACATGAATTAGTAAAGTTAAGTTGGTTTCATGATAAAGTTCGTGATTTAAAACAATATATTAGTGATCCCGTTGTATTAAAAGAACTAATCAAATCGCATTGAAAATTTTGTGGGAGACCTTTATGCAGAGTTCATTATGAATGAAGCATGTTCCAGATATTTATCTGTTTTAGCTGAAGAAGAAAGTGGCGGTCAAGATTTATTGTTATATATAAAATATGTTAATCATGCAAATTGTGCATTTTTGGAATAGTTACTTGATACAATTTTCTAGAACATATATCACAGTGTAAATCGTCCCGTAATGTTTTTAATTTTTTCTTGCTATGAGTACTAAGATGTTTATGAGTACCTTCCCTTATATAATATTGTAATATTTGATAACATGAATGACAAAGACATTTTTCCTTATTTTCCGTAACCAAAAACACTGTTACGTAACTTTGGGTAATACAAAATAGAACGTCTCTAGGATTATTGAATTTATGTTTCACTAAAAAAACTTTAGCACTAGCACTATCTTCTTCTGCCTCTTTCTCAATCTCAGAATCACCGGAGTCCGCTTCGATTTTTTCAAAATTATTCAAATCATAACTCAAACAGTTTCTAAAGTTCTTCTCAAATTTTTCTTCATCAAGAAAGGTGTTATGATCCAACAAATGAATTAATTCCTCTAGTTCTAGAGTCTCTTCTTCAATTTTCAAATCCATAAATTTAGGATTGACTTTTTTCTGTTAATACTAATATTTACTACTTACTATTTACTTTTTACTTTTAAACATTTATTTTTTAATTATTATTTCGAATGTAACTTGAGAACCATTATTGAACTACGGAACAAATTTATGGATGTATTAAAGCGAAAAGTCACTGGTGGTAAGATTTTGTATCGACATCAAGGTCAAATATAAGGTTAGTACTCTCACCGTGATCGCACTCAAGGTTAGTCGGATTATTAACTTTAAGATAAAACTCAAGATAAAATATAAGCAGACGAATAGGACATGAATACGAGATAGTTCGAAAAATATTTTGAAAGAAAAAAAGAGGCAAAGGAGAATGACTTTAAGATTAAACTCAAGGTAAAGTATAGGCAATCAAATGAGACATACTCTTCATCCTCCTCCTCCTCATTTGTTCTCCCATATATTAACTACTTAGATCAAATTGTTAGAAAAATAATATGTATATTGTCTATAATGTCAAACTTTACAATAAATTTCAGATTACACCTGACAACTTCAGGTTTGCCAGTTTCCGAAATATAAAGGATCCAAAAATTTTATTAAACAGGTTCCATTAAATTGTACTTACCAATCTAAAAATATCCAAAGTGGTATTAATGGTCTTAAAACGTACCAAACGACCCGCCATTAACCATTTAACCATGTTAAGAAAAGTCGCGCCTTTAGCGGTGAGGTAAAAATATAGCAAATAAGATGTAAGGCAGGAACAAAAGTCGAAGAAAAAGTACGTAGTAAGATACCGTCTAAAAAAATTTTTATAATGTTAGAAATGTAAATGTAAGTCGAATTGTTACGAAAAGTTTGGGTTGGAGTATGGAGTATTCCAGACTTACAAAGAAGGTACCTGAGGTGTCCAGCTCCGATTTTAATGAAACTTTGATATGTTGTAGAGGATACAAAATCTGCGGAGATTCATTTTAACGGGGTGAAAACCGCCCTCAAAATTCACCCCAAAAAAACAGTATTTTTGAAATATCTCATGTACTAAGTGAGAAATCTTTACAAAACAAAATGAAAATTACTTGTTACTCGAAATGATGTTATACTATGGTTTTTTTCACCCCCAAGGATATCATACTTTGTTTTTTACACGGGTAAACCATCTGTTCGGGCCAGTAATTTAATTCAAAAAATTACAAAATTAAATATAATTGTTTGAAAATATTTTTTGAGAATACCAGAAGTATCTTAAGTTGACCGGTTTCAAGGTTTCTAGAAATAACTACTAAAGAGGGTAAGCCACTCTGAAATACTTGATTTTCTTAAATATTTTAAAATTCTGCGACCAATAATTGATAGTTTATATCAAGAATTCCAAGCTGGGATTAATGGCAATACGAAAATGCAATGTTTTATTGCTATTTAACGCTCTAAACAAAAAGGTATATATATATATATATATATATATATATATATATATATATATATATATATATATATATATAAGGGGAAGAGTAGTTCTTGACCGACTAGTTAGAAAGGAAAACTCAAATTCTTGGGATAGCGGTCCTAGGGCTGAATGAAACTCTGTTTTTTACAAACGCCAAGCTTTCGGAAGTATATTATTTCCTTCTTCAGGGCTACAATATAGAACAGTTCTGTTGATCATAATTTTAAACTTAACAATTTATGATATTTAATAATAAAAAGAAAATGATTCTAAATTCAAAGACTTACGTGCAAATTGAGTCCATTTATGGCTCGTGGAAAATGACACGGAAAACTCATGCAGAAACCGTTGATTGTTGCATAATTATCACATTTTACTGTTACATGGTTTTATTTAATTTTTTAAACACTAATATTTAAATCTACTTTATGGGTTATTTTGGTTGTACTGAGAGTAAGTTAATCTGATAAGAAAATCCTTGAAACACACTTTTTTTGGTGGAAGGGATGCGTCAGAAATGTCTAATTTTATTTTAGCGGCAATTTTGAATGTGGAATCATTATGTTTTACAGGAACTGTTATTTTGATTTTAATTTTTCAAGTTGTGTATTTAATAAAATTATTATTTTATATGTATACTATTGATGAGATTTATGATTATTAATGAGTATTTGTGATTATTTTTTATAAAGTGTTATTACATTTAAAAATTATTAATTATTAATATAATTGTAGGAAAGTATTAGGAAATGATTAATGAACACTATTATGTAGAACAAGGAAGGTTAGAAAACAGTCTCCCAACCTTTCGCCTTCTAAACATTCAAAATTGTAAAATAACTATTAGCGAAATAGTTGCTATAAATTAGTGACAAATATGCACTTACGTAATTTGTGGAGGATTATGGAGAAACTGTGAAGTCAAGAGGCTGGGAGGCTCGTTGTCTAGTATTGTTATTTTATATATATACTATTGATGAGATTTATGATTATTAATGGGTAATTATGATTATTTTTTTATAAAGTATTATTACATTTAAAAATTGATATAATTGTAGGAACGTATTAAGAAATGACTAATGAACATTATTATGTAGAACAAAGAAGGTTAGAAAACCGTCTCCCGTCCTTTCGTCTTCTAAACATTCAAAATTGTAAAATAACTATTAGCGAAATAGTTGTTATAGATTAGTGACAAATATGCACTTACGTAATTTGAGGAAGATTATGGAGAAACTGTGAAGTCAAGAGGCTGGGAGGCTCGTTGTCTAGTATTACTATTATTTAAGGTGGACAAGAGATGAGAGTAGATTACACTAAGATTTTCAATATCTTTTCTTTTATTGATGCAGTTATCATCCAAATAAATTTCTACCATTTCAAGAAAATGCCTTTTATTATTACTTTGTTCTTTGTTGATCACCTCAACACTGACAAAATCAAATCTGTGATCCTCATCGATTACATGTTCCGATAAGGTGCATGTCCTCTTTTGCAATCTACAATCACTCCTGTGTCTGGTGATTCTATCCTTTAAAACAGTTGATGTTTGACCTATGTAATGTTTATTACAGTCTATACATTTTAAACGGTATACCACCCCTGATTTGTCAGGGTTGCTATCCGTGTCCTTCAGTCTGGAGAAGGTTTGGCCAACTGTTAATATATATTTACCACATATTTTTATATTATTATGCTTAGAAAGGATTTTATTTAATTTTTGTGTGATTTGGTTGATATAAGGTAATGAAAAATAATATGTGGGTTGGTTTTCTTCTAAAAAAGCTGAAATTTCAGGAGAAAAGTTAGTGATATTTTGATTGGTGCTATTATCTATGTGTGAATGTGTTGGTGTTATGAAGGCAGATATCTCCGGTGATACGTTAAAATTTAGTGGAATATCATCAAGAATCAAGAATATATATATATATATATATATATATATATATATATATATATATATATATATATATATTCTTGATTCTTGAACCATATATTATATCATTTTTTCTTTATTTCGTCTTTTCTTGGGTTTAGGTTCTTTAATTAACGAAAAATACACACAATTGACGTTCCGCACTTTATTTAAGGCATTTTCAAAATTTTTAATTTATTTTCCTTCCTAAAAATAGTTTTTATATAATTAAAACATTCACACAAGAACATATTTACAATTTTAAAAACACACACAAAAACACTCTAAAACAGTATCTAAATCTTTAAAAGTACTTAATTTTACCGGTACATACCTTGACATTTTGTTTATTAATTATTAACGGAATTCAATCTTTAACATGGTCCATTCAGGTAGTGAGGATACATGGAATGCGAGTGTGTTTTATTTTTTATATATTTTTATATTTTACAGTGCACAAAAAAAAACAAAATAATGCATACATTTAATTTTATGTTTAAGAGGATATTCAATTTTTGATGCTTATTAACAGGATCTAATACTTAATATTTTTATTTAGATTAGGCTGGTATAAATGTGGCTCAAATATCCTATATTCGTTCTGTCATTAACAGTGTTTTTATCTTTTTTAATTTATATCATTTCCTTTATTTGAAATTTTTGGTAATTCATACGTTTGTTTTTTATTATGGTATTGTTATAATCAAAAGTATGTGTTTTTCGTCTTGTGTGTGTTTGTTTAACGCTGTTGCGGCCTTTTTCGTATATTTATTGCCGTTCAATCTATTCTTTAGCAATTGGCTCGTCATGCCTATATATTTTTTGGGACAATTTGTGCAAAGGATCGAATATAGTACATTTGATTTATTCATGAGAAGAGTTTTACTTTTTAAATTAGTGAACAGTGTATTTATTTTATTATGTAACCTGTGACATACGATAATATCATGCTTTTTTTAAAATGTGTGTTATTTTTTCTGACAGCTCACTAGTGTAAGGTAATGCTACATATTTTTGCTGTTTATGGTTCTATGTTTCCTGTTATTAGGTTATTATAAAATTTATACGTTCGTTTATTAATTATTTTGGTGATAATGTTTTCATTGAAATTATTATTTATTAGTATATTTTTCACTTTTTGCAGTTACTTGGTCGGAATTCTGGAGACGTTAGAGAGATAGCACGATCAGCCAGACTGATTATAACACTATTTTTTTGAGTATTTGAATGGTTAGAGAAACAGATTAGATATCGACCTGACCATGGACCCACAGGACTCTCCGACACTGAGTACATATCAATAAAAATTTACAATAAATTTCTGAAGACAATGTTTCTTTTTTAACATATTTATAGTTCAAGGAAGACACCCCTATAGTAAAATAATTACCCGTCACTGACATATAATACACTAATAAAAATGTTACATAAAATACTCACATAAAGATTCGTTTCGGTTTCATGTGAACATACATAGTTTCTTGATCAAAATAACCAATAAAGAAGTTGATAAACATGCTGGCTGTTATTATCATATCAACCGTGAAGGTATGCCATATTACATTCTTGTAGTATCTTATGTATGCCCAGTTCCTTGGTATAATATATAGCATGGAGAATAAATATACAGCAAACATAAAGTAATTATAGTATAAGCTAGAAAAAAAGAACAATGTATCATAATAAATATGTAAAATAATAAGGTACCAAAAAGATAGACAGTTTATTCCTGGTTCTCTATCCATACTAATTTCGACCCCCTTATGGTCTCGTCAGTGGCACTGTAATAGTAGGGGAGCCCAAGCGGGGATTTTGGGATTTATGCAAGTTCGGCAGAATACTATAAAGTAAGAAAGTTTGTACCCTGTTATGAACTATCAACCTGTTATGAACCTTAAATGTAGGGGTGTGCGTCTAGGGCAGCCGATCAGATTAGTATAAAAAAACGGTTCTTAAAGTAACTCGAGCTCGTCAGATTAAGACAAGGTAAGTTAATTGCATACAGAAAAGTGTACATTTCAATATTTCAACGATTTTAGCGTGACATAAGAAAATGAGCGAGTGACAAAGTTGCAAAAAAAACTTCACCTGGACATATTCGAGCGCGGTTGAATTTTTTTTATTTTAATGGAAATCATGTGAGGATCACGGAAATAATATAATCTGACGATTTTCGCAAGCCGACAAAGCTAATTTCATCAATCGAGTGTAGTACGTGCAGGTGCTGAGAATAATGTATTTCCCACTCCGCGCCTCTCTCCCCTTCTCACTCTTTTTCTCTCTTTCGCACCGTCCCCACACTACTTTCTGCCGCCATGATGTTATTCCAGCTGATAACAACAACGCGTTTGTGTTCTTAGATGTATAATGTTTGTTTATTGTATTTTCAAAAAGTTTAGTGAATTAAATACAGTAAGTTTTATATGTATTACTACAATGAGTGATAATTGTGATAAAATAGTGAACTGTGTATTTTGTGGTCAAGAAATATATGAAAAATTAATAAAATTTACACCAGAAACATTAAAAAAATGCATGATGATTTTGGAATATCGCCTAACCAAGCCGGTTTGAAGAAAATCACGCAGCACCTACACTGAAATTGAAATTTCAGAGGAAACATCATTAAATGACGGCTATCACGCGCAGTGTTATTATGACGCTTGTAACTTGCCCCCATGCCAATCAGAGCTACGGCAACAATTATTACGAACGCAATACATCGCATGCTTATGGAGGAATGCCCACTTTCGAATCGTCACTGAGATGTCACCAACAGATTTCGGGTGGAAAAATGTGGATGGAAAGTTGGAGATGACTTGGTTCGTTGGAAATCAACTCCCAGAAGCATATGAAGATATTGTCATAACACCTGACATTTTAGGGAATACTCCAGATTCAGGTATGTTTTCTTTTTAAAATACTAATAATATCATGAAATAAATTAAATATTGTTAAATATCATAACCATTTCTGATTACAGATACGCAAGATGTAGATAAAAATGACGAAAATGATTCATTCAAAACTCCCGATTCCACTGATGACGATGAAATAATTTTGGACTTTTGGATTTCAACCAAAATTGGTACTAGGGAGCTTTGAAGGGTTTAGATTTAGATTAGATTAAGACATTAAAAATATTTTTTTGAAATTTATTCGCATTTTTTTAGATTTGGTATTAGAGAATTTTCGGGATTTATGAATATGAAGTTAATTTTTACAACTATTAGGTTGATAAGATTCAATATAACGGACTGAAAATTTTACATTTTCCGATTTTGTTTAAAAATGATATTGCGGGGTTTTTGGGGCGTATACAAACTCAATATGCAGCATAAAATATATCGGTCTAAGAAATTTGCGTCTCAAGTTCTCTAAATATCTATATTGGAAGGTATTGGGGCCTTTATTACCAATCTAAAATTAATTTGAAATATAAGATAGTGGATTTACTATGACAGACTAAATATTTGTTTAAAACAATTTTACTGATATTTGGAGAACTTTAAGAAACAAAGAATTTGTATTGGTTCATTTTAGGATAATTTACAACTTTGGATAAAATGGATACTTTTTTGCCATCTTGGAGTCATTGCGAGGTACACTAATCTCGATTAGTACTTAGTTCAAATAATTTATGGATATCATAATGAATTCAAAACTAAAAATCGAAAAAAAAAATTTATTTTTTAAATTGATCAAATTCTAAAAGAGCGCTAGAAAGTGAAAAATAACTATAAAATTTTATATGAAATTGAAATTTTTGAAGTCGACTCCAAATTATGAAATAATAACTACTGGTATATACAACTTATGATAAGAAAGGAATTACAAATAAAGTATTTTTAATTTGTTTATGCGAATCGCATTTTGTCAGGTATTAGTTGGCGGCGACGAAATTTTAATTTACAGTTATTTTTCACTTTCTAGCACACTTTTGGAAGTCGTTTCAATTTTTTTATAAAAATTTTATTTTTAAAATTATTTTGGTAATTTTCAATCAAACAGGCAAATTTTGAGAGGTGTTGCGTTAAGGAAATCAAAAAAAAAATTTTTCGGGACACCAACTGTACATAACAAGATTAAAAAAGATCAACTTACGCGGCCAAGCTGAATGGATGAATAACCCAAAAATGTTTAACCAGGTGTCTAACTTCTTCTCTTCGTATCTCACTCTTAGACCTAAAAAGTCTCTGCGCATATGGATGTTTTTCAGAAACTACCGTGAGCGACTTGAGTTTTCTTCTCCAATCAATAAACAAACCTGAATCGATGACTTCGTTTATAATTTTGGCTCGTCGGAGGACAGCGATCAAGCTGCAGTTGTGTGCCTCCGAAAACTTTGCCCATCTCCGTTGTATGAAGGTCAGGTAAGAACGGATTCTTGAAGATTCTTTTGTTTCGAGAGTATATATTGATAAAATTTCAGATGGGGCCGACATTTGATCCATGATGAAATTATTATGGTGATCTGTGACACTAAGAAATAGAAAATAAATTTTTGACAGTGTCAATTGTGTAACCCGAAGGTTCCTTTAATGATACTATTTAATTGCAGGTTTTTTATTGCTGTACCTGTCGGTATATTTTGTGCGACAAGTTTGTAATGCAGGAGTTCGCAAAATTTTTAAGGCAAAAAGGAATTAGATGATTTTTAACCGCTTTCTAAAAGAAGGAGGTTCTCAATTCGTCGACTATGTATTTTTTTATATATGTACACCAATTACTCCGGAACGGCGACACCGATTGGATTGAATTTTTTACGTTATATTCAGGAAATTGCTGCGGTGGTCCCATATTTTTTTGGACAAAATTGGTGTTTTTTTTTATATTCCCGAGTCCGTCCTAAAGCCGGATGCACTGCGACCAGAGTAGGCCTATTGTGCTCACCCTAGACATTACAGCCACTCTGTCAACCTAGCCCCCTGGCTCAATCTGTACAGTCCTGCTGAGGAGTGAGTGAGTATTTCTCCCGGTTCCAATCTTACTGACCCGAAAGTTTGTTGTCTAAATCTCACCAGTGACTCACAGTCAAATATGATATGCTTCACCGTTTCCTCGGCTTGTCCACATAGTCTACAGCCGAGGTTTCCGTTATATAGATTCATTCTATTCAGATGTACTTTGACGGCCATGTGTCCCGTCATTATACCCGTAATAATCCTTAATTGATTCCTACTCATTTGTAGTAATTTCCTTGCCAGTTTCGGGTCCGGATTCCCAATAAATAGCTTGCTGTGGTTTAAACCCTGTCTGGTCATCCAGTGATTTTTATGTTCTCTTTTGATCCATTTTATGACTGGTTCCCAGGCTGCGTACCGCGGCACCCCAAAGGCCGGTTCTGGACCCATGTATTGAGATGCCGACCCTGCTCTAGCCAGTTCGTCAGCTTTTTCATTTCCATGTATGCCTTCATGTTCTGGTACCCACTTTAACATAACTCTGTTGTCTTTTGCCAGAATTTCCAGCTCACTCTGACATCCCCAAACCAGCCTCGATGATATATTTTGTCCCTTGAGGGCTTTTAGGGCTGCCTGGCTGTCAGAGTAAATGAGGATTTGCTTTCCTTTGTAAGCTCTCCTGTTTATCTCGTCTGCGCACCGTAAAATTGCGTATATTTCTGCCTGGAATACTGTTGGGTATTTCCCCAGTTGTAGCCCATATATGCCAGCTCCAGTACCCTCACTAGTTTTTGAACCGCCAGTGTACCAGATACTTGCACCCGAGAATGTTTCCGGTCTTTCTCTTTTACTTGCCATTCGATCCTCTATTGTGACTTCAAACAGTATATTATAACGATAGCTCGAATTCATATGGTCCGTGTCCATTTCCAACTCAGGGCTCCTGATTTTTTTACATATGTTTTTGTGTCCTTACATCGTCCTTTGCGATTTTACTGTTGAGTGATTTAGTCGGTGGAGTCCCATTCTTGCCTCTGCCTGAATCACTATGTGTAGCGGAGGCAGATCCAGAATACACTCCATTGCCGAAGTGGGGGTTGATTTTATGGCCCCAGTAATACACAAACAGGCGACCCTTTGTAATCCACTCAGCTTTGTCATGGTTGTTCTCTGCATTACCTTGGGCCACCAGACCAAGGCTGCGTAAGTGATGGCTGGTCTCACAACACTGGTGTATAACCAATGTACCATTTTCGGTGAGAGACCCCATGTTTTCCCACATAATCTTCTAACAGTCATAAGAGTTGTTTCCGATTTTCTGGTTATGTTTTCCACTTGCTTGTTCTAAAATCACCCCCAGATATTTTACTTCTCTGGAAAGTAGTATTACGAAATTGGTGTAGTAAAATCCAAGATGGTGCTGACTACATGGCCGCCAAAAAAATTAATTTTGTCCAATTTTCTCCACAATTATTTTTTAAAAATTCAATAGTTTTTTTCGTATTTTTTCAGATTTGGTATTAGGGGGTTTTCGGGGTCGTGTATTACGAATGTAAAGTTAATTTTTTACAACTATTAGGTTGATAAGATACAATATGAGGGACTGAAAATTTTACAATTTCTGATTTTATCTAAAATTGATATTGCGGGGTTTTTGGGGCGTATACAAACCAAATATGCAATGTAAAATATATCGGACTAAAAAATTTACATCTCAAGTTCTTTAAATATCGATATTGGAAGATTTTGGGGCCTATATTACCAATCTAAAATTAATTTAAAATTTGGAATAGTGGATTTATTATGACAGACTAAATATTTGTTTGGCAGAATTTCATTGGTAATTGGAGAACTCTAAGAATCGAAGAATTTGTAGTGGTTTATTTCAGCGTGATTTACAATTCTGGATAAAATGGGTATTTTGCCACCTTGGAGTTATTGCGAGGTACATTAATCTCGATTAGCACGTAATTCAAATAATTGATGAATAACATAAAGAATTCAAAACTAAAAATCGAAAAATTAAATTTTTATAAAAAAATTGAACCGACTTCTAAAAGTGTGCTAAAAAATAACAAATAACTAAAAAATTTTATATGAAATTGAAATATTTGAAGTCGGCTCAAAATTATTTCTAAGCGAAACAAATAACTACTAATATATACAAATTATGGTAAGAAAGCAATTACAAATAAAGTATTTTTAATTTGTTTATGTGAATCACATTTTGTCAGGTATTAGTTTGGCGTCGACTTCAAAAATTTCAATTTCATATGAAAATTTATAGTTATTTTTCACTTTTTAGTGCATTTTTTAAAGTCAATTCAATTTTTTTTATAAAAATTTTATTATATCGAAAATATTCTGCAGGATCACATTTCGCCATACGGCGAAATGTGATCCTGTGGGGTAATTCCTCAGCCCATCAAAATATTGGAACTTTACTGCTTCTGGACACGCAAAAAAACGGCGCGGATGCCACTGATGGGACGGTATAAAGATTATGCGATCAACACTTTTTTTGCAGAAAAGATGTGTTCTCCATCGAGCATATGATAGAAGCTGTTAAAAAATGACCCAATCCCAAAATTCATATTTTTCCGACCACTGCCAAAGACATCGAAAAAGTAGATAATTTGGTGAATGCTGAAATAAAATCAGCCCTGAAATAGAAACAAATTTTTCAGTTAATTTGAAATATAAAAACTTCGTCAACATTGTACCTTAACTCACTTACTTGCACATCTTGTTTCGGTAAATTACCTTGTAAGCATTTTTCCCTATTTGGAGGTTGGAGTTGACAAGCTTAAATTTGTATGCGTATTGTTTTTTTTTTAAGATTGTATTATTTTAATTTTAAAAGTTTTTGTTGTATTCTTTTCTTTATTAAATAATTTTTTCAATAACTATACAAAGTAACGATATCCAAATGCTTTCTTTTTAATTATGATCGTTCAGTACTTAAAAAAAAAAGAAAAATAGCTTGTCAAACAAGACTGAATAAAATACGAGTAGCAATAATTAATGGGACCATCTGGGTGGTG
This sequence comes from Diaprepes abbreviatus, assembly GCA_034092305.1. Taxonomy (NCBI): domain Eukaryota; kingdom Metazoa; phylum Arthropoda; class Insecta; order Coleoptera; family Curculionidae; genus Diaprepes; species Diaprepes abbreviatus. The sequence goes on along the minus strand of JASJET010000029.1, from coordinate 3,004,733 downwards.
CAGTAGTATGGTTGTGGTCTAGCACCACTTAGATGCCGCGTTCGATTCTCGGGTCTGGCTTGGGTGTTTGTTAGTGTCATTAGATTTAAGTTAGACTTTAAGTGTATAATTTGTGGAAATTAATTGAATTAAAATAAAGAGCAATATTATAAATGAGACAAAAATTAAATAACCAGTACACTTACATACATTTAAAATTTAATAATACAGCCAATAACAAAAATTCTAATTCGAGACAATACTGCCTTCATCACACTCATAAAACTCTTCCAATGTATAGAAGGCTTTTATACATAAAAAAAATTTCAGGACACACTTTAATCTATTTCTCGATAGTAAATGTACATTTTCAGGTAAAGAATTAAAAACTTTTATTATACAAAACACGACATTTTTCTGCAAAAAACTTAAGTTATATTTATCAGAAAGCAAATTTGTTTTATTTCTAGTAATGTAGTTATGTTTAATAGATGCACCCTCAAAAAGATCCCTGTTATCAACAATAAACATCACCGAATCCAAAATGTACATACCTATAACCGTCAAAATATTGTTACTAATAAACATAGTCATACAACTGTCTTGTTGTTTCATTGCAAAAATACATCGTAAACATCTTTTTTGCAGAATCTAAATTTTATTAATATCACAGGAATTGCCCCAAAATATCAAACCATATCTGAGTCTGGACTCTACAAATGCATGGTAAGCTGACAGAGCTGCATCGATTCCAACTCTTTCCGAAATAATTCTTAATGCGAAACAATACTGAGATATTCTAGTGGCAACTCTCTCGATGTGCGCCCCCCAGTCCAAGCTTCTATCGACTTTTAGTCTCAAAACAACAGCGCTCTCAACTGATGTTATTGTTGTATCCTCAAACGTTACTGTAAATTGATTATTCAATCTGTTACCAAACATAATGCACTGTGTCTTGGAAACATTTATCGACAGGCTGTTCGACCGAAAGTACCCATCGAGAGTGTCCATCACAGATTGAACCTTCATCGATAGCAACTCCGCTGTGCTTTCACTGAATATAAGCGATGTATCATCAGCATATAGTACAGTCTGCTCTCCAGAAATTTTGGGTAAATCATTTGTGTAAAGAATATACAAAAGAGGTCCAAGTATTGATCCTTGAGGGACGCCCCTCTTCATTTTAATCCTCTGAGACACTATAGCCCTACCATGGAGATCAGACTCCACAACACACTGAGTCCTGTCCGTCAAATACGATCTTATCAATTGCAGCGCGGTACCCCTTATACCATACATTTCTAGTTTTAATAATAATGTTTTATGATCCACAGCATCAAAGGCTTTAGAGAGATCCAGGCACATGGCCAATGTTTGCTTTTTTTTATTTAGAGAATCTATAATTTGTATAAGTGTTTGGTACAAAGCTCTTACTGTGGATTTCCCTTTTCTAAAGCCATTTTGTTTACTTGATATTACAGAGAACTTATCCAGAAATGTTACAATTCTCTGAAATAAAATGTTTTCAAAAATCTGGCTTATATTAGGCAATAGCGAGATTGGTCTATAATTCTTTTCTTCAGATTTCTCCCCCTTCTTATAGATTGCTCTAATATGGGCATTTTTCAGCTTACCCCGAAAAATACCTGTAGTAAAACACATATTTACAATAAAAGATAATATGAAATTGAAATTTTTTAAGTCGGCGCCAAATTATTTTTAAATGAAATAAATAACTACTATTTTATACAAATTATGGTAAGAAAGTAATTACAAATAAAGTATTTCTAATCGGTTTATACGAATGACATTTTATCAGGTATTACTTCGACGCCGAGTTCAAAAATTTCAGTTTCATATAAAAATTTATAATTATATTTTCACTTTTTAGCGAACTTTTGAAAGTCGGTCCAATTTTTTTTATAAAAAATTTATTTCGCAAAATTTTCTATTTCGCTGATTCTTATATGTTTTCCTTTGCAAATAATTCATCCTAGATTTGACCTGCGGGCCTGCAGTAAACCTACCTACATATCCCAAATATCTCCGATTTCTAATTCTTGTGTAACCTTTTGCTATTCGCCTAATAAAATTTTTGCATCGCATGCGCCGGATAAAAAGTTCACTCCAGTTTGTTCTGCACAAAATTCAACAACTCATTTCGCGTGTCGCGTTCCTCCAAATTCCGAACAGTCGAGAGCAGCGTTTCTGCGGAAAATTCATCGAAATATCGCAGTTTTGCGCGATTAATAACTTGCAAATATTTGCAGTTTCATAATTTTAAAAATAAACCGAGATTAAAAGGGGACTTTTATTGTGGAATATGTAGTGTTTTACTGTGAAAAACTTAAGTTATAAGAACTTTTAAAAAGAGTTTGGAAAAGTTTGTTTCGAAAACTTTTAGACATTTCCACACTAAAAAGGTAATATTTAAGCTTCTATTACAAAATCATTTTAATTATTAGCATTATTATTAATTTTTTTGAAGTAATCTAGCGACAAGTTTTAATTTTTACAATACTGTAGTATGGTTTAATGAGTCTTTATGACTTCTATAAAATATTAAAATTTCATGAAATTGTACAAGTCGATTCAAAACTTAGAGCCGTTAAGGTAAATCGCTGTGTATCCCTTTAGGGCTCTGTATCTTCGTTAAGGGGCACTTGACAAATTTTTCTTCTATGACAAAATAGGGTTATTTTGACCTCCCATATATGCTCCCGAAAAATTAAGAGGTACTTACTGGACACCCTGTATATATATATATATATATATATATATATATATATATATATATATATATATATATATATACGAGCGTAGACGCCATACAGTGAGCTTTGAAAATGGTGAATGGGATTTCACCGAAACGTCAGCTGCCTTACAGTCCTGAGAGGGACTCAGCACATACACGGGATGCCCGAAAACCTTCGATTACACATCACACCCGTGAGAATATCCGACATAACATATATATATATATATATATATATATATATATATATATATATATATATATATATATATATATATATATTTATTTTTGTATCTTAAACCTTTTGTTAAATATTTTTTTCTAATATTTTCTTGGGTATAGGTTTTTCATTAGAGAAACAAAGGACAACAATTTTCTTTCTGAGCGAAACGTCAGAAAGAAAATTGTTGTCCTTTGTTTCTCTAATGAAAAACCTATACCCAAGAAAATATTAGAAAAAAATATATATATATATATATATATATATATAAAATAACTTTTTTCCAATGTTTTTATGTTCCTAACTGAACTAGATAGAGAAAAACTTCAAAGAGAAAAAATGCCTGTTTTTACATGCAGAATGACCTTCATTAGTTCCGAAATATTTTTCGTGAATTTCATTTTTTTAATTTTTTTTTGATTTTTCAATTTTTTTGAAAATAAAAACGATAATATGCTGTTTACGACTGTTCACTCAGTATGATACAACGCCTAATTTTCTGACAATTTTTCAAATGTTTTTACATGAAAAAATATTCAATTTATTGCTTTTTTTATGTGTAGTTTAGTTGTAAACAGTTAATTCTATGATAAATAATTAAAAATTGGAAATCACGTAAAGAAACCAATTTATTGAGAACTACTTTACAAATTAGGTAGAAATATAAATATTATGAATATACATATATTATAAAATTTATAAATATTATGAGGTAGACTGTAATATCAAAAATTTTTGTAAAAAAACAATAATACATACATATACAATTTTTACACTTTTTTTTCATCGAAATGACCACCTTTATTGTTTATCACAGCATTACATCGTAATTGATCGAAAAATAAAAAAAAATGAAATAAAAAATTTAAAAAAAAATGAAATTCGCGAAAAATATTTCGGAACTAATGAAGGTCATTCTGCATGTAAAAACAGACATTTTTTCTCTTTGAAGTTTTTCTCTATCTAGTTCAGTTAAGAATATACAAAACATTGGAAAAAAGGCTTTTTTTTCGTAAGTTTTTGATCAAAAATGCACTTAAATCATACTTTAAAAAAGTAATTTAAACCTCTTGGAAAACTCTAAAAAACTGACTGATCAGAATTTTCTCACAAACTTTTCTACAAAAATGGCGCTGAATTTAATAAAGTCGAAAAAAAAATTTTTCTAAATTTTTTTTATTCTTGATTTAGACCTTTAAAAAGTTAAAAATCGACTTACACTTTATGTCATCTGCAAGTACTCGCAAAGAGCTTTTAAATGAATTTTTCAGAATTGTTATGCGATGATTCCTTATGGAAATACAGAACTTTGAAGTTCTATTTGTTTTCGCGTAGACATAGCAAAAGTGATTGACGGGCAGTATATATATATATATATATATATATATATATATATATATATATATATATATATATATATATATATATATATATACCTTCCGCCGGATCATTCATTTACGGAGCTGCATATATTTGTACGTTTGCTGAATGTGATTTCAGCACTACAATGACATAATGTGGATATATCCACTGCTATACACTGCTATTGCATCTCACACGGAGGAATCCGTGAAAGCCGCATAAACATGTATACGCCATCCGGCGGGAGGTCGGCGAAGCCGCGTTCAGTGTTTCCATGCTTCCTTCCGATTTGTCCTTTGCATAGCCAGGTGCTTATCGGTACCCTAATGAGTCTAGTAGAAACGAAACATGTACCTCTGCCGTATCACTGTGGCGGCGAGGGTAAGTTTTGACTTTCTTCTCGGTAGGGTGGTATAGGTAGGCCATCATCTCGATGGTGGTGAAATAGGATGAATTGCGTTCTATAACAAGTTATTTTTGTATCTTAAACCTTTATTTATATTTTTCTGGAATTCTTTCTTGGGTAGAGGTTTTTTACTTGAAAATCAAAAAACGACAATTTTTCTGACGTTTCTCTCTAACATAGTGAGCTTCTTCAAAGTTATTTTATATTCATGTCGAATCTACAAAATTACAAATTTTCTTTTCAATAAAATATGTATCACAGAAATTATCTTACAGAACTATAACATTAATAAAACATATTTTACAACAGTTTAAAACTAAAATAAAATGATACAACAGGTTTCTTAATATTGAAAACTATAAAAGAGTACATACCTTGAAAGTAGCTTTGTTCGAATGTTAAAAATGGTACACAAAAGATACTTCGTCACGCCGTTATTTAAATTTTAACTCCTAACAACCAAATAAACAGAAAAATAGTGTTATAATCGGTTTAGTTGATCGAGCTATAAAATTATCTTCACCCAAATTTCGCCCAGAAGTGCTAAAAGAAGTAGAAGAAACCCTAATAATGAACCATTTTTCCAAACACCTTATAAAAAAAATAATTAAACAAAGAACCTTTTTACATTATAACACAACCAAAAAAAAAATAAAATTAACAATATCACAACACAAAACACCTTCATTGCATTACCGAATAGAAACCAACTATCAGAAAAAATAAAACATATTTTAGGTAAGCATTAAATAACGGTATGTCACAGGGCGAACAATTTACTGGGATCACTTTATACGAAATTAAAAAGCAAAGTTCCTACAAAAAAAAGATCGTAATATATGCAATTCCATGCCTAAACTGTCCTAAGAAATACATTGACATGACGACACAATATATTGAAAATAGAATTAATCGACACAAGTATACTAAAAACGCATCAACATTCTTACATAAACATGAGCAAACAACTAAGCATGAATTCGATTTTAAAAACACCCACATTTTAGATACTGACAGAAATTATCACAAACTAATCATCAAGGAAATGATACATATAAAAAGAGATAAAAATGCTGTAAATAACAAACAAGATGTCAAAAACCTAAGTCAAATATACTATAATTTGATATTTTAATATGACATACTTGGAGCGACTTCATAATAAATATTAGAAATAATGTAATGATGCTTGGCGCGTTTTGGTATAAACTCATGCAAATCAAAGAAAGTTTTTTAAAAAAATAATAATCTTTTTTCCTATTTTTTTGCTGTTAAGAAAAGTAATATATCCACATCAATTGCAGACCAGATTCTAATAATTGAATTTATTTTTAATATTCGAACAAAGCTACTATGCATGTATGTATGTATGTACTCTTTTATAGTTTTCAATATTAAGAGACCTGTTGTATCATTTTATTTTAGTTTTGAACTGTTGTTAAATATGTTTTATTAATTTTAATTAACTTAAAAATATAAATGTAAGAGTTCTGTAAGATAATTTCTGTGATACATGTTTTATTGAAAAGAAAATTTGTAATTTTTTAGATTCGACATGAATATAAAATAACTTTGAAGAAGCTCACTATGTTAGGGAGAAACATCAGAAAAATTGTCGTTGATACATACCCAAGAAAGAATTCCAGAAATACATATATATATATATATATATATATATATATATATATATATATATATATATATATATATATAGTAAAGTCCGTACCATATGGAATTGTTTTATTAATAGCTTTATCCGAAATTTGATTTGCATTATCTGCCAAATTTTAATTTTTTTACAAAAAAAAAGTGGAGTATTATCTCAAAATATCGAAAATTGTTATAAGAAGAAGTTTTTCTAAATGCAATTTTTAGCCCATGTGCAAAATTACAGCTGTTTAAGATACTGATACACCGCACCACACATTTGTTTTAAAAGAATACTGGTCTCTGCATTCTATTATAATATTTGGATGTTTTTGAGCCCACCATCTACAATATTGAAAGCTAACAAGGCCTTTTGAAGTGAAAATGGCCTCGTCGGTCCACAAAACGTGAAAGGGAAAGGACGCATCTTCTTCTTTTTCCCCCCTGGTACCAAAAAGAGAATCCCAAACGTATATCAAAATTTTGTGCCTTAAGAGTATTTATAAATTTCTGTTTATAAGGTTTAAATTTATTTTTGTGCAAAATCTGCCTTACACTCTCTCTTTGAATGTCACTTCTACAAGAACCATGTCTAATACTAGTTTGACTATGTTCCACAATATCTAGGAACACATTTAATTGAACTTCTTTACTATGTTTAATAGAATTGTGAGGTTTTTTAAATGAACTTTTCCACCGATCCAGTTGATTTAAATTTCCCATACTCCTACTCACAGTAGATTGTTGCACATTTTTGCCTGGAAACCTTTCATTAAAAATGTTGGCTACAATTAAAATTTTTTCCTATAAAGTTACCATTTTTTTTAAAGTTAATACGCAGTATTAATTAAAAGCTCGTATGACAAACTGAAAACAATTTGACGGTCATTATTAGAGCAAGGGCTTGACGATCTTTTTTATCATTTGTTTTACGACCAACATGTTTTTGCTGCATCATTATAAGGTACAATACTAATTAATTTTTTGGAAAATACACTTAAACAGCAAAAGACCATTTTAACTTTTTTAATAACATAGCTTCAAAACAAATTTAAATAATGGAGTTTTAAATTAAATCATTGAAACTAGGTAAACTTTACGTAAAGATAAATAAAAATTTATTTTCCACCTAATGCAGGCTTTACTGATGACACTGTGTACTTGTTTGTCTTAATTATAATGTGTATTAGTTTTAGGCACAAACTTCGTTTTCAAAAATAGTTATTTTATGAAGTTACCTTATACAGAGTTAAAAACAAATAAAATTTGCATCGCATGTGATCAAATTATAATAACTCTATTTGGATTTTGTAAAAAAACACACATTTAATATGGCGCTACTTTAAACAACATATGTCTGGAATAAAGCAAGCATAAACTAAAAAGTTTTATGTATGCTGCGTTTAGTCTTTCTTATTTTGGAACAGTGGTGCAATTTACAAAAAATGGGCAAAAAATCTAAATTATCTTATACAGCTGAAATTTTGCATATAGGCTAAAAAATGCATTAGGAAAAACTTTTTCTAATAACTTTTTTCGATATTTTGAAATATAACCCCCGCTTTGAATTTTTTTGGAAGAAAAGTAAAATTTGACAGATAATGCTAATCACATGACTACTATTTTTTTGATTAATTTTCATCTCAATCGAAGCAGAAATTGTTGCCAAAGTCAAATTTCGAATGAAGCTATTAATAATATATATATATATATATATATATATATATATATATATATATATATATATATATATATATATATATATATATATATCTATATATATATGGATAACAACCCCAACAAATCAGGGGTAGTATACGGTTTAAAATATATAGTCTGTGACAAACATTACATCAGTCAAACATCAACTGTTTTGAAAGATAGAATCACCAGACACAGGAGTGATTGTAAATTGCAAAAGAGGACATGCACCTTATCGGAACATGTAATCGATGAGGATCACAGGTTTGATTTTGTCAGTGTTGAGGTGATCAACAAAGAACAAAATAATAATAAAAGGCATTTTCTGGAAATGGTAGGAATTTATGTAGATGATAACTGCATCAACAAAAGAAAAGATATTGAAAATCGCAGTGTAATCTATTCTCATCTCTTGTCCACCTTAAATAATAGCAATACTAGACAACAAGCCTCCCAGCCTCTTGACTTCACAGTTCCTCCATAATTTTCCACAAGTTACGTTAGTGCATGTTTGTCACTAACCTATAACAACTACATTGCTAATAGATATTTTGCAATTTTGAATAGTAAGAGGGCGAAAGGTTGGGAGACGGTTTTCTAACCCTCTTTGTTCTATATAATAATGTTCATTAATCATTTCTTAATACCTTCTTACAATTATAACAATTTTTAAACGTAACAATACTCAAAAAACCACAATTACTCATTAATAAACATAAATCTCATCAATAGAAAATATATATAAAATAATAATTTTATTAAATACACAACTTAAAAATTTAAATCAAAATAACATTTCTTGTAAAACATAATGATTCCACATTCAAAATTGCCGCTAAAATAAAACTAGACATTTCTGACATATCCCTTCTACCAAAAAAAGTGTATTTCAAGGATTTTCTTCTCAGATAAACCTACATTCAGTACAACTAAAATAACCCATAAAATAAATTTATATATCAGTGTTTAAAAAATTAAATAAAACCATGTAACAGTAAAATGTGATAATTATGCAAAAATCAACAGTTTCTACATGAATTTTCCGTTTCATTTTCTAAAAGCCTTAAATGGACTCAATTTGCACGTAAGTCTTTGAATTTAGAATCATTTTCTTTTTATTATTAAATATCATATATTGTAAAATTTAAAATTATGGCGTTTGTAAAAAACAGAGTTGCATTCAGCCCTAGGACCGCTATTCCAAGAATTTGAGTTTTCCTTATATATATATATATATATATATATATATATATATATATATATATATATATATATATATATATATATATATATATATATATACCGTATTCTCATGCTAAAAAGTGCCGATATCTCCAAAGAAACATGGAAAAAACTCCGGGTCCGAAATATGACGACAACGTTGTTTCGTCCTAGTATGGGACTCGTCAGGCCATTGCGTTCGGTATAAACCATCATCTCGTATCTGTGTCATATAAACAGACTTCACAGTTGAAAAATAGTAAATAAGACACAGTGGCGACATCTCGATGACTCACTCAATAACATAAGAATAACACAAATCAACAATGTTGTATAAAACCGCCATGTGGTGGCGCGACGGTAAATTAAAAAAGAAATATATCAAAACTCGGCACACGAAACTTGTTACTCCAAGGATAGAGGTCGCATTATCCGGCATCGGCAACCAAACTAACTATGAATTCCACAGTTTAACTAATGTTTCGCACCAACGATCTCCCTAAGATAGCTATTATGTGTTTTTAAGCCAACAAATGTAAAAAAAGGAGAAGTTTATCGTCCATGTAATTTTAAAATAAAAATAAGAAATTTTCGGTTATGCGGACAAGGACCGTTGATAAATATTACTCCAAAGAACATGGAAAAAGTCCGAGTCTGAAAATGACGACAGCGCTGTTTCGTCCTAGTATGGGACCCATCAGGCCATTGCATTCGGTACAAACTATCATCTCGCATATGTGTCCCATAAATAAATTTCACGGTTTAGAATGAAAGTAATATTTATCAACGGTCTTTGTCCGCCTAGCCGAGAATTTCTTATTTTTATTTTAAAATAACACGGACGATAAAGTTCTCCTTTTATATATATACATATTTGTTCATAAAATTACGGAACATTTTTTTAATTCTTTTTCTGAACCAGAGTATAATAATAAAAGCTCTAGAGCTTAACTTAAAAATAAAGTATTTTCCTTTATTCATTACTTTTTTTTATGTAAATTAAACTATTTTTCACCCTTAATAAATGTCCACCAAACTCAGTTCAGAACTACTTTCCTCTCTCACTTTTCGAATCATTTTCCTCGATTACGGGAATCTCCCGGAAACTTTTTCTAATATTTGAAAACAAACGGCTCCACACAGGAAATAGCATCTCGGAAAAATTTACGGAAGAAGACGCTTTTAAAGTACATACACCTAAAATATACTTTTTATGTAGACCCGCCAACTCCGACTTCCTGCGGGTTGTTGGTGAAACTTTTATTCGGAAACATCTGTAATTTAATTTTATTCTTTCGGCCACGCTTCTGTTAAAAAAAGAATTTTTGAAACTTTAATGTATTTGGCTCTGCAGGCTTTATACAAATAGATTTGGAATTGTTATATATATATATATATATATATATATATATATATATATATATATATATATATATATATATATATATATATATAAAGGGTGTTTTTATAGAGGTATAGAACTTTAAGTTGGCAACACTTTTTTAACTGGCGGCCATTTTGTCAGCTGTCAAGTGATTTATGTTTAGTTTGGTTTGGCATTTCAACATGAATAGGCTGACGTCTGAACAACGCTTCCAAATTGTGCAAATTTATTTTCAAAATCATGGTTCTGTTCGAAATACGTATCGCGCACTACGTCCATTTTACGGTCAACATAATCGTCCATCAGAGCAATTAATTCGATTAACTATGGAACGTTTTCGCACCACGTTTACTCTAAATGATAATACGCGTCCACGGAGACGTCGTACAGTGCGTACAGAAGAAGTCATTGCTGCTGTAGAGCGTAGCGTAGAGGAAGACCCGAATCAGTCTATCCGCCATCGTGCACAGGAATTGGATATGTGTCCATTCACTTTATGGAAGATTTTGCGGAAAGATCTTGTTTTGCGTGCTTACAAAATCCAACTCGTGCAAGAATTGAAGCCACACGATCACCTAGTAGGCGTAGATTCGGTGAATGGGCCCAAAACAAGATTGCCGTTGATCCCGATTTTCATAAGCGAATTTTGTTTAGCGATGAAGCTCACTTTTGTTTGAATGGATATGTCAATAAACAAAACTGCCGTATTTGGAGTGATGATAATCCTCAAGTGTATGTTGAGACACCGTTACATCCAGAAAAACTGACTGTTTGGTGTGCTTTATGGGCTGGTGGAATCATTGGTCCGTACTTCTTTAAAAACGATGCTGGTCAGAACGTGACAGTCAATGGTGACCGCTATAGAGCCATGATTACTGACTTTTTCGTTCATCAATTGAACAACCACGATGTGCAGAAGCTGTGGTTTCAACAAGACGGCGCAACATGTCACACAGCTCGTGCCACAATTGATTTATTGAAGGAAACGTTTGGTAACCGCATAGTTTCACGTTTCAGACCCGTGAATTGGCCTCCAAGATCGTGCGACTTAACGCCGCTAGACTATTTTCTGTGGGGATATCTGAAGTCGCTAGTCTACGCCGATAAGCCCGAAACGATTGATCACTTGGAGGACAACATTCGCCGCGTTATTGCCGATATACGGCCACAAATGTTGGAAAAAGTCATCGAAAATTGGACCTCCAGATTAGACTACGTCCGAGCCAGCCGTGGCGGTCATATGCCAGAAGTCATATTTAAATTATAATGCCAGAAGGTTATCTTTCGAATAAAGTAAATTTCATGTCAATTTAAAAAATTCATCTTTGTTTTATTCCATTTAAAAGTTCTATACCTCTATAAAAAACACTTTGTTTTTTAGCCAACACTGTTCATTCTGACGAAGGTAAAAAATTACTGAAACGTTAATGTTTTAAAAATGTAAAATATAGAAAATACAACACTACCATTACATTTTGATTTCATTTCCAACGGACCATAATCCTAAGAAAAATACATGAAATAGAGGTTCTAATAAGACACCTCACAAAAAAATACGTTATTTTCAGAAGAAATGCTTTAAAACAAAAAGAAAAAAATATTCTATTGACCAAAATAACATAGTCTATAGTATTTCGACTTGCTGAACCCGAATTCGCCGTCAGAATTAAGATAGCGAGTTTCATTTTTATTCTAACCTTAAAAAGAATTTTAAAATAATAATTTTCAAAAAATGCATAGAATTAAGCAGTTTAAACCAGTTTTATATATGGAGGTTTTCAAGGTTAAACATGAAGCCAAAGTTGCAGATTTCAAAATGTCCGATTTAATATGGTGAATCCAATATGGCGGCGAAATTTTGTAAAAATCAATATGTTAAAGCCAAATTTGGTATACAGGGATTTTTCGGGTCACTGGTTATGATTCCGATATCATATTTACAAAATTCGAAATGACGGATACAATATGGTGGTCACAAACCGTAAATTCGACTGACTTTCGACTCTACGGTAAGTTATAGTAGAATATCGGTTGTTGAAGATTCCTTGCATTAGCTATTTTTTGTTTGCCCCGTGGGTTTAATCCCTCAGTACCTTATTTTCTGAAGGCGTGCCCAATCCACCACCTGGGGATGCGCTCCATAGATGGACTTCAGTTTTTTAGATTTTTGAGTCAAATACATTAATGTATTGAACCCCTTAGCAATTTTTCTTGCACTCCAAGATTAATGATTTACAGTAGGACTTTTAAATTTCGAAAGATCATTATTTGACTTCGAATGTCTGTCTCGTGATGGCTGAATATTTTTTTACAAAAAACAAATACTTTAAAAGCTTTTTATAGGCAGAGCAAATAATTTATTGTATTAAACGTTTAAAATGGCGGATCGTAAATTCAACTAATTTAATAATCCGCCATTTTAAATTTTGTAAATTTGACTTCGGAATCCTGATCAGCGACCCGAAAAATCCCTGTATACCCAATTTGGCATTAATATGTTGGTTTTTCCAAAATTTCGTCCGCCATATTGGATTCACCATATTGGATCTGCCATACTACACCCGTCATTTTGAATTCTGCAAACTTGACTTCATATTCGACCGCAAAAACCCTTATATACAAAACTTACTTAAACTGCTTAATTCTATGCATTTTTTAAAAACATTCCTATTTTTAAGGTTAGAAAAAAATGAGACTAGATATCTTAATTCTAACGATGGATTCGGATTCAGCGATTCGAAATACCATAATTTGTGTTATTTTAGTCAAAAGAATTTTCTTCTTCGTTTCGTTTTAAAGCATTTTTTGTGAAAATAACGTATTTTTTTATGAGGTGTCTTACTAGAATCGCCATTTTGAGGTTATTTTAGATGATTTTGTAAAAACACCAGACGTCATCAAAAACTAGAGTTCAAAACGAAAATTTTGATACCCGGCAAAGTTGTTTTTTCGTAAAAATTAAATGGGCAGATGGGGTCGCTGATTTGAAAAAGAATGTCTCTATATATATATATATATATATATATATATATATATATATATATATATATATATATATATATATATATACAGGTCTGGAAAATCCACAACAGAAACTGGACGTCTCTTAAGTAAAATAAAGAAAATCCTATATTATTCATCGAATCAAAATGATACAGAAGATTAAGCATCGTAAGCATCGACATACGTGTAAATTACCAGTTTGGCCCTCGAATGAGGGGTAATACAATGCTGGCGCGGTGAGAGCGGGTGGCAACATACGCCACGCCCTAGCACAACAAGAGGATTCCAAGTTATTTGCTTTCATTCAGGCCGTCGAAGCATAAGTACCGTGTTTCGCGCCAAAATTTTTTTGCTACAATGGTGATTTATTCCACGGAACAAAAAGAGCACATTATTAAGTGGTACACTATTCTGGTAAATAATCGGCAGATTTGTATTTACGTGCGAAAATCATCCTGTTTCTTGAAAATTTAGAATTTCGGAAATTACTAAAAAAATTTGAGACAACCCGTTGTCTAAAAATTTGTAAAAAATGCACTGATAATAATGAGGAGCAACCGGTTCCTCAAATTACTGAAGAACGAGCAAATCGGGGAAACTGATTTGTAGTTTAACAGAAATTAATTTTCCTTGCAATAGTACCGTAATTGCCGAAAAACTTGATATGAAGGCTCGAACAGTTTGGAATATTTTAAAGCTAATAGGGATATAACCCCTGAAGTTTTGGCAAATACGCGAACTATATTTTACAATAGACTGGGTTATTGTCTCGCTCAAAGTGGAGGCCTGTTTGAACACCTCTTGTAGACTTTTAGGTGTTTTTGTTGATTTAAATTGAATTTAATTATTTGTTTATTTATTTACAATTACTGAACGTGTTACTTTTATTTTTTACCAGAATAAAAGTTTATTTTTGGGAATGATTTTTAATTTTAAAGTGGTCTAGTAGTTTATTTACTTAGAAGTTGCGTTTCACTAGTATTTTTATTAGAATAAATGTTTATTTTGTACCAGAAATATCAATTTTCTTTACGCTCAACGCCCAACAAAAACTATTTTTTTTTTGTATTTCAACTATTTGATGTATTTAAAACAATCAATGTATCAAATAGTCATTAAATATTCCAAATTCCGTCGATTACGTTATAAGTTTAGACGAAAAGTAAATACACCCTCTCATTCGTTTCAAGGTACTGCTCGTTTTCGTGTCGTACGGAAGTTAGAGGGAGGTAATATTGCGGTAGACGTTCCCTACGATCTTCTGTTCGAACTAATCTGAAACAAGTTAGATGGGCTTGGTGGGTTAGAATTTGAGAAACGGCCAAAATAAATTCTAGTTAAGAAATTTAAAATAGAAGTTTGGCTATAGTAACGTTTCTGTTATACCTCGGTAATATGAACGGCCAGTCTTTTCTTTCTGAAGTTTCGTCTCAGGTTAAAGGCAACAGTGTTGTGGTTGCGTCGCGCCCAGTTATATTTGTGCGCCGCTCTTCTATTTGACATTGGATTGTCGAGAAACAAATATCAACGATTACAAAATTGGGCTAAACAGAAAAGCAGTAATATATTTTCGCCGTACTCTGGTGTGTAAAATACAAAAAGAAAGCTTGTTTTTTACTAAATCAAAAGCCAAGGTTAAATTCCAAGGTTTACTGGATCATACAGTGGATCGAATTATATTGCTTAAAATTAAACGCCCTTGAACAAATCGATAAATTAGATTTGTAGATATGAGTTTCATGTGAAAATGGGGATTCAATGGAACATCAGGTCAGAGCCAGTACAAAATAAAATTCACTGATCCGAATATTTCTAATACAAACTTATTCCTAACCTCTCTGATTCCACTTTAATTAGCAGGTATTAACACGCAAACTCAACAAGAACAGATTGTGTTGTACAATTCCAAACCCTCGTCTACTATAAATTGCGGGCCTCTGAAATTTGAATTTATTAAGAAAACCGAACAAAAGTCTTTAACGAAAATAGAAAATTATGAACTCGAATTAGACAACTCGCACCATATAATAGAGTTTTCTTTGCCACCCGAGCTTCAGTACAGTACAGCTTATTTATGACGATGATAGATGACTAGGTGAATGCTTTTTACCTCTGCCAAACAACATCTCAGTTCAACAACATTGATACTGTGTCCCAGTAAATACAGAGTATTTCAAGCTGCAGCCATTATAACAAGAGTAAAGCGAAAACGGATCCTCCGGTTTCCCGTCATTTTGCAAACTATTGGAAGCGGACATTAAACTGCAATAGAGAAGTTTTGGGAATACAAACTTCAAACAGTAAGATTATTCTTCAAAGGATATTCTTGGTACAACATTCCAACAGGAATCCACAAATGACTTACTTCATTGACCAGACATTTGCAATATTACCGATAGGTAAACTATCGAAAGATGCACAAAAATCAACGGACAAGTTGATAAGAAACTATCGTCTAGACTTTGCCCGAAAATCTTCTCGAGAAAAAATATGGAGGATGTGTTCCAAAACTTTTGGCGTCGATGGATCCTTACAATGTTTTTGACATAGTAAGGATTCGGATAACAATTCATACGTATTGGAGAATGAGAAAAGAGCTGTTAACAAAGAAGGCAGTGATTAAAAAGTTCTTTTTATTATTTTTATTACAGTCGTATTATTTATTCATTTATGTGAATCAATAAATATTATATTACTTACAAATTATTTGCATTGGTATTTATTAAGAAGTCTTAAGCATAGAGGAAAAAGTACTTTCGCCTTTTTAACGATTATCAATATCCATGTATTTATTATTATAGTATTATATTTAAAATGTACCTTGAAGTCAAGCGCAATATTTTATTCATGGAATACAATTATTCTTTTTATTTTATTTTTTATATCAAATCCGTGCTTTCGACCCACTGTGTTTTGACGACCAGAAACCAGCGAAAAGTTCTTGTCCGACACCATCTTTGCTGGAAACTAGGAAGCAAGTTACGATACAACAGTATGCTTTATTTCACTTTTTCAACATGGCTAAACGGGTTGTCCGTCGCTTTCTTTTTTTTCAGAGGTTCTGTTCTGGATTTTCCGCACCTGTATATATATATATATATATATATATATATATATATATATATATATATATATATATATATATATATGTATATATATGTTCTCAGAACAGTAACCAGCCAGTCAAATGGTACTGAGTGGAAGGCATTTTGATAGTCCATGTACGCGGCGAATATTTTCCTTCGTTTGCTATAGACCTGCAGATGATTAAATCGATAATAAATTGCTCATTGCAACCTATTGCGCCCCTGGAACATCATTTTTGCTGAATTGCACTGATATTGTTTTGCTCATAATGTGCATGACTACGTCGTGTCAAACAAGATGTGATCATATTGTATAACGTGCGAAAGCAAATGATGTTCCGGTACTTGACTGGATATTGTATATAAATGTATTATTATTATATTATCAATACAGAAATTCACTATTAAATATTTTTAGTAATAAATATAATTGGACCAGGATAATATTTTTTTTAAATCTCAAGCTTATAATTTTTTTTTAATTTAAAGGATCAAACGTTCTGCATTGTCCTTCTTTATCTAATATGACAGAAATAATTGAGAAAACAAGTTCGTCAATTTGTATAGAGCTCTAAAAAAGTTTATTTTTATTTCTGCAACAATTTTTTTGTGAATGTGAGACTCAAAATGTCGAATAAGATAAAGGATCCTGAAAAAAATTTCAGGTACGACATGCCTCTATTTCCTCTATGTTTCTGAGGCCTGTCAATGAACACGAAATAATAAAACGAATACACTCTTTAAAGAATAATTACACTCCCGTTGTAGATGGAATAAACTCTCAGTTCGTTCAACAATTCCACCTCTTCTTGCTGAAACCCTTGACGTATCTAATAAATTTAATTTTTAAATCGGGTAAAGTAGCCAGCAATGTCGAAGTGACCCTTGTTACATCAATATATAAAGCTGGAGACAAAGCGACTATTGGCAATTATCGTCCAATTAGTGTAATAAATAATTTTGCGAAGATTTTTCAAAGGATAGATTGGTAAATTTTTTGGAAATTAATAACATCTTTTCTAAAAATCAATGTGGATTTATCAGGGGATTGAGTACATCAGATGTAATTTATGAATTTACTAAATCAGTAACCGTGAATCTTAATAAAGATAAAAAATCTCTTGCCGTCTTTCTGGATCTTCCAAGAGCATTTGACACGATGCCTAATGACTCACTTTTGGAGGTTTTAAACATCTATGGTGTTAAGGGTTCTGTGTTGAGTGTCTTTGAGAATTACTTAAGAAATAGAAAACAAATTTTAAAAATTGATAATATCTATAGTGACCCTTTAGACATGGGAATCAGGGCTCTTCAAGGGACAATATTGGGACCGATTTTGTTTATAGTTCATATTAATTCACTAACAAGCCTGTGGTTGGAGCATGGTTCTCTAATTTCATACGCCGACGTTACAGTGGCCGTTTTTTCTGGAGAAACCTGGGATCAAGTACAAGAATCAACAAAAACTGGTCTGCTTAAAATAATAAACTGGTTGAATTCCTCTAAGCTCACTTTGAACGTTGACAATAGTCATTATATTGCATTTTCGATAACAACATCAAATCGTCGAGACTTTAACCAAATTGAAGCTGGAAATATCTTAATAAAAGATGTACCATTCATAAAATATTTGGGTATAATAAATGATAAAAATCTGAAATGGGATCAGCATATTTTAAAATTAACAAACAACATCAGAAAGTTAATTCATAAATATTATATACTAAGAAACATCTTCACTAGGCAACTTTTAATAAATATTTATACAACATTAACAGAATCCTTAATGAGATATGGAATAATTGTTTGGGATGTCTTGAATCAAAACTCGTTACAACAACTCAACGTAGTACAAAATTACATTTTGAAGGTAATTTTTTAGAAGAAAAAGAGATATTGTACTAAGTTTCTTTATTCAGAACAAATTTTTGATGTCCGTTCATTGTATGTATTGTTTTCTTGTATTTATGTACATAGGACGGCGAAATTTAAAAATTACGTAAATCACTCTTATGGAACGAGATGTAGAATGAATAGACATCTAAAGATTTTTTACCTATCTGGCTCCCAAATTCTATAATATTATTCCGATTAATATAAAAACAATCTTAAATGTGAAAACATTTTGTAAGCTTTGTAGAACATATATTTTTCATAACATTAATCAATTTAAGCTTTTTCTTTGACAAAATCTTCATAGGTTACTTAGTGTGTAGGTTTGTTTAGTATTTATATTGATTACTCTAGTTTACAGTACATCGGTTGCCGAAGAAATTTTAGCGGTTGTTGACTACATATGATATGCTAATTTCAAATATATGAGTAGAATTTTTTATCAGCTCAAGTTTCTGAGTTTCAGCTATGTAGGTATAAAACAGAAAAAAAAACATGTATATTTACTAAGAAAAAATTTATTAAAAATCAAGTTAATCATTGAGTTCTGAAAAACTTCGTTTTAAAGTTCTTCTCTGATGTGTAGACTTAGGAAAATGACGTGTCAGAGACCAACAATAGTCAGACATCATATTCGTATCCCAGAAATCCTGATAGCGCTCTTCCATGACGCGTAAGTCCTGATGCATACGCTCTCCCTGCTCTTCCCTCATATCTCCTAAATTTTCCGGAAACCTGTCTAGGTGACTATGGAGGAAGTGGAGTTTTATACTCATATTGCACCCCAAATTTTTTAATTGTAACAGAAGGTCTTCTACAAGTTCATTATAATTTTCTGATTTTTTATTTCCGAGAAAATTCTGCACCACAGAGACGAAGGCTGTCCAAGCCCTTAGTTCTAACTCAGTCATAGAATTTCTAAATTGAGTATATTTCGTAAGTTGTCTAATTTCGGGGACATCAAAAATACCGGCTTTAATCTTTTCCATAGTGAGCTGAAGAAATTTTTGGCAAATGTAAGAAAAGCAGTCCCCGTCTTTATCTAATGATTTAACAAACTGTTTCATTATACCCAGTTTTATATGTAATGGTGAAAGGATAATTTTGTCACGAGCTACTAGTAAATTCTGGACTATATTTTGCTTTCCAGGCTTCATATTTTTTCTCAAGGGCCAGTTTCTTCTTACCCAATGCTCTTGTTTAGCTCTACTGTCCCAAAGACATATAAAACAGGGAAACCTAGTGTAACCACTTTGTTGACCGAGAAGAATGTTCACCATTTTTAAATCAACACAAATTTGCCACATATGGTCAATGTACTGTATTTTATTTAAGACTAGCCAGATGTTACAATATTCTTCCTTTAACTTGATACTGTGGACAATAGGTACTCCAGCGTATTTATTTCCATTATGTAATAGAATACATTTTAGGCTACGTTTTGAGCTGTCAATGAATAAACGTCAGTTCCTATTGTTTCAAGTCCATTTTTATTAACAAGTTTTTAATGTCTGAACAAAAGGTAATACCGTTTTCTTCGGAAAAATAACGCCGTAATTCTTTATCTCTTTCACGATAAAAAGTTATTTTTATTTGAGGAAATTAAATTTTTTTCTTTCAGTCTTGATGCCAATAATTCTAAGGGTTCAGATATTATTTTAGGCACTGAAAAGTCAGGTGAATGGTGCATTGGATGCTGAATACAACTGGTACTTAAGTACTGCCATTTAACTCGATTTTTAGTGTTTAGACCGTTTACGTTCATGCTACAAAAGTAACAGTCTTCGAGATGATTTTGTGGTTCTCGCCAAATAGTCGGTGTTCCAAATTTAAAGGCACTTCTTTTACCACTTTCTATAATCTTAAATATTCCACACACGATTTATAAACACAACTAGGAGCCCAAGACTTTTCATTTTTATCTAAGAGCATCCCAAAATACTCAAAATAGGTATTTTTCATCAACTCTGATATAACTTTTCTACAATTGTTAAACACATATTCTCCGCATATATAGCAAAAATGATTTGGATTGTTTAAACAACGTCTCCTTGAACTACTCATGACGCAAAAACTTCAGATACTAATCTTAACACAATAAAATATGCACGTTATCGATAAATAAATACTCATAAATGATAAAAGTAAAAAAAAAAAGTAACTCGAGCTGCACAAAAATTTTTGAGGTTAGATTTGATAAAAACAGGTCATATTTAACCACAAAATTCACGGCAATAGACAAAAAGTTAAATTTTGTAAACTAGTGTTAGTATTATGATTCATTTATTATGTTTTTCTTTTTATGGTTGTTTTTTGAAATTACTATGATATTATTGATTTTATGCACATACAGGTATTATGTTACCTAGGTGCATAATTATGTAATATTGAGATCTTAAATATGTTTAGATTAGATCATCATCTATTTAGAGACTTGTACTTAAACTGTTCGTAATATATTATCATTATATTATTATTTATTTGTGATGCTACTGTAGCCTTTGAAGAAAAAATTACTTTTTAAGCATCAGCAAACCCATTTGCTTTTATAAATTATTAAATTATACTCTTTACTTCTTACCTAATCATAAATTTCCATACTAAATCATTTTTATGTACATATACATCATAACAACTTTTATTGCTGCTATTAAATATATTCTGTTAGAGATGTTTCGATAGAGAATGCTTTTATTATTTTACAGCTCAATTTTATGATGTGCTGAGGCTCGTTATTTTGATTTGATTCTTTTTGTGTAGGTCAATAACTATTTAACTAAGCGGCTTTATCTGCATTGTAGTTTTCACTATTTCTCTTTGTGTCTCCAAATTTAGGGCTCAAACCCATCCATAAAAAAAATCATAAAAGTGCCGCTTCTTAATACAGCCATTTTAACAAGATAGGTCAATCGGATTACTTTTCTAAGGTTGGTCGTAAAAGGTCCTGTGCCATAATACATATAAGGTCATAAAAACGCAGGTACACTTTCGATTTATGGACATTTATTCACTAAGAAATATCCTGAATAATAAAAAATCTCCTCCAAATGGGCCCCAACAATTGGAAATCGTAAATATTTAAAATGAAATTAGTTTTATTTTGGAGGGAGCAAATACAATTTACACCTCATGAAATTTACTGTCTGCATAAATATACAATTTGCGCCTCAACCAAAAACATGTCAAAAATGAGATGCAAAATATGTGCCTGGGGAAATAAAACACAGATCTATTCACTTAAATTTTTATTTAAAAATTAAAAATAATATATAATATAATAAAGTACGAAAGCTTTCACGGCTTTGGTCAAGTTGAAAATCATGGTTTTTGGGTTTAGACCGTGTCAAATTGGAATTATTATTCGACGTTGCGCCTACGATTGCATGAAACATCTTCAGGGATCTTTATTACACGAGATTAGAACACTGAATGACTACGAAGAACTTTTATTTTTGTTTTTTTTAAAGGAGGGGAAATCTTTCATAAACACCTACACGAAGTGTGCAGGTAGTGCCCCTCTGGACTTAAGGTCCTAACGATCTCCTTCTGTTTGCCATAGTGAGGATATAACCTACAGAAGTGCACTGTTTGTGTCTCATTTGTTTCCGGGCCTAAGCCTTGTAAACCTCCGGTCATCACTCGTTGGTGTTTCCGCTCCAGGTACCGTATCACCTATTGCTTCTCATCGCCTTACATTTCGCATTCACTGTAAAGTTGGTCTCGCTCCCATTCGCTCGTCTTTCTCACATTACCTGAAATATTGCTTATTCTTCGGTGCCATCCTTGGGATTCCTCCACGGGATCTTCTTACCGTTCGGTCTTACTTCTTCTTTTTCTTCGGAGTTCTTTCTTCACTCTCGCTTCTTTCTTTCTCTTATTTCTTCTCTTCTTTCTTCTCTTCTTTCTTCTCTTCTCTCTTCTACCTGATATTCTGAATTCATCCTAGATTCTTTACTTAGAGTTGCATTCTAGGTTTTCTTGAGGCCACTTCTGGGTCGTAGTCCACTGTTTGTCTTATCAGTGGATTGTCAGACTCTTCAGCTTTTTAAAAGAATTTTGCTGTATTAAGACTTCCCTTAGAGGGGTTCATCGCATTTCTCTATTTATCTGTTCGTTCCTGACGAACCACAGGGCGTTTAAGGCCATTCTTAATACTATATTCTCCTGGGCTTCAAGCCTTTTAATATGTGATTCTGCAGCGTCACCCCAAGCTGCAGATCCGTAGGTCAATTCTGATCTAAGCACGGTTTTTATTATCATAAGTTTATTTCTCAAATCCATTTTGCTTCTTTTATTTAGCAATGGGCAGAGTTGTTTTCTCGTCATTTTGAACTTCTTGATTGAGGCAATGGTCTGCTATTCCCAGCACAATCCTCTGTTTAATGTCACTCCAAGATATTTGGCTTGGTTAGTCCACTCGGCTTGTTCGCCATCTATATCTATCGCGTCTTCTCTTCTTCAGGAAGAGCGCTTGACTCTTTTCGGCATTCACTGCGATTTCCCAGAGATAAACCAGTCATTGATTAAGTCCATCTATTCTTGCAGGTATCTACTGATCATCATCGGATGAATAGATCTAGCCATAATTGCTGTGTCATCTGCGAACAGGACCATGTTTGTATTTCTAGTCTTGGGGATGTCTTCAGTAAATATGTTATAGAGGTGCGGTGAGAGTACGGAGCCCTGTGGTACTCCTGAATCAGGTCTTCTTGGTTGACTATCGAGCAGCAACAGCCCTAACTAACCTGAACTAACCCAAGCAATGCTGGTTTTCAGCTACTGCAGATTGTACAATTTGTTTCTTTTTTATACATCTTTCATGTTCCTTAAGCCTGGTGAATCTAGACCGTCTTGTTTCACCTACATACACTTTACCACAAGAGCGAGGTATCTTGTAAACGTCTTCTGTTTCAAATGGAATTGCGTCCTTTGAAGACTTCAAACATTATCCAACGTTCTTACATGTGTTCGAATGTTTGATTTTCGGAACAATCTGGCAATCTTGTCGGTGGTTCTGTGTATGTAAGGTAAGACAACACTGTCCATTGGAAGTACATTTATGAGGTTTTATTCAGGAATTGGGTTTTTCCATTTATTAATAGAATGTCTTATATCTTGAGCACAAATTCCGTTGCCTCTCAGAGCATTAGTCAGTTTTTTTGTTTCTGATTTCAGTGATTGTTCGTCATATATTGAAAGGACTCTATGTACCAAAGAGTTTATGACGGATTGTTTTTGAGAAGAATCTTGGTGTGACGTTGCATTGAGATATCGATTTGTATGTGTTGGTTTTCTGTACACAAGATGTCCTAATTATCCATTCTCTTTGTACTAGTACATCAAGAGAGGGAAGGGCACCATTTGATTCAGTTTCCATAGTGAATTTTATGCTAGGGAGTTGTTGGTTGATCCTGGAAATTATGGAGGTTATCTGCGCCATACAGGCAAACTACGAACGTATCGTCTACATATCGGCACCAAAATTTAGGTTTTAGAGGAGCAGAAGACAAGGCATTTTCTTTTAGAGCTTCTATGAAGATGTCAACTACCACAGGTGATAGCGGAGATCCCATGGCCGCTCCCAAAGTCTGCTATCACCTGTGATAGTTGACATCTTCATAGAAGCTCTTGAAGAAAACGCCTTGTCTTTTGCTCCTCTAAAACCAAAATTTTGGTACAGATATAGAGATGACACGTTTGTAGTATGGCCGCATGGCGCAGATAACAGCCACAATTTCCTGGATTATCTAAATCAACAACACCTTAGCATTAAATTCACTATGGAAATTGAATCAAATTGTTCCTTTCCCTTTCTTGATGTAATAATACAAAGGAAAGATAATGGCAAATTAGGACATTCTGTGTACAAAAAATCAACACATACAAATTGATATCTCAATGCAATGCCACACCATCATCCTTTTCAAAAACAATCCGTCATAAACTCTTTGGTACATAGAACACTTTCAATATGTGACGAACAATCATTGAAATCAGAAACAGAAGAAGTGACTAATGCTCTGATATTGCACTGAAAATATAAGACTTTCTATTAATAAATATAAAAACCCAACCTCTCAAAAAAATGCAATAAATGAACCTCCTATGTACAGTTGCTCTTGTGGTAAAGTGTATGTAGATGAAACAGGGCGGTCTAGATCCACTAGGCTTAAGGAACATGAAAGATTTATAAAAAAGAAACAAACTGTTCAATCTGCAGTAACGGAACATCTGCATTGCTCAGGTTAGTTCATGCATTCTTCTAGCTTATCCTGTGGTATCCCCATCTCACAGATGAAGTAATACTTTACTTTGAAAGGCCTATCAATCTGCTTTCTGCCAAAGATGGGGTCATTCTTAACATTGATTTCCACCCTCGTTGAAAAGTGGTTACTATTACCGCAGCCCTGTAAAGCACACAAACTGGCCTTGACAGCCAACTGGCTGCTTACTATTGAAATATCCACTGAACTTGTATTGTGTTAATAATTTTGAAAGTGTCCTTGAGCCGTCATTAAGTACTACCATGTCTTTATCTATGATAAAATCGCTAATTATTTTACCGCCTCTGTTAATTGGGGAACTGTCCCATTTTGTATGATGTGAGTTTAAATCACCCATTATTATCGTTTTATCTAAGTCTATGCCCTCTATCATGTTCTCTAGTAGTGTAGTTGTGACGTGAATGTGTGAGTTACTGTATATGGTAATTAAATAAAAGATGTCAATTTTAATACTTATAAACTGTATCGAGTCTAAGTTATATTCCTTTATTTTTGAGAAGTTTATATTATTTCGTATGCAAGTGGTTATACCCCCATATCCATCTTCTCTATCTAACCTGATTATATCATATCCTGATAATGAAAATCTAAAATGTGATTTCAGCCAAGTTTCGTTTAGAAATATAACATCCGGGCCTTCACCAACCACTATGTTCACCAAGTTTTCCCTATTTGCGTTGACACTTTTTCTGTTCCTTTGGATTATTTTTAGAATGTTTCTGGTGCCCTCTTTGCTGTGTTTTGTTTTTCTTTTACCTACAACTAGTTGTATAAACATTTAGGGTTTAACTTAGTACTGCTTTGTTTGATTACTAAACACTCAGATAAACACTCAATGAATGTTCCATTTAAATTTTATTTTATTTTCTCTTAAATTTTGCTTTTTCAATCCGAGTCAGTGTCTTGTACCGTATGATGTCCCGAAACCGGCTCAGACATGAGAATCTCCTTAATTATTTCTTTCTTATAGTTTGTTGTATTTTTAATGAAGTTAATGCGTCCCCTTAGCTCTTCGCTATGAGCAGCCTGAATTAGGGAGCTTGAAAAGCTATGGTATGCACTATCAGGCAAACTGTTCTCTAAAACTGCTTTAGGTTTTGACGAATTTGCGGCTTGTGTGTCAGATACCATTTTATTAGGTCTAGAATTGGGATAGTATAAATTTTCCTCATGAGCTTTCTTGTCATAATCTTTTTGAATGATTCTTCTCTCATTGGCATTAACTGAAAGTGCCTGCTGGGATGAACATTTTATGGTCCCATTTTTAAATGACGGGGATCTTCTTTGTGAAATCTCAATGACGTCTTCTGATGACCTACGGCTAGCAGTACAGCTATTTCCACTTTTAATGTAAAAAACACTAAGGTGCTAGCATCAGTGTCTGGTTTTTTTAAACGAAAAATTAGAAAATCAATCGAAATTTGTAAATATACAAATAATATTAATAGACATGCTGGTTACAGCCTACGTCACACTGGGAAATCGATGGTAAGGCTGGAGCACCGTTCGCTGAACACTAGTCGGTTATAAATACCGGGCTATTGCTCCTCGATAGTCATTCAGTGTTCTAGTCTCGTGGAATAAAGATCCCCGAAGATGCCGCGTACACGGTCTAAACTCAAGAACCATGAATTTTAATATAATATACTTCTTCAAATAATTTATACTGAAGCACTATATCTACAATTGTACACTGAAAAAAATAGGAAAAACCAAGAAATATTTTATGTTGACTAAATTTTAAGTGTATTAAAATATCAAATGCTTTTTAGAAATTGCATTCGACTAATTTTTTTTTCATTTTTACATTTATTTATGACATTTTGAAGTATCTTGTTTCTTCTTCAATTTATTATTTATATGTTTTGGTTCTTTTCCCAATCTTTGAATTATATATATATATATATATATATATATATATATATATATATATATATATATATATATATATATATATATATATATAAATTTTTACATTTATTTATGACATTTTGAAGTATCGTGTTTCTTCTTCAATTTATTATTTATATGTTTTGGTTCTTTTCCCAATCTTTGAATTTATATATATATATATATATATATATATATATATATATATATATATATATATATATATATATATATGTGAAATAAAATGCGAAACAGTGAAGAATGCAAGCTTCGCTCCATTATAACCTTTCTGTGTTAGAGGTTGCACAGTTAGAATAAATTGTAATAAAACACAATTCATCCTATTCCACCACCATCGAGATGGTGGCCCACCTGTACCACCACACCGAGAAGAAAGTCAAAGCTTACCCTCCCCGCCACAGTGATACGGCAGAGATACATGTTTCGTCTCTCACTAGACTCATCAGGGTACCGACATGCACCTGGCTGTGCAAAGGACAGATCGGAAGGAAGCATGCAACACTGAACGCGGCTTCGCCGACCTCTCGTCGGATGGCTTATATATGTTTATACGGCTTTTACGGATTCCTCCGTGTGAGATGCATTAGCAGTGGTTATATCCACATTATGCTGTTGTAGTGCTGAAATCACATTCAGCAAACGTACAACTATATGCAACTCCGTATGTAAGTGAAATAAAATGCGAAACAGTGAATGCAAGCTTCGCTCCATTATATCCTTTCTGTGTTAGAGGTTGCACAGTTAGAATAAATTGTAATAAAACACAATTCATCCTATTCCACCACCATCGAGATGGTGGCCCACCTGTACCACCACACCGAGAAGAAAGTCAAAGCTTACCCTCCCCGCCACAGTGATACGGCAGAGATACATGTTTCGTCTCTCACTAATGTGGATATAACCACTGCTAATGCATCTCACACGGAGGAATCCGTAAAAGCCGTATAAACATATATAAGCCATTCGATGAGAGGTCGGCGAAGCCGCGTTCAGTGTTGCATGCTTCCTTCCGATCTGTCCTTTGCACAGCCAGGTGCATGTCGGTACCCTGATGAGTCTAGTGAGAGACGAAACATGTATCTCTGCCGTATCACTGTGGCGGGAAGGGTAAGCTTTGACTTTCTTCTCGGTGTGGTGGTACAGGTGGGCCACCATCTCGATGATGGTGGAATAGGATGAATTGTGTTTTATTACAATTTATTCTAACTGTGCAACCTCTAACACAGAAAGGATATAATGGAGCGAAGCTTGCATTCACTGTTTCGCATTTTATTTCACTTACATACGGAGTTGCATATAGTTGTACGTTTGCTGAATGTGATTTCAGCACTACAACAGCATAATGTGGATATAACCACTGCTAATGCATCTCACACGGAGGAATCCGTAAAAGCCGTATAAACATATATATATATATATATATATATATATATATATATATATATATATATATATATATATAATAAATTTTTACATTTATTTATGACATTTTGAAGTATCTTGTTTCTTCTTCAATTTATTATTTATATGTTTTGGTTCTTTTCCCAATCTTTGAATTTATATATATATATATATATATATATATATATATATATATATATATATATATATATATATATATATATATATATAATAAATTTTTACATTTATTTATGACATTTTGAAGTATCTTGTTTCTTCTTCAATTTATTATCTATATGTTTTGGTTCTTTTCCCAATCTTTGAATTTATATATATATATATATATATATATATATATATATATATATATATATATATATATATATATATATAATAAATTTTTACATTTATTTATGACATTTTGAAGTATCTTGTTTCTTCTTCAATTTATTATTTATATGTTTTGGTTCTTTTCCCAATCTTTGAATTTATATATATATATATATATATATATATATATATATATATATACATATATATATATATATATATATATATATATATATATATATATATATATATACATATATATATATATATATATATATATATATACATATATATATATATATATATATATATATCATTTTTTTTTATTTTGTCTTTTCTTGGGTTTAGGTTCTATATTTAATAAATACATAAAAACTGTTTTGACGTTTCGCCTCTTATTTAAGGCATTTTCAAAATGTTTGCCTCCTAAAAATATATAATTAAATTACATCATATAAAAAACATATTCACAATTTTCGAAAAACAAACAAGACACTTAAATAATAGTTAAAACTTTAAAATCTCTTAAAAATACTTAATTTTAATTTTACCGGTACGCACCTTGACATTTTGCTGTTTTATTTCTGAATAAATTTTAATTTTTGCATCCGTTTACTGAGGATACGTGGAATGCGAATGTGTTTTATTTTTTTAAATATTTTTTATATTTTACAATGCATAAAAAAACAAATATGGTATATGTTTGGTTTTATATTTAAGAGGATATTCCATTTTTAATTCTTATTTGACTGGATCGAATACTTAATGTTTAAATTAGGTTTGCGTAAATGTGGCTCAAATTTCCCATATCTGTTCTGTCGTTAACCGTGTTTTTATCTTTTTTAATTTCAATCATTTCTTTTATCTGTAATTTTTGGTAATTCATATCTTTGTTTTTTATAATGGTACTGTTATAATCAAAAGTGTGTTTTTCGTCCTGTGTGTGTTTGTTTAACGCTGTTGAGGCGTTTTTTGTATATTTATGGCCATTTAATCTGTTCTTTAGTAATTGGCTCGTCATGCCTATATATTTTTTGGGACAATTTGAGCAAGGGATCGAATATATTATATTTGATTTATTCATTAGAGGAGTTTTACTTTTTAAATTTGTGAACAATGTATTTAATTTATTATGTGACCTGTGGCATACGATGATATCATGCTTTTTTAAAATGTATTTTATTTTTTCTGACAGCTCACTAGTGTACGGTAATGCCACATATTTTTGTTGTTTATGTTCTATGTTTTTTGTTTTTACGTTATTATAGAACTTATATGTTCGTTTATCAATTATTTTGGTGATAGTCTTTTCGTTGAAATTATTGTTCATTAGTGTCTCTTTTACTTTTTTCAGTATTTTTGGTCGGAATTCTGGAGACGTTAGGGAGATAGCACGATCAGATAGACCGATTATAACGCTATTTTTTTGAGTTTTTGAATGATTAGAGAAATAGTTCAGATATCTACCTGACCAAGTTGGTTTGGTGTACCAT
Source organism: Diaprepes abbreviatus (assembly GCA_034092305.1). Classification (NCBI taxonomy): domain Eukaryota; kingdom Metazoa; phylum Arthropoda; class Insecta; order Coleoptera; family Curculionidae; genus Diaprepes; species Diaprepes abbreviatus. Next base: position 2,974,657 of record JASJET010000029.1, on the reverse strand, counting down.
TCAGTTAAAACTTTGTTCTTTCTGCGTATAAGCGTCATATCTAAAAAATTTATTTTATTATTATTCTCTATTTCGGACGTGAACTGTAATTTTTCGTTGAAACTGTTAAACTCTTGGAGAATTTCATTTATTTTATTTTGTGGTACAGCTGCTATGCAATCATCGACAAAACGTTTAAAAAATATTATGTCAAAGTTTAATTTTTCTAAAACTTTTTCCTCTAAATATTCCATTACTAGCTGAGCAATGGTAGATGAAATTGGTGATCCCATAGCACATCCATCAAGTTGTTTGTAAAAGGTATTTTCGTACTGAAAGTAATTTGTATTTAGAACGAGGTCAATAGCATCCATAAAATTATTTTTTTATAGCGATGTATGTTTTTTTAAAATTTCCCATTTTTCTGCTAAAATAGTGTGGACAAGTTGATTTGGTATGTTTGTATACAAAGATATAACATCTAGCGAAATGAGTCTGTAATTTTCAGGTAGGTTTACTTTATCAATAAATTTTTTAAAGGCGAATGAATCTTTAATAAAAAAATCGTTTTTGCCTGTAATATTTGAAATGCAATCTGATAAGAATTTTGATAAACTATAGAATGGCGATTGTATACAAGAAACAATAGGTCTTAGTGGTATATTTTGTTTATGTAATTTTGGTAGGCCGTATATTTTTGGTGGAATAGCATTGTGAATGGTTAGCCTTTTTGCATGCTATTCCACCAAAAATATACGGCCTACCAAAATTACATAAACAAAATATACCACTAAGACCTATTGTTTCTTGTATACAATCGCCATTCTATAGTTTATCAAAATTCTTATCAGATTGCATTTCAAATATTACAGGCAAAAACGATTTTTTTATTAAAGATTCATTCGCCTTTAAAAAATTTATTGATAAAGTAAACCTACCTGAAAATTACAGACTCATTTCGCTAGATGTTATATCTTTGTATACAAACATACCAAATCAACTTGTCCACACTATTTTAGCAGAAAAATGGGAAATTTTAAAAAAACATACATCGCTATCAAAAAATAATTTTATGGATGCTATTGACCTCGTTCTAAATACAAATTACTTTCAGTACGAAAATACCTTTTACAAACAACTTGATGGATGTGCTATGGGATCACCAATTTCATCTACCATTGCTCAGCTAGTAATGGAATATTTAGAGGAAAAAGTTTTAGAAAAATTAAACTTTGACATAATATTTTTTAAACGTTTTGTCGATGATTGCATAGCAGCTGTACCACAAAATAAAATAAATGAAATTCTCCAAGAGTTTAACAGTTTCAACGAAAAATTACAGTTCACGTCCGAAATAGAGAATAATAATAAAATAAATTTTTTAGATATGACGCTTATACGCAGAAAGAACAAAGTTTTAACTGAATGGTACACCAAACCAACTTGGTCAGGTAGATATCTGAACTATTTCTCTAATCATTCAAAAACTCAAAAAAATAGCGTTATAATCGGTCTATCTGATCGTGCTATCTCCCTAACGTCTCCAGAATTCCGACCAAAAATACTGAAAAAAGTAAAAGAGACACTAATGAACAATAATTTCAACGAAAAGACTATCACCAAAATAATTGATAAACGAACATATAAGTTCTATAATAACGTAAAAACAAAAAACATAGAACATAAACAACAAAAATATGTGGCATTACCGTACACTAGTGAGCTGTCAGAAAAAATAAAATACATTTTAAAAAAGCATGATATCATCGTATGCCACAGGTCACATAATAAATTAAATACATTGTTCACAAATTTAAAAAGTAAAACTCCTCTAATGAATAAATCAAATATAATATATTCGATCCCTTGCTCAAATTGTCCCAAAAAATATATAGGCATGACGAGCCAATTACTAAAGAACAGATTAAATGGCCATAAATATACAAAAAACGCCTCAACAGCGTTAAACAAACACACACAGGACGAAAAACACACTTTTGATTATAACAGTACCATTATAAAAAACAAAGATATGAATTACCAAAAATTACAGATAAAAGAAATGATTGAAATTAAAAAAGATAAAAACACGGTTAACGACAGAACAGATATGGGAAATTTGAGCCACATTTACGCAAACCTAATTTAAACATTAAGTATTCGATCCAGTCAAATAAGAATTAAAAATGGAATATCCTCTTAAATATAAAACCAAACATATACCATATTTGTTTTTTTATGCATTGTAAAATATAAAAAATATTTAAAAAAATAAAACACATTCGCATTCCACGTATCCTCAGTAAACGGATGCAAAAATTAAAATTTATTCAGAAATAAAACAGCAAAATGTCAAGGTGCGTACCGGTAAAATTAAAATTAAGTATTTTTAAGAGATTTTAAAGTTTTAACTATTATTTAAGTGTCTTGTTTGTTTTTCGAAAATTGTGAATATGTTTTTTATATGATGTAATTTAATTATATATTTTTAGGAGGCAAACATTTTGAAAATGCCTTAAATAAGAGGCGAAACGTCAAAACAGTTTTTATGTATTTATTAAATATAGAACCTAAACCCAAGAAAAGACAAAATAAAAAAAAATGATATAATCTATGGTTCAAGAAACAAGAAAATAAATATATATATATATATATATATATATATATATATATATATATATATATATATATTTATATGTTATGTCGGATATTCTCACGGGTGTGATGTGTAATCGAAGGTTCTCGGGCATCCCGCGTATGTGCTGAGTCCCTCTCAGGACTGTGAGACAGTTGACGTTTCGGTGAAATCTCATTCACCATTTTCAAAGCTCACTGTATGGCGTCTACGAGCGAACTGACGCCTGCGACTCCGGTGTTGTCGGTACTGTGTGCGCGTCGGACGTGTTCGTTTTCCGAATGGTTCCGAACCAGGTGGCGTGACCTGCTGCGCGTCATCGGCCCTGTTGCCAGTGTTTGTGGTTGTGTTGCCGAGTTGTAATCTCTTTCGTTACTAAGTGGTACTGGTTGATGTTTTTGTAAGCAGATTTTTCCAAATATTAGGCACACGTTGGTTATCATCTCTGCTATTTAAGTTGTTGGGCCTCTTTGCAATTTCAATAGCCTCTCTTATAATGGTTTATTAACGGCAATAAATCATACAAATTCCATTTTATATATAATACGTCAAATAAGAATAAAAAATCTAAAACGAAACAATCACAAAATATCACAAGTCACATCAGTAATAAAAGAATAACAATTAACTAAAACAATAATACTGTCACTACAGTCTATTATGTATAAAATTCAATTATTTAAAAATTCTTTAATACAACCCTTAAATGAGTTCAGAGAGAGTATAAATGGGTCAACATTCCTAGGCAGTGAATTCATTTCCCTACTCATTCTGGACGTTGGGGTGTTAAACGCATAGTTTGTCCTATGGTATGGTTCATTAAAAAGACTATGGGCCCGAAGCACCCTCTGAGGTACAGCGAATCCAACAGCCCCCAACAATGCAGGAGCATCAAGCACAGAGTTTATGATCTTATAAAATAATATTTGGTCAAGATAGATGCGTCTATTATATAATGATAACAAGCTCATATAATCCCGTATTACACTGAATGGCGCATCTTGCTTAAAAGCAACAAATTTCAAGAAACGGACCTGTACCTTCTCAATTTTATTTCTGTATATTTCATAGTTTGGTGCCCAGACTGGAGATGCATACTCCAAGACAGATAGAACCATTGAGCAGTATACAGATTTAAAACACTGCACACTGCTGAAATCAGCTAATGTGCGTTTAATAAAGCCAACAAGCCTCAAACCACGGCTCGAAATACTATTAACGTGCAGGTCAAAAGAAAGACCCTCATCAAATATCACCCCAAGATCATTTATATGATCTGAGCGAGTCAACATTGTATTGTGCAATGTGTAATTATAAACTATACTATCTTTTTTCTTTGAGAAAGTAATGGCAGAACATTTTGCTAAATTAAGTTGCATGAAATTGCGGTCACACCACTTAGTAAAACTATCCAGGTCACCCTGCAAGGCCATACAATCCTCTATCTCTCCAACAACCTTAAATATCTTTAAGTCGTCAGCATATAAAAGACATCTGCTTGAGATTATAGAATCCTCTATGTCATTCACGAAACAATTAAAAAGAAGGAGTGCCAAATGTGCACCCTGTGGGACTCCAGAAGTGACAGGTATATCAGCAGATTCAACGCCATCAATCTTCACCCTTTGTGTTCGATTGGAAAGATAACTTTCAAACCACTTAAGAAAAACTCCGTGAATACCCATACTACTTAGCTTCATCAAGAGAAGCTGATGATCTACCTTGTCAAAGGCCTTGGAGAAGTCAGTGTAAATAGCATCCACCTGACAACGCCTCTCCAACGCCTCCAACAAGACCTGCTCATAAGCCAAAAGATTAGTGACTGCAGAGCGACCACGGACAAAGCCATGTTGGGCAGTAGAAAAAATACTTATAAATAGGGGATATATTTTTTGATGGACTATCTGTTCAAACAATTTGCTAAATATAGAGAATTTTGAGATACCTCTATAATTTTCAACATTCGTCCTATCACCACACTTGTAGATAGGGGTAATATAAGTAACCTTCCAAACATCAGGAAACACACCAGTGGATAGAGATACATTAAATATTTCTGATAATATTGTGGAAAGAATACACTGGCAACCTTTGATAAAATGAGGTGAAATACCATCCGGCCCCACTCCCAACCTAATTTCTATATGTGAGATTGCATTAAATACATCCAAAGGTGTCACATGCAGAGAACCAAGATCAGTTGATCCTGCACAGTTATGGGATGGGAGGCCGCCGGAGTTACTAGAATACACAGATGAAAAAAATAACCTGAAGAGCTCCACTATGTCTGATTGATTATTAGCCCAAGAATCACCATAGGACATTGAGCTGGGGAAACAACCTCTTCCATTTTTTGCATTCACATAATCCCAAAATGCACCATTATCGGAGCACATAGTCCCCTCCATATTCGAAATATAAGCATGGTAGGTACTTTCATATAACTGCTTACATGATCTTCTCAAATCAGAGAACATCATATAGTTTTCAGCAGAATTAGACATTTTAAAATTTCTGTGTGCCTTCTTCTTTTCTAAGATCAGTGCCTTTAATTCAGGGCTAAACCAATGAGGAAACTTCTTATTTTTAGCAATTGCTTTAGGTACATAAATATTAAAACATTCATTAAGAATATCATAAAAGGTATTCAAAGTAACATTCACATCATGTTCATTAACAAAAAAGTGCCAATCAAAACAAGACAAATAATTATTAATTTCTAAATAATTGCAGTTTTTAAAATCATTATAGATACAACAGTACTGAAACTCATGCATTTGCTCAGGCATTGGGATCTCCAAGCTTAATGCTGGGTGATAGATATCACATCTGGTAATAGGGACATTTGATATATTCAATTTAACTCCTGGAGTACTACTAAACACCAGATCCAGTACATTACCAGATATATTGGGAAATGAATTCAGCTGATACATATTTAAATACACAAACAAGTCCAACAAAATGTCTGCATTTTGGTCTGAACCACTGGAGAAAACAGGAACAGCTCCACATTCTTCATTCCTCCACATGATAACCCTTGTGGACAGGTTTTCACATCTCGATAGCATTTTTGTTCCCGAGAATTTATCTTATGTCCGGTGTTTAACCAGTGTTGGGCCAGAGCAGAAGAAGTTGTTTTTTGCTTGACAGCGTTTATATGTTCGTCTCTTCTGGTGCTTATTTTACGGTTGGTTTGGCCTACGTAAGATGAGCTGCACTCTCCGCATGGAATTTCGTACACTCCCTGGTTTTCTAGAGGGATTCTTTCTTTAGGTGTTGGAAAGAGATCCCTTACTTTACGGTATGTGGTGAAAATGGTTTCAATGTTGTGTCTCCTGAGAATTCTTGCAATCTTGTCTGTGGTGCCTCTTACATAAGAAACAAAAGCCTTGGAGCTATTCTCTTGGCTTTCGCGATTTTTTGGGGCCAAGTGTTTGTTTTTTAGAACCCCGTCTTTATGTTCTTTTTTATAACCGTTCTTTGTTAGGGCTTCCTGCAGTATGTTCATCTCTTTGTGATAATTTTCTGGATCTGTAAGGGATTGCGATCGAAACGCAAGTGATTTCACTACTGCAAATAATTGGGCGGGGTGGTGATGTGAATCGGCGTTGAGGTACCTGTTGGTGTGAGTGGGCTTTCTGTAGACAGTGTGCGAAAGCAATCCATCCTCTTTTCTTTTCAGTAGGATATCCAGAAACGGTAGTTCTCTTTCCTGTTCTGTCTCCATGGTGAATTTAATTTTGGGATGTATACTGTTTATGTGTTCCAGGAAACTTTTGAGATTTTCTTCCCCATGTTGCCAGATAACGAATGTGCCATCCACGTAACGTAGCCACAGTCTTGGTTTATGTGAAGAGGTCTCCAAAGCTTTTGATTCAAAGTCTTCCATAAATAAGTTAGCGAGTGCAGGAGATAGCGGCGATCCCATCGGGGCTCCCTCAATTTGTTTATATCGTCGGCCTTCATAAGTAAAATAGGTGTTATCAAGACAGTGTCTAGCTAATTCGATGATATATTTTGGCAGATTGTATTTGTTTTCTATTAAAGAAAGAGCCTCTTTAACTGGTATTTATATGAAAAACATCAACCAGTACCACTTAGTAACGAAAGAGATTACAACTCGGAAACACAACCACAAACACTGGCAACAGGGCCGATGACGCGCAGCAGGTCACGCCACCTGGTTCGGAACCATTCGGAAAACGAACACGTCCGACGCGCACACGGTACCGACAACACCGGAATCGCAGGCGTCAGTTCGCTCGTAGACGCCATACAGTGAGCTTTGAAAATGGTGAATGAGATTTCACCGAAACGTCAGCTGCCTTACAGTCCTGAGAGGGACTCAGCACATACACGGGATGCCCGAGAACCTTCGATTACATATATACATATATATATATATATATATATATATATATATATATATATATATATATATATATATATATATATATATATATATATATCAATTTGAAAACCTTTCAAAACTTCTAAAAAGTTGTAGAAATCCCGATGGGAATGATAAATTCTGAATTAAGTTTTTGAATGGAAAGATTCGCATGAATTTGTAGTTCTAAATTCTGTTTTAGAATTTTACGCCCACAATGTGGGCAGTCAAGGGTGGGCCCAGCCTCTCTCTTGAGGGTGGAAGGGGGTGATATCACAAGAGTACAGTATCGCAAGCGGAAGCGAGTTGTCAACCGAGGGAGAAGGGGTGCCAGGTATATTAATGTTAATTACGGACAAACAGAGGTAAGTCTACTTTCCTGAATTCGGAGCTCTTGGGGGGAGAGGGAGACGATCACACCGTATGACTAGCCAAAGCAAGCTCTGGACAGAGGAGAGATCGCGTCTATTTTTCTGAAATCAAAGCTCTTGGGAGCGGGAGGCGATTGCTCCTAACGCCTCTCCCTGGATCAGCGCCTGCAAGCAGTTTGTTAAACGTATTTCATTCTCAAATTAATTAACTATTATTTATTTTTTGCACATCTAATGAATATTAATATATCCAAATTTGAATTAAAAAATCCAGGAAATTTTATTATTTATGTCACGATTTTCATGAGCCAAATATTTACAGTTGATACCAATAATATTATACAATAATCCCATCTCCAATAATAAAATAGTATTTAATATTATCTCCATTATTTACTTTCTATCGCATAGATTAAACCAAATGTAATTTAATTTTGAAATCTCCTATTCAAATAAATATTAAATTAGTTTTTTACCAGTACGTTAGCACGGATTTTATCATCCAATATTTATTTAACACAAACTGATATTTGTTTCACAGATTTAATATACAGTGTGTCTGAAATTGGTAATAACAGCATTGCAATCTAGAAAACTACAAGAAATAGAACGGCGCACTAACGAGCATTTGGCCTCAAAAACCGGACAAAAAGGAGAAATGCAAACTATACAAGTAATCATCGAAATTATTTTTTTTGTATACCTGAGTAACCGTACTCTCATAAAATTATGATAAAGTGGACCCTCCCCGTAGCTACGCTCCGCACAGTTAATTGTAATCTTAGCTTCGTTCAATACGCACGCATTCGTTCTTGATAGATTTTTTTTAGAGTTGTGTTTGGTGTTTGGTATTTTGGAAAGTGAATATTAAAAAAACAAATTTTTGTGATGGAATCTGAAAAACAACGTATGTATTTAATTTTAATATATATTATTCAAAAATATAGTGACTGTTTAGTATTCTTATGGACCTAAAACAATATGCAAGAAAATTTTCTAGTTTTTTTGGCTTTTATTTTTAACTAATTAGTGTTTTTGAAAATGTTTCGAGCTAGATCGGTCTACAATTCTTTTTTTATAATAAACTATAGACATTAGCTATATCATAATAGTCAAAACGTTTTCCATATGTTTCCACCTCTTAAAAAAACCGCTTTGAGTTCCACGGTTTTTTTTTGCAATAATTTTGATTATTTTTCACTTACATACATATTTTTATTCCTATAGGTACAGATTTGACATCAAATGTTATTGAGGTATATCGGAAAACGCTATACATGCTTTTTAAACAAAGTACATTCAGAACACTTGAAGATAAGGTATCATTTATGGAACATAAGCTCCACGAAATGATGAAATGTCCCCGTGCGACGGGTGTCATACCTTAAGTCCCGATTAAAAACATTTTAATAGTGATTTGAAGAAGATATGGATATCATCTAACTATACTGAAGTAAGAGTTTTGAAAAAAAAAACGAGAAATGGCTTAATACATCAATACCAGGACATAACTGGGCCACGAATTCTACGGGACGCCCAAGGAAGCATTTCTAAGAATTACATGATCATAGTAAACGACGAAATACAAAAGAACTCCGCGAACAGGTACCTGTTGAGGAGCTTACCTATGCAGCCAGCGTAAGTCAATGAATATCTGGAAATGTCACTGCCTCTAGACTTATAATAGATGCAACTTCAACACCAACAAGAGCCAGATGTTACAGGTAGGTAATAGATACTGCTCCGAAACAGAAAGTAAAAAATTACATACCTGAGCAAGCTTTGCAAAATCTTTGTTGAAGGTGACTTTACAAGGAGGCAGTGGGAGTTGTTACACGATTCCAACAAGGATATATTTCCTTGTTATACTCTAATTAGAGAAGCAAAGAAACTCTGCTATCCAAAACCAGAGTCAATCCGAGTTACGGAGACTTTAGAATGTCAAACTTTGTAAAAGACTTTTTATGGGAAAACGTACAATTACCCTAAGTCATCATATAAAACGCTACCCATTCCTTTTTTTTAATATTACTCCCTTCCCCCTCCCCACCCTAAGTCAGCGCTCCTTCACCCGATTAGTAAAATAATGCCAGAAATGAAATCGGAGCACCTAAAAACTTATAAAATGATACCTATTAGGTTTTTTTTAATATTACTCTCCTCCCCACCCTAAGTCAACACCTCTTGACCCGATTGGTAAGATAATGCCAGAAATGAAATCGGAGCACCTAAAAACATATAAAATGATAACCATTTCGTTTTTTTGATATTACTTTCCTTCCCCTCCCCACCCTAAGTCAGCCCCCCTTTACCTGATTAGTAAAATAATGCCAGAAATCAACTTAGCGCCCTCAAAAATCCCCGAGTACTGATTTTGCCACGTCTAGAGTCAAAAACAACGACGTTATTAATTTTGTCCGGTTTTTGAGGCCAAATGCTCGTTAGTGCGGCGGTTAAATGGGATATCAGTAGGTCTACCATTTTTTTCAATACACTGTTGACATTTTTTCGAAACGGCTCCGGTTACACGATGAATTATATTTTGTTTGATACTACCAAGAATATTGTGAGTTCTCTGTCCAAGAACTTTTCTGCTTTCAGGGTGATCAATTTCGAATACATAATTTTTCACATATCCCCATAAATAAAAGTTTTAAGGTGTTAGGTTAGCGCACAGAACCACTATTGAAGATTCCTTTTTCACTAAAAGTCTCCATTAAAAATGCTTCTATTCCCTGGGGCCCTATCCTCGAACTGGGGAACGTGAAGTGAACGCTGAAAAGGTGGCGAACGCGTATTCTTGAAATGTTCATCATTCATATCCTCGTTCGCCCGGTAGAAGGCAAGCGAACGGTGAAACATGCGCAAATGAAATGTCAGCCGCTAAATGACATATTTAAAGCACGGATTTCAAAAAATAAAATAGTATTAGAAAATTTTATTTTTGGTTCTTCAAAATAACTCGTCATTAAAAAAAATAATATGTTGACGACCCGTTTCTTTAAGACGTTTTATTTTTTGAATAAACAGTTGAAACGCTAATTAGGTGGTACCCCGATATTTTTAATATTTTCAAATTTTTTAATAAAATATCCTTAGAAAGTTGAATATGTCTCGCAAATATTAAGCAAATTTGAGATTACAAACATATAAAATTATTACAGGAGATTCTGTTCATAACTCAATTGTATGAGCGTGTTATTTAAAAATGTTTTTCTAGGGCCAGTTCTGCTTATGGATTTAACATAAATACTTGTGTTCATAACCGCCGAGTATCTTAGTTTTATACAGTTAAATCTAATATAATTCTTTTCACGACGCAACTTATAATAAATGTGAGAAATCACAATTTGTAAGTTATCTGAAAATTTTATTTAAATAAGTAACAAATTTTATATTTAAATTATGTTAACTACAGCACTTAACTTAATTAGACTGTGTTAAACACTATATGACACTACAATGAAATAAATATTATGATTATAATTTATTAGGACATATAAATATGAACACTACAGATCAACGAATGAGATCTTTCAGCATAAAAACCTTATTTATGGTACATTTGATCTTCAAGTCTCTACAAATCTTTATAAAATAAAATATATATATATATTAAAAGTTGAAAGTGAGATCCGTCAGTATCTTTAATGGACGTCTTCTGTCTGGTCTTTGGTTTCGGTCCCTGGTCATAAACAGTTTTTCTATCATTGTTCAAGTTTCAGGTTTTCTTTCAAATTTAGTTGTCAGGACAGAACATCTTGCAGTAAGAGGCTGGACACTTTGTGAATTCATACAATAAATAACTGATTGGATAGTTTCCATAGTGGATTGGGATGATGGCTTTTAGTCCTACTACGTAGAGTTGTAATTTCCACCATTTCAAGGTTTATCAGTGCTGGCTTTCTGCAATTACCGTCAGTATATTACTTTGTATATATATGATTGCTGTTTTTCTTGATATCCCTTTTTTTATATATTAGAATCTTAAAATACTTGGCTCTTTGAATTCATTTTTGTTTAACAGTTCTAGAGTGTCAATTTAAAAAAAAAATTAATCCATGCAAAGTACAAATATTGCAATGGCAATTAATAACTTCACAAAAATAACAAAAACAGCACTATTTTTTTTTTACTTTTGACGATTAATTTAAAGTACCAAAACTACTTTTTGCCTAAAATGGCAACAAAATATACTACGGACATTTTCGGTCTGACAATCCAATTCAGTCTGTCATCCATTTTATTTTTTGAAATTCTCGGGTTTTAGCACGTTCATATTAGGCAACATTGCCTTTTCAAGAATACGGCTTTTACTGTTAAAAAGTTCACATCGCCATTCCCATCGTCATTCACATCACCTTTCACATCACACTTTCGAGGATACGGGCCCTGGAATTATGTGCGAAGCAACCGTCTTGCTGAAACCACACATTATCTAACTGATCATTTGGGTGAACTTCTAGAATGGCAGGAACAATTTGATTTTGTAATATTGCAAGATATCTTTAACCTGTCAGTGCTTGATAAGATAAGACGAATTGCTAAAAATAATGGCGAATATTAAAAAATATAAGTTGTAATTATTACAATTTTAATAAAAATATTTTAAAGATAAATAATTAAATTCGTTTGAATTTATTTAAACCTATTATATATGTGGACAAAGAAATATATTGGAACAATTGTTGTATCTATCTATATATATATATATATATATATATATATATATATATATATATATATATATATATGTGAAGTAAAATGCGAAACAGTGAATGCAAACTTCGCTCCATCATATCCTTTCTATATTAGAGGTTGCACAGTTAAAATAAACTGTAATAAAACACAATTCATCCTATTCCACCACCATCGAGATGGTGGCCTACCTGTACCACCATACCGAGAAGAAAGTCAAAGCTTACCCTCCCCGCCACAGTGATAGGGCAGAGATACATGTTTCATCTCTCACTAGACTCATCAGGGTACCGACATGCACCTGGCTGTGCAAAGGACAGATCGGAAGGAAGCAACCACTACTAATGCATCTCACACGGACGAATCCGTGAAAGCCGTATAAACATATATAAGCCATCCGACGAGAGGTCGGCGAAGCCGCGTTCAGTGTTGCATGCTTCCTTCCGATCTGTCCTTTGCACAGCCAGGTGCATGTCGGTACCCTGATGAGTCTAGTGAGAGACGAAACATGTATCTCTGCCGTATCACGGTGGCGGGGAGGGTAAGCTTTGACTTTCTTCTCGATATGGTGGTACAGGTAGGCCACCATCTCGATGGTGGTGGAATAGGATGAATTGTGTTTTATTACAGTATATTCTAGCTGTGTAACCTCTAACACAGAAAGAATATGATGGAGCGAAGTTTGCATTCACTGTTTCGCATTTTACTTCACTTACATACGGAGTTGCATATAGTTGTACGGTTGCTGAATGTGATTTCAGCACTACAACAGCATAATGTGGATATAACCACTGCTAATGCATCTCACACGGACGAATCCGTGAAAGCCGTATAAACACATATATATATATATATATATATATATATATATATATATATATAAACATATATATATATATATATATATATATATATGTATGTATGTATATATGTATATATGTATATATATATATATATATATATATATATATATATATATATATATATATATATATATATATATATATAAAGGGGGAAGTAGTCGCGACTGACTAGTCAAGAAACAATATTCCAAACTAGGGTTATTGGGGATGCAGTCTGTTTAAATTTGTAGGCTTTGCTAAGGAGAAAAAACCCTTTTTGATTCTGTCAAGCTTTCGAAAATTTATTTATCTCTTCTTTAGGACACCTCTAGAATTATTAATTAAATAGTTACTTATAATTATTAAATAACTCACCGATGTGGTTTGAATATTAAACAAGTACACGTTTAAGAAACAGGGGAAAAACCCAACATTAGCACTTTTGAACTGTATTTAAAAACATATTTTTGATGGAATTGCAAAAATTCTAGAAAGTTCGAAAACAACCAAATATCCTGCTTGACTATTCCTACATTTTCTAGTGACACCTGTCATGTGTCAACCGGGAAGTGTAGTGGGTGGTGTAAGTAGTGGGGAAAAATACGGATACCGTAAACAGCGGTGTTGTGATTTTCTCTATAATTTTTTGTAAAAATTTTATTAATAAACAATTTAATAATTAATATAACTAAACAAATTGTTACTATGATATAAATTAATAAAACAATATCAATATTATAAATATTTCTTGTGATGCATGAGTTTCCTTGAAGGGAAAATAAATAATGCGCCTGAACTATGGCAACCCGCCGACAGCGGCCTGCAGCAGCTATTTTCGATTAGATTCTGTCCAATTGTCGAAGGTTCACAGATCGTATGGAAGTGTATTTCATGGATCTAAAAAAATCACAAATAAAGTACAAGTATTAAAAAGCATCTTCTGCAAATTTGAGCCCTTAATATTCATTTACCACGCCTTTATGTTTTTTTGAAAAAAAAAAGTTTTTTTTCATCCAAAATCAAAAAAAAAATTTAAAATTGGAAATGATACATCTAAATCCAATGCATGCATTAAAAAAATTTATCCTCATCCGGTGAAAAGTTATCGCAATTTTTTTGGTGCAAAAATTATTTTTTGCAAATTTCTCGGCTCACGATTGAAATTTTTTTTTCATAGATCTTCAAAATATAAAACAATACAATTTCCATTAAAATTGAGCATTATATCTTAATTAGGAAAGCGAGAAATTGAGGCTAAATTTTCAACTTTGGCATCGAATTTCTCGGAAAATAAAAAACTTACAGATTCCGTGTTTGACATACTTTTTTAGAATGATAATATGTAAATTTATGTTAAGTTTTAAATCGGTAACTTGTTAATAAATGTATTTAAAAAAAAAGAAAAGAAAAACGGTAAATTTCATCGAGAAAAAAAATATATCGCCTTATATGAATCGATTCTCTACAACTATTGTTTGAAAAATTTTTCAACTTTTACTTTTCAATATAAACGCAAAAAACCGAAAATCGTGACCATTCTTGGTCCGCCCTTTTTTTTGCACTGGTCTTTCAAAGTTACCATCAAGATATGTTTTATAGGATGCCGAAATAAAGATATTCCTGCAAAAAAAACAATGTTACATTTTTGTTAACAAAACAGCTTTTTTTATCTGATTTCCATGGAGTAATTAGTAATTCCGGATTTTTAAATAGATCTACCAATCATTTACTAGCCTCGTACAGTGTTGTCACGTTTTCCAACTTGTCGGTCGTCTATTAATAATAATTCGGAAATTTGAGAATAATTCCGTTTAAATAAATCCTTTGTCATCGGTGACCGTGAGATTGGTTTATGAATGCAATCCCACGAACTTAAGATATAAAACTGGACTGCTCATGAAAATAATTTTTGGCCCCCACTTATTGGTATGGCAACATTGAATTCCCTGCTAGTTTCTTACATTGGCGTGAATGTGTCGTGTATGAATGTCAATTCTATTATTCTAACTAACAGGTTTAGACAATAACTATCTCTTTCTATACTATATGTAAAACAATAAATCGCTCTTCCTTGTTTTACTTGACAGGTTAATTGAGTATATTCAATAAAAAAGACCAGAGCTCCGATTCTGTAAGCATATTTTTTGACATTCTCTTTCCTTATCTCTTTTAGGACAGTGATATACTTATGTATTAATACCGACTGAACAAGGATAGAAGATCCTTATTATGATATTCTCTTTTCCTTTACTCTTATAGAATCGCAGCCCAGGATAATTGTTTCTGTAAAACAATATTTAACTTGATTTCTACTTTTAGTTTCCTCAAAATTATAATTTTTCTGTTTAAAGCAATTTTTTTTAACTTCTTTGGAACAGCGTAAATATGTAACAATTTTATTATTTTTAGATAACAAGCTTGAAATGTCAGTTCTGATGAATAAATGAAAATGCTTTTTCTATGACTACATATTTTATTTTTTACAATAAAACTGTTATTTAGCAAAATAGCTAAAATGTGAAATATGCGCCAAAAACAAATCGAGACTAATTTTTTTTTTTTAAATATCTGTTTTAGAAACATCCTTATTCGGACGTAGAGTATAAGAAGTTAACAAAAAAAAGTATTAAGGCATTTATTTTTAAAAATTTTATATCATGAATTAATATAGTATATTGTTTAATGTAAGGTATCTAAATGTCCACATAATCTATTGCAAAGTAAGAGAGTTTCATCATTTAAAAATAGCTTCGATTAGGTCTTTGTTAAAATTATTTTCTCCTAGATGCGTTTAGGGAACTGATATGTTAGGTATTTATATAGGGTTAACAACATTCATAATAATGTTGACATTTCCTTCATAATAAAGGAGCTTTAATTTAAAGGAAGTAAAGTAACATTATGTACTAAACCATTTTTATAAAAAAAAAATTAATTCTAAAGGGGATAGTGTTAAAGCAGTTTATATTTAATTGTAAACAAAACAATATTTATTAAGATACTTTAAATATAAAGAAGCTTGTAAATACAAGAGAATTCTTACATTAATACAATGATTTTTAATCTAAATATATACATAAAGATTAACTAGCAACTTTTAATTTTTACACTAGTTCAAACTTTCAATTTACTTAACTGTTTAAGGATCTGGAATTGACCTTTCCTAGAGTTGAATTTTTGAAATGGTAATCAATCGCAGCTTCTCACTACTTTGACAAAGGATTTTCATGACACAAATTTCCTATCTGAGCTAAAATCAAGAATTTTTGTTTTATTAATTAATAACATATTCAAACAAAAGGTTATTATTTTATTTTTAGACAAAAAAAATACATAACAGTAAAATTTATGTAATTTCCAAACATCCTTAATAATATTGAAAAGTTTCATATTATATGCAATCATTTATTTCTATTTTAATAAGGCATATTGGTTTTTAAACGTATAATCATTTTAAATTTTATCACCATACCAGTTTCGATGTTCAGCTTTATATGTCAGTCACGATATTGTTGTTGGTTAATGCACACCTAATTTAGTGTATGTTATTAAGTCCAAGTTTAGTTGCTTCAAGATATTTACATCAAACAGTGCTTCGTAGTTTTTTTCAGACAGTTTATTTGTAAGAAGCTCAACACAAACTTTTTGCTAATCTTCTTGTATAAAACAATTTCCAGAAAAATGCTCTGAACAGAGTTACTTATCTGATGTATAAAAGAATTATGATCATGACCAATTTGCTTCAGCTCTTGAATTTGAAGATTCTTTTCTAAATTAAAATATTGATAGCATTTAATAATTATTATATATCATATCCATAAGATTAAACTTGTTACCCTTAGATTTATAATTTGATTCTAAGGTAAAATTTTATATAATTATTATTGAATGCTTTATAACTTACCACCAATTAAATAAATTCCAATTTACCAGATGAGGTATTTGCACGTCTTACAATGAAGAATCACATTTTTTAAAATATAAAAAAAACCTTAGAGTTCACGTTCCTGTTTGAAATTTTCAGTAAAACGTTACCTAAAATATGATAAAATCCATAAAACAGCAAAATCAAAAATAAATTTTTGTCAAAATGAAAAGTATTCAGTCAATGTCAGAAATACACTTTCACCAATATCATAAAAACTTAGGGAATTCATTGTTGCCAAAGCAGTTATTTGCACCAAATGGCACGGAGCACGGTGGGGTCATTTTTTTCATAAGGGAGATATGGAACACGAGCAGTCCAGTTTTATATCTCAAGTTCGTGTGCAATTCCTACATGGTAAGAAAAGATATAGTTGATTATACTAGAGTAAACAATATAATACATTTTCAATATAGCATTCTAAAGTAAATCATAAAAAATATTAAGAAAAAATACAATAATATATTAAAATATAACAAATAGGTAAACAGAAAAAAAAAGTATAGAAGATATTTCGTCTTTCTGACAAAAGAGTAAGAGTGGCCTAGAACCGCCACAAACTTAACAGGCCAAATCGAACAAATTATAAAGCTTTTATGGTGATTTTTATTTTCAGATAAACAATTTCCGAACGCACATCTAAAAATTCAATCCCTGTTTATAATTGGAAATTGATTTAGTGATAAAATCGTTGACCCAAAATGAAACTGTACCAAATTAAAAGTCAAATCACGTTTTTATTGAGCCTTGAGTAACAAATTTTGCCATCCCATGTTTATTCAATACGCATTAAAGTTGGTTTCCGAATTGTAGCTTTTTATGAATCGGTAATTATTTGATAAACTGCAGATTTGCGATTTGTTGGTTTAAAAAGTGTATATTATAAAAATAATTTGTTATTTTTTCTCCAAAATTCTGTTCCACATAGTAAGTATAATCACATCAAAAAATACATAGGGGAGCTAGGGGCGTGTTGTAACAGGGGTAAATATTAGCAAGGATTTTTCGCCGAAAATTTAAACTTTATAAACTTATTTTTAATCGATCTCTAAAAGAAGGAGGTTCTCAATTACACCATTATGTATCTTTTTTATGTATGTACGAAGAAAACAAGTAGACGAAGCAATCATACGCACAATATACGAACTGAATTCCAAAAACACCATGGTAATTAAAACAAATAACACTCTAACAGAGGAAATCCCACTATCCATAAGAATAAGACAGGGTGATAGCCTAAGTCCAACACTTTTCAATGTAATCATGGACGAAATCATTGATGAGGTAAAAAGCACAAATATTGGGTATCCAATGGGACACAACACCGTTCAGATTATATGCCTTGCAGACGATGTTGCCTTGACAGCAGATAGCGAGGACAACTTACAAAGAATTATTTTCCATCTCAATCGAACAGCCAAACAGTATAATATGAAAATATCTGTGGAGAAAACCAAAGCAATGGTAATAGCAAAAGAACCGGTAAGATGCAAACTAATGGTTGATGACAAACGTATCGAACAGGTTGGGAAGTTTAAATACCTGGGAGCACATATAACAAGGAACAGGGCAGTAACGGAAGAAGTACGCACACAAGCCAACAAAGCGGCCATGATATCAGGCCAACTAAGAGACTTAATCTAGAACAATAAAAATATGATGGTTGAGAGCAAAGCAAGAATTTACAAGGTCTGTGTAAGACCGATACTGATCTACGGCGCAAAAACAAGAAACGAAACCACAAAGACAAAACAAATTATGAGAACCACAGAAATGAAAACGCTGAGAATAATCACGGGAACAAGTTTAAGAGACAGAATAAGAAACGCAAAAATACGCGAGGACAGCGGAGTGGGGGATGTTGTAAAGTGGGTTCGAAACCGTCGTAGGCAGTGGAGAGATCACGTGGAACGAATAGACGATGACAGACTAGCAAAAACCGTGATGAGAGAAAAACCAAACACCAAACGGCCGCCTGGACGGCCCCCCAAAAGATGGAGAGACAGCTGGATTTCGACGTCAAATAAAATCCAAGATAGCGATGATAATATGGCCGATAAAAAACTTAATTTTGCCCGATTTCCTCCAAAATTGGTATTGGTGAGGTTTTTGGGGTCGCCCATAATGAATCTGAAATTATTTTTAAAAAATTCAATATGGCGGATCCAATATGGATTTCTCGAGGTTGTACATAACGAATTAGAAATTATTTTTTTTTAAATTCAATAGAATTTTTTTTTTCGATTTTCTCTAAAATTCGTAAAAGGAAGTTTTCGGGATCGCACATAACGAATCTAAAATTATTTTAAATTCAATACTGCGGATCTCATTATGGAGTCCTAAAATTGGTACATCTTTCGATTTTCTCCAAAATTGGTACAGGGTTGTTCTTGAGGGTGTGAATTACTAATTTAAAGTTATTTTAAAAATATTCAATATGGCGAACTAAAAAAATTTACATTTTTCAGTTGTATTCAAAATTGGTACTGGGTCGTTTTTGAGAGTGGAAATGGCGGATTTAAAATTATTTTAGGAAAATTAAATGTGTCAGATTCAATATGACGGTTTAAAAATGTTAAATTTTTGGATTTTGTCCAAAATTGGTACCAGGAGATTTCGTGAGTGTAGATTCAGATTATACTAATTGTAAGAGGTTAAAAATTTTTTTTTAAATTCAATATGGCGGATTCAATATGGTGGGCTTAATATTTTACGTTATTCATATATTTTTTTTAATTTGATATTAGGGGGTTTTCGGGGAGTAGGTTAGAACTCTAAAGTTACTATTTTAAGCTGAATGTAACAGATCATATGGAGGACCAAAAATTTTACATTTTTCCGATTTTATCTAAAACTAATATTTAAGGTTTTTGGGGCGTATACAAACTTAATATACAGGATAAAATATGTCGAACTAAAAAATTTACTTCTCAAGTTCTTTAAATATCGGTATTGGGAGGCTTTGGGGCCTATATTACTAATCTAAAATTTAAGATTGTTGATTTATAATATATATAATTGCATTCAAAACTAGTATTTGCAGATTTCTCTGAATCAAAGAATTTTTAGTTGTTTATTTTGGTGTTGTGTACTATTTTGGATAAAATGGATACTTTTTTCTGATCTTGGAATCATTGAGAGGTACATTATCACAAATTAAAAACTAAAAATCAAAAAATAAAATATTTATAAAAAAAATTGAACCAACTTACAAAGAAGCACTAAAAAGCGAAAAATAACAATATAAATTTTTATATGAACTAAAATTTAAAATTTGGCTACGGCACTGGATTCTACAAAAACCTTAAGGATACTTCATTAAATTTATCGTAGTTGCTTTGATAAATAAAACATAGAAAATTTTTAAATGAAATTGAATTTTTTTATGTCGGCGGCTAACTAATACCTGACATATGTAACTCGCTTTCTTAGTATAGTTTGTATATATTTTGTGTTTGTTCAGGTTAGTTCGGGTTAATAGTCAAGTACCCTATCTCTGACGAATCAGTAGCGCTGCCGTGGTGTGTTTGTGACACGTTATATGATGTTCGCATTAGAGCGTTGATAGAGTGTTGCGCTCTATCGCAGTACTGAGTTATTGTATTTTGGATAAATACCGAAAGGTTTTATATAAGAGGTCTCTATAAATGATGTTATTCCTAACGTAATATGAGACTCCACAGATCATATGGAGGACTTTGTTTTGGAAGCCCCTTTAGCTGCTAAATTTGACCTGCCTATGATTACCTACGTGGGAGGATTAAAGGACAGGATTTAACTTGCTGTTACGATGCAGTATAAAGCTACCCAGAACATTCTGACTTTAGTCAGCAAATAATTGGTATTAAGTGACCAGGTTAGCCTTTTATCAAAGACTAGCCCTAAGTATTTTAATTGTCCCTCCAAGGGATGCGAGTGTTGGAAATGGATAGCCAATCGTCAAGGATCAGAAAACTTGACTTTGTAAACAAAACCGCCACAGCTTACCAAGGTTTAACTTAGTTTTCTAGTCCACCATCCATATCTTCAACTTATCAATATGCCTTTGAAGTCTCTGATTAATATAACGAAACGATTAAGAGGACGTTACAAATGCTGTGTCGTCAACGAATAAATACAGTTTGCTGTGATGATCTGAGGATATGTCACTGTGTACAGATTAAATAGAGCGGTGGAAAAAGGGACATCCTGTGGAAGCCCAGCTCTAATCGGTCTTACATTAGACACAGAATCGTCTTACGACACCACGAAACTTTCGCCCTGAAGGAAAGTTGGGGCTAGTCTCTCTGAAATAACTTGGGATTTCTAGTCGTGTGAGTTTTACTACAAGCCTATTATGCCACACCTTCTCAAAGACCTTGCTAATGTCTAAGAAGATTGTGTTCGTATGGAATTTAGGACCAAATTCCTGGGTTATAAATGAAGTCAGTCTGATGCTCTGCAGGATAATACTGTTGCTGCTTCTGAATCCGAAATGTGCCGGAGACAAGAGGTTCCTTTCAACTATTATTTTCCGCAGATTGGAAAGTAGACTAACAGGTCTATTGATGGCTCTTTCTCCTTTCTCTCTAATCAGAATTAACGTAGCTACTTTTTAATTTAAACTAGAGTTGCATTCGGCAGATCCTGCAGATCTGGCATATCAAACTCCAAGCAATCCCCTTGACCTCATCGAGACCAAAGACAGGTATTCCTACGTCAATAAATTGGATGGACTATATATATATATATATATATATATATATATATATATATATATATATATATATATATATATATATATATATATATATATATATAAATTTTAATAGCCCCATTTGGATTTTGTAGAAAAACTCACATTTAATATGGCGCCACTTTCAACAAAATATGTCTGGAATGAAGCATTGTCAGAACTAAGAAATTTTATGTAGGTTGTTCTTATTTTGCAACAATGGTGCAATTTACAAAAATTGGGCAAAAAATCTCATTTATCTTAAACAGCTGAAATTTTGCGTGTAGACTTAAAATTGCATTTAGAAAAACATTTTCTAATAACTTTTTTCGATTTTTTCGAAAAAAATTAAAATTTGACAGATAATGCTAATCACGTGATAGTAGTCACGTGATTAGCATTATCTGCATTATTTTTAGTCAACTTTCATCTCGATCGAAGCAGAAATTGTTGCAGAAGTCAAACTTCGAATAAAGCTATTAATAAAAAAAATCTCATATGATGCGGATGTATATTTTGTGTATTTGATCTATTCCTTATTTAAAAGTTTGATGTTAGACTAATTTCCTTATAAAAAAAAGGTACTCGAAAAAGTTTCTGTCCACAAATAATGTGCTAAAAATATCATTAATCAAATTTAAATTTACGTACTATAAACTGTGACAGTAATAATAAGAAAAACATTTAGATGAATCGTTCAAATGTTTACTTTAATTCCATTTAGAAAGAGGTGCTAACTTAAATGCTATGTTTTATTTATAAATTAATGTAAATTATCAGCTGTTTTTTAATATCTACTCAATTGATTACGACAAATATGTGATTTATTATGAGTAAAATCAAAATTAGATTTAGGCAGAAATCTCGGGACTTAACAAATTGAAATTAACTTAATTAGTCAAACAAAAGATTGACGTATCACCTCTACACATACAAATATATTAATACCTGATAATAGCGCTAATGATATAAAATAAAAAATAAAAATAGATGTTGGATCATTGTTGAAGATGAACAAATTTATAATACCCAAATTTCAGTTTTGAATTAAAAAAAAAGAAATAGGAAAAACAGTAAGAATATCTTTGTAATGGAACATCATTTTTAAAATTATTCAGATTGCATCGTAAATTTTAATCTTCAAAAATGTTATCTATTGACCTATACACTTTATGCATTATCTTCCCAAACAATGGAATTATTACAAGTCATAATATACGTCGAAAAAGAGACATGGCATAACCAAAGTTTATAAAAAAAATGTTAATATTTAAAAAAAAATATTTTTGTAAAATAAAAAATATTTTCGTATTTCTCGGCCGACTCTAAGCAAAAATTGTTTTTTTTTCACTCGTACTCATAATTTTTAAGGTAATAAAATTTTTATAAAAAAAATTGGACCGACTTCTAAAACTACGCTAGAAAGTGACAAATAACTATAAATTTTTATATAAAATTGAAATTTTTGAAGTCAGCACTAAACTAATACCTGACAAAATGTGATTCGCATAAACAGTTTAAAAATACTTTATTTCTAATTTCTTTTTTACGATAATTTGTATATATTAGAAGTTATTTGCTTCATTTAGAAATAATTTGGCGCCGACTTCAAAAATCTCAATTTCATATAAAAATTTATAGTTATTTTTCACTTTTTAGCGCACTTTTAGAAGTCGGTTCAATTTTTTTATAAAAATATTATTTTTCAATTTTTAGTTTGGAATTCATTATGACATCCATAAATTATTTGAACTAAGTACTAATCGAAAGTGACTCCAAGGTGGCAAAAATTTACCCATTTTATCCAAAATTGTAAATCACCCTAAAATGAACCACTAAAAAATCTTTGATTCTTAGAATTCTCCAAATACCAGTGAAATTGTGTAAAACAAATATTTAGTATGTCATAGTAAATCCACCATCTTAAATTTCAAATTAGTTTTAGGTTGGTAATATAGTCCCCAAAACTTGCCAATATCGATATTTAAAGTACTTGAGACGTAAACTTCTTAGCCCGATATATTTTATACTGCATATTGAGTTTGTATGCGCCTCAAGAATCCCGCAATTTCAGGCAAAATCGGAAAATGTAAAATTTTCAATCCCACATATTGTATCTTGTCAACCTAATACTTATAAAAATTATAATCATATTCGTAATACATGAACCCGAAAATCCCTTAATACCAAATTTAAAAAAAATTTCAGCCCACTATATTCGATCCGCCGTTATAAAATTTCAAAAAAAAAATTTAATGTCTTAATCTAATCTAAATCTAAACACTTCAAGGCCTCCTTGTGCCAATTTTGTATGAAATCTGGAAATTTAAAATTTCTAGAACGTCATATTGCATCTGACATATTAGATTTTCTTAAAATAATTTTATACTCGCTATTTACATCCTCAAAAACGATTCAGTCCCACCTTTGAACAAAATTGAAAAATGTAAAATTTTTAATCCGCTATATTGGATTCGCCATGTTGATTCCTAAAAAATATTTTTAAATTCATAATTTACACCCTCAAGAACCCCCTATATCAGTTTTGGAGAAAATCGAAAAATGTAAAATTTTTAGGGCGCCATATTGGATCCGCCAGAATGAGTTCTTTAAAAAAATATTTTAAGTTCAAAATTAACACCAACAAAAATCTCCCCATACTGATTTTAGACAAATCAAAAGATGTAGAATTTTTACTCCGCCATCTTGGATCCGATATTTGTTTTTTTAAAATAATTTCAGATTTGTAATGTGCGATCCCAAAAACTTTCCTATATCCTATATTGGATACGCCATATTGAATTTTTTTAAAATTATTTTATATTCATTACTTGCCACCCCGAAAACTCCTCCATATCAATTTTGGAGGAAATCAGACAAAATTAATTTTTTTGTCCGCCATATTGTTTTTTTTTTTAAATATTTTGGATTCGTTATATGCGACCTCGAAAACTCCCTCACACCAATTTTGGAAAAAATCGGACAAAATAAATTTTTCTTTGTCCGCTATATTGGATCCGCCATATTGAATTTTTTAAAATTAATTTCAGATTCGTTGTGTACGAACCCGAAAATTCCCCCATACCCATTTTGGAGAAAATCGGAAAAAATTATTTTTTTAGCCGCCGTATTGTCAACGCCATCTTGGATTTTACTGTACCAATTTGGTCCAAAAAAATATGGGACCACCGCAGCAACTTCTTCAACATAACGTAAAAATTTCATTCAAGTTGGCGCCACCGTTTCGGAGTAATCGGTGTACATACATAAAAAAATACATTGTCGACAAATTGAGAACCTCCTTCTTTTAACAGTCGGTTAAAAAGAAATAGGAAAAACAATAAGAACATGATTGTATTGTAACGTCATTCTTAAAATTATTTAGATTCCGTTTTAAATTTTAATCTTCAAAAATGTTATCTATTGACCTATACTTTATGCATTATCTTCTCAAACAATGGAATTATATACGTTATAGTCGATAAAGAGACATGGCGCAACTAAATTTTATAAAAAAAAATGTTAATATTAAAAAAAAGTGTTTTTGTAAAAAAAAAATATTTTCGTATTTCTCGGTCGATTCTAACCAAAAATTGTATATTGTGATTTTTTAGTCCGACTCATAATTTTTGAGGTAAAAATTGTTAAACATATGAAAAATAGTACTTTTTGCCACTTTTCAACATGAATAACTTTTGATTAAATAAATATTTTCAAATTCTGCCCCTAAATTAATAGTTGAAGTCAAGAACTCCAAGCTGGGATTAGCCGCAATGCGAAAATGCGTGTATGTGCTCAGTCCCTCTCAGGACTGTAAGGCAGCTGGCGTTTCGGTAAAATTTCATTCATCATTTTCAAAGCTCACTGTATGGCGTCTATATTCCCAAGAATATAACCCACTAAATATATATATATATATATATATATATATATATATATATATATATATATATATATATATATAAGGAGCAGGGTATTCTTGACCGACTAGTTAAACAAGAAAAACTAGGATATCTTGGTGTATATATATTAGCCTCCCAAAACTGTTTCTCACTACGGGCGAAGCCGCGACGGTAATCTATTAAGAAATGATTGAGAATTACTTATTTCAAGGTTATATGTACCAACAAAATTATTCGGAAATGTTAACTACAATTTTTTTGAATTATTTAAATGAATTGTCCTTCCTTGCCAGACAACCCCTACAATTTACTTCCAGGAAGACAATTACTTGGCGCGTTCCACTTTCAGTGTACGGAAATTGTTAGATCTGGCACTTGATTAGCCAAACGGGACCAATTATTAAGGACCAAGAAATCTCAATCTCACGATAATGAACTTTAATCACGAAATTACCGTAAACAAAAGGTTTAATGCTACTCTAATAAAATCTAGCGTAATTCTTTTGAATACCTATATTAGAGAAGAAATCTAAAGTGTACGATTAGAAGGAATAGGAAAGACGTACATAATGTTGACAGATATTGGTGATTAGCTAGAATTCTACTGATCTCAACTCAATATATAGCAGAACATTTGGAAAATAAAGCACAAGTCGATGTAATATATACAGATTTTGCAAAGGCTTTTGATAAGGTCTCGCACGCATTACTGTTGGAAAAATTATATAATGAATTTGGTCTTCACCCTGAATTAATTCAATTCTTTCAATCATACTTGCATTGTAGAAAGCAGACAGTAGTAATAAGAAGTTATACTTCAGCATCCTTTATGGCCACCTCTGGGATACCGCAGGGCTCCAACCTCGGTCCGCTCCTATTTATTATTTTTATTGATAGTTTATCAAAAATAATTAATAACAATAATGTTCTTCTCTTTGCTGATGACCTAAAACTATATTCCGTGGTAAGGAACGTAAACGATTGTTTACAACTTCAGGAAGATCTAAAGAGAATTGTTGAATGGTCTTATGTAAACAAACTCACATTTAATGTTTCTAAATGTTTTGTACTTAGCTTTAGTAGAAAAAAGAACATCTTACACTTTAATTATGTAACGGAAAATTCAATTTCAGAACGGGTTGGAGAAATGCGGGATCTTGGAGTCATATTT
Source organism: Diaprepes abbreviatus (assembly GCA_034092305.1). NCBI lineage: Eukaryota > Metazoa > Arthropoda > Insecta > Coleoptera > Curculionidae > Diaprepes > Diaprepes abbreviatus. Next base: position 2,948,027 of record JASJET010000029.1, on the reverse strand, counting down.
GATTCTCAACTTTCTTTTAAGTCACATTTTTGTAATGTAACAAAAAAAGCATCTAGTATGTATGGAGTTATAGTCAGAAACTGTAGAGATTTCAGTGATGTAAGCTGTATAAGACAACTGTATATATCTTATGTTAGGAGCATTTTAGAGTATGCTAATTTAATAGGGAGTCCGTACTACAATACTCATAAATACGCTATTGAAAGAATCCAAAATAAATGTTTAAGGTATCTTTATTACAGGGAAACAGGTGTATATGACTTAACTGTAAGCAAAGATGAACTTAGATGTAAATATAATTTGTTAAGTTCGGAAAAGCGTAGGGAATATAGCCTCGGTTACTTTTTTGTATAAAATAATTCACAATAGAATTGACGATATGAATCTTCTCGCATAGGTGAACTTTAATATCCCTACATATAGAACAAGAAATACATTGATTTTTTATATAAAAAACATCGTACCAATTATTGCACTAACGTCCCAGTCAATATGATTTGTAACATAGCTAACGATGTTCAAATGAAGTAGATATCTTTAGAATAAGTTATAAACAACTAAAACGTAAGCTAATGGAAATAATGTAATTCATTTTTCTTTATTACATTAACTTTTGTGCGTGTGTGTGTGTGTATGTGTCTGTTTGTGTGTATGTATGTGTGAACGTGTAACTCTATAATTAGGTATCTAATGTATCTGTAGAGTTTGTGTTGAATAAATAAATAAATAAATCTCCAACGCAAATATATGAGATATTCAAAAGCAAGTTTAGTTGGTTCTAGTAAAAGTTGCTAGGTAACGCCTAATTAATTACTATGCCATTGTTGCGTCAATTCAATTCCCATTATTTTCCTAAAAATAGAAAGTTTAATATTGCATCGAAGGGCAAGACTGAATTTTAATGACAAAGGGTTTCTTACAAAATTCAAATATGAATAATTTACCGCTGACCTTATAAAATGCCACCATCCATCAATGAATAAAATATTTTTTCTTAACAAATTTCCCAAAATGGATTGAGGTCAAGAAAGTTTGTATATAAATTATATACTTTTTACATTTTTTAGCTAAGGTTCAAGATTAAATAAATTTTTAATAATGCCCTTGTACAGTCACGGACAATATTTTCGGGTATTTCTTGTTATCATTGTTACTTGAACATTATATTAAATTAGAACCTTCAACCTGTATATGCGCTAATATTATTCATCTAGTGTGTGATTTAAAAATGTTATTGACGATGAAATTTCACACATACTGTAAAAATTAATGTAGAATAAATTATTTCTACTGAATCAAATTAGTGGTTCGCCTTTACATTTTTCTTTATTGAAAACAACAAAAAAATTATTCTAATGGAACTAAAGGTGCACAAATTGAAACTCTGTGTAACAGAGAATGCAAACAAAAGGACATCACATGTCGCAGGCGCGGATCCAAGGGGGGGGGGGGGCGGTGGGGGCGATCGCCCCCCCCCCCCCCTAAAGAGCTTTGAGTTCAGGAAAATAGACTCGATTTTGCCTCTTATACTATAGTTTATTCAAAAACTAAAGAGAGTAATAAATCATTTTTTATCCTTTTTTTTCTTTGCAAACCACCTGTGTTCTTTAGTCCGGTGTCTGTAGCAAAATCTGTTAGACAAGTATATTTTTCATAAGAATGGGTTAGAAATTTTATAATCAAAAATATCGGTCTCTAATAATGGACTATTTGGGTTAGATAACAATAGATATTTGGATGTGTGAAGTGTTAAAAAGGATTTTAATCCTTGTCATAGGCGTCGGAAGGAGGTTTATTTTATCACTAAGTATTTATGGCATAGAATATTATTTCGGTAATAAACTTAAAATAAAAAGTTTTTATAATATTATTTTATTTCTCATGATCTCTTAATAATTCACATACATGAGAAAATATAGATAATTTGGACATATTTAACACAAATCGCAACTGTATTTTTATTATTTTTAATTTTGGCATAGAAACCGTTTTAGGCACATTCAGACTAAAACGTAGCCTTTTTCTCTCAAAAAATTCTAAGTTATAATTTAAATACTTACAAAATACCTATTATCAAAAACACAAGAAGTTAAACATACTTAAAAAATAAATTCGTCCATATAATATTAAATTATAGGTTGTAATTACAGTAAAACAATTTTACACTTTCCACAAATTTTTAATTTTAATTTTAATCACTCGACATGTTTCGCAAACACTGTTGCTTCTTCAAAGGAGTATTACAAAATGAACATTAAAAGATAAAAACAAAGTGGTCTTGATACAGGTAAAATAAGGTTTACAATTCAGAATAAGAGGAAATTCCATAATTATATTTCCAAGAAAAGTTAAGGACAACTAAACAGGTTCAATAAGGGTGATGGGTCTAAATCTATTTGGTCATTAAGCAAATTATTGGAATTTTTGAGTTTATTTATTTCCAGGGATTCGAGCAAATTTAGTTTTAAACCTTTGTTTTCAATGTGTAATATGTCATAATTATTATTGAAGGTATGGTTTTCTTCTATTAAATGATTGGAATAGTTAGAATCAGTTTTATTTTTTATATAACTAATGTGATGTTCATTAACACGTTTATTGAAGTTTCTACCAGTCTGGCCTATATAAACTTTAGGACAATCATTACATTTTAATTTGTAAACACCGCAATTGTTTCCTTTGTTTGATTTGGTTTTACTATTTTTGATATGTTTACCTAGAGTATTAGTGGTTTTGAAAGCTATATTAATATTTAAGTTTTTCAGAAATTTACTTATTCTATTGCTAATGTGGCCTAAGAAAGTAATTACTTTATATTTATTATTGTTTTCTTTTTTTGTAGGAAAAACTAAGTTTATGGCTTTATTATATAGTTTTTTATTTAGTATTTTGTCTATTATTTTTGGGGAGTAACCATTATTTATAGCAATTTGTTTAATGATGTTTAGTTCATTTTGAAAGTTGATTTTGTTAAGAGGTAAAGATATCAATCGATGTATCATACTGAAAAAAGATGCTAGTTTATGTTGTATTGGGTGTGAAGATGTATTGTGGATTGTAATGTCAGTATGGGTGGGTTTATGATAAATAGAAAAGTCATGCTTATTGTTTGTTCTTTTAATTGTTAAGTCTAAAAAGTTGATAGAGTTATTGAATTATTTTTCTATTGTAAATTTTATGTTGTCGTGTATGTTGTTAATAAAATTTAAGAAATGGTCTAATTGTCTGTCTGTACCCGTAAAACAAGCTAAAACGTCGTCTACGTATCTAAACCAATAGATAAATTTATTAAAAAGGGGGGGTTTTTTGAAATAATTGATTCAATATGGTCCATGAAAATTTCCGCTAGGAGAGGGCTTAGAGGGTTACCCATGATAAGTCCTTCCTTACTGGTGTAAAATTCATCGTTAAATTATTTTGAATTTAACCGGTCATTTTATTATTAATTAAAAACATTTTTAGGATATTTGACGTTTTAGTTTATTTATTTCTTAAACTGCAGAATTACAATTAAACACTAAAAAGGGATTCAAATGTAATTAATTTTTATATGTTATAGAAAATTTAAATAATAAATTGTGTTTACCCAGGTAAACAGTACCTATCTAATTCGTAATCAAAGTCAGTGAAGTTATCTTCGCTCAAATTAATTATAATTGGTTCCTCTATCTCACCGATCATGAGATCGAGTCCACATTTTCTTTTATTCTTTTATTATATGGATTTTTCCCAATTTTCTGCAGTAACTTTATTCAAAAAAATCTTTCAAAAGTTCAGTTAAATTACTAATTTTGTAAGTTGTGTTATTTCTAGAAACTCTACCTTTTACTTGAGAGAGATATTTCCTTCTCCAACGGACATTTTCCGGACGATCTATAAGAATAGATTTCCTATCTGGTTTTTCCCAGCAAAAATTAAGTTCTCTGAGCAATTTCCAGAGCTCAATTCTTTTAATTTCAGGTAAATTCCGATCTTCATTAATTTAAGTTAGAATTTTGTGGACGGTTGGGATCTGCTTCTCATAATAATGTGTGTACAACTCCTTTTATTGCAGTTTTCATCTATTCTTCCAACGAGGTTTTTCGTCTGTCTGTAATCGAATGTGGATTATGAGTACTAACAATTTCAGTCGTTTTTTTCCCTTTCAGTATTCAGTACATAGTAGATTTTCCAACTTCTGTTATTCTGGAACACATCTCAACAAAGCTTTTAACATTATTATCTAGATATTGATATGTTAAGGCATCATAAACATTCATCGTAATAAGTTTTTCGTTGAAGAAAAAATGCCCTGGTTTAATGATTTTGGAATAAATATAGATGTGGAAGCCATATCTTTTGGGTATTTCGCTAATCTCAAACACACAAAAACAAGCACAAACAAGATAAATCACGAAGGACACATTGTAAGGTGTACTTTGCTCACTGACAGAAATTGAACTGTCAGAAATTTTATTATTGCCGGAAATTTATAAAAGCTTATAATATTTAAATACAATTAAATATAATTAGATTAACGGCAGTCCTCTGTTATTTGCGGCACTGGAGCAGATACATTAGAGGTTTCGGTAACAGTTTTATTACTCTCTTTAGTTCTTGAATAGAGTATAGGAATGTGTATGCTTGGGATCGCCCCTCCTTTCCCAAGAGATTCTGCCTTTTATATTAGGAATATGAATGCCGCTGGCGCTTACCCCCCTCCCCTCGTTGAAAATTTGTTTTTCTTGCAATAGCCCCCTCCCCAAGAGCTTTAAGTTTAGGAAAATAGATCCGATTCCGCCTCTTATACTTGCCATACTGTACTTTTGTGATATCACCGCCCCCCTCTCCCAAAGAGAGAGGCTGGATCCGCCCCTGACATGTCGTTTCCGGAAATGTCAATCTACAGCAGCGGTTGACAACATTTGGTCATAGACTCCTACAAACGGAATATTTTGGATAGCTTTGGCTGTTCCATCTACAATCATACTACTGTTCCATATGGATAGCTATTCTAAAATTCTACAAATAGCTTTCTAGAAGTCCGGTCGCTTATCTTCGCTTTTGCACTTTAGTTCCAAACAATGTGAATAGTGAGAATTATGGGAGAATGATTATTTGAGCAAGTTTGCTAGGAAAACAAATTTGTAACTACCGGTAACCTCGCCTTTTTAGGATTAAGAAAATAAAGTCGAAAACGGTCAAAATCGACAAGTAGCATAACGGTATGTGATTTTGAAAGTTAAAATTTTCAGACTTTTTCGTATGGAGTTTATCAAAAAAGTCTATACGTTAGGATTCAAGAAGAAAGGTATATTTCTTGTATTCGATTGCCTTAATTCATCTATTTAAGTGCCCTTAAAATATCTGGTAGCATTAAAGAAAACTACACCAGTGAATATCGAAGTCTTTCGAAAAGTTATTTGGTTTTAAGATAAGCATATTTTCGCAGAGGGAATTTTTTAATATTCATAAAAATAAATTATCCAATGATTATGGAATTGTTTTGCCAAATCTGCGAGCTCATCCATCATTCTCATCACACACCTGATTTCAACAAGATGAAGCCACCCCACATACGAGGTTTGTCCCAAAAGTATCGAGCCTGCATTCATATCTCCGCGTCAAAACTTCCGAACGACCTCTGTGGGGCATGGGCGTCACTAGTGAGTCTTCACGAACTCGTTGATGTGAGCAGTTACCGACTGGACGTGTTAGTTCTTGAACGGTGTGCGTTTGTTTTCAGTGTCTTTTTGTCGTTCGTCGCATTCTATTATTGCAAAAAATGACGAAAAAATTAGATCCACGAATTTGCATCAAGTTTTGCTTTAATCTTGGAAAAACTTGCTCGGAAACAATTAATATGATGAATAAGGCATTTTGAGAGAAGTGTATGATTACAGCAAGAATAAAAGAGTGTTACAAGCGGTTTAAAGATGGCCGCACGTCAGTTGACAGTGATTCTCGCTCTGGCCGACCTTCGAGCGTAATAACACCAGTAAATATCGATCGTGTGCGACTTGCAATTGAAGGAGATCGTCGGTTGACTGTACGCGAACTAGAAACTGATCTTGGAATACCAAAAACTACTGTTTGGAGAATTTTAACCGAGAATTTGGCAGTGGCTCGCGTGTATGCAAAATTCATCCCAAAATTGCTAACGACAGAGCTGAAGAATCTTCGCTTTGAAATCGCTCAGGACCACTTAGAAATGGCTTCTCATCATGAAAATGTACTTAAGAAGATTATTACTGGTGATGAATCATGAGTTTACGGTTATAATCCAGAAACAAAGCGACAGTCTTCACAGTGGAAGCATTTTGAATCGCCAAGACCAAAAAAAGCACGTCAAAGTCGGAGCAAAGTGAAGACAATGTTGACTGTTTTCTTTGGTTATAAAGGTGTTGTGCACCACGAATATGCCCCGAGAGGTCACACGATCACTAAAGAATACTACGTTGAAGTATTGAAAATACTGCATGACGCAGTCAGAAGAAAACGGCCACAGCTTTGGACAAGCGGTGACTGGCTGCTTCACCACAACAATGCGCCAGCGCATTCATCGAAACTTGTGCAGCAATATTTAACAAGGCACCAAGTCGTACAGCTTCGCCAGCCTCCGTAGAGTCCCGACGTAGCTCCCTGCTCTTTCTCAGATTAAAAATGCCGCTCAAAGGACACCGGTTCGATGACAAAGAGACGGTTGAAACTAATGCGACGAATGCACTGAAGGCAATTCCGAAAACGGACTTCCAGGACTGCTTCAGGAAGTGGAAGCAGCGCTGGGAACGTGTTATTCAATTAAATGGGGACTACTTTGAAGGATGTCACTCACCGGATGATAGAGAATAACACCAATACGAAGATATGAAAGTAGGCTCGATACTTTTGGGACAAACCTCGTATGTCCAGAGCTTCGATGACTTTATTTTGGGAAGCTTTCCCTCAAAAACTGATAAGACGATTTGGGGACATCCCGTAGCCACCGAAGCCGCCTAATTTGACCCCGATGGACTTTTTTAAGGGGCTGTCTGAAAGAAAAAGGTAACGCTGACAATCTGTGAATTACTGTGACCTTAAAAGCAAACATTCGCCAAGAAATCCTCAACATTCACCGAGCTTATTGTAGAGTGTTATACGCAATACGAGGCTCCGTTTCCTACAATGTATTTAACTCGACGGAAGACATTTGGACGACATTATCTTTAAATAAAATTTTTATAAAAAAATTGAACCGACTTCTAAAAGTACGCTAAAAAGTGAAAAATAACTATAAATTTTTATATGAAATTGAAATTTTTGAAGTCGGCGCTAAACTAATACCTGACAAAATGTGATTCGCATAAACAGATTAAAAATACTTTATTTGTAATTGATTTCTTACCATAATTTGGATATATTAGTAATTATTTATTTAATTTAGAAATAGTTTAGCAGAAGTCGGTTAAATTTTTTTATAAAAATTTTATTTTTCAATTTTTAGTTTTGAATTCAGTATGATATCCATATATTATTGGAACTAAGTACTAACGAGATTAGTGTACCTCGCAATGACTCCAAGGTGGCAAAAAAGTACCCATTTTATCCAAAGCTGTAAATCACCCTAAAATGAACCACTAAAAATTCTTTGTTTCTTAGAGTTTTCCAAATACCAGTGAAATTGTGTCAAACAAATATTTAGTCTCTCATAGTAAATTCGCTATCTTAAATTTCAAATTAATTTTAGATTGATAATATAGGCCCCAAAACCTTCCAATACGAATATTTAAAGAATTTGAGATGTAAATTTCTTAGCCCGATATATTTTATACTGCATAGTGAGTTTCTATACGCCCCAAGAATCCGACAATATCAATTTTAGACAAAATCGGAAAATGTAAAATGTTCAGTCCCTTAAATTGCAGCTTATCATTCTAATAGTTGTTAAAAATTAACTTCGTATTAGTAATACACGACTCCGAAAACCTACTAATACCAAATCTGAAAAAATGCGAATAAGGTAAAATTTTCAGCCCACCATATTCGATCCGCTATATTAAATTTCAAAAAAGTAATTTTAACGTCTTAATCTAATCTAAATCTAAACCCTTCAAAGCCCCCTGGTATCAGTTTGGATGAAAACCGGAAATCTAAAGTTTCTAGACCGTCATATTGTATCTGATATATTAGATTTTCTTAAAATTATTTAATATTCGCTATTTAAATCTTCAAAGACGATTCAGTCCCGTCTTTGAACAAAATCGAAAAATGTAAAATTTTTAATCTACTATATTGGATTAGCCATATCATATTTTCGACAAATACTTTTAAATTCATAACTTATATCCGCAAGAACACCCTATATCATTTTTGGAGAAAATCGAAAAATGTAAAATTTTTATCCGTCGGATTGAGTTTTTCAATAAATATTTTAAGTTCGTAATTAACACTAACAAAAATCTCCCAATACTGATTTTAGACAAAATCGAGAGATGTTAAATCTTTAATCCGCCATCTTGGATTCGCCATATTTAATTTTTTTTTAAATAACTTCAGATTCGTAATGTGCCATCCCAAAAACTTCCCCATATCAATTTTGAGAGAAATCGAACAAATTATTTTTTATCCGCCATATTAGTACGCCATACTGAATTTTTTTTAAATAATTTCAGATTCGTTATGTGCGACCCCGAAAACACTCCCGTATCATTTTTGGAGAAAATCGAACAAAATTTACTTTTTTGTCCACCATATTGGATCCGCCATATTGAATTTTTTTAAATAATTTTAAATTCGTTATGTGCGATCTCGAAAACTCCCCCGTACCAATTTTGGAGAAAATCGGACAAAATTGATTATTTTGTCCGCCATATTGGATGCGACATATTGAATTTTTTAAAAATAAATCCAGATTCGTTGTGTACGACCCCGAAAATTCCCACATACCAATTTTGCAGAAAATCGGACACAATCAATTTTTTTGGACGCCATATTGTAAGCGCCATCTTGGATTTTGCTGCACCAATTTCGTCCAAAAAAATATGGGACCACCGTAGTAACTTCCTAAACATAACGTAAAAAATTTCATTCAAATCGGTACCGCCTATATACATAAAAAAAACATACATAGTCGATGAATTGGGAACTTCTTTCTTTTAGAAGTCGGTTAAAAAGTAGAAAACTACGAAAAATTTGTAGAAGAACTACTCTAAAGCTTCTGCAAAATATACTGTAGCATGTCTCTTAAAACACACTTTTTGCACTCACATTTAAATTTTTTCCCAGAAAATTTGGGTGCGGTTAGTGACGAGCAAAAAGAAAGGTTCCATGAAGACATATTAACAATGAAGCAACGCTACCAAAGCAAATGGGATCCAGCAATGATAAGGGATAATTGTTGGTTTCTTATGAGAAAAAGCGATCAGGAATATGAATGAAAAACTACAATTGCAAAAAAGTTATGTACAAAAAACGTAATATAAATGTATTTTGATTTATATTGTTGTAAATAAATCCTATTGTCCTTAAAATATCTCGTTTTTTTTATTGTTTTGAACTTATATATAAAAATGTTTGTATTAAATAAAAATAATTGATACATTCTATAACTCAAAATCTATACGTGGGGGAAAATTTTGGTTGTTCAATTCGCAATCAGGATGCTTTAAACTCCCACACACAGCTATTAGAACATCAGTCGCAATTTTTTTTTGTATTTGTGGACTAATGATATTTTACAATTTTGTGCGTAAGTGTATTAGGGAATTCAAACATTGTGTGAAATTTTATCAAAATTTGTAAATATTTAATATCGTTTTACATAACGACGCGGAATACATACCAAACACAAGTTTATTAAAAAATCCTTCTGGCTTATATGCATAATTTGATGCTGACCTCGTCTCCAACGCTGACGAGAATCATAAATGCCATGTGGCAGAAGCAAAAATATTTACTTTTTTCGAGTTAACATAAACTTTTCTATCCCATTTTTTTAATAATCGCGGCACAGACCGTAATAAAAAAAAATATTTTTGAACGATATACATTTTGAAAAAGAAAAATAACCAAACTGAAATCACAAAAAAGTAAAAAATGACTTGGTAGATAATCAAAAAGGCATATAAGAATACACTATTATAAGGGTATTTATAACAATATTCTTCTGAACTAAATCGAATCAATTAGTCAATACAACGTTTATATGTATAAAGACGTGCCTATTACACCGACGAACGGAACTATATGGTATATAGAAAATTCCGTTATATTCTCGGATTTGCTACCAGGGTACCTATTCTCGTTCTTGAGAGAACGATCATCTTGATGGAAAGTGGGCGTGGTTCTCACGAAAAAGTACGAAAACGTATTCAGAATACGGTTTCTTACTTTTTCGTGAGAACCACGGCCACTTTCCATCAAGATGATCGTTCTCTCGAGAACGAGAAAAGCTACCCAGAATACGGTTTCATACTTTTTCGTGAGAACCACGCCCACTTTCCATCAAGTGATCGTTCTCTCAAGAACGAGAATAGCTACCCAGGGAAAGGATACAATCCCAACGTGTAACAGAGATCATACTCTTGCTATCATAGGTAAGTTAAAATATCAGTAAAATAATAATAATAAATAGATTTATTGAGAAGAAAAAAATTACCACAAAACGCAAAGAGGCGGAATTAAGACTCCTCTCTTAACCGAAAAGAACATTACATATAACACAAAAAGGTTCACCTGCGAGCCCTTTAAATAAGCGTTTTTTAACCGACTTCTAAAAGAAGGAGGTTCTCAATTCGTCGACTATGTATTTTTTTTTTTTATGTATGTACACCGATTACTCCGGAACGGCTGCACCGATTTGCATGAAATTTTTTACGTTATGTAAAGGAAGTTGCTGCGGTGGTCCCATATTTTTTTAGATGAAATTGGTGCAGTAAAATCCAAGATGACGCTTACAATATGGCGGCCAAAAAAATTAATTTTGTCCGATTTTCTCCAAAATTGGTATGGAGGAATTTTCGGGGTTGTACCCAACGAATCTAAAATTATTTTTCAAAAATTCAAAATGGCGGATCCAATATGGCGGACAAAAAAATTAATTTAGTCCGATTTTCTCCAAAATTGGTATGGGGGAGTTTTCGAGATGCCATATAACGAATCTAATATTATTTTCAAAAAATTCAATATGGCGGATCCAATATGGCGGACGAAAAAATCAATTTTATCCGATTTTCTCCAAAATTGGTACAGGGGAGTTTTCGGGGTCGCATATGACGAATCTAAAATAATTTTTAAAAAATTCAATATGGCGGATTCAATATGCCGACAAAAAATTAATTTTGTCCGATTTTCTCCAAAATTGGTATGGGGGAGTTTTCGGGGTCGCATATGACGAATCTAAAATAATTTTTAAAAAATTCAATTTGGCGGATCCAATATGGCCGCCAAAAAAAAAAAATTTTTTCCGATTTTCTCCAAAATTAGTACGAGGGAGTTTTCGGAGTCGCATATGATGAATCTAAAATATTTTTTAAAAAATTCAATATAGCGGATCTAATATGGCGGACGAAAAAATCAATTTTGTCCGATTTTCTCCAAAGTTTGGGGAAGTTTTCAGGGCCTCACATAAAGAATCAGAAATTATTTTTAAAAAATTCAATATGGCGGATTCAATATAGCCAACAAAAAAAATCAATTTTGTCCTATTTTTACCAAAATTGGTACGGGAGAGTTTTCGGGGTCACACATGACGAATCTAAAATTATTAAAAAAAAATTTAATATGGCGTATCTAATATGGTGGATAAAAAATTAATTTATTTTCTTTAAATATCGATATTGTGTTGAGGCCTATATTACCAATCTAAAATTAATTTGAAATTTAAGATAGTGGATTTTCTATGACAGACTAAATATTTGTTTGACCCAATTTGATTGGTATTTGGAAAACTTTAAGAACTAAAGAATTTTTAGTGGTTCATTTTCGGGTGATTTACAACTTTGGATAAAATGAGTACTTTTTTGCCAGTTTGGAGTCATTGCGAGGTACACTAATCTCGATTAGTACTTAGTTCAAATAATTTATGAATATCATAATGAATTCTAAAACTAAAAATAGAAAAATAAAATTTTTATAAAAAAATTTAACCGACTTCTAAAAGTGCGCTAAAAAGTGAAAAATAACTATAAATTTTTATATGAAATTGAACTTTTTGAAGTCGGCGCCAAATTATTTGTACACGAAATAAATATCTACTTATATATAGAAATTATGGTAAGAAAGCAATTACAAATAAAGTATTTTTAATCTGTTTATGCAAATCACATTTTGTCGGGTATTAGTTGGGCGCCGACTTCAAAAAGTTCAATTTCATATAAAAATTTATAGTTATTTTTCACTTTTTAGCGCACTTTTAGAAGTCGGTTAAATTTTTTTATAAAAATTTTTTAATTGTACAAACTATGAAAATTTATTTATAATTTTTTCTATAGCTTTTTTGAACGCTACATTGATAAAATATACTTTCAAGGTTGAAAAAACGACAGCAATGACAATCATATGAAATTAAATATATATATATATATATATATATATATATATATATATATATATATATATATATATATATATATATATATATATATAGTTGAAACTGCTAAAGTATTTATATACCCTCGTATGGGTTTATAACAGGTATTAAAAAAGGATAGAGTGCCGGAATTCTAAAAAATTCCGTAACACAACTGATTAAAAAGAAATAATTCCTTCTCCGTTATAAGATATGGAAATGAACCAAGGCAATCATGAGCATAATCGCATCCCTGAAGTAAATCAATTCTCTGCTAAAAAATTGACGAAATAAAAAAATCGTACGCAGATGAAGCAGAAATCTAAAATAAACGTGTCTAGTTTATTTAGTTAAAAATATTTTTAAAATAAGCACTTTCACCAATAACGAAAGTAGTGTTTTAAAATTTTTCTCTATATTAATTCAAATATTTCCACCCAGTATAATACGGAACAAACATACATATGTCAAACATGTTTCTAGGTCAACACATTTGCTTTCACCGTTAAATTTATGACCTTCCATTATTTCTAGGATTTGCTTATTCATTATCTTAGTTTAAAGCCCTTTGGCAAAAGTCCAAATTAACTGCAAGAAATACTACCCACGTATCTCGTAAAGAAAAAGGAAAATTAGTTTGGCGGATATGTTGTCTATTACCCATTAAAAGCATTTCCCTTGTAGAACTTACTTAAGAGTTTCGCCCTGTTTTAACCACATTTCCGAATATTCTAAATTTATGCGGTTCCTTAAATTTGCTCCAAGTCGAACAATTTAGTTAAGCTCTGAGAATTATTCATAAATCAATCAAATATTTCGGTTCAATTTGAATTTATTTTTAAAACTAATAAGCCAGACAATAAATTAAACCTTCCAGATTATAGAATGTTGGTTAAAACATTTAAAACACGGCTTATTTTCCAGATACAATAAAAGTTTTATAAAAAGATTGAACCGACTTCTAAAAGTGCGCAAAAAAGTAAAAAACACCTAGACTTTTTATATGAAATTGAAATTTTTGAAGTTGGCGCCAAATTAATACCTGACAAAATGTGATTCTCATAAACAGAGTAAAAATACTTTATTTGTAATTGCTTTCTTACCATAATTTGTATATATTAGTAGTAATGTATTTCATTTAGAAATAATTTGGCGCGGACTTCAAAAATTTCAATTTCATATAAAAATTTCTAGTTATTTTTCACTTTTTAGCACACTTTTAGAAGTCGGTTCAATTTTTTTTATAAAAATTTTATTTTTCGATTTTTAGTTTTGAATTCATTATGATATTCATAAATTATTTGAACTAAGTGCTAATTGAGATTAGTGTATCTCACAATGACTCCAAGTACCCATTTTATCCATAATTGTAAATTACCCTAAAATGAACCACTAAAAATTCTTTGATTCTTAGAGTTCTCCAAATACAAATGACATTGTGTCAAACAATTATTTAGTCTGTCATAATAAATCCACTATCTTAAATTCCAAAATTTTAGATTGGTAATATAGGCCCCAAAACCTTCCAATATCGATATTTGAAGAATTTGAGACGTAAATTTCTTAGCCCAATATATTTTATATTGCATATTGAGTTTGTATACGCCCCAAGAACCCCGCAATATAAATTTTAGATAAAACCGGAAAATGTAAAATTTTTAGTCCCTCATATTGTATCTTATCAACCTAATAGTTGTCAAAAATTAACTTCATATTCGTAATACACCACCCCCAACTCCCTTATAGCAAATATTGAATTTTTTAAAAATAATTTCAAATTGGTTATGTGAGGCCCCGAAAACTCTCCCGTATCAATTTTGGAGAAAATCGGACAAAATTAATTTTTTTGGCTGCCATATTGTAAGCGCCATCTTGAATTTTACTGCACCAATTTCGTCCAAAAAAATATGGGAGCACCGCAGCAACTTCCTTTACATAACGTAAAAAATTTCATTCAAATCGGTGCTGCCGTTCCGGAGTAATCGGTGTACATACATAAAAAATACATAGTCGACGAATTGAGAACCTCCTTCTTTTAGAAGTCGGTTAAAAAAAAAAGATATTCTGTTGATTTTTTAATGCACAAGTTTTAGGATTAGTTTAATATTCCAAGATATTAACTTCCGAATAATTGCATTTGAACAGGCTGTATATTCAAATTCACGAATACTGTGTGTAGGAATTTTACTGGTAGATTATCTAGCGCCGATTATGTTCTCCTTCTCCATCATCTAAATCAGCATTTTTCAAGCGGTAGTTCGCAAATCCCCAGGGGTTAGAGAGCTTTATAAAGGATATTCGAGAAAAAAAATATCGTAATGGCGATGTGAATACATTCTCGAACTTGCCGATAACTTCTACTTTGGCGAACCAAGACTTTCCTCGATTGCACACGAAAAAACGAGAATAACGTCTATATAAAAATGCCTCCGTCATATACGAAAGAGTAGAATTCAACTGAATCGTACGATGAGCTCAAGAACCTCGAGTAATTTCAAACAGATAAATGAGTTAGTGGTTAATGTATAGTGTGTATATAAATATTGGTAGTATATACCACTTTAGTGATTTGTTTTTGTGTAGTAACCGGAACATTTTCTGGTCTTGTGGTGCGGGTAAGGAAAATCAATGAGAATATTGAAAGGAGTCATTGCTATATTCATAGATAAGCACTGGCTTGTAAGCGCATTCCTGTAGAGTTACCACTTTTCTAATGTTTAATCATTTTTAACTCCAACACTTTTTGCTTAGAATCGGTCAAGGAACAGTAAAATATTTTTTATTTTGCAAAAATAAACATTTTTTTAAGTACAAACAATTTTGTTGCTTATAATAAATACATGACTATATCTGATATATTACGAAATAAGAACATGGACTCCACCCTACTAGAAGCATGTCTGATTTCCACTTATTTCACTTGCCCCCCCCCCCCCCCAAGAGTTTTGAGTTCAGGAAAATAGACCCGATTTTGCCTCATATTACAGTTTATTCAAGAAATAGAGAGAGTAATAAATCATTTTTTATCCTTTTTTCTTCGCAAACTACCGGTGTTCTTTAGTCCTGTGTCTTTAGCAATATCTGTTATACACATATATTTTTCATAGGAATGGGTTAGAAATTTTATAATCAAAAATACCGGTCTATAATAATGGACTATTTGGGTTGGATAACAATAGATATTTGGAAGTGTGGAGTGTTAAAAAGACGTCGGAAGGAGGTTTATTTTATCACTAAGTATTTATGGCATAGAATATTATTTCGATAATAAATTTAAAATAATAAGGTTTTATAATATTATTTTAATTTTTATGATTTTTTAATAATTCACATACATTATAAAATGTAGATAATCTTGACATATTTAACACAAATCACCACTGTTTTTTTACTATTTTTAATTTTGTCATAGAAACCGTTTTAGGCACATTCAGACTAAAACATAGCCTTATTCTCTCAAAAAATTCTAAATTATAATTTAAATACTTACAAAATACCCATTGTCAAAAATACAAAAAGTTAAACTTATATAAAAAAATAAATTCGTCCATATAATATTAAAATATTTTTGGGGCTGTCATTTTATTATTAATTAAAAACATTTTTAGGACATTTGACGTTTTAGTTTATTTATTTCTCAAACTATTTGCAGAATGACAATTAAACACTAAAAAGGGATTCAAATGTAATTAGCTTTTATATGTTACAGTTAAAATTAGACTTATTGATTTTGATTTCTATTGTACTGATATCTTAATTTAATTTACTTTATTATATGGAAATCCAATATTACCAAAAAAAAAATAAGCATGTTAATTCTACACGCTTAAGAAAAAGACACAAATACAATAATAAAATAATAAAAAACTTACGGCTAATTGGAATTAAATATATACAAAATTAAAGAGTGGGACACACTAAAATAAAAATAGATAAAAAAATAAAAAAAATATATAAACAACATTAAACAATAAAATACAACAAAAACAAAAATTTAAATAATAAATTGTGTTTACACTGGTAAACAATACGTATCTAATTCCTAATCAAAGTCAGTGAAGCTATCTGCGCTCAAATTAATTATAATTGGTTCCTCTATCTCACCGATCATGAGATCGAGTTTCCCCATTTTGTTTTATTCTTTTATTATATGGATTTTTCCCAATTTTCTGCAGTAACTTTATTCAAAAAAATCTTTCAAAAGTTTAGTTAAATTACTAATTTCATATGTTGTGTTATTTCTAGCAATTCTAGCTTTTACTTGAGAGAGATATTTCCTTCTTCAACGAACAGTTCCGGATTATATATAAGAACAGATTTTCTATCTGGTTTTTCCCAACAAAAATTAAGTTCTCTGAGCAATTTCCAGAGTTCGATTTTTTTAATTTCAGGTAAATCGCGATTTTCATTGATTTTAGTTAGAATTTTTTCGACCGTTGTAATCTGCTTCTCATAATAAAATGTATGTACAACGTCTTTTATTGCAGTTTTCATCTCTTCTTCCAACGAGGTTTTTCGTCTGCCTGTGATCAAATGTGGTTTGGGAGTACTAACAATTCCAGTCGTTTTTTTCTCCTTCAGTATTCGGTACATAGTAGATTTTCTAACTCCTGTCAAGTTGGAATACATCTCAACAGAGCTTTTAACATTATTATCTAGATTGATATCTTAAGGCATCATAAACATTCATCGTAATAAGTTTTTCGTTGAGAAAAAACTGCCCTGGTTTAGCGATTTTGGAATATATATAGAAGTGGAAGCCATATCTTTTGGGTATCTTACTAATCTCAATAAAAACAAGCGCAAACAAGATAAATCACTGTAAGGTGTACTTTGCTCACTGACAACAATTAAATTGAACTATCAGAAATTTTATTGTTGCAGTAAATTTAAAAAAGCTTATAACAGTTAAATATAATTAGATTTACGGCAGTCCTCAGTTACCTGCAGCATTGGAACAGGTACGTTTGAGGTTTCGGTAACAGTTTTATTATTCTCTCTAGTTCTTGAATAGAGTATAGGAATGTGCATGCTTGCGATCGCCCCCCCCCCCTACCTCCCAAGAGTTTGGAGTTCAGGAAAATAGAACCAATTATGCATTTTGTATTAGGAATGTGTATCCTGTTGGCACTCCCCTCCTCCCTTTGACAACTTGTTTTTCTTACAATAGCCCCCCCCCAAGAGCTTTGAGTTCAGAAAAATAGACCCGATTCTGTCTCTTATACTAGGAATGAGTATGCTGCTGGCATCTCCCCCTGTCGGCAACTTGTTTTTTCTTGTGATCGCCCCCTTCTCCAAGAGCTTCAAATTCGGGGGTCAAAATACATATGAAAAAACTTTGATGGAGTCATGCCTCTTAATCGGCTACAAAACCCACTGTGCTGCCGGATCACCAGTTAATCTACCAATAAGATCTCTCTAGAGTCCCAAAAACTAGTGCCCATGACCTTCTAGTGTATAATGAGTATAGATCAGACTCCTTTCGCCTTATTTAGTCTCGGTTCTTCTCTACCTGTCCATTATATTATTTTTTTTTTGTGATTTATCGGGGAAGGGAACGCCTACTTGTGTTTGTACCTCTCATTAGTACACTACTAGGTTCCGTCGATTTTTCTTGATTTCGCCTCTCACAATTTTGATAACAAAATTGGGTAGGCTCTTGAGTGGAATCGATCGAAGTCGAATCCAAGCGTGTAACAAATGAGTAAGAAGGATGTCTCACTGTATGCGTGAGCTCTTGGTTTCTGTAAACCAAAGGTCATAAACCAGGGAATTGGCTGGAATGTGAAAAATTATCCAGGGGATTCGCCGATGTAATCGTTGACGAAACCTCGTAAAACGATTCGTTTTCGAAATCGATTAGACGTCTGCCGAGTCTATCGGTATTTGTAACAGGGTTGTCCAAATCTATGAGATTCCTCTGAATGTTAATATTTTCACTGTGGTAATGTGGTTGTTGAAAGGAAAGGCACCCTGGGGGTACCGAAGAGGACCCACCGTAACCTCCCGACCCAGGAAAAATCCAAGCCTCCTCACCTTTCTTGCTGTTATTGTGTGGCATTGTGATTGGTTGAGTCATTTTTACGCTCTTAAATTTGGAAGAGTTTGAAGCTTGTTGTTTTGTGAGCCAAAAGTCAAAAATGGGAACTTTATTTAAAAACAAGACGCGTAGTGGAAGTGAGCTGAAGTGCTCTACGGGCCTTGTGCAATGAGATTGGGGTAGTCTGATTATTGGAAAATTAGAACTGTTGGTTGCAACTTGTTGAATGTAATTTGTTGGAGTTTGTTTGTGACGAGAAAGTCAATCTAAATTTGGTCAATTGTTTGTCTTTTGTCGGAAAAGAATTTCGCGAATCACGTTTGTATCCGAAATCCGGTTGCCTTCTCCGAAATTCACGATATTTATTTCACGGTAACTTGAGAGGACTTTCTGTTAATTTTCGCGCTCGAATTTTTTGTGCCAAAATTATTCAAAGTGTATACCAATTTGGAAAAAAATTCGTGCGGTACCAACCTTAGAAAATAAGTATTTTTTGGTAGCTTTTTATTGTATGGGGATGGTTCAAGGCTTATAACAAACCTTTAATGTCTATGGAGGATGAGTTATTTGGGAACACTCTTTATTTAATGGTTTTCGCGAAGTTTATGACGGTGATCCGTAATTGCAACACCAGTTCGTGTATACAATTACGAATAACACCCGTCTTTCGAACTATAGTATATCGGGCTCTGAAGTTTAGAAACCTAGCTTACCTTAAACCTGTAAATTAAAATCAGAGGAACCCCGATATACCGTATTTAATCTGATTTCAGCAAAAAACAAAAAATTAATTTATTTTTAGTTTCTTCAGACGCCCCAGCCTTTGGCAATTTCCTGGGAAAAAGCTACTAGTTCGTCCAGGGGCCTCGGAGGTACTTTGTTTTAACTTAAAATTAACAGAAATCCTTCAGCCACGCAGCCGTCTGATAAGATCGTCGGTGTTGTTATTTTTCTGGGCTATTCAGCCTTCCTGAAGAATTATCTTCTTGAATTTGTTAAATATTTTCCCTCTAAAATGCGAAATTCTTTTGAAAAAATGCGAATTTCTTTCGAAAAAATGCAATATTTGACAGATTATGACGTTCTTTCTTCAAAAGAAATGGCTTCTTGCTTCAAAACTGATGTTTTCGTAATTTTCTTTTTTTCCAAGAGCATAAAATATTGGCAGTGACGTTTTGGCTGGCTATTACACAAAACGTGGGGTTTATATAGTTTCCGAGAGCTATCGCATCAAAGAAACGTCTCCTTTTTATATTTGGATGTGGTTTGGTTGCTGAACGCGTATCGAATCGAGCTTTCCGGTTTTCAGTCAGTCGTCGAAAGCGCCAAACTGATGTTGTTCCTAAAATTGCTATAGTGTGCGATATCTTCATAAAGCAGAGACCATAACAACCGTAGGCGAAGCGTTTCCAAGTATAAATTTATATCGCCAGACCGTAACGTGATGCGTGTCTGGTCCTGTAACGAGCGCTATCGTGGTTCATTTCCACCAGGTCGCTATTTGTCGTTGTTGTAAGGTAGATTTAGAAAGTGAAAAGTCGTTTCTAAGTTTTTTCTACCTTATTGAACCGCAACGCAGGGGGGTGCGGTGAGAGTCCCTCCTAAACCACGCGACCAGATAGGAAATCTGGCCGCCTCACCTTTCTTCTCGCTCACCGGGGCAAAGGGGAGTGAATGATAAAAGGGGCTTTTGTTTCTTCTGTTTACTTCGGAAATTGAAGTAAAGTTTGCTTCCAAAAATAAGCATTTGTCGGCTATGCATAAAACATGATAAATATTTGAGCTTGGAATGCTCCAAGGTTGAGATGCTGAGAGAAAATCAAGAATTGGGTAAACTAAGCATTACGGTGAATAACACTTAGCCAGGGGAAACTTGCAAGTGTTTGAGTTTATAGGCCTTTTGTTTTATTTATATTTTCCGCAAAGAAAATTTGGAAAAATTTTGTGATAAAAATTTCCGCAAAAGAAATTTAGAAAATTTTTTTAATAAAATGTCCGCAAAGAGAATTGTTGTACAACGTTCCGCATGAAAATTATGCATAAATTTGAATATAAAATCCGCTACAGGGATGTAAGGTAATACGCATATTGAAAATTGAGAATAGAAATTATTCCGCAATGAAATGATTTAGCGTTGTTTTTACCCATGTGTTTAATTAACGTAGGATGTGAGTAACTATAACTATCTGTACATATCTTTTCTTGTAATCCATTCCTAAACGTCGTAAATTATAACAGTCCATTTAACTCTCGCAAGGGATACATCTTATAATTCTTCGTAACTCATAAGTTGCCTTTAAATCCCGCAGTTAAATTCGCTGAAGAGGGATAAAATAAAAATCCAAAATAGTATTTCGAGAACCAGCATTTTTTCCCGGGTATTCCCACACAAAGAATCCCGAAAACAAGGCGTTTTCATGTTCTGAAATATATCAGAAAATAGCTAAAAATGTAGGGGTAATAAGGAACAGATTAAAAGAAGTTTTGTGTTCAAATCCGCAAAATAAATATGGGTAATAAAACGCTGTGAAAAATGTATGGTTAACCAATGTGCTAAAACAGTACTAGTAACTGTGGACTTAGAAAAATTATGAAAATTTTATCTAAGCGAAAATTAGATATAATATTATATAATAATATTATAGGAGTGTTATAATGAATGAAACTGAATTTGTTTTGGAAAAATTTGAATGAATTTTTCTGGAAAAATATGTTATAGGAAATTATACCATATTTGTGAATTTGAGGTTATGTTTTGTTTGAGTATTGGGAAACTCATGTTTAATTCGAATTAAATCGCGAAGTTTATGTCGGTGATCCGTAATTGCAACACCAGTTCGTGTATACAATTACGAATAACACCCGACTTCCGAACTATAGTGTCTGAGAGCCCTGTAGTTGAGAAAACTTACCTAGGCGTTCGTATGCAGATACTACCTAAATTCCAAAACTATGTTTTATACAAGAGGAATTCTCAGACACCGTATTTAATCCGAGTTATTTGCATTTCGCTTTAAAATCTTCTTGAATCTTTGGTTTTTCACTATCTAAGTGCAAGTGATAGCTACTAAACGCCCAAAGATCCCGAGAATATGATTTTAAGTTTAACGAAGCGAAGACTGGACGTTCTTTAAAGACTTCGATGCCTTCAAAAAGATCGTCGTGGTTGGTGTATGAAGTTACTAGAACTGGTAAGCGCTACGGCCGTTGCTTGTTGTGCTTCTGATGAATGTTGAATCGAGAAAAGCGATGCTTGTCATCGACGTATTTTATAGTAACTTTTAGGCCACGCCTTTAAAGTTAAAATAAACGAATGAGCATGCTGGATTTTGTTCCATAAGTACTAATGCTTTTTGAACTGTGAATTTGAAAAGGAAATCGTATTTGAAAATTGGTGAAATGGTGTTTTTCACGTGTAATGTGATCCATGGTGATCTGATAAATATCCGTTTTTGAAGTATTGCAAACAGATATGTACAACACTCTACTCTCTTGTGTGTAACCAATCAGAACAAAGCGAACTTTTCATTGGATACTTTTTCTTTTACGCTGGAACTATATAAGAAAATTGCATTGTGCGATTGCCGTCATTCTATCCGTCGGATCGAAACGAATCTTGCGGCATTCGATTGGATTTTTCATTATGCAATTTCTCATTCCATTGTAAATTTGTTTATCCGTAAGGGATATTTACAATAGGTTTTTCCCTTAAAATAAACTAAAACATCTTCTAATTTCAAAAAATGCCAATTTTTTTATTTAATATAACCAGATAAACAATAACAATACCCACTCGTGTTCTTTTCATGTAAAGATGATAAATATTTATAAAGTATTCAATATAAATTTATTTTTTATTTTTGCATTTCTTAACATACATGTATGTATATTTATTAAGATATGAAATGTTATGTACATGCTTACGTACCATCATCATCTAATACTTTTTCCTTAAATTAAATTCCAGGAATATATAGAGCAATCTTTTAGAATCATATCCGCCTGCTTACGTATTACTATATCTTGAAGAATTCTATATTAAATCATATTGAAAGATTTATAACTTTTTAAATTAAAAGTGAAAATCATGAAGTTTTCATATATTTCAGGGATAAATTTATTGGAAAAATGTAGAAAATAACTTCTAGCCATGCGAAAGTTTGAACATGTTATTAGAAAAATATATATGATTGACGAAAATCGAAGTTTCAATATTTTAAATAGTTTTCCTTCGCTCCTGTTTGCGGAGAGTTTTTTTGGTACAAAGAACATCAAGTGCTCTTATTATATTCTTATTAATACGGAAATAGTATTAAAAATCGAAAAGACATATCTTTGTTATTTTCAAGGGATACTCTTTTAAAGAATATTTGTGGCTTTTGTGATTCAACTCCCTGGGAAGGTAGAGGTTACCTATAAATCTTAAATAGGGATTGGGGTCAAATAATACATCATTCTAAAGCCCATTTAATTATATTTCCAATAATACTAGCCTAATTTATAATATTCTGAATAGTAGATTCAAGGAAATGGCGTTTCAAAACTGACGTAATTAAAACTTTCCTGCACTGAGATGTAATGTTTTCAGTAATAATTATTTGAAACAAAATTATTTAGATAGTTCTGTTTTTAATCGACTTCTAAAACAAGGAAATTCTCAATTCGTCGACTATTTATGTTTTTTTATGTATGTATACCGATTACTCCGGAACGGCAGCACCGATTTTAATGAAATTTTTTACGTTATGTTCAGGAAGTTGCTGCAGTCGTCCCATATTTTTTTGATCGGAATTGATGCAGTAAAATCCAAGATGGCGCTGACAATATGGCGGCCAAAAAAAATTAATCTTGTCGGATTTTCTCAAAAATTGATATAGAGAAATTTTCGGGAATGTGCCAAACGAATCTAAAATTATTTTTAAATTAAAATTTTTATAAAAAAATTGAACCGACTTCTAAAAGTGCGCTAAAAAGTGAAAAATAACCATTTTAGAAATCGGTTCAATTTTTTTATATAAATTTTATTTTTCTATTTTTAGTTTTAGAATTCATTATGATATTCATAAATTATTTGAACTAAGTACTAATCGAGATTAGTGTACCTCGCAATGACTCCAAACTGGCAAAAATTACCCATTTTATTCAAAGTTGTAAATCACTCTAAAATGAACCACTAAAAATTCTTTAGTTCTTAGAGTTTTCCAAATACCAATCAAATTGGGTCAAACGAAAATTTATTCTTTCATAGAAAATCCAATATCTTAAATTTCAAATTAATTTTAGATTGGTAATATAGGCCCCAAAACCTTCCAATATCGATATTTAAAGAAAATAAATTAATTTTTTATCCACCATATTGGATATGCTATATTGAATTTTTTAAAAATAATTCGTCATGTGTGACTCCGAAAACTCTCCCGTACCAATTTTGGAGAAAATCGGACAAAATTGATTTTTTCGTCCGCCATATTGAATTATTTTAAATTATTTTAGATTCGTCATATGCGATCCCGTAAACTCCCCCTTACCAGTTTTGGTGAAAACCGGACAAAATTGATTTTTTCGTCCGCCATATTGGATCCGCCATATTGAATTTTTAAAAAATAATATTAGATTCGTTATGTGCAACCTCGAAAATTCCCCCACACCAATTTCGGAGAAAATCGGACTAAATTAAATTTTTTTGTCCGCCATATTGGATCCGCTATTTTGAATTTTTTTAAAATAATTTCAGATTCGTTGGGTACAATCTCGACAATTCCTCCATACCAATTTTGGAAAAAATCGGACAAAATTAATTTTTTTGGCTGCCATATTGTAAGCGCCATCTTGTATTTTACTGCACCAATTTCAACTAAAAAAATATGGGACCACCGCAGCAACTTCCTTTATATAACGTAAAAAATTTCATTCAAATCGGTGCAGCCGTTCCGGAGTAATCGGTGTACATACATAAAAAAAAATACATAGTCGACGAATTGAGAACCTCCTTCTTTTAGAAGTCGGTTAAAAAGGGAAAAGCAATAATGTTCCTGTTGATATTGTTTGCGTTATTTGCCAAATCATAGACATGTGCGTTGTTTGCGATAGATCGGCAGTGTTTTTAATTTAGGATTCTTGTATGAACAAAAGATTATACCCAAAAAAAATTAATTAATTTTGCTTAAATATAGCTTACATTAGCGGTGTGTCACTATTTTTTTTTAACTTTTATCACTGAGAAAAACATCCCGTGCTTCTGTAATGTTTTCCTTATCAGTACTTTGTTGTTATATATTAATTATTCAGCAGGCTTATGTGTACATAATTATATTCTGACGTTATCGTCGTTTTAATTAAAAAACCCACATCGCGCAAACAATAATCCATTCTATGCACTTAATGAATAATGAATAATTAATTAATTTCAAACCTAATTAATACTGTCTTTGCAAGAAGCGAAAGCGAATGCAAAATTTAAATATTAAATTATTTCGCTTATGTACTATATATATATATATATATATATATATATATATATATATATATATATATATATATATGAATAGGGTTATTCACCCTATAGGGCAGGGAATATTGCTTCCAAAGTCGTTGTCTGCACCATTTTGTGTTTTTTGAATAGATGTTCTAATATATCTAGTTGCCTATGGCAGAAATTTCATTTATTGAACTGAATGATTTCAATATTGTTGTGTTATTGTTTTGTCAAAATGAAGATTTATCCAAAGGAAGAAAATATTTATATCATTTTTATCCTTGGAAAATGTCATCAAAATTGTTTGTTGGCTTCTCGAGTCTATTCTCATGGGTTTCTTGAAGAAACCGTCCTAAACTAGCCGTTTTTCTGAGACTATTAAACTAGTGATGTAAGAATACGTATTAAAATAACCGAACAATTCGAATAGTAACTTAATCGTATTAAACCGAATAGTTCTTTGGCATCCGGAATGCGGAATTCGGAATGTGATGTGCTTCGGATCTATTGAAATAAATGGAAACATAATGTCATAATAAGAATAATTTTATCCTTGTTTCGTTTGTAGTAACGCATAAGTATGTCTTGGTCTTCGGAGCGACAAGAAAACGAAGATCGAATGCTATGGACGGTGCTCGTTTCATTCGTATTAGTTCGTACTATTTCGGGTGATGTGGGAATATGTATTGAAATAACCGAGCAATATTCGAATAGTAAATTAAGACGTATTAATTTAGACACTTCCCTGGCATACGGAAGAATGTGATGATACCGATGATTTTTTATATGCCCGATGGAAACGGATGTCACGGACGCTGCGGCATCGAATACACTTGTTGGAGATAATTATTATTCTATTATTTTAGGTGCAAGTACTTTTGATGACGCAGAGCATAAAAATATATTTTAAAGTTATAAAATAAAAATTCATATATATATATATATATATATATATATATATATATATATATATATATATATATATATATATACAAAAAAAAGTTTTATTAAAGAAATTAAAACAAAATATATATCATAAAAACATATAAATTTAACGTTAGTTCCAAAAACATATCTTAAATTGTTTTTAATAAATCAAGGAAAACATACATTCTAGTAATATTTAATTTGAACATAAACAAAAAATAATCCAAGATGGTTTTCTTTGAAAATAATATGTAAAATATATAAACATAACAATAATTTTGAACTTAGGTAGAAGTGGTACGTCGTTTTCGCAAAATTTCTTGCTGCTGACTTCCGTTCATAGTTAAAAGAATTAAAGAGCCAGGATTATTTTTTAATTCTGTGGATTGGCTTATACATGGAATCTCATCTTCATAAAAAAAACTTCAGGGATATTTTTTACTGCTTGGAGTTTAACAAAACCTGAAATATGAACTTGAGTCTCATCGGTAACATTATTTTTATTCATTTCTTCATGGTATAGAAGTGGACGTATTTCAGAAATATATATTTTTTTAAATTACCAATAGTGTTTTAAATATTTTATTTTCGATTACACAACCGACATAGGGGAAATTTACTATTTGATGAATTGACAAAAAAAAACAATTGATTTTTGTGCGGGAGCCATGATGTAGAACCTAAAATTTGACGCGGCGCCTATGTCTAAATTTTTACTAAACCACTGTTGTCCAATTCCCTATCTAGAGCCGCGAGGAGTTCGATTCGTATTAATTCGTAATGTTTCGTCAACATTCCGCAATTCGTATTGTTAAACAATCCGAATATTACATTCATCCGCATCCGTATTATTCGAATATCAAAATCATCCGAATATTTGCAACACTATATTAAACCAGATTCGAGAAAGTGCAAGTGTCGGTTATAAAAAACCCGTTATAAGTAAACCTGTCACTCAGGATGAAGAAAACCGACTTCTAAAAGGAGGTTCTCAATTCGTCGACTATGTATGTTTTTTTTATGTATGTACACCGATTACTCCGGAATGGCTGCACCGATTTGAATGAAATTTTTTACGTTACGTTTAGGAAGTTGCAGCGGTGGTCCCATATTTTTTCGGAAGAAATTGATGCAGTAATATCCAAGATGGCGCTGACAATGTGGCGGCCAAAAAAATTAATTTTGTCCGATTTTCTCCAAAATTGGTATGAGGATATTTTTGGGGTCGTACACAACGAACCTGGAATTATTTTCAAAAAATTCTATATGGCGGATCCAATATGGCGGACAAAAAAATTTAATTTTTTCTGATTTTCTCCAAAATTGGTGTGGGGGAGTTTTTGGAGTCGCGCATAATGAATCCAAGATATTTTTAAAAAATTCAATATGGCGGATTCAATATGGCGAACAAAAAAATCAATTTTGTCCGATTTTCTAAAAAATTGGTACGAGGAAGTTTCAGGGTCGCACATACCTAATCAAAAATTATTTTTAAAAAATTCAATATGGTGGATCCAATATGGCGGAAGAAAAAATCTATTTTGTCTGATTTTCTAAAAAACTGGTACGAGAAAGTTTTCAGGGTCGCACATAACTTATCTGAAATTATTTTTGAAAAATTCAATATGGTGTATCCAATATGGGGGACGAAAAAATCAATTTTGTTCGATTTTCTTCAAAATTGGTACAGGGGAGTTTTCGAGGTTGCAAATAACGAATCTGAAATTATTTTTTAAAAATTCAATATGGCGGATCCAAGATGGCGGATTAAAAATTCTACATCTCCCGATTTTGTTTAAAATCAGTATTGGGGTATTTTTGTTAGTGTTAATTATGAATTTAAAATTTTTTTAAAAAAATTTAATCTGGCAGAATTAATATAATGTCCTAAAAATTTTACATTTTTCGATTTTTTCCCAAACTGATATAGGGGGTTCTTGAGGGTGTAAATTATGAATTTAAAAGAATTTTTTCAGAATTCAATATGGCAAATCCAAGATAGCGGACTAAAAATTTTACATTTTTCGATTTTGTTCAAAGGTGGGACTGAATCGTTTTTGAGGATGTAAATAACGAATATAAGTCTAGAAATTTTAAATTTCCGAATTTCATGCAAAAATGGTACTAGAGGACTCTGCAGGGTTTAGATTTAGATTAGATTACGACTTAAAATATATATATTTTTTTAATTTAATATAGCGGATGCAATATGGTTGGTTGAAAATTTTACCTTATTCGCATTTTTTCATATTTGGTATTAAAGGGTTTTTGGGGTCGTGTATTACGAATATGACTTACAACAATTAGGTTGATAAGATCCAGTACAAGAGACAGAAAATTCTACATATTCCGATTTTGTCTAAAATTGATATTGTGGGGTTCTTGAGGCGTATACAAACTCAATATGCAGTATAAAATGTATCGGGTTAAGAAATTTACATTTCAGGTTCTTCAAATATCGATATTGGAAGGTTTTGGGGCGTATATTACCAATCTAAAATTAATTTGGCATTTAAGATAGTGGATTTACTATAACAGACTAAATATTTGTTTGACACCATTTCATTGGTATTTGGAGAACTCTAAGAACCAAAAAATTTTTAGTGGTTCATTTTAAGGTGATTTACAACTATGGATAAAATGGGTACTTTTTTAGCACATTGGAGTCATTGCGAGGTACACTATTCTGGATCAGTACTTAGTTCAAATAATTTATGGATTCTAAAACTAAAAATAGAAAAATAAATTTTTTATAAAAAAATTGAACCGACTTCTAAAAGTGCGCTAAAAAGTAAAAAATAACTATAAATTTTTAAATGAAATTGAACGTTTTGAAGTCGGCGCCAAATTATTTGTAAATAAAATAAATGACTACAAATATATACAAATTATGGTAAGAAAGCAATTACAAATATACAAATATTTTTAATCTGTTTATGCAAATCACATTTTGTCAGGTATTACTTTGGCGCCGACTTCAAAAAGTTCAATTTCATATAAAAATTTTTAGTTAATTTTCACTTTTTAGCGCACTTTTAGAAGAAGAAATCTAAAAATATGTTTGTATTTTAAATAGTATTTATTCATTCTAAATATGCAATATTTCCCAAAATTTGATTTAAATCTAATTAAAATAAAGATATATTTAAACCAATTGTAATATTTTTTTTTTCAAAAGAAATGCTGTTCTTATTTATTTCAAGTAATCCCTTTCAGCGTTGTAGATCTTGAAGATTAAGTTTTGACTAGTGAAGTGTAAAGTAAGATTGGGAATAATTCGATTTTCTAACCCTTAGACAAGAGGGAATATCATATTGTATTAATATTCATAAAGTAGATTAAAACGTATTGTCGACGATTTTAGAATTTAGGGATTCAAGAAATATGAAAGTGATATTTAATATAACATTAAGAGAGTTGTGGTATTGTGGAAATAACGATATTTAGTATTTCTTAAACGAAGTATTTTGTTTAATATATTATCGTACACTATAAACCAAGGAAATTAAAGAGGTGTACAGGGTATTGGGATAATGCATTAGGATACCTGAAGACGTGATTCTACCAGTGGCGTAGCTAGATTTAATGGCGCCGGTTGGCAAGAGTTACTTTGGTGCCTTAAGTCTTGAGAAAAATTCCAGTACGGTACCTACCTAAATCTTTTACTTAGGTATAAAAAAATTATACCAATTTATTTTGTCAAAACTTTAATCAATAAAAATTTTTAATTATTATATTTTATTTCCACTTTAATTTCTGTAATATTTATGGTTGCATAATAAAAAAAAAAACTCAAGTTAGATATTTCATATTTTTTAATTATAAAAAGCATACAAAAATCAGGCCTTATTTTTTTTTAATAAAAACTCAAAATCTCCCAACTTAGGTTCTTAATTCTTAATTTTACATTGACTTGGATATTACATATGTTACAGGAAATATCAGTTTTCATTCAGGACATACTAGTATGTCCCACGACATATCTGAAAAGGGTAATTTATTCGGATGGCAATGCTAACGCAATGAGTTCGTTTAGTTTGGTTAATGTTACTGAAAATTCAAAATAACCAGAAAAAATGAGCCAAACGAGCCCCGAACCCATGACAACCCAATACCCAATAAATCACTGATTTTGCACATGGCCTAAAGTGTAATAATATGTATTAAAAACCAACATTTCCTATAATGTAATACATATTAGAAATGCTTTCTGCGGGTCTCAATGCTTGCAAAAACATCAGTTACTTCACCAAAGTTGATTTTTACAAAACATAAAATCAACCAGCTTATCTATTGTTGATAATTTTTTGAAATTTTCACGAAAAGTTGAGCGAAAACTGAGAATTTCGGTGGCAAAATTATCAGATAAGACATTGTCGTATTTATTTCGCAAAATTTCAACCTGCTTGAGTAACTCAGTCTCAATAGCGATGGTCATAAATGAGGGATCAATGAATTTAAGTCAACAATTAACCCACATTTGGATTTTGAAGGGTAATAAACAGAAGAAAATGACCTACCATTAATTTTTGGAAAATCAATATCTTTTGGTCTGCAAAACCCATAACTTATTTTTTTTTTCTAATATTTGGTCTTCATCAGCGGAAACGAAACTATTTTCATTTCTTGCCGGTTGTGAAGAAACTTCAAAAGCATTTAAAGGGTCTAGCCGATCAGGAGGGTCCAAACTGCCCTCTCGGTAATAAAAAAATAAAAAAATAAAAGTACCCAAACAAAAAAATGTTGAGCCACTTTTATCGTCACATAACCTGAAAAAAAATTAAAACGTCTTTTTCCGTTTTTCGACGATATCTTCGGTTCTAATCATCGTGAAAACTTCTTTTTTTTATTTTGTAGGTTTTTTGATGGCCTTGGATTAAAATCTCAGTCTGAAGATAAATTGTCCTAAATAATTTAAAAAAAAAAATCGATTTTCTGAATATTACATTTCTTAAAGAAAATAGGCACTCACCGCAGTATCGCTTCTGTTTCGTGCTTATCTACAGGTGGGGGACTCCTTCTATCAACGAATAAATTAAAGGAAATTAAAGTTAAATATAAAATGTTTTTTTTTTCGCCAATAGGAAAGTGCCGCCCGGTGCGAGTGGCACCCCTCACGCTACGCCACTGCTCTAGCAATCGTTATACATTGCAGAAAGACTGACTCCTCTATGCACTCATTTATTAGTCTACTTAGAGGTGATAAAATAAGATACTTGACAGACTTAATTATATTTACATTAAAGCTATAAACAGTCTCAATAATCCTTGTTTTTTAAAGGAGGTCCATTCGCTTTACGTGAGTCAAATGCAATGTAATACACAATATTTGACTAATTAAATTACAATACTAATAAAAAAAATTAAAATCTAAAAATAAATGGTTGCGAGGCGTTTATCACTAAAATAAAAAATTTAATTAAATTAAAAAAAAATAAATACGAGACTTATTTAAATCAGCTGGAGTGTGTGATATGGCAACACTGTGTTTCTACTGTTTTCTTTTTCATAACAAATAACAAATAAGTTTACTAAAAATAGTCAAATGTTTACTCATAATATATATATATATATATATATATATATATATATATATATATATATATATATACAGGTGTGGAAAATCCAGAACAGAACCTCTGAAAAAAAAAGAAAGCGACGGACAACCCGTTTAGCCATGTTGAAGAAGTGAAATAAAGCATACTGTTGTATCGTAGCTTGCTTCCTAGTTTTCAGCAAAAATGGTGTCTCGCAAGGACTTTTCGCTGGTTTCGGTCGTCAAAATACAGTGGGTCGAAAGCACGAATTTGATATTAAAAATAAAAATCATAAAAATAAATTCGAAAAACGTCTAATGTGGTTCAACGCTTTAAAAATAAAATAAAAAGAATAATTGTATTTCCATGAATAAAATATTGCGCTTGACTTCAAGGTACATTTTAAATACAATACTATAATAATAAATATATGGATATCGATAATCGTTAAAAAGGCGAAAGTACTTTTCCCTCTATGCTTAAGACTTCTTAATAAATACCAATGCAAATAATTTGTAAGTAATATAATATTTATTGATTCACATAATTGAATAAATAATACGACTGTAATAAAAATAATAAAAAGAACTTTTTAATCACTGCCTTCTTTGTTAACAGTTCTTTTCTCATTCTCCAATACGTATGAATTGTTATCCGAATCCTTACTATGTCAAAAACAGTGTAAGGATCCATCGACGCCAAAAGTTTTGGAACACATCCTCCATATTTTTTCTCGAAAAGATTTTCGGGCAAAGTCTAGGCGATAGTTTCTTATCAACTTGTCCGTTGATTTTTCGGCATCTTTCGATAATTTACCTATCGGTAATATTGCAAATGATGTCTGATCAATGAAGTAAGTCATTTGTGGATTCCTGTTGGAATGTTGTACCAAGAATATTCTTTGAAGAATAATCTTGCTGTTTGAAGTTTGTATTTCCAAATTTTCTGTATTGCAGTTTAATGTTAGCTTCCAATGGTTTGCAAAATGACGGGAAACCGGAGGATCAGTTTTCGCTTTACTCTTGTTATAATGGTTGACTCATCACTGTTCTCGAAGAAACGTCGAACTATGTTGCCATCGTTAGTGCTTCCTAACCTTTTCTTTGGCATGTCAACAAGAAGTCCTAATCTCTCTCCTTAAAGGCCTGTTGGATGGTAGCCTTTGTGTATGCTTTCCCCTATTTGTCTTTCTGCTTACGAGCTTGCCACTGCTGTGTGTCACGTTGATACGACAAAGACAAGCAGCATTCGAAGAATCTAATACATGCGTGTAAAGCTAACAGTTGTAGCTTGAAATACTCTGTATTTACTGGGACACAGTATCAATGTTGTTGAACTGAGATGTTGTTTAGCAGAGATAATAACGTTGGACCGATTTCGCTCTAGCCAAAGCGTTCACCTAGCTGTCTATCATCGTCATAGATAAGTTGTAATGTACTGAAGCTCGGGTGGCAAAACGAACTCTTTTATATGGTGCAAGTTGTCTGGTTCGAGTTCATAATTTTCTATTTTCGTTAAAGGCTTTTGTTCGGTTTTTTTAATAAATTCAAATTTCAGAGGCCCGCAATTCACAGTAGACGAGGGTTTGGAATTGTACAACACAATCTGTTCTTGTTAAGTTTGCGTGTTAATACCTGCTGATTGAAGTGGAATAAGAGAGGTTAGGAATAAGTTTGTATCAGAAATATTCGGATCAGTGAAGTTCATTTTGTACTAGCTCTGACTTGACAGTCCATCGAAGCCCCATTTGAAATGAAACTCATATCTACAAATCTAATTTATCGATTTGTTCAAGGGCGTCTAATTGAAGCAATATAATTCGATCCACTGTATGATCTAGTAAGCCTTGGAACTTAACCTTGGCTTTTGATTTAGTAAAAATGAGATACTCGTCATGTGGATAACATGCTTTTTTTGTATTTTACACACCAAGGTAAGGCGAAAATATATTACTGCCTTTCTGTTTAGCCCAATTTTGTAATGGTTGTATTGTAACTGGGCGCGACGCAACTATAACACTGTTGCCTTTGACCTGAGACAAAACTTTAGAAAGAATAGACTGGCCGTTCATATTACCGAGGTTTAATAGAAACGTTACTATAGCCAACTTTCTATTTTAAATGTCTTAACTACAAATTATTTTGGCCGTTTCCTCAAATTCTAACCCACTAAGCCCGTCTAACTAGTTCGGGACAGAAGATCGTAGGGAACGCCTACCGCAATATTACCCCCGCTATCTTCCGTGCGACACGAATACGAGCAGTACCTTGAAACAAATGAGGGGGTGTATTTACTTTTCGTCTAAATTTGTAACGTAATCGACGGAATTTGGAATATTTAATGACTATTTGATACATTGATTGTTTTAAATACATCAAATAGTCGAAATACAAAAAAAAATAGTTTTTGTTGGGCATTGACCGTAAAGAAAATTGATATTTCTGTTACAAAATAAACATTTATTCTAATAAAAATACTAGTGAAACGCAACGGTAATTTCTAAGTAATTAAGCTAATAGACCACTTTAAAATTAAAAATCATTCTCAAAAATAAACTTTTATTCTGGTAAAAAATAAAAGTAACACGTGTTTCCTGGTCTTTCGGAAAAATTTCTTGAGTTATTCACAATTTGTAACAGCGATATTTGTTCCGCTTTAAAATTTTCCGAACTGTTCGAGCGTTCATATCAAGTTCTTAGGCAATTACGGTACTATTGAAAGGAAGATTAATTTCTGCCAAACTAAAAACGTCAGTCTCCTGATTTGCTCGTTCTTCAGTAATTTGAGGAACCGGTTGCTCCTCATTATTATCAGTGCATTTTTTACAAATTTTTAGACAACCGATTGTACCAAATTTTTTAATAATTTCCGAAATTCTAAATTTTTAAGGAACAGAATGATTTTCGTACGTAAATATAAATCTGCTGATTATTTACCAGAATAGTGTACCACTTAATAATGTGCTCTTTTTGTTCCGTGGAATAAACTTCCATTGTAACAAAAAAATTTGGCGCGAAACACGGTACTTACGTTTCGACGGCCTGATTGAAAGCAAATAACTTGCAATGCTCTTGTTGTGCTAGGGCGTGGCGTATGCTGCCTCCCGCTGTCACCGCGCCAGCATTGTATTACCCCTCACCCGAGGGCCAAACTGGTAATTTACACGTATGTCGATGCTTATCTTCTGTCTCATTCTGATTTAATGAATAATATAGTATTTTCTTTATCATACTTAAGAAACGTCCAGTTTCTGGTTGGGATTTTCCAGACCTGTATATATATATATATATATATATATATATATATATATATATATATATATATATATATATATATATATAAAAAGTTGCGAACAGTCACTCCAGGTGACAAGTTCATAGAAATATGGTTTTGCTCACACGGTGTAACTGTAGCACGTGTCATTGTTTCTAATTAATGGTTCGTTGGTTTACCGATAACTGGCGGCTTGTCGCCAGCGATGTAACAAATTTAACACACGACAGTGTTCAGAATGTCTTATACCGGGTGATTCTCCAGGAACTTTATCGATCGATTGTGGGAAAATTATAATTACAAAGAATCTGAAAATTTAACAGTGTACTAGCCTACTTGGGGGACAGCTGGCTAAAATATTTTCAAGATGGCGGCACTTCCAGTTACACCGGAACTAGATGTCAACTTGCTTATTTTAAATGAAACATCCTATATATTATTGCATTTTTGATTTTTACGTAAAATTCTAAACATATTTTATGTATAATGTTCTATACTTAAGTCTCATCGTTTTGAACTTATTTAAATTTTTATATCAAAAATTACGTTTACGGACCAAAACTTAACCATAAATTTTTCCTATAAGAAAGCTTTTATTATTTAATTTGGGTTAGTTTCCTTATAGACGAAGATCGACTTTGGTAGTCTTTTTATGACATTTTGAAAATTATTAGTACAGAGTGGTCAAAAAAACAAGAATAAAAATTTTATTTAAAAAATCGTCAAAAGTCAATTATTACAAATAGAAAGCACCTATTTTTATAATTTTATCATATTAAGCATTAAAAATATGGGTAACTTTGTATGCGATTGTCTATTCTAACAAATTTGTAGTTTTCAAAATATTGCCAACTCAACATTTTTCTATTGTAAAAATTAGTTGGTCATAACGGCGAGGCGTGGCGAAAATAAAACAATCGAACCCTACAGAATTGTCACTATTTCTTGCCATTTGACATTCATTAATAATAATCATTCCGGGGCGATTAAATTACAGACACGAAGATTATTTAAACTTATTTATTAATTATGGAGAATATGATAAAGTTATTTCAAGAACATGCGATACATTCGCGATCCGATATCCGCAGAAACAGAAACCAACTGTTAAAAAGATAATAAAATAAAGTTACAAAAATTATTTGAGTAAATGTTCAAATTGACGCCCTTGAATTCCAAACATTTTTCGCACCTAAGCGGGAACTCTTCATGGGTGGCTCTTCTTATTGACTGAGCATTAAGATCTTCAAATGCTATTCTGTAGCGCTGTATGCAATCTTCCATAGTGGTTAATGCAGTGTTGTATACTTTATTTTTGATTCTCCCCCCAAAAAAATCAAGTTCTGTTAGGTCGGGGAAGCGAGATGGCTAAAGATGTGGCCCATTCTTGGCTATCCATTGATTATAACACGAGTTTTGCAGATGATTGTTAACTAAATGATTATTATGTGGAGGCACTCCGTCATGTTGATAAAATAGATTTCTGTGATCAGCCAGCGGCAAGTTATCTAAATAGTTCACTTCCAAATTGCTCAAAATGTCGAAGTAGCGCTCACCTATAAGTTAATAAACGTATTTTGTATCTAAAAGTCTTTAAAAATGAATAACTTACCATTCGAATATCTTGGTAGAATTCTAGGGCGACGACGCCGTCATTTCTATAGCACAATACACGTTAAACTGCCAAGACACTTGAAAATTTAAATCTCTAAATGGATTGCGTCGATTAAACAATCCATTTTTTATAAATTTTGCTTCGTCCGACCAAATAATATTATTCAAAAAAACCAGCACTTTCTTGTGACCGAAGTAAAATAAACTGACAGAACTCTACCCCTCATGGAAAATCAGTGCTTTTTAAATGTTGTACTGTGGAATATACAGGTCTGGAAAATCAAGAACAGAAACTCGACGTTTCTTAAGTATGATAAAGAAAATACTATATTATTCATCAAATCAGAATGAGACAGAAGATAATGCATCGTAAGCATCGACATACGTGTAAATTACCAGTTTGGCCCTCGGATGAGGGGTAATACAATGCTGGCGCGGTGAGAGCGGGCGCCAGCATACGCCACGCCCTCGCACAACAAGAGGATTCCAAGTTATTTGCTTTCATTCGGCCGTTGAAGTGTAAGTACCGTGTTTCGCGCCAAATTTTTTTGTTATAATGGTGGTTTATTCCACGGAACAAAAAGAGCACATTATTAAGTGGTACACTATTCTGGTAAATAATCGGCAGATTTGTATTTATGTGCGAAAATCATCCTGTTCCTTGAAAATTTAGAATTTCGGATATTAAAAAATTTGAGACAACTAGTTGTCTAAAAATTTGTAAAAAATGCACTGATAATAATGAGGAGTAACCGGTTCCTCAAATTACTGAAGAACGAGCAAATCAGGGAGACTGACGTTTGTAGTTTAGCAGAAATTAATTTTCCTTGCAATAGTACCGTAATTGCTTAAAAACTTGATATGAACGCTCGAACAGTTCGGAATATTTTAAAGCTAATAGGAATATAACCCCTGAAGTTTTGGCAAATACGCGAACCATATTTTACAATAGACAGGGTTCTTGTCCCGCTCAAAGTGGAGGCCTGTTTGAACACCTATTGTAGACTTTTAGGTGTTTTTGTTGATTTAAATTGAATTTAATTATTTGTTTATTTATTTACAATTACTGAACGTGTTTTTTTATTTTTTACCAAAATAAAAGTTTATTTTTGAGAATGATTTTTAATTTTAAAGTGGTCTGTTAGCTTATTTACTTAGAAATTACCGTTGCGTTTCACTAGTATTTTTATTAGAATAAATGTTTATTTTGTAACAGAAATATCAATTTTCTTTACGCTCAACGCCCAACAAAAACTAATTTTTTTTGTACTTCGACTATTTGATGTATTTAAAACAATCAATGTATCAAATAGTCATTAAATATTCCAAATTCCGTCGATTACGTTATAAGTTTAGACGAAAAGTAAATACACCCTCTCATTCCTTTCAAGATACTGCTCGTTTTCGTGTCGCACGGAAGTTAGGGGGGGGGGGGTAATATTGCGGTAGGCGTTCCCTACGATCTTCTGTCCGAACTATCTGAAACAAGTTAGACGGGCTTAGTGGGTTAAAATTTGAGAAACGGCCAAAATAATTTCTAGTTAAGAAATTTAAAATAGAAGTTTGGCTATAGTAACGTTTCTCTTAAAACTCGGTAATATTAACGGCCAGTCATTTCTTTTTAAAGTTTCGTCTCAGGTTAAAGGCAACAGTGTAGTGGTTGCGTCGCGCTCAGTTATATTTGTGCGCCGCTCTTCTATTTGACATTGGATTGTCGAGAAACAAATATTAACGATTACAAAATTGGGCTAAACAGAAAGGCAGTAATATATTTTCGCCGTACTCTGGTGTGTAAAATACAAAAAAAGCATGTTATCCACATGACGAGTATCTAACTTTTACTAAATCAAAAGCCGAGGTTAAATTCCAAGGCTTACTATATCATACAGTAGATTGAATTATATTGCTTAAAATTAGACGCCCTTGAACAAATCGATAAATTAGAATTGTAGATATGAGTTTCATTTGCAAATGGGGCTTCGATGGGACGTCAGGTCAGAGCCAATACAAAATGAAATTCACTGATCCGACTATTTCTGATACAAACTTATTCCTAACCTCTCTTATTCCACTTCAATTAGCAGGTATTAACACGCAAACTCAACAAGAACAGATCGTGTTGTACAATTCCAAGCTCTCGTCTACTATGAATTGCGGGCCTCTGAAATTTGAATTTATTAAGAAAACCGAACAAAAGTCTTTAACGAAAATAGAAAATTATGAACTCGAACCAGACAACTTGCACCATATAATAGTTTTCTTTGCCACCCGAGCTTCAGTACAGTACAACTTATCTATGACGATGATGGATGGCTAGGGGAATGCTTTGGCTGGAGCGAAATCGGTCCAACGTCGTTACCTCTCAGTTTAACAACATTGATACTGTGTCTCAATAAGTACAGAGTATTTCAGGCTACAGCCATTATAACAAGAGTAAAGCGAAAACGGATCCTTCGATTCCCGTCATTTTGCAAACTATTGGAAGCGAACATTAAACTGCAATAGAGAAGTTTTGGGAATACAAACTTCAAACAGCAAGATTATTCTTCAAAGGATATTCTTGGTACAACATTCCAACAGGAATCCACAAATGACTTACTTCATTGACCAGACATCATAGCATTTGCAATATTACCGAAAGGTAAACTATCGAAAGATGCACAAAAATCAACGTACAAGTTGATAAGAAACTATCGTCTAGACTTTGCTTGAAAATCTTCTCGAGAAAAATATGAAGGATATGTTCAAAACTTTTGGCGTCGATGGATCCTTACACTGTTTTTGACATAGTATGGATGCGGATAACAATTCATACGTATTGGAGAATGAGAAAAGAGCTGTCAACAAAGAAGGCAGTGATTAAAAAGTTCTTTTTATTATTTTTAATACAGTCGTATTATTTATTCACTTATGTGAATCAATAAATATTATATTACTTACAAATTATTTGCATTGGTATTTATAAAGAAGTCTTAAGCATAGAACAAAAAGTACTTTCGCCTTTTTAACGATTATGGATATACATGTATTTATTATTTTAGTATTATATTTAAAATGTACCGTGCGCGTCAAGCGCAATATTTTATTCATGGAAATACAATTATTCTTTTTATTTTATTTTTAAAGCGTTGAACCACATTAGATGTTTTTCGAATTTATTTTCATGATTTTAAAGTTTCAGTCTGCGATTTTTATTTTTAATATCAAATCGGTGCTTTCGACCCACTGTGTTTTGACGACCCGAAACCAGCGAAAAGTC
Source organism: Diaprepes abbreviatus (assembly GCA_034092305.1). Taxonomy (NCBI): domain Eukaryota; kingdom Metazoa; phylum Arthropoda; class Insecta; order Coleoptera; family Curculionidae; genus Diaprepes; species Diaprepes abbreviatus. The sequence continues at coordinate 2,908,376 of JASJET010000029.1, read as the reverse complement.
CTTGTCCGACGCCATTTTTGCTAAAAGCCAGGAAGCAACCTACGATACAACAGTATGCTTTATTTCACTTCTTCAACATGGCTAAATGGGTTGTCCGTCGCTTTTTGTTACGTTCCGTTTTTTAAAGAGGTTCTGTTCTCGACTTTCCACACCTGTATATAGGGAAAACAATTGTGTTTCCATAAAATCCTTAAAACTGATGTTTGTGATAATCCAGATTCTAATGCTACTTGCCTTGTAGATATCGTCGGATATGCGGCGAAATATCCTAATGTAGTGTCAATATTTTCATTATTAACAACTGGTTTATTTCTATCACATTTTCCATAAATAATAAATAATTTTAAATAATGTTCGTGTGCTAAATTTAATCGCCCTGGCATGATTATTATTAATAAATGTCAAATGGCAAGAAATAGTGACAATTCTGTAGGGTTTGATTGTTTTATTTCCGCCACGCATCGCCGTCATTTTTTTTTGACCACTCTGTACTAATAATTTTCAAAATATCATAAAAAGATTTTCGATCTTTGTCTACAATGAAACTAATCCAAATTAAATAATAAGTGTGGTATCCAAGGCCGAAAATAACTCCAACAACGTGAGAAAAACTAGAATTTTATTTCTTAACATAAAATAATACAAAAACTTATTGTCGCCATCTTAACAACTTTGCTTTTTGCTGCCATCTCTGGACAAACTAATAACTTTCCAAATTCGACTATTCAAACATCTAGAGCAGCAAAAGGCCAATATACTACAATAAGGCCTTTCATATAGGAAAAATTTATAGTTTAGTTTTGGTCCGCAAACGTCATTTTTGAGTTAAAAATTTAAATATGTCCTAAACGATGAGACTTAGGTATAGAACATTATACATAAAATATGTCTAGAATTTTACGTAGAAACCAAAAATGCAATGATATATAGGGTGTTCCATTTAAAATAAGCAAGTTGACATCTACTTTCTGTATAACCGGAAGTACCGCCATCTTGAAAATATTTTAGCCGGTTGTCCCCCAAGCACGTTAGTACAGTGTCAAATTTACAGATACTTCCTATTTATAGTTTTCCCACAATCGATCGATAAATTTCCCGGAGTATCACCCGGTATAATATGTTACGCGAACATACATACATGTTATAAGTTTCGATTAAACTCACGCACGCTACTTCACAAATGTTTATAAGACATCTATACAGGCGCGGATCCAAGGGGGGGGCGGTGGGGGCGATCGCCCCCCCCAAGAGCCTTGAGTTCAGGAAAATAGATCCGATTTTGTCTCTTTTACTATAGTTTATTCAAGAACTAGAGAGAGTAATAAATCATTTTTTATTTTTTTTTCTTCGCAAACTACCTGTGATCTTTAGTCCTGTGTCTTTGGCAAAATCTGTTAGACACATATTTTTCGTAGGAATGGGTTAGAAAATTTATAATCAAAAACACCGATCTATAATAATGGCCTATTTAGATTGAATAACAATAGATATTTGGAAGTGTAAAGTGTTAAAAAGGATTTTAATCCTTGTCATAGGCGTTGAAAGAAGGTTTATTTTATCACTAAGTATTTATGGCGGTAATAAACTTAAAATAAAAAGTTTTTATAATATTATTTTATTTCTTATGATTTCTTAATAATTCACATACATTAGGAAATATAGATAATTTTGACATATTTAACACAAATCATAATTGTATTTTGATTATTTTTAATTATGGCATAGAAACCGTTTTAGTCACATTCAGATTAAAACGTAGCTTTTTCTCGCAAAAAATTCTAAGTTATAATTTATAAAAACTTACAAAATACCTATTGTCAAAAATACAAGAAGTTAAACATATAGAAAAAAATAAATTCGTCCATATAATATTAAAATTTTTTTGGGCTCTCGTTCATAATTAATTAAAAATATTTTTAGGACATTTGACGTTTCAGTTCATTTATTTCTTAAACAATCTGCAGAATTACAATTAAACACTAAAAAGAGATTCAGATACGATTAATTTTTATATGTTACAGAAATTTAAATAATAAATTGTGTTTACGCTGGTAAACATTAAGTATCTAATTCGTAATCAAAGTCAGTGAAGCTATCTTCACTCAAATTAATTATAATTGGTTCCTTTATCTCACTGTTCGAGTTTCCACATTTTCTTTTATTCTTTTATTATATGGATTTTTCCCAATTTTCTGCAGTAACTTTATTCAAAAAAATCTTTCGAAAGTTCAGTTAAATTACTAATTTTGTAAGTACCTTACTTACCTAAATTACTTGAGGGAGATATGTTCTTCTCCAACGGACATTTTCCGGACGATCTATAAGAACGAATTTCCTATCTGGTTTTTCCCAGCAAAAATTAAGTTCTCTGAGCAATTTCCAGAGCTCAGTTCTTTTAATTTCAGGAAAATCCCGATCTTCATTGATTTTAGTTAGAATTTTGTCGACGGTTGGGATCTGTTTCTCATAATAAAATGTATATACAACTCCTTTTATTGCAGTTTATATCTCTTCTTCCAACGAGGTTTTCCGTCCGCCTGTGATTGAATATGGCATGGGAATACTAACAATTCCAGTCATTTTTTTCTCCTTTAGTATTCGGTACATAGTAGATTTTCCAACTACTGTCATGTTGGAACAAATGTCAAGAGAGCTTTTAACATTATTATCTAGATATTGATGTCTTAAGGCATCATAAACATTCATCGTAATAAGTTTTTCGTTGAGGAAAAAATGCCCTTGTTTAACGATTTTGGAATAAATATAGATGTGGAAGGAATATCTTTTGGGTATCTCACTAAGGCCACATTGAAAGGTGTACTTTGCTCACTGACGGAAATTAAATTGAATCAGTTTCAGTAAATTTATAAAAGCTTATAATATTTAAATATAATTAAATATAACGAGACTTACGGCAGTCCTCAGTTACCTGCGGTACTGGAGCAGGTACATTGGAGGTTTCGGTAACAGTTTTATTACTCTCTCTAGTTCTTGAATAGAGTATAGGAATGTGTATGCTTGCGATCACCCCTCCCCTTCCCAAGAGCTTTGAGTTCAGGAAAATAGAACCGACTCTGCCTTTTACACTAGAAATGTGTATGTTGCTCGCATCCTCCCCCCCCCCCCCCTGTCGGCAACTTGTTTTTTCTTGTGATCGCCCTCCCCCCTCTCCAAGAGCTTCAAATTTAGAAAAATAGACACAACCCTGCCTTTTACACTGGAAATGGGAATGTTGCTGGTGTCTACCCCCCCCCCCCCCGGGCGACAACTTCCTTTCGCTTGCCATACTTTTGTGACATCACCGCCCCCCCCAAAGAAAGAGGCTGGATCCGCCCCTGCATCTATATGATATTCATTTGAAGTGTTCAGTTATAACATAGATTTAAATAATATTTGTTTAATGTAAGGAGCTTCCATCAATTATTAGTACCTCATAATTATCATAATACTTTTAATTTCAGGAGAACAACGTTATTCCACGATGCGTCCCAGAAGAAAACCATGACCGAATTTTAGAAAAAGGAAAACACGTCATAATGAATTCCAGCGATAAAATAACATTCTGCGATCTAAAGCAGTTTAGCAAGGACTTCCGCAGCTGCCACATTTACCTAAGTTTTATCATCTGCACGCTCGGCTCCATCTTGAACATTCTAAACGTATTTATCTTGAGCACGAAACAAATGAGATCGCCCACGAACTTCATTCTAACGGCCTTAGCTACGGCAGATGTCACGGTAATGTTGGAGTACATGCCATTCTCGTATTTACAAGATAAAGGCACCTCTTATTACACTTATAATTTTGCGTCGTTCATAATTTTCCATGCCGTGTTTACTAATGCGTTCCACTTCATTTCCTGTTGTCTCGCCATCATTCTGGCAGTGTGGCGGTATATCGCGGTAAAATTCCCCCAGAATAATCAAAAATGGTGCAACGAAACTCGAACTAAATACACGATCTTACTCACTTACGTTTCCTGTGCTTTCGTATGTATTCCACTTCTGCTATCGATGAAAATTAACGTGTCAAGTGCCTTTCAAACGCCAAATGGGAAAATTGTGTTCAATCAAACGAATCAAACTGATTTAAAGAACGTTACCCTGTATTTTACAGGATATAGAAATTCGATTTTTAAAGACATAAGTTTTTACGTGTATGGTGTAGTGTTAAAGTTGATTCCGTGTATTCTTTTAGTGCTTCTTTCGATTCTTTTAATAGTGGAGCTTTTCAAAGCTAAACAAAGAAAGAAAGCGTTACATTCCGGCAATAAAGAGACGCGCTTGTTGAAGAAAAAAGTCAATTCGAAACATGTGGATAAAGAGAAGCAATTTAACAGAACAACGAAGATGCTGCTCGCCGTGCTGCTGTTATTTTTGATGGCCGAGTTTCCCCAAGCGATGATGGGCTTATTGCTGCATATCTTGGGGGATAAATTTTATAAAGAATGCTACGTGCCACTAGGTAAGTTAATATTTAGACTTAATAAGAGCTCGGTTAGTTTGCAAGGGATGTTGACTATATTCGAATAAAAATATAACATTTTCCAATTATTTTTAAGAAATTTAATTTTTATTTAATAATGAAAATGTAATTAAATCAGTCTCAAGTCATGTAGCAACTAACACCAATCAAAGTGCATGATATCACTTGTTCGCAAACATCATCGCTGTTAAAGGCTACGTTGTTTGGTTAATATTATTTTATAGTGAATTCCGTGCAATTTCTTCGAAATTTGCTTATTACTACCTTTGAAAATGATTCTAAGAAGTTTTCTCATGATGGAAAAATTTGCTTATAACTCCCTTTGAAAATGATTTTAAGAAGTTTTCTCATGATGGAAAGTAAATTTATTAAGGCAAATAGTTCGACTTTGTTGAGAATTGATTGATTTATACTGGTCATTACAAAACAAGAAATATAAGAAGCGTTATGTACAGGGTGAGTCAACGATTGGATGAAGTAGGTTTGTGCCTTTTCGGTGAAATTAACAAAGAAACTATATTTATTGTTTGATGCAGTTTATTTTTACGCAGATTTTAAAAATATTTAGGACTCTACAGGGTGAGCCTAAAAACTAGGACAGCATAAAGTTGTATTTTTTTAAATAGAACACCCTATATACGAATCGTATTTTCGATTAAGCTTATAATTTTAAATCTTTTTTATTAAGGGTTTACTATAACAAAACTTTATAGTTTCTGAGATAATTAAGTTTAAAGAAAAAAAGTCACATTTTCAAGCATCAATTCAATCCTAAATAACGTTTTCAATTTTGTGACAAATATATTCAAATTTGGAATTTAGCAAGGCCAAGGACAAGTTAACATAATTTTTACCTAATATTTGCAATAAAAGCTACAGGGTGTTGAACACATCGGCTCAAATTTGAACAAGTTTAAATGAATAAATATCTTTTTTTTAAATGGTACATCCTATATATTTTCATGTTATTTAATAGAGTAATAAAAACCCTAAAAGTTTTGTTCAATATATCCTATACCTATTTATAATAGTTTTTGAGATATTTCAGTTTTTCTTATTTTCCATACTTTTTTACAGAAATAGTCTTCATTATCATAGTAGCCATGGCAAAAACAATGTAAAAGAACATTTTTCTGTGTGTCAAATTTATAACCGGAATCGCTTCTTTTGGTTTTTATGTAGTGTAGTTTGGTTTTTTGCATTCATCTTATATTGTAAAATGAATTTTCCAAAGAATGAGTTAATAGATATGATTTATACAATAGGAGAGGCTCAAAAAAATTGCCTTCTTGCTCAAAGAATTTACAAAATGAAGTATCCTGATCGACGCCAGCCTAATACCCATACTTTTCAAAACTTAATGCAAAGATTTGATTCTTCTGGTACTGTTGATTATCCAAAACGTAAAGTGGTCAACAAACCAGTAACTAATGAAGAAAAAGAACTACAAGTATTGTTAAATGTTCAGGAAAATCCTTATATTGGTAGTCGTCAGTTAGCAGCATTATGTGAAACATCACAATCCACCGCTAATCGTACTACCAAGAAATATAGGTATCATCCATATCACATGGAATTACACCAAGAATTGCATGGACAGGATTTTGAAAGTCGTGTGAACTTTTGTCGTACAATAAGTGCGGAGATTCAATTAAATCCAAATTTATTATGCAAGGTAATGTTTAGTGATGAAGCTACTTTTAGAAGTAACGGTGCCGTAAATAGACGCAACATGCATTATTATGCCACAGAAAACCCATTTTGGATTAGAGAGGTGCAACATCAAAACCACTGGCCATTAAATGTTTGGTGTGGTATTCATCATAATCGAATTATTGGACCCAACTTTTTTAATGAACCACTAAATGGCCATAGCTACCTGAACTTTCTACAAGAAGAACTACCCCAACTGCTTCAAGGTCTCGATAGGGATGAGCTCGACAGTATGTGGTTCCAGCACGATGGTGCGCCTCCGCATTACCATCGTGAAGTTCGTGCGTTTTTGGACCAACGATATCCGCAAAAATGGATTGGACGTAGGGGTTTCATTGAGTGGCCACCAAGGTCTTGCGACATCACCCCATTAGATTTCTTCCTATGGGGTTAAATTAAAAATAAGGTGTATGTTAATCCCCCAACAACAGTGGAAGATATGCGAAACAGGATTAAGGATACCTGTAGAACAATAACGCCACTAATTTTGTCCAGGGTCCGAGAAAATCTGCAAAAAAGACTAAATTTGTGCATTGCACAAGAGGATCGTTTATTCGAACACTTATTAAAAAGAAATAATTAATCTCAGTATTTAATAGGTAATTTTTTTGTTTCAATTTAGTATAAAAGTAAATATGTATTTGCCTTGTCGTTATTGTTGTGTTAATTTTTTCACATTATGTTTAATTAAATTATTGCCGTTGTAATATAACGAATAATGTATTTCATCATATTTAACCAGATTCTGTTTGTTCTGTGGTTTCTTTTTATTATTTTACATGACTAGTATGATAATGAAGACTATTTCTGTAAAAAAGTATGGAAAATAAGAAAAACTGAAATATCTCAAAAACTATTATAAATAGGTATAGGATATATTGAACAAAACTTTTAGGGTTTTTATTGCTCTATCAAATAACATGAAAATATACAGGGTGTAACATTTAAAAAAAAAAGATATTTATTCATTTAAACTTGTTCAAATTTGAGCCGATGTGTTCAACACCCTGTAGCTTTTATTGCAAATATTAGGTAAAAATTATGTTAACTTGTCCTTGGCCTTGCTAAATTCCAAATTTGAATATATTTGTCACAAAATTGAAAACGTTATTTAGGATTGAATTGATGCTTGAAAATGTGACTTTTTTTCTTTAAACTTAATTATCTCAGAAACTATAAAGTTTTGTTATAGTAAACTCTTAATAAAAAAATTTTAAATTATAAGCTAAATCGAAAATACGATTCGTATATAGGGTGTTCTATTTAAAAAAATACAACTTTATGCTGTCCTAGTTTTTTGGCTCACCCTGTAGAGTCCTAAATATTTTTAAAATCTGCGTAAAAATAAACTGTATCAAACAATAAATATAGTTTCTTTGTTAATTTCACCGAAAAGGCACAAACCTACTTCATCCAATCGTTGACTCACCCTTCATACATACGTGCTGTAGGATTTTTAATGGACTGTATAAGATTTATCTCTGGTTCGAGAACTTACTAACGTTAATTAAACAATAAATTGTTTAATATAGAAACATATATTTTTCTTTAACATCAAAATACTACTTATACTGATTAAAAAACAAATCAAAATAAAAATGTTTATTCAAAACTGTTGCGAGAGTTCAGTAAGGGCGAAAAGCAGCTCGGATGATTTCTCTGATAGTTTCTCGCGCACTCCCTTTCCTTGGCGACGCATGATGGTCATTCCCGATTCACGCGGCGAGCGGGAGGATCAAAATAAGCACTAGAGTGACCGATATTGTGCTGTTGCCGCACTTAACGATAAAACTAAACACGTGCTATTCGGTCGAAACGACTGTGACGTAAATGATCGATAGTGTCGGCCCCAACGGTGGTGCCATAACTAATGCGCACGAGGAAAATTATTATTTCTTTATTTATTTATTATGGTATATTAATATTTTGACGCTTTTTACTTTTTTGTAATAAAAAAGTTTGTTAACAGAAATAAATACAACAACAGCATAAAACGTCAAAATATTAATATATCGCATAAAAAAAATACATATTCAGGAAAATAACACAAAATAATTTTTTATTAGATTTATATTTTCTGAATATTCAAAACTTGCAAAAATTAACATTTCAATTATTATAAACAAAATATTTTTGCTACGTACATTTTAACAAACTCTCTCTTGAATTGTTCTTGATGTCATATATTTTTGTTTCGTCATATTGCATTTTGAAGTTACATTAAGAAAATCAAAACCATCTTAATATTTAAAACTATTTAAATTATTGAAATTGATAGTTTGAAAGTGTAAAGATTATCATACTATCATATTTTTGTAAAGGTTAAGGTATGTTTTATAAAATTTATTGCGAAAATGTGATATGTTGAACAGAAAAAAAAAAAGAATATACAGCCGAAACAAATCGGTAGGAGGGTTCTATAAATTTCAACAAATATATTTGATTACATATACAAAATATATCTATATACAAATACCAAATATTCTTTATAACGATGTTAATATGTGAACAAAGAAATAATAATTTCAATCTAGTTTGGGCAAAAATATAAGGCAAAAAATAACATATTAGGTTTCCTTAATAATTTACAAAAGGTAATAAATGTTGATGCCTTGCTATCTTGCAAAAAATAAAAAACTGAATCCATTTAAATAAAAAAATCACCTAATATGAAGTGTCGAGTCATAAATACAGTCAGAGCAAAGCCAAGTATTTCACAACTATGTCCTAAATTTTCCAAATGTCCACATTTACAATCATATATAAATACAACAAAATTAAACAATATTTTCAAAAATATACAGTAAAAAAAAATTCCTAAAAAAAACGACAAATATATAAAGGTTTTCCAATAAGAGGTGTCATTTTGAAAAGCCCGCTATTTCGGTAGATGTCACTTTTGAAGCTGTAAGTTTTTGACGTTTGACAAGTAGAAACTACGCCATAAATAAAGATGGAACGATACACGCTTCAACAACGCATTGAAATTATTAAAATTCACTATAAAAATGATGAAAATTTGGCAGAGACTGTTCGTAAAACTCGAACATTTTTGGGTCGTCATGAAGCACCTTGTCGGAGCGCAATAAAGAAATTGGTGAAAAAATTCGAGCTGTTGGGGCAAGTTAGTTATGTGAAGAAGAAAACCCGTGCACGTCGCTCAAGAACAGCCGAGAATATTGCTGCTGTAGCCGAAAGTGTTGAAGAAAACCCAGGTTTGTCCATTCCTCGTCGTTCTTTGGAATTAGGGATTCCACAAACGTCATTACACCGTATTTTGCATAAAGATTTGGGTCTTAAGGCTTATAAAGTTCAGTTAACGCAAGAACTCAAGCCGGCCGATCATCAACAACGTCGTGCCTTTGCTGATTGGGTTCTTGAAATGCATGAAAATGATCCGGAATTCCATCGAAAAATCATCTTCAGTGATAAGGCCCATTTCCACCTCGGTGGCTTCGTCAACAAACAAAATTGTCGCATCTGGGGCTCGGAAAACCCAAGAGTTATTGTTGAAAAGCCTCTCTATCCTGAACGTGTGACTGTTTGGTGCGGTTTATGGTCCGGCGGGGTCATTGGACCTTACTTTTTCGAAAATGAGGCTGGAGCAACAGTTACGGTGAATGGATTGCGCTATCGAGAGATGATTAATGATTTTTTATGGCCGGAATTGGATGGTATTTATCTGGACCACGTTTACTTTCAACAAGACGGCGCTACGTGCCACACAAGCAACGAAACCATTGATCTTTTACGGGAAAAGCTTCCGGGCCGTGTTATCTCTCGAAGAGGTAATCACAATTGGCCACCGAGATCTTGTGATGTGACACCTTGCGATTTCTTCCTTTGGGGCCACGTGAAAGACAAGGTCTACGCCAACAGCCCAGCGTCGATTCAAGACCTCAAAGATGGAATTCGTGAGGCTATCGAGGACATAGGGCAGCCACTTTGCGATTTGGTTATGGAAAATTTCATGAAAAGGATATGGTCCTGTAGGCATGGTCGTGGTGGTCATTTGTCTGATGTTATTTTCCATCATTAACGGCATACCTTCCTCTTTATAATGTAATAAATATCCGATCATTTATCTTAAAAAATGGCATTTTTCTTTGAATATCAAAATAATACCTCTTATTGGAAAACCCGTTTCGCCGGAAATGGCCCCGGTTTTGAATTCTTAAATAGAACACCCTGTATATTTTAACATTTTTGGATTTCTGACACAATTCTAGATCAGAATGTGACATTTAAAAAACTTTTTACGTCTACTTCATTTTTTTAGAGCCACTTTTAAAATTGCATCTAGGTGGCCATGATCGGACGTAAACTAATCTAACGGCCTTAGGTGATGTCAAAAAAATACAATCGCAAAGTTTTAGTGACTAGTATGAAAGACAGGAATTGGATTAAAAATTTAACAAAATTAACAAAAAACTAACAAAATAAACTAATAACTTAGACGACGCACTTAAAATATTTGAAAGTACAGTAGCTGAATTTGTTAAAAAGTTTAGTGTAGTAAATGTTCAAAGTGCATTTCTTCTTTTTCACGACACATTTCAGCTCGTTCAATTGTTTCTCTCAACTGCTCCATAGTAAACCCTTTCTTTAACATATCCCCAGACAAAGAAATCGAGCACAGTAAGATCCGGTGAGCGGGCTGGCCACCGTACCGGACCATTGGTTGCAATAATTCGATTATTAAAATGCTCTATTAAATAATTAAGAACTTCTCTAGTATTGTGAGGCGGTGCTCCATCTTGTTGAGAGTAAATTCGCCGTAAAACTGCTAAAGGTGTGCTCGATATCCATGCTTTTTCAGTATTTTTCTTGCTGATTCATAACTTATCTGCAGTTGTTGACTAATTTTTCTTAACGAAACTGTTTTATCAACCTCAACCATAGCAAGTACGTTAATCTCAGTCTCTTCATTTATGATAAACCTCTGTTCCGCCTCTTGATTTCCTATTTGCCTAAAACGAGTCTCGACATACGGAAAATACTGATGGACTGGATGTTGCCGATTCGAATATCTATGAGCATACAACTCGGCAGCATTCCTTGAATTTCTATGACACTCTCCAAATATTAATAACATATCCACTTTTTCACTTTGAATATACATTATTTTAGCGAAAATTTAAACTAAACTTAACGAAAATTAAGAAACTTGTACGTCTGTTCTTATAGCGTATGTCACTGTCATTATCTACTTAAGTGAGTGCTTTGTTTTCCAAAGAAGACTTGATAAAAACAGTTGCAAATTATTATGCATCATGGCTGTCCATGGCGCACTTGTCATAAGTAAATAAATTATCCAGTATTTTGCTTAATAATATTTAATTTCTGTTCTTATGTCTAATCCAATCGCAAATAAATTAGTACCATTAGATTCATCAAAGAATGCTTTTTTCGAAAAGTAGTTGTCAAAAAGGGGTCGCCATTTGAAAATTAATAGTTAGAAATGAAAACGTAATTTTGTCAACTTGTCTTATTCCTGTCTTTCATACTAGTAACTAAAACTTTGCGATTGTATTTTTTTGACATCACCTCAGGCCCTTAGATTAGTTTGCGTCCGATCATGGCCACCTAGATGCAATTTTAAAAGTGGCTCTAAAAAAATGAAGTAGACGTAAAAAGTTTTTAAAATGTCACATTTTGATCTAGAATTGTCTCAGAAATCCAAAAATGGTAAAATATACAGGGTGTTCCATTTAAAAATTCAAAACCGGGGCCATTTCCGGTGAAACCGGAAGTGGCCGGAAAGTAGAAAATATGCGAAAACTCTCCCCTTCACATACCATTTACCTGTATCAATTCTCATTTTGATACACATAATACTCTAGAAATTATGACTTGTCTTATAGATTCGTTGACACCCGGTAGAGAAAAAAATAAAATATCTTTAAAAACAAAAAAGAACTTGAATTATTTGGCACCGCACAAATTCATCCATTAGCTGGAGGACTTATTCAGGTGCAGATCCTTAGATCATGGTGAACTTCAGTCGACATTTAACATGAAACAAAAGAAAAATTGGGCAGAATCATCTTATACGTTAACAAAATGAATAAATATCACAAATCGGGTACAAAAGTCAATATATCAATACTAAAAACAAATAAAAAAATAAAGGTAAATTAATTATATAGCGGAATGGTTACTTCATACTGGCAGCGCCACGCGCGACTGGAAGTAAAAGTTCAAATGCTCGTCCAGCGGGTTGCATCAGAGGAATTTTTCTAGTAGAGGGATATTTTGTGGAGCAAACGAAATATAGGTTTGCAAGTGGACTTGCAACGTACATGAAGCTTATGAAATGGAATTAATCTCCAAGTCTTAAGATAGGCAACTCCATATTAGCTTGGATGTTCACACTAGCAAAGGGACATCGTTTCCAGGCGTAATACTGTACAGGGTGAGTCAACGATTGGATGAAGTAGGTTTGTGCCTTTTCGGTGAAATTAACAAAGAAACTATATTTATTGTTTGACACAGTTTATTTTTACGCAGATTTTAAAAATATTTAGGACTCTACAGGGTGAGCCAAAAAACTAGGACAGCATAAAGTTGTATTTTTTTAAATAGAACACCCTATATACGAATCGTATTTTCGATTTAGCTTATAATTTTAAATCTTTTTTATTAAGGGTTTACTATAACAAAACTTTATAGTTTCTGGGATAATTAAGTTTAAAGAAAAAAAGTCACATTTTCAAGCATTAATTCAATCCTAAATAACGTTTTCAATTTTGTGACAAATATATTCAAATTTGGAATTTAGCAAGGCCAAGGACAAGTTAACATAATTTTTACCTAATATTTGCAATAAAAACTACAGGGTGTTGAACACATCGGCTCAAATTTGAACAAGTTTAAATGAATAAATATCTTTTTTTTAAATAGTACACCCTGTATATTTTCATGTTATTTAATAGAGTAATAAAAACCCTAAAAGTTTTGTTCAATATATCCTATACCTATTTATAACAGTTTTTGAGATATTTCAGTTTTTCTTATTTTCCATACTTATTTACAGAAATAGTCTTCATTATCATAGTAGCCATGGCAAAAACAATGTAAAAGAACATTTTTCTGTGTGTCAAATTTATAACCGCAATCGCTTCTTTTGGTTTTTATGTAGTGTAGTTTGGTTTTTTTTGCATTCATCTTATATTGTAAAATGAATTTTCCAAAGATTGAGTTAATAGGATTTATACAATAGGAGAGGCTCAAAAAAATTGCCTTCTTGCTCAAAGAATTTACAAAATGAAGTATCCTGATCGACGCCAGCCTAATACCCATACTTTTCAAAACTTAATGCAAAGATTTGATTCTTCTGGTACTGTAGATTATACAAAACGTAAAGTGGTCAACAAACCAGTAACTAATGAAGAAAAAGAACTACAAGTATTGTTAAATGTTCAGGAAAATCCTTATATTGGTAGCCGTCAGTTAGCAGCATTATGTGAAACATCACAATCCACCGCTAATCGTACAATCAAGAAATATAGGTATCATCCATATCACATGGAATTACACCAAGAATTGCATGGACAGGATTTTGAAAGTCGTGTAAACTTTTGTCGTACAATAAATGCGGAGATTCAATTAAATCCAAATTTATTTTGCTAGGTAATGTTTAGTCATGAAGCTACTTTTAGAAGTAACGGTGCCGTAAATAGACGCAACATGCATTATTATGCCACAGAAAACCCATTTTGGATTAGAGAGGTGCAACATGAAAACCACTGGTCATTAAATGTTTGGTGTGGTATTCATCATAATCGAATTATTGGACCCCACTTTTTTAATGAACCACTAAATGGCCATTGTTACCTGAACTTTCTACAAGAAGAACTACCCCAACTGCTTCAAGGTCTCGATATGGATGAGCTCGACAGTATGTGGTTCTAGCACGATGGTGCGCCTCCGCATTACCATCGTGAAGTTCGTGCGTTTTTGGACCAACGATATCCGCAAAAATGGATTGGACGTGGGGGTTTCATTGAGTGGCCACCAAGGTCTTGCGACATCACCCCATTAGATTTCTTCCTATGGGGTTATATTAAAAATAAGGTGTATGTTAATCCACCAACAACAGTGGAAGATATGCGAAACAGGATTAGGGATACCTGTAGAACAATAACGCCACTAATTTTGTCCAGGGTCCGAGAAAATCTGCAAAAAAGACTAAATTTGTGCATTGCACAAGAGGGTCGTTTATTCGAACACTTATTAAAAAGAAATAATTAATCTCAGTATTTAATAGGTAATTTTTTTGTTTCAATTTAGTATAAAAGTAAATATGTATTTGCCTTGTCGTTATTGTTGTGTTAATTTTTTTACATTATGTTTAATTAAACTATTGCCGTTGTAATATAACGAATAATGTATTTCATCATATTTAACCACATTCTGTTTGTTTCTGTAGTTTCTTTTTATTATTTTACATGGCTACTATGATAATGAAGACTATTTCTGTAAAAAAGTATGGAAAATAAGAAAAACTGAAATATCTCAAAAACTATTATAAATAGGTATAGGATATATTGAACAAAACTTTTAGGGTTTTTATTACTCTATTAAATAACATGAAAATATACAGGGTGTACCACTTAAAAAAAAAGATATTTATTCATTTAAACTTGTTCAAATTTGAGCCGATGTGTTCAACACCCTGTAGCTTTTATTGCAAATATCAGGTAAAAATTATGTTAACTTGTCATTGGCCTTGCTAAATTCCAAATTTGAATATATTTGTCACAAAATTGAAAACGTTATTTAGGATTGAATTGATGCTTGAAAATGTGACTTTTTTTCTTTAAATTTAATTATCTCAGAAACTATAAAGTTTTGTTATAGTAAACCCATAATAAAAAAGATTTAAAATTATAAGCTAAATCGAAAATACGATTCGTATATAGGGTGTTCTATTTAAAAAAATACAACTTTATGCTGTCCTAGTTTTTTGGCTCACCTTGTAGAGTCCTAAATATTTTTAAAATCTGCGTAAAAATAAACTGTATCAAACAATAAATATAGTTTCTTTGTTAATTTCACCGAAAAGGCACAAACCTACTTCATCCAATCGTTGACTCACCCTGTAATACAGACAAATTATCCTTAATATTTAGGCGACGTAGATTAAATTATTTCAATAATTGACTGCTGTTCTCCTATAGTCTAGGTAAAAAATTGATTTAAATTTAATCATTAAATTATCAGTAGAAATGCAAAAAATATTCTTATTTTTATTAGTATTTTTTATTTCAATATACCATTTTTTTGGGTGGTTGCGCAAACCTACAAACCTAAGGAAAAACTGCCACTAGCAACTTTTCTTTTTTGGGATCCATCATCTTGCGACAATCAGCCAAGCTTTGTACCACTGAAGACGTCTTGAGGGCTACTCAATCGGCTGTTATTTGGATTGAAAATTTGCACACTGATATTTAAGTTGTTTATGCATATTATATATGAATAAAATCTTTATCAGGTAAAAACCTTATTTTTGATATCATTCATCACCTTTTCTTCTATTGTCCAAATGTTTAATACCGATTAATATTTCTAAAGTAACATTGAAGGATTGAGTACATTAAAAAGTTGAAGGTAAAAACCAATATATAAATGTGCCAGTCACTCTACTCAAAGTTCGGTCATTGGGATACATAACAGCCCACAAAGTAAAAAAAGCCATTTTTTAACGTCGACCCCCAAAAAGAAACACTTTAAACTTGGCATGATCGATATAAAAGTTGTCTGGAATTTTAAGTTGCACTTAAAACTATTTCTTGCTATTACGAGGAGCATTTTTTAACGAATTAACAACGAAATAAAATAATTTTTAGATAATTTTATTTTTCAACATAATCGAATAACTTCAACGTATTTGCGTCATCTGGCCTGTATTTAAAACCATGCATAAGTACCTAATGTAGCCCAAAATATTTCGTATTATTTCATATCATATATTTTAAAATCCGTTTCAAATTTCGCTCCAAAAAGCCAATGCTTGTCACGTGATCGCTGCGACGTCACATGTTCCCTAACACTGGTAAATGGACAAAGACATATAGTTTTTTCGTAACTTTTATAACGAAAGATGAGTTCTGAGTTTTATGTGTTGTACGGTGTCTCAGTATACAAGTACTACAATTAAAACACCTGAAAATTTATTTATTCACGTTCCACGTTCAAAAAATAAGAGGAAAAGTAGCTTCAGCTTCCCTGCAGGGATCCAGCACTTGTGTCTACACGATCTAAAATGTATTTTTGTAAAGATCATGTTGCTGTAAGTTTCGATAACATATATATATATATATATATATATATATATATATATATATATATATATATATATATATATATATATATATATATATATATATATATATATAAACAGCTCGACGCACGAACACTCTTGAGCTATACTCACCCGCACAAAATTTTACTCGGCTTGAAAATAAATTTAATTTAATTTAATTTATGTAGGAAAATTATAATAAATTACAATTATTTCTTACCAATTTTGAAAATGTTTCAATTTTCAGAAATTTTTTAATATTCCAAATATTCTACAGATATATATATATATATATATATATATATATATATATATATATATATATATATATATATATATATATATATATATATATATATATATATGAGACTCTCTTTCTTAGGTGAGTTCAAATTTTTAAAGATCACACTCAGATAATCAATACACAAATAGATTAAAACACAATAATATAAATATTTTATTCAACAATTAATAAATGGCACAATTTTCAACAATTCTGGATGAAATTATATGAACAATGCTATAATATTTCATGCCACTAAATTTCTTATCAATATTGTCATTTATTTATTTCAATTTACCATGCATCGTTCCTTTTTGACAACCTGTATCACTCCTTAGCAACGTTTTATTATTTTAATTTAGCAACCGTCCACTAGATGGCGTTACTGCAATTTAATTTGTTAAACGTGGTTAATTTCACGAAATTTGGTTTATTTTTAAAAAATTTTCTTTTGCCGTGATGTGATTCAAGTAGTTAATTAATATAGTAACACCTGCTATTGATGATGAATATTATTTATGTATTATCAGGTTAGTATAACAAGCTATCATTTATTAGTTTAATTTTTTTTCATCTTGTGAAAAGTTAGACTATTATTGATGCTAGTTTTTTAATGTCTACAAACAAATAAAAGCATTCAACTGCTTAAACTATTATAAATACTTTGCTTTTGTTTTCTGTACCTTGGTCCCAATATCATAAACACAATTCCAGTATATTATTTCACACCTTTTCTTCTTCAAAATTTTTAAATATCCAAAATATTTTGTAGTAGTTTCCTGTCAAGTAAGGAAATTACAAATATTTATTCCAAAATCTCGTACAATTATTTTCTTCTTTAAGAATATATCAAATAAATTTTCTTATATTCTTCAAATCACTTTTTTTCGTATTTGTTGTTATTTTATAGTTGATAATTTTATTCATAGGACAAACTTCGATACTTTTAATTAATTTTATTAAATTTTAAACTTGTTTTACTTAACAAAACAAAGACATAACCTCTGTTAAAAATTTAAAAAAAAAAATATTTCACTTTTGTTTTCAGATGACGTATGTAAACAAATGAAAATTTGAGGTTATGGCAAAATTTAGCAACAGCATAACTTCAACTCTGACGAAATTCCTAAGCTTCGGCTATTTAAAAGAAACCGAAACATCTGAAACGTCATCCACCTGATTGGTCAGATTTATGACACCAGACAACTTGATAAATGTTACCACCTTGAAAAATTGCGATTTATGAATGCTTTTTGATTTAATCCCTTTTTACTGGAATTTTTTATGTTTTGATGAATATATGGACCAGAATTTTATCATTGAGCATTATTGAACTTGCTTAAAATAAACTTTAGAGCTTTCTCGACACTTTGATATACATCAAAACCACTTTGGCATACCATTTATATATTAAAATTCATGAAAATTAACGGCTTGCACATAGAAATTTATAACTATTTAACTCCAATTTTGTTCAAAATAAACTCTAAAATGTTTATTGTTGCCTTGGATATTATTATCCACGTATTAAACAACATTTTCTTGACATTTTAATCCTAAACTTGCTAACAAAAAACTTAAATCTGTCTTATAAGCTAGATAAATCTGTCTTATATTTTTCAGAAATGTACCATACATGGTTTTAATTTTCACATATTTTGTTCTATAAACCTTAAAACTTTTTCATTCTTGTTTCATACTGAACATAAATGAATGTTTTTCACTTATCACAGTGTTTTTTGCTCAAAATCGGCACTAGTAGTACACTTCACGCACTTTTTGTTTCAATGTGTGATTGTTTATATTGGGACCAAATTAGATGAGTGGCATTTGATTCTTAGCTTTTTTAACGCATTCACTCACTTATAGTTCAAATAAAAATATATATTGGTTTACAATAATATTTCCTCTTTCTTGTTCAATATATTTAACACAGTTTTTTTATTGAACTTTTGTCTCTAAAGAGGAAAATAAGTCAAAACGTTGCTAAAAAAATCAGTTCTAAAATTATATGCTTAGTCCAGCATTTTGGTAGATATTGGCTTATTCTTAAAACCATTCCTAATCATCCATTCTATATTTTAAACAAAACACCTTAAACTATACTTAATTCTAATTGATACTCTAATCTACACTATGGTTCCTGATTTATTATCAACAAATATTTGATCTTAATCTTTCTGTTTATTATTTTTATCTTGCAATCTCAAACCAATATTGGATTTTATCATTTATCTATACAATATATATATATATATATATATATATATATATATATATATATATATATATATATATATATATATATATATATATATATATATATATTATATTTATATATATAAAACTGGTAATGGCCGTCTTAACGTTATTTTAACAAAACCCAACAATTAAATTTACTTCTTAAATAAAAAAAAGTCTCTTCAGACTAAACAAGCAATAAATATTTCAGACGTCTTAATTGCCAAAGGTACATTTGCACATTTACCATTAAATTCCAATTAAAATTTTTTTTTGGTAAAAGTATAACAGTGGCGGCGTTTACAAGGACAAAGTTGCGAAGACTTTTTTAAGGGAAGGTTTGTAAACTATCTAAGTAAGAACAAAGATGAATTTTTAAATTGACATGAAATTTACTTTATTCGAAAGATAACCTTCTGGCATTATAATTTAAATATGACTTCTGGCATATGACCGCCACGGCTGGCTCGGACGTAGTCTAATCGGGAGGTCCAATTTTCGATGACTTTTTCCAACATTTGTGGCCGTATATCGGCAATAACGCGGCGAATGTTGTCCTCCAAGTGATCAATCGTTTCGGGTTTTTCGGCGTAGACTAGCGACTTCACATATCCCCACAGAAAATAGTCTAGCGGCTTTAAGTCGCACGATCTTGGAGGCCAATTCACGGGTCCGAAACGTTAAACTCTGCGGTTACCAAACGTTTCCTTCAATAAATCAATTGTGGCACGAGCTGTGTGACATGTTGCGTCGTCTTGTTGAAACCACAGCTCCTGCACATTATGGTTGTTCAATTGATTAACGAAAAAGTCAGTAATCGTGGCTCTATAGCTGTCACCATTGACTGTAACGTTCTGACCAACATCGTTTTTAAAGAAGTACGGACCAATGATTCCACCAGTCCATAAAGCACACCAAACAGTCAGTTTTTCTGGATGTAACGGTGTCTCAACATACACTTGAGGATTATCATCACTCCAAATATGGCAGTTTTGTTTATTGACGTATCCATTCAAACAAAAGTGAGCTTCATCGCTAAACAAAATTCGCTTATGAAAATCGGAATCAACGGCAATCTTGTTTTGGGCCTTGCTAGGTGATCGTGTGGCTTCAATTCTTGCACGAGTTGGATTTTTTAGGCACGCAAACCAAGATCTTTCCGCAAAATCTTCCATAAAGTGAATGGACACATATCCAATTCCTGTGCACGATGGCGGATAGACTGATTCGGGTCTTCCTCTACGATACGCTCTACAGCAGCAATGACTTCTTCTGTACGCACTGTACGACGTCTCTGTGGATGCGTATTATCAGAACCATGATTTTCAAAATAAATTTGCACAATTTGGAAGCGTTGTTCAGGCGTCAGTCTATTCATGTTGAAATGCCAAACCAAACTATACATAAATCAGTTGACAGCTGACAAAATGGCCGCCAGTTAAAAAAGTGTTGCCAACTTAAAGTTCTATACCTCTATAAAAAAACACCTATTAGTTATCTTTGCATTGAAGATGAGTATATTCTTTATCAACGGAACTTGCCAACAAATTTCCTGTCTCTATCTTCGTCAATTATATATATTGGTAAGTCAATTAGAAGCTTACTGAAAATAAGGTTGTCGATTCGTTTTGATATGATTAGCATTCCTCCACTACCAGTAAACACGAGAAGGAAATGCTTTAATTAAAACTTTTTTATTGGACTAATTACTTGAATATTTTTATTATGCACTTATAATGTTTTTACGGCGTATAAAAAGTTCCATTTCTACCTGTTCACTTTTTAAGTGCTTTTCAGCAGTTTATTACAAAATGATACTACAACTTAACTTGAGTAGAACTTTGAGGTTTTTTAAAAGAAAAATCATTATTTATTGACTGCTTTCCCAAAATGTCTTGTCCCAAGACATTCATATTTAATAGGTTTGTTTACTTGTTGAATCTTGTTTGTTGCCGAGGTTGTCCATAAGGGAAATCAAATGTGGACAGTTGTTTATTCGTTTGCGGAATTGGGTCAAATTGGCAACCGAGTTTAATTTATTATCGATTTTAAACTTTTAACGATCTGCAAAAATATTCAGAACTAGAGGTATTCGGGATGCAGTATGTTAATGAAATTTTAGGCCTTGATAAGGATTCTGTCGAATTTTCGAGAATTTATTTTTCCCTTCTTCAGGACATCTCTACAAAATTAATTACCGAGTTACAATTTAACCTAACCTATAATTATTGAAAACTTGAATATAAAAGAGCAAATATATGAAAAAACAGGGGGTAAGACTCCGTAAAGAGTAAAATCCTAGAAAAATGACGTTTTTGTGAAAAAATTTCGATAACACCCCCTATTTCGAGGTCGTAGAACACAATTCTTACCTTGGCTCTCCATAATATTTCTTTAATTTTGCGGAAAACAGGGAAAAACACTTTTAACTTTATATTCAATTTTTTGGACTAAATCGTTAATCTTTTTTTACAACCACAAATTCCACATTGATAGAAGCTTTTGTATTATACAATAATTTAAAAATTTGCACTATTTTTGGCGGAAAAATCCAGAAAATTAGCAAGACAAAAATCATAACAAATAAAAAAAACGACTCCCGCAAATAAATAATAGCTTGCATAGTTCAGCTAAAGATGGTGTACTTGTTGAAATCGGCGATGTTGCCAGATTGCAAAAACGATTTCTTTGAAATTCACATATATTATTCTTTTTCTATTTGAATTGGGAAGAAAAGGTCCCAAAAAGAATTTTTTCCTTTCCTTTGATTATTGAAGTACTATTAATTACTCTTATGTCTATGCTTTTGATGTGCGATTTTAACTATAAATATTAAAGCTTTTAAGGATTATAGTTGCTTTTGTCTGTTGCCCTCTAAATATCAGTAGTTTTATGGGGATTATATAAATTGATCATATTGCTTATCTACGTTACCAGAAAGTGTTCTCTCACTTGGTCTCTGCTGGACAATAACATTTTTTAATTAATAAACTTAGGTTAGTTTAGATTAATTTCAGTTTTCAAAAGTAACCAAAACCAAACTAAACCTGTACTAACCAGAACTAACCAACAATTTTGGTTGATAAAGATTAATTTTATCCTTTTTTATACATGACAAACATTAAACTATTTTGTTAACTGTAATTGATAAATTTTGAAGTTTATACCACGAAAATATAAATCTAAGTCAATTTAGATCAGTTCAGGTTAGTTTCTGTTTCCCAAATTAACCAAAATCAAGCTAAACCTGAACTCACGAAGGTAATAATTCGGATTCGAGTAACTATAGACGTGGATGTCATTTTGGTTTTATTTCTTTTTAATTATTTTCTGGATTTTTCCGTTAGAAAATGCACAGAAGCATCTGTATTATATAAAAATTCATAAATTTGCACTTTTTTTTTATCGGAAAAGTCAAAATTATTAAACACAAATCATAAGAAACAAAAGCAAAATTATACCCACCAATAAAAATTCATAAATTTGCACTTTTTTTATCGGAAGAATCAAGAAAATTTTCAAAAACAAATCAAAAGAAGCAAAACCAAAATGATAGCCAGCAATAAAAATTCATAAATTTGCACTTTTTTTATCGGAAAAGTCAAAATTATTAAACACAAATCATAAGAAACAAAAGCAAAATTATACCCACCAATAAAAATTCATAAATTTGCACTTTTTTTATCGGAAGAATCAAGAAAATTTTCAAAAACAAATCAAAAGAAGCAAAACCACAATGATAGCCAGCAATAAAAATTCATAAATTTGCACTTTTTTTATCGGAAAAGTCAAAATTATTAAACACAAATCATAAGAAACAAAAGCAAAATTATACCCACCAATAAAAATTCATAAATTTGCACTTTATTTATCGGAAATATTAACAAAATTATCAAAAATAAATCAAAACTAACAAAACCAAAATGATATCTACCAAAAAAATTCATAAATTTGCACTTATATCAAGAAAATTATCAAAAATAAATCAAAAGAAACAAAATGGCACGAAAATTATACCCACTAATAAAAATTCATAAATTTGCTCTTTATTTATCGGAAATATCAACAAAATTATCAAAAATAGATCAAAACAAACAAAACCAAAATGATATCTACCAAACAAAATTCATAAATTTGCACTTATATCAAGAAAATTATCAAAAATAAATCAAAAGAAACAAAATGACACTCACCTCTAGATTTACTCTAATCCGAATTATTACCCTAACCAAATCCAACCAAAAATTTTGAGTGGTTAAGATTATTATTACTCAGAAACTGCTTTAAACATTAAAAAAATTAAACTATGTTGTTGACTGAGAAGGACAAATTTTATAGTTTATATTATGAAAAAATTTTACATCTGGCAACGTTACGCCTTTTTACGTAATCCGACTGCTAGTTTAGTTGGTTTGACGATTTATGGCGTTTCTGAGACGTATATTTTTTTTTCGTTAAAAATACAAGTGTTTTTAAATTGGTTTGCCAAAATTTGTGCACAAGCAATTGAAATATATTACATACAATATATTTTAACTGGTTTCATTGAAAATAAATACGTAAATTCGGTGTTTTAACTGAAATAAAAGTGCTCTGCTCAGATAGCACAAGATTTCCATTGGATATCCAGAATAGGTACATATAATGTCCTGTATGTCCATGGACCGTTTATGGATGTCCATTAGATGTGATGACCTGTAATCTATATGGACGTCCATATCTGGATGTCCAGTGTAAGTCCATCGGATACTGTAATACTGTAATATCGGCCTGTAGAATTGTCATTTCTTAACCCGCCGGCCCGCCATGAATTGTGTTGACGTCGAGCTAAAAAAGACCTTTGGAGTTTTAGTTGAGCTAAAATCAAGTGTGCTTTTTATTTGAAGAAGATGCCACCGTTAAAGGTAAGTATAGTTATTTTTAATTTAATTTTTTTAATTATATCAAAAATTACCGAACGAAACTACAGACATGCCCGACGAAAAGCTGATAATTTAGTATTAAACTCGCACAAATTTGAGAGTGAACAAAATGTTCAGTATCAAAACACGTATGTTAAAATATAGCTTTGGTAGCTATACTTTTTCATACAATCACTTATTTAAATGGAAATTACTACAAATATCTGCAAATATTTTGATAGGCCAATGAATTTTGTATCTTGTTGGTTAAAATGGAGCACAGATAGAGTTGTAAAATTGTGTAATAATAAAATTGTAAATTTTAGAGAAAATTCTCTTTGACAAAGTCATTATTGAGTAATCAGTCTAATAAGATTGCTGGCATTAATAAATGTTATCAAAATTTATAATGGAATAAAAGCTATAGCAAATTTGAATAATTATATTAATTTTTTTATGACTATTTTGGATTAAACGCTAGTAAAAGTTTACATTGATGTGTATTTTTGTGCAGTATAATTGTTAAAAAATATATAATAAAGTTTTGACAGTTCGACTCTAGGTTTAGACTTATAATTTAATTTATTTTAATTATTTTTTAGATGAATTTTCCACAGATTGGTCCAAATAAAATTCCTATGTGAAAGCCAATTTGTACCAAATTAGAGAGGATATTCGGGTAATCTTAAATAGGGAAAAAACAACAAGTATCTACAAAGAATTTTCTGCAGGAGTTCAACTATCCTTTTACTTAAGAAAACAATCAGCTGCCTCAAGTCACATAAGATCTTCAGGACAATTTAAACTTTAAAGATGCAGTAAGTTTATTACACTTCTCCTGAAATAAAAGCTGAAACTTATTCGAGTAATGCTGCTTTATGTGTATGAGTCTATTGATAAAAAAAACTTAATTTACAGGATTATTTTATATATATTTTTTTACTTTGATTCTTAAAGTCAAAAATATTTTTAGGTTAGCATATGTGGAATTAACGTTTAATTATCTCAATAAAGTAATATAATTTTAGGTTTTACAATTAGCAAAAATTGGAGGAAATTATACCTATTAACTTATTAAAAGATATTTTATTGTAACAATGACAGATAGCCTTTCCAAGAATTATACATATGCTGGAACAGTAAAGTGCTCTTTAAAGAACTTATGTTCACTATTTGTAGGTAAGTTACCACTTAAATATAAAAATTTGCTGAAAAAATCTCTCTGTTTTATTTGTCATACTCGTAAATAATAAGAACAAATTGGGTGTCAGATTTCACACGTTGAACTCTGGATCCTCTTGTTCTGATAATACCCAGACAAAAAGTGTGTTAAAATTTTTTTTCTGGTCTGTTGGTTTAAGCACTCTAAGCAATAACGATGCATTTGGTTTTATATACATATATATATATATATATATATATATATATATATATATATATATAGAGAGAGAGAGAGAGAGAGAGAGAGAGAGAAAGAGAAAGAGAAAGAGAGAGAGAGAAGAGAGATTTAAATTCTTACAAAACCATAAAATACTGCATCATTTAACGTTAAACCTTATTAATTTTCAGCTGCGGTAAAAGAATGGGGGGCCGATAAAAAACAGCCGAAGACGAGATTAGACAATGGCTGAAGAGAATAAACGACAGAAATAAATGTAGAAAAAAATAATCATTGTAACAATAAAAAGTCTTTATTTAAATAATTGGTATATTTTCTATTACCCAATTGAAATTGTACCTATTACTATGGAACCAGATAACTTATTCATAGCGATCCTTCTACAGCTTGAACAATTTAAATCAATTGAAGCTATATTTTGTAGCATTTACAATTCGACTAATTATAAAATTTTATATTCTTATATAGTATTGTAATAAAAACTTGACAAGTGTAATCAATAAGTGTAATATGTGGATCCAGTTCCTGTTACCGGGTTCGCTAATGTAATTTATATCTGTTTAATTTTTGGGACTAATAGGGCCATCTATGGTTACTTGTTATCGACGTTTTGATGACATGAGTGGTCTGTGTCTTCCGATGTGCAGATTAATTAGGTACTGTAAGCTCTCGGACCCTAAGCAAATTCTGAAAATATCTACCATTCATGTTAGCGGAACGTCAAGAAGAGGGAACAATAGATTATGACCTATTTATCCAAAAAACACAATACCATCGGATAATATGTCCACAATCGGGTCAAGAATGTACAATATATGGACATCCAAAATTAGTCCTATTAATATCCAAAAATGATCCATACTTGGACAATATATGTAATCCAAAAAGACATCCATGAGTGGGACAATCGTATAGTCCAGTGGATATCCATAGGATGTTGGTGAACAAATTCTGAACATCCCATGGATACCCAGTATGTCCAGCTTTGGATAAACGATGGATATCCAGTGGACTGAAGTGTGCTATTTGGGTGTGAAGTGATGCTTCTTTTTTTTGAGTTTTCCGGGAATGTGAGGAAAAATTGTGTAAAACAAAGGTCAGAATCGTGTTCTACGACCTCGAAATAGGAGGTAAATATCGACATTTTTTCAAAAAAAAAAACCATAATTTCCCTACTAGTAGGGAAAGAACCCTCCATCAAAACTTTTCAATTATATTTATAGTCGGAATACAAAAGGATTGGTCAAATTAAACCGGAAGAATTTCATTTTTTTTTCTTAAAAATCCACAAACAATAACGTCACACCTGACTATTTCGCAATTTTGTCGTGACAGATGTCAAGTGTCAACTAAGCAGTGGTGTATGTTACTAAAAAAGTAAAATTAATGAAAATCAGCACAGTGGCGTAACCAAGTGTAACGTTCTGCAAAATTACTTCTTAAATATTTTACGCGATGTAAGGGTAAAAAAGGAAACTTTTTTTTTCATCTGGAGATGAACTGTCGACGAGGCTTAAATACTTTTCTTTTTCCAACTTCAGGACATAACTGTAAATGGCACTCAGATTCTCAGTGTCACTTTCTTTATTTATAGAGTTGTCATTTTGATTAATATGAACCTTTTCGAAGAAGAGCCTTTTATGATATGAAGGAACTCTTTCAAAAATCTCAGTGCCATCCCAGTTCATACAATGGTCAAGACCAAGGACATGTTTAGACAAAACACAAGAGATCAACGCTCTATTGACATCACTGTGGTGAGATGTGAGCCTGCGTTTGAGGCTTCTAGACGTCTAGGCTATGAACTTTGTAAACCATACAGGGGGTCTCATTCAACTGTAACCAGGCGCGGATCCAAGGGGGGGCGGTGGGGGCGATCGCCCCCCCCCCCCCAAGAGCCTTGAGTTCAGAAAAATAGATCCGATTTTGCCTCTTTTACTATAGTTTATTCAAGAACTAGAGAGAGTAATAAATCATTTTTTATCCTTTTTTTTTCTTCGCAAACTATCTGTGTTCTTCAGTCCTGTGTTGTTGGCAAAATCTGTTAAACACATATTTTTCGTAGGATGGGTTAGAAATTTTATAATCAAAAATACCGATCTATAATAATGGCCTATTTGGGTTGGATAACAATAGATATTTGGATGTGTGAAGTGTTAAAAAGGATTTTAATCCTTGTCCTAGGCGTCGAAAGGAGGTTTATTTTATCAATAAGTATTTATGGTATAGAATATTATTTCGGTAATAAACTTAAAATAAAAAGTTTTTATAATATTGTTCTATTTCTTATGATTTTTTAATAAATCACATACATATAGATATATAGATAATTTTGACATATTTAACACAAATCATAATTGTATTTTGATTATTTTTAATTATGGCATAGAAACCGTTTTAGTCAGATTAAAACGTAGCTTTTTCTCTCAAAAAATTCTTAGTTATAATTTATAAAAACTTACAAAATACCTATTGTCAAAAATACAAGAAGTTAAACATATAGAAAAAAATAAATTCGTCCATAAAATATTAAAATTTTCTTGGTCATAATTAATTAAAAACCTTTTTAGAACATTTGACGTTTCAGTTCATTTATTTCTTAAACCATCTGCAGAATTACAATTAAACACTAAAAAGGGGTTCAAATATGATTAATTTTTATATGTTACAGAAATTTAAATAATAAATTGTGTTTACGCTGGTAAACATTAAGTATCTAATTCGTAATCAAAGTCTATCTTCACTGAAATTAATTATCATTGGTTCCTTTATCTCACCTATCGAGTTTCCACATTTTCTTTTATTCTTTTATTATATGGATTTTCCCAATTTTCTGCAGTAACTTTATTCAAAAAAATCTTTCAAAAGTTCAGTTAAATTACTAATTTTGTAAGTACCTTTTACTTGAGGGAGATATGTTCTTCTCCAACGGACATTTTCCGGACGATCTATAAGAACAAAATTTCCCATCTGGTTTTTCCCAGCAAAAATTAAGTTCTCTGAGCAATTTCCAGAGCTCAGTTCTTTTGATTTCAGGAAAATCCCGATCTTCATTAATTTTAGTTAGAATTTTGTCGACGGTTGGGATCTGCTTCTCATAATAAAATGTATATACAACTCCTTTTATTGCAGTTTATATCTCTTCTTCCAACGAGGTTTTCCGTCCGCCTGTGATTGAATGTGGCATGGGAATACTAACAATTCCAGACATTTTTTCTCCTTCAGTATTCGGTACATAGCAGATTTTCCAACTACTGTCATATTGGAACAAATGTCAAGAGAGCTTTTAACATTATTATCTAGATATTGATGTCTTAACGCATCATAAAATTCATTGTAATAAGTTTTTCGTTGAGGAAAAAATACCCTGGTTTGACGATTTTGGAATAAATATAGATGTGGAAATCATATCTTTTGGGTATCTCACCAAGGCCACATTGAAAGGTGTACTTTGCTTACTGACGGAAATTAAAATGAACTTTCAGAAATTTTATTGTTGCAGTAAATTTATAAAAGCTTATAATATTTAAATATAACTAGACTTACGGCAGTCCTCAGTTACCTGCGGTACTGGAGCAGATACATTGGAGGTTTCGGTAACAGTTTTATTACTCTCTCTAATTCTTGAATAGAGTATAGGAATGTGTATGCTTGCGATCGCCCCTCCCCTTCCCAAGAGCTTTGAGTTCAGGAAAATAGAACCGACTCTGCCTTTTATACTAGGAATGTGTATGTTGCTCGCATCCTCCCCCCCTGTCAGTAACTTGCTTTTTCTTGTGATCGCCCCCCCCTCTCCAAGAGCTTCAAATTTAGAAAAATAGACCCAACCCTGCCTTTTACACCAGAAATGGTAATGTTGCTGGTGTCTACCCCCCCCCCCCCGGCGACCACTTGCTTTCGCTTGCTATACTTTTGTGACGTCACCGCCCCCCCCCCCCCCAAAGAGAGAGGCTGGATCCGCCCCTGACTGTAACGGTGTTTTTGTTTTAGAATAAATTTTGCAGTTAATATTTGTCTTTTTGTAAAACATACAAATATTAAAACTGTAAAAAGACAGATAATAAATCTCTCCAATCTCGAGTCAAATTAAGAATAGTAGTTTGCCACATTTTAATATTTTAGGAAGGTTGAGGTAAAGGCTGAGATAATTTTGTGCTTATGTGTTATAAACATTTCTGTGCGAAGTATTAGATATCTGTTGGACTTCTATTGTTTTGATTTTTTGTCGAATATCACGAGGTTTCGACTAGTAGTTATCGCTAGCCGTTTTCAAGTGAAACTGAAAAAGTTTCACACAAAAACAACGAAATACAGACACCCTGTACTTTTTATATTTCTACTAGCAATAGTCCACTGACGTAGGATAAGCAAAATTTTGTTTCCTTTCTAGAAAACACAATGTATATATAAAAAATTGTTTGGTAACAGTTCGCAAATATGAAATAAACTATTTTCAAGCAACAACAAAACATTTCAGAGGCAAGAGCCCACATAGGCTGAACAACAATATTCCCCGAAAATATTTCTAAATATGTACGAAGCTTAAGGCGGCAATTTATTAATGCCCACACTAAAACTTTTATTAGAAGGGTGATAAATACAAAACTGCTTTTTTTTGGGTTTATTACGTATATACCAAAATGGTCACATATGTTTGCTTTTATGATGAAGACAAGTTTTTCAGTAAAAAGGGTAAACGTGATCTAGAAAAAATGAAAAACGAAGAAAGATGCGAAACACTTTAACACACTCCGAGCAATTTTTCGTTAAATAAGCAGTGTTCGAAATAAAAGGCTGATTCATTTCATTATCACAATTCTGTGTTTAAGTAATTAAAATTAGACCAAATCGATCATCACATACTCTTACAGAAAGCTTCTGTTCTATTCGGCTTCTCTAACGACTTTGTTTCACTTTTGAAATCCTATTTATTTAATGGTAGTCAGTTTGTGCAAATATAAGAATATATCTGCTAGGTTTACTCCAACGCCAGGTGTCCTTCAGGGTTCAAACTTGGGGCCACTTCTCTTTAGCATATTTATAAACGATCTTGTTTCCCAGTTGGACTGCCACAGACTGGCTTATGCTGATGATTTAATAATATTTCAACGCATTGATTCTGTTGCAAACTGTTTGTCCCTTCAGGCCAGTGTTGATATGATCAGTCAATGGTGTGTGACTAATAAGCTGGATCTTAACATCTCTAAATATAATGTTGTTTCTTAATCTCGGACAAAAAATCCTGTTCGGTTTAATTACCATATAAATAGTTCTAAGGTTAATAGATGCTTTACTGTGATGGACCTGGGTGTCGTCTTCGATGCGAGTTTCTCCTTTATTCCCCACATTGATCAGATGGTGGCTAGCGCATCTCGAACATTGGGTTTTGTTCTACGAAACTGCAAACCTTTTTCTAGCACAGCGACTTTCAAACTGCTATATTATAGTTACGTAACATCGAGGCTAGATTGTGGATCAATTGTCTGGTCCCCCATATACAATTGTCATGGCCTTGCCATAGAGGCCGTCCGAAACAATTTCTAAAATATTTAATGTCTAGAGAGAACGATATTTATCCTCAGTGGAATTTCAATCATGACCACATACTCGCAAGATTTAAGAAATTGCGATTGGCTGTCCGTCGTAACTCCCAATCCGTATCATTTCTCTATAAGCTTCTGAACGCGAGGATTGATTGCCCATTTCTGCTAGAGCAATTACCATTTCGCGTTCCCCGTGTTGGCGCCAGGCATGCACCAGCTTTCTCCACTGCCCTTGTTAGGTCAAACATTTTATTCCAATATCCCATTTACAAAATGTGCAGCAATTTTAATCGTATTTCTGCACTATGAGACATGCATTTTGACTGTCTACCAACTATTCTGAAACATCTACGCGAGGTGTCTGGGTATCCTTTGTAACTTGCTACTTTGCTGTGTATATGTATGTTTATATTGTATGTTTACAGCTTGTAAATCCAATATTCGGATGGAATGGATCCTTAGTCTTAGTTTTAGATTAAATGTTGCTTTAGTTAGTTTAAAAAGTTGATGCTGACACAGTAAAAAGCATAAGAGAGAAAGTAAAAGATAATGATCTAATAATAACAAAAGCAGATAAATCAAATGCAACAATTATTTTACCAAAAGTTGAATATGTCAATAAAATAGAAGCATTTATTCAATCCGAAAATATTACAGAAATTAAAAGCGACCCAACAAAAGTTTTTCAAACAAAATTGAAACAAACCCTGTCAAACATAACAGCCATTTTTTCAGATTTCGATAAAAGAAGAATAATCAATATGAACCCACAGGCACCAAAACTCTATGACCTTATAAAAAATCACAAACCAGGAAATCAACAAACAAATAACTAACTTTAAACCAAGTCACAGTTTAAATAATTCAGTACATCTCGTCCAAAAACATAAAAACCCCAGATAATTCCATACTACTTTCTTTTGACATAAAAAGCATGTTTTCTAATATTCCAACAGATGAATGTTTTATACTTATCCCAGAAATGTTACAGGAACGAAATATAAATCCAATAGTACCTACTGAAATCTTGTCCTCTTTTGAACTTTGCCTACCACAAACCTATTTCCAGTTTAATAACAAATTTTATTTGCAAAATTCAGGCCTACCAATGGGTTCTCCTCTTAGCCTTCTCCTAGCAGACATTTTCATGTCAAACATAGAAAGCAAAATTCTTAATTCCTTTAAGCAAAAACCATGTTCAATTTTGGGACAGATATGTGGATGATGTTCTAGCATGTTT
Organism: Diaprepes abbreviatus; assembly: GCA_034092305.1. NCBI lineage: Eukaryota > Metazoa > Arthropoda > Insecta > Coleoptera > Curculionidae > Diaprepes > Diaprepes abbreviatus. The sequence continues at coordinate 2,876,265 of JASJET010000029.1, read as the reverse complement.
TAAAGGCACTACTAGACAGCCTCAAAAATTGTTACAATACATTAATAATTGCCATCCAAAAATTCAATTTACTCTGGAAACTGAAAATAACCATAAAATAAATTTCTAGATCTCACCATATCTTACCTCAATAATCAATGTAATTTTAAAATTTTTAGAAAACCAACGTTTACAGGTAATACTGTATCTAATGACTTTTTTCACCCCTTACAACACAAAATGGGTGCATACAATTCAATGATACGTATAGCATTCTCTTTGCCTCTCTCTGAAGAAGATTTTCAAGAGGAACTAAATATCATTGAAAGAATTGCAATATCAAACAATTTCTCCCAACAAACCATAAAGAAGTTAATAACTAAAAAACAAAAACAACTAGCTTTTAATTCAATATATCCCAAAATAAAAAATGATAAAGATAGTTCATCTTATATATCTTTGTCATGCTGTGATACCCTATCAGAAAACGTAGCTAATACTCTTTCCAAACATAACATAAAAGTAGCCTTTAAATCTCAACACAATCTGTCCACTATCCTTTGCAATGCTAAAGATAAAATTAATAAATTTGATAAATCAGGAATTTATAAGTTAAAATGTTCAGAGTGTGATAGCTTGTATATTGGACAAAGTGGTAGAAGCTTTAAAACTCGCTTTTCAGAACACTACCGATCATATAAACTACAAAAAACAGACTCGAGCTTTGCCAACCATTACTTAGAACACAATCATAGTTTTCCTAATTTAAGCAATAGTGACATATTACATTATTCAACAAAGGGCCAAAAGTTAAATATTCTTGAATCTTTAGAAATATATAAACATAGTAAAAATAAAAATGTAAATTTGCTTAATGACCAGACAGAACTTGGGTTTTCCCCGTTATTTGTTTTTGCCAAATAATAATTATTTCCCAAAATTAAGTACCTCCCCTTTGTGATAATGCAATTTCTCAGGTAGTTTTTATTTATTGTTAAATTTTCTCATCTTTCTGTATTGAATACTTAGTCTACCTTTGTAATTCAGTGTAAAAATGACTCTGTGTTGAAATTGCAGTCACTGTTTTCTTAATAAACTTAGTGGTATAAAACATAGTAGTTCCTTTTAAACATCTCCCGAATTAGTTAGTTTACTTACTTTATTAGTTTATTTACTTTATTCTATTAGCTTGTACATCTATGTTTGAATTTCCTGTATGGGGGACGTTGGCCTATTGGAAATAAATAGCTATTTATTTAATATTTATTTATTATTATAAAATTTATATATAAGTACATATATAATATTGGCCACTTTCCTCACATAAGGTTTAGATCAGTATTTCCCAAGCGGTGGTTCGCGAAAAAAATATAACTACGTACCAAAAAAACATTAAATTCAGTTACCATGTTTTCAAGAAATTTTGGAAAAATCAATATTTTCTTAAAACTTTGACGACTTCTACGGCTTAAATGAAGCAGCATCGGATATAACTAAGTAGGCTTAAATCGATTTATTGTGACGTCAAGAGTCTATTATCAGATGTTATAGATGTATTTTCCGAACATTCTGTATAATACTGATACATTAAATTTTATTGCTTTAGCTGTTCATTAAATAACACGATTTTTAAATATGCTTTTGATACTTTTGTTAAAAGCAAAGTATTTTGAAATAAAATTGCCTATGTCTGGAAGGTAATTATATTAATGTCTATACTTTGCGTCAAAGAAAAACAGATTAATATGAAAGAAAACTTCTAGTAAAAAAAGCTTTTATTATATATTTACGAAGAATTTCGTAATTTTAAAACGATTAGTGTTTTTTGGTTCGCAAAAATAAAAAAATTTGCTAAAACACAAGAAAAAGAAGATTATTGCTTTCCTCTTAAGCTTCGCGAACAAATCAGATGTCAGACCAATTAAGAAACACAATAGCTGACATACGTAATGAGACATTTTTACTGTAATTAATAATGATATAAAATTGGACCTAAATACGTGCAATAAGCGGCATGTATATATATATATATCATAATACCTGTAACTCTCGATTAACATTGTTTCCAGTAGTGGAGCGGTTCCCAACCTTTTTCTACTTGCGAATCCCTTCTAAACAGGATAAATTAGCAATTCCCTGGGGAACAGTAATTGAAAGAGTAAAATTACGTTATTAAAATTTATTTTCCATATTCAATATCAGTTTATAAAGCAAATTTAAACCGTAATTTTAAAAAATTTACATACAAACATGAAATAAAGAAATTCAAAATTTGGTTCGAAGTCTGAAAATTTGAGTCTTTGATCAGGTTCTACATTTAACCTCTTTCCATACTTACCTTTCAGTAAGTGTAGGTTTAAGATTCTTTCTCATATAGATATATTGTAAAAAACGGAAATAAAATTTTATTGGCTTTTTCCGCCAAAACAGGATACTCATTTCTTATACTGAGCCAAAAATCAATTAAAGAGTGATCTTCAAAAACACTTTTTAGGGAATTATCAGAGGATACAGCAATGAGCTATTCTTTTTCCAACAAAGTTGTCAGCGGATAAATCAAAGATCTTGTATTGTTCCAACAAAGTTGTCAGAGGATAAATCAATGAACTTTTCTTTTTCCAACAAAGTTGTTAGAGGACAAATCAATGAGCTTTCTTTTTTCCAACAAAATTATCAGAGGATAAATCAATGAGCTTTTCTTTTTCCAACAAAGTTGTCAGAGGATAAATCAATCAGCTTTCTTTTTTCCAACAAAATTGTCACAGGATAAATCAATGAGCTTTTCTTTTCCCAACAAAGTTAAAGAAGTATCCTATGTATATATACAGGGTGTCCAAGATAAGGATCCTAAGCATGGGGATCTCGGAAACAGTTGGAGATACGAGGTCGGTTAAATTAGAGAAAAGTTGCGCAATTTAGTGCTAAATTAAACGCAGTTAAAAAAATTTAAAAATTTCAAACACTTCCGGAGATTTCCGGAAAAAAACGAAATTTGGCAAAATCGTTTTTAATTTTTGCAGGCTTTATTTAAAGAGATATCCGAAAATAAAAGGTAGATTCTCATTGCCACTTTTTATTTTTTATAATTTGGTCTAAACAAAATTTAAATCCGACGTTTCGTTTCTGAGATACCATCATGAACTTTCATTTTTTATATGGAACAAAAAAAAGTATCCCATGTATTTGATAGCATTTTTTATTACAAATTCAACGGTGTATCACACTTGCATATCAAGTGTGTAGTTCATTGGCTTTTATAAAACTGATATACCTTTCTCTCTCGCTCTCACGGAGCTCTTATGGAAAGTACTTGAACTATGTATTCGATATGCAAGAGTGATACACCGTTGAATTTGTAATAAAAAATGCTATCAAATACATGGAATACTTTTTTTTGTTCCATATAAAAAATGAAAGTTCATGATGGTATCTCAGAAATGAAACGTCGGATTTAAATTTTGTTTAGACCAAATTATAAAAAATAGAAAGTGGCAATGAGAATCTACCTTTTATTTTCTGATATCTCTTTAAATAAAGCCTGCAAAAATTAAAAACGATTTTGCCAAATTTCGTTTTTTTCCGGAAATCTCCGGAAGTGTTTGAAATTTTTAAATTTTTTTAACTGCGTTTAATTTAGCACTAAATTGCGCAACTTTTCTCTAATTTAACCGACCTCGTATCTCCAACTGTTTCCGAGATCCCCATGCTTAGGATCCTTATCTTGGACACCCTGTATATATATATATATATATATATATATATATATATATATATATATATATGTTGTTTCAGGGATAGGAACATGTGATTCAGTATTAATCCGAGAATACATCCGTTCGTTCGTTTGGTTTCCTATAGAGGTTTGCAGACGTTTCGCGAAAATCCCATTTGGCATTTTCTGGACTTGGTGGTTGTAGATCAACTTATATATATATATATATATATATATATATATATATATATATATATAGAGAGAGAGAGAGAGAGAGAGAGAGGGCTATTCACTCTGTACAGCACGAAACATAGCGACCAAAATACGTAACTTTCAGAAAGGATATATGGGGATCTAATATAGTTGCTTTTTAAAATTATTTGTATACTATACAGGGTGTCCCAAAAGCCCTGGAAGTATCAAAATTGTGTTTTTTTTTATTGGAATCTCCTGTATATTATTGTATCTTTGGATTCTCCGATCAAAGTAAGTACCTATTTTAATGAGGTTTATAGTACCTAAACCTTAAAGGTTTTAAAAATATGAGTTTTGACAAAATCCAACCTAGCTTTCATGTTTCATATACTTAATACGTATTCAGTTATGTAATCGAAATTTACAGTAAAGTGTAACAATGAATCATATTTAATATCCTAATTATAATAAACTTGCTATATAATACAAGGTGTCCAAAAATTAAAACTAATCAAATAAGAACTTTAAGTGGCTATAACTTGATTAATTTAAATAGAACGTTATACTTTTTAACTTACCAGAAAATGTAACTTTTAAAAACCTATCGAATGGTATAAAGGTATTCTATAGCTAACTCTTCGCCTTTTCACTGAATACGTCAAACAATCGTTTTCTGCACCATATTTTGTTTTTTTGAATAGATGTTCTAATGTATCTAATTGCATATGGCATTTAGAAATGACAACTAATTTACAACTATAAGAATAATAATCAGGAATATCTTTAGAAATGTTCAGAAACTCGGAATGAGATTTATAGTCGTCCAACAGGCTATAATAGCGATAATGGCAACAACGTATTGACGATAGCACAAAACAGAAGCAAAATATTTATAGTAGATGTTCGAAATGTCGACCATCCATTTCTAAACCCTTACATTTTTTTTTTTTTTTTGATACCACTGCTAACTCTGGACAACATTTGCGGGGTTACAGTTTGAAAAGAGTCTCTTATGCGTATTTTCATATCTTGTGGTGTTGTCGGCGGCGCATTGTAGACAATTCCTTTCATGTATCCTGATAAAAAGAAATCTGGTGAAGTTAAGTCCGAAGATCTCGGAGGCCAATTTTGAAATCCATCTCTCTCAATGTTTCGAAAGTTGACATTTAAAAATTGCCGAACTTCGTGATGATAATGAGGCGGAGCTCCATTCAGTTGAAGCCACATAGTTATTCTAATATTTAAAAGCACATTTTCTAATAACACTGGAAGTTGGTGTAAAAGAAAATCGCGAAACATCAGACCATTTGAAGGTCCTTCAAAAAAGTAGGGTCCAATTAAATATGGACCCAGTATTCCTCCCCATACATTAACCGACCATCTATTCTGGTTTCTCATGACTCTGTATTCATGCGGATCTGAATCAGAATAGTAATGGAAGTTGTGTCTATTCACGAAACCATTGTTATGAAAAGTACATTCATCACTAAGCGACATATTATCAAAAAAATGTTTCTTTTCTTCCACTTTATCTAACACCCACAAGCAAAATTCAGTTCGGTTGTCAAAATTATTTCCGTGAAGCTCTTGACAAAGATGGATTTTATAAAGATGAAATCTGTATTTGTGAAGAATCGTTGAAACACTTACTTGGTTAATGTTAGTATTTTCGGATATATGATTCTGACTAATGTTGGGATTTTCGATCACTGAGCCTAGTACAGTAAAAACATTTTCTTCATCAGTGACAGGTTTTCTTATAACATGTTTTTTATAACTGACACTTTCACTTTCCCGAAACTGGTTTAGTAGTTTCATAAAAACGGCTGATTTAGGATGGTTTCTTTCAGGAAACCATTGAGCATAGACTCGACAAGCCTAAAAACAATTTCGATTACCTTCTCCAAGGATAAAACTCATATCAGTACGCTCTTCCTTTGGATAAATCTTCATTTTGAAAAAACAGTAACACAAAAATATCCAAGTAATTCAATTCAATAAATGAAATTTCACAATTACAAAAAAAAATACCGCCATTATAGTAACAGGCTTTGCAGACTAAACTGACAGATTAAATGAATTATCTGACATTTCTAAATGTCATAGGCAACTAGATATATTACATTACACTTCACTGTAAATTTCGAGTACATAACTGAAATACTTCTTAAGTATTTGAAACATGAAAATTAGGTTAGATTTTGTCAAAATTCAAATTATTTAAAAACCCTTGAGGTTTAGGTACTATAAACCTTATTAAAATAGGCACTTATTTTGAGCGGAGTATCCAAAAATGCAATAATATGCAGGGGGTTCCATTTTAAAAAAATACAACTTTCATAGCGTTTGGGACAGCCTGTATAATATAAAAATAATTTTAAAAAGTATCTATATTAGACCCCCAAATATTCCAAAAGTAAAACTTTTTGAAAGTCACGTATTTTGGCCGGAATATTCAGTGCCTTACTAAGTGAATAACCCTGTATATCACTACATAGTATAAAACAAAGTCGCTTTCTCTGTCCCTATGTCCCTTTGTATGCTTAAATCTTTAAAACTACGCACCGGATTTTGATGCGGTTTTTTTCAATAGATAGAGTGATTCAAGAGGAAGGTTTATACGTATAATAACATCCATTAAATAGTGGAGAAATACTGTTATTTTTGAGGTTTCTAATGTGATGTCGTTAATTATCATATTTTTTTCCGCTTACATTGCAAACGCAGGCTGAACCCTACGAGATTTATCAAAATAATGTACTAATTATTTGTACACATTGAAAAGGTCTACAGAAAACTCCTCGATGGTATATGTCTATCTCTCATGGATATCCCACAATAACATTTTTTTGTCATTTACTTTTTACGACAAATAATGGCAAATTTTGAAGCGATTTTAACCAATACAGCATTAATCCTTATCCAATTAAATAGCTTAAATACATTGTTGATTTAATATAGATCTATAGGGTCCTTTACAGCACAAGATTTAAATGAATATTTTCGAAGATATTACAGATACAAAATTGCGGGAAGTAGCGCTTGCGGCGGTACTGGCCGACCGGGGCGGCGGTACTGGCCGACCGGAGCGGCGGCAGCGTGCCTATAAATAGCGCGTCGGAGGCCGATGTAATAATTGTTGTAAAAATAAAATAAATAGTCACAGTTTTTCTGTAGTGTATTTAGTATCAGCATTGCACCCGTGCGAAGCCGGGGCGGGTCGCTAGTGTAAATATATATAATAAAAACATTTTTTTTGTTATAACAATTTTTTTGGTTTATAATAAATTAATTGACAATTTTTCAGGAATCCACACTCGATATTCATAATCAGGGGATCAAAAGACATATAAAAACTTTGATTGAACAATGTCCCTGCATTGGCTACGAAAACGCACTGGGCTCCGGGACTAACAAACTTTCCAACAAAAAGTTCATGTTTGCGATGAAATTTTACGGGCCCATGTTTTCGATTAACTTAAAGACAGATATGCTGCGGTATTGCAGAAAAACTAATATTACTAAAAACTGTTAAGGAGCTTTAATATAATGCGTATCTGACCCGCCCTTTACTACTTTTACAGCTATATTTTTAAATATTTTACTGAAACTTTTAAAGTGCCTTCAACTAAAATATTTTAATATGGGAAACGGCTGAATCGCTTTTGCTATTAAAACTAGACAATTCCGAGTTTATATTATAAACTATAAATGCGAAGTTGTAATGCTTTTAACACTACTCACTCATAAAGCAGGCAGGTTATGAAAAGAATAACAAACTGTTTATTTGAAGCGTTAAATCTATTTAAACACGCCTATGAATTTGCCAGATTTATGCTTTCTGACTACCATCATAAAATGGAAATTGGGTTGCTGACATGAGTTATATCCATAATATTATTTTTCTTGAGGCCACCTTCACACTTCTTAAGTAGATTAAAGTACGCATTTTTATATTTTAATATAGCAAATATCTTTCGGAAAAAAATATGCCTAAGGAATGTTGCCAAGATGAATTAAAGGAAAATATTTTTAAGTCTCTAAATGGTACCAAAGGCAACATATTATATATATATATATATATATATATATATATATATATATATATATATATATATATATATATATATATATATATATATATATATATATATATATATATATGAAGTAAAATACGAACAGTAAATGCAAATTCCTCCCCCTATTATCCTTTCAGTGTTAGATGTTGCACAGTTAGAACAAATTGGTATAAAACGCAAATTTATCCTATTCCACCACCATCGAGATGATGGCCTACCTGTACCACTATACCGAGAGAAAAGTCAAAACTTACCCTCCCCGCCACAGTGATACACAGTGATGTATCACTGTGGCGGGGAGGGTACGTTTTGACTTTTCTCTCGGTATAGTGGTACAGGTAGGCCATCATCTCGATGGTGGTGGAATAGGATAAATTTGCGTTTTATACCAATTTGTTCTAACTGTGCAACATCTAACACTGAAAGGATAATAGGGGGAGGAATTTGCATTTACTGTTCGTATTTTACTTCATTCTATACACGGAGCTGCATATAGTTGTACGTTTGCTGAATGTGATTTCAGCACTACAACGGCATAATGTGGATATCCACTGCTATTGCATCTCACACGGGTGAATCCGTGAAAGCCGCATAAACATATATATATATATATATATATATATATATATATATATATATATATATATATATATATATATATATATATATATATATATATATATATATATATACATAGAAAATCTTCACGACGTTTCGCCAACATCTCAGCTGGCATTTTGAAGTGATGCTTCCTCGAAAGCTGCTCTGCTTGAGAAGAGCCTGCTGGTGCTCTCTCTGCCTTATGACGCTTGCGCAGGTTATACCTAGGTTGTTCCTGGTTGGTTTATTTGCTTCCCCGAGTCTGGGCTTCTTCTCGGCTCGCTGTCCTTTTTCTGAGGTTTGTTATTTTTGGTTGTGTTTTCACTACCGTTTTCCATGTATTTGAGATGTTTTGTGCATCATCTCTCTTGTTAAAGTTGTGTTTTTTATTTCAAGAGCTTCTTTGATATCTCCTGGTGATCATAGAATAGAATAAAATAGCATAAAGCTAATGTGGTTTGCTTATTCTGTATATGCTATTTTTATGTTCTTGGACTCTAATAGAGATTCTTCTGTTTATTTGGCCGATGTATTCTTTTTCACAGTCTCTACATGGGATGCTGTACACTCCCTGGTTTTCGAATGATATTTTGTTTTTGGAATTGCGAAACAATTTGTTTATTGGTATTTGTGGCTTGTAAATTGTATATATGTGATGCTTCCTCAGAATTCTTCCAATTACGTCTGTTACTCCTTTTATATATGGCAGTGTGGTTTTTAGTTTGGATTTCTCATCTTTTTTCTCTGCTATTGCATTTGTGTTCTGTTTTATGTCCTTTTTGATATTGTGTTCTTTGTAGTTGTTTCGTTTTAGAGCTGTTGTGATGTTGTTGAGTTCTTCTTGGCGGTTCGTGGGTTTGGTTACTCGCAAAGATCTGGAGATCAGTGCGTTTGTGACTGATTATAACTATCATGGGTAGTGGTGAGATTCGGCGTTAAGGTATCTGTGAATGTGTGGGTTTTCTGTGGACCGTATAATCGACGATTAGGTCGCATTTTCTGGTGATTAGAAGGTCAAGGAAAGGTAGTTGCTTGTTGACATCGACCTCCAATATGAATTTTATGCGATGATGAATGCTGTTTAGTTCCTCAAAAAATATGTCTAGGTTCGATCTTCCGCGACCTGCTTCAAGACAACACCTACAAAAAAGAGAGTATCTGGTAATGATTATTAGAAACAATCCTAACGCAGTGAATGACAAAACAGACATAAGAAACCTCAGTAAAACATATTTTAACATTTTAAATTAAAAAGTTGTTTTTATATGTCCCCCGTAAGATAATAAAAAACTATAAAAAATATAAATACACACACACAAACACCGTCGGAAAAAGATTTATTTACATACTGAACGCAGTTATTCCTGGTTTTAATATAGAAATACGTGTTAAATTATTAAGTTTTGAATATTTTGATTGTACATAACTTTTAAAAATGTTACGATTTCTTGTGAACAATTTTTAATATTTATGCATTTATGTTTTGGGAATTGCTGTTGTTATAGGTAAGTTTCACAGTATTTTAATTTCATGTAAACTAACTGCTGACTGTTTGAAAATTGTTTGTAGAAAATACACTGATGAGGACCAATAATAAGGTCGAAACGTTGACGAAAAACAATAAAACATCTATGAGGAAATAAATTAATCTTTTATTCCCCTGACCAAACCGAAAACCCAAGAAAAAAAAAAGCAAAAAGAATATATCCAAATGGCGGTTTGAAGAAAATAAAAATAAAAAAATAATTTAAGTATATATATATATATATATATATATATATATATATATATATATATATATATTTTTGTATCTTAAACTTTTATATATACAATATTTTTCTGTAATATTTTCTTGGGTATAGGTTTTTTTATTTGAAAATAAAAAGACAATTTTTCTGACGTTTCGCTTTACATAGTGAGCTTCTTCAAAATTATGGCATATTTTCTTTCATCTACAAAATTACAAATTTTTTTTATAAACATATATCTCAGTAATTGTTTTACATACCTATTACATTTATATTTTTAAGTTAATATTTAAATTTATTAAAAATGAACAGATAACTCGAGCAGTTCCGTCTAGTCTCAGCGGTACCATGAATTGTTGTGATTTCGTATTTACTCAAGAATATCAGTCACTTTTAGGCTCGTCTATCAGGGTTTGAGGATGCAAGATCCAAATTCATGGCCTATTATTCTTCCTTCTTATATATAAGCAATTTGCTTTTATTCTTCGTCTCTTTGCCTGGTTTCAGTCTATTGCGAGGTTATCACTCCATCGTTTACGGGGTCTTCCAATACTCCTACGTCCTATTGGTGATTTGTCCCTCGTGATCTTTACTATTCTGTCATCGGTCATGCGGTTGATGTGTTCGTTCCATTCCCTTTTTCTTTGTAATACTCAGTCATTAATGTTATCGACTTTACACACTCTTCTTATATCCTCGCTCCGCTCCTATTCCGATCCATAAGTGTCCTACCAGCTATCCTGCGCATCATTCTCATCTCTGTTCTTTCCAGTATTTGTTTTGTTTTCAAGATTTCTGGTCTGGTTTCTGCAGTGTATGTTAGTATGGGTCTTATTGCTGTTTTATAAATTCTGGATTTAACTTCGATTTCTATACATTTATTGCTCCATATGGCACTGTTAAGACATGCGGCTGTTCTTGCTGCTTTCATGGCTTGTCTTTTCACCTCCGTTTCAACATCCCCGTATCCGGATATTTCTATTCCGAGATACTTAAACTTCATTTCCTGCTGCATAATTTTGTTGTCTATTTCTAGTTTGCATCTGAGTGGTGTTCTGGATGTAGTCATGGCTTTAGTTTTTGACGCTGATATACTCATGTTAAACTTTCTCGCTGTTATGTTAAATTGGTGCAGTAGTCTTTGCAAATCGTCTTCGCTTTCAGCTATTAACACTGCATCGTCGGCGTAGCACAGTATTTTCATTTCCCTGTCTCCCATTTTATATCCTTTCAATCTACGCACCTGCTTTATCAACTCGTCCATGATGATGTTAAATAGTATGGGGCTAAAAGAGTCACCTTGTCGGATGCCACTATTTACCTCTATTTTTTAAGTCAATTCACCGTTTATCGTAGCTTGAATTGTATTTGCCTGATATATATTTTCAATCGTTTTGATAATGTTTTGAGGTATTTGTCTGTCGTAAAGTAGCTGTGTTATATCCTCCAACTGTATACGATCGAGTGCCTTCTCTAGATCGATGAAACACATAAAGGCTGGACGACTACATTCAATTGACTATTCAGTTATTTGTCTTATAACAAATATGGCATCCGTGCATGACCTTTCCGACCGGAATCCCTGCTGTTCATCTGCTAAGGAAGTGTGTTCATTAATTTTGCTTGTAAGAATTTTTGTGGTTAGTTTTAACGAGGTGGAGAGAAGATTGATTCTTCTATAATTAGTCGGCACTTTTTTATCGCCTTTTTTGAATAGGAGTATTGTTGTGCTAGTCCTCCATTCATCGGGGATTCTGTGATGGTATATGATTTTATAGATGAGAATTGTCAGTTGTTCTGTCAGGCTCTCTCCTCCGTATTTCAGTAGTTCATTGGTAATTCCGTCAGGTCCCGCACTTTTCCTGTTTTTTAGTGTTTTTAAGGCTAGTTCTACGTCTTCCTTCTTTACAAGTATATCGTCGTTAATTATAATTTCGGGTGTGTTAGGTTTGATTTCTGTCTGTTGTTTCTTGTATAATTCCTTCAAGTAGTTCACCCAAGCTCCCTTCGGTATGCGGTTACTGCTAATTAACTCATATGTTTCCTTTCTTGGGTCTCTGATCAGTCTATTATATCGTTATAAAATAGGTAAGCAAAATTTGGAAGGAATCAGGCCTTTGAAAGTGAAAAATAATCGACTACAAGTTTCCAAATGTAAGAACAAACAAATTGAAGTGTTAAATTTAATAATCCTTTTTTTCTATTTTTAAACACAAAATCGCAGCTGTTTTTGTAACACTTGCAATTCATAACATACATTTTATTATTTAGATAGATACAAAAAGTAATTCTCTAGGTTTGCATTTTTAATTTAAAACGCCAAAACTTGAATTGCTAAACGAAAGCTTTATGAAACCTTAATACAATGAAACTCTTCGTATAACACTTAAAACTGTTTATTTAGTTAACTTTTCGCATGCCACAACTTTTCATTAAATTTAGATTTATAAACCGTTGAACGCCGTTAAAAACGTTCGGTTTATCTAAACAAAAGTTACAAACATTATTTACGCTCGGTATAGCACGTTTTTATTATATACAAAAAAAAATGTTTTTAATGAAACTTTTGAATTTTATCTTTCCTTATGGCATATATACGTGGGAGGCTTTATGATTAATTTAGTCATCTAAAAACTTGTCTTCTTTCATCAGGATAATATCTAAACATTTTTAAATGCTATTATGATACGTTATAAAAAATTATTCTTTTATATTGTTTATTAAAAGACGTACCTTTAACGTCAATGTAATTTTATGACTAGAATTTTAAAGTTACATAACAAATTTAAATTAATATTGATGGAAAAAAGACTAATCGCCGAAGTTACTATACAATATTCTTATTATTTTCTGGGCGAGCAAGAAAAATTTATATTAGCGATGGAACATGTTACAAGATTTTTTATTCCTTGTAAAGCTACCAAGCTTTAATCTCAAATAAGTTACCTCCACTATTAATTACTGTTAAGGCGAGGCGCGGATACAGAGGGGGGGGGCGATCCAAGAGCTTTGAGTTCAGGAAAATACACCCGATTTTGCCTCTTATACTATAGTTTATTCAAGAACTAGAGAGAGTAATAAGTCATTTTTTACCCTTTTTTTCTTCGCAAACTACCTGTGTTCTTTAGTCCGGTGTCTTCGGCAAAATCTATTAGACATATATTTTTCATAGGAATGGGTTAGAAATTTTATTATCAAAAATTCCGGTCTATAATCATGGACTATTTGGGTTGGATAACAATAGATATTTGAAAATGTGAAGTGTTAAAAAGGATTTTAATCCTTGTCATAGGCGTCGGAAGGAGGTATATTTTATCACTAAGTATTTATAGCATAAAATATTATTTCGTTAATAAACTTAAAATAAAAAGTTTTTATAATATTATTTTATTTCTTATGATTTCTTAATAATTCACATACATTACAAAATAATTTTGACACATTTAACACAAATCACAACTGTATTTTCATTATTTTTAATTTTGGCATAGAAACCGTTTTAGGCACATTCAGACTAAAACGTAGCCTTATTCTTTCAAAAGATTCTAATTTATAATTTAAATACTTACAAAATACTCATTGTCAAAAACATAATAAGTTAAAAATAAAAATATATAAAAAAATAAATTCGTCCATATAATACTAAAATTTTTTTGGGGCTATCGGTCATTTTATTATTAATTAAAGACATTTTTAGGACATATGACGTTTATTATTTTCTTAAACCATCTGCAGAATTACAATTAAACATTACAAAAGGATTCAAATGTAATTAATTATTACATGTTACAATTAAAATTGGACCTACTTATTTTTATTTCTATCGCACTGATATCTTAATTCAATTTAGTTTATTATATGCAAATTCGATAACCCCAAAAAATAAAATAAATGTGTTAATTCTACACACTTAAGAAAAAGACATAAATACAATAATAAGATAATAAAAAAATTACAGCTAATTAGAAATAAATATATATAAAATTAAAGAGTGGGACACACTAAAATAAAAATATATAAAAGAATAAAAAATATATGAACATTAAACAATAAAATATAACAAAAACAAAAATTAATATAATAAATTGTGTTTACACAGGTAAATATTACTGTTGCGTTTTCTAATCACGGGTGTTGTGATTAGAGTCGCGAATTAAAATTAAAATAAAAACTAAGGAATAAAATATGTTTCTTTGTAATTTGTAAAATACTTTTAAAGACACAACTTATAATTATGAGGTAACTCCTCTATGATTTCTTATTCTATGTTGATAATTTATAAAAAAGAAAATAGTAAAGAGCTATGAGTAAAGAACGATGTATACAGAGTAATAGAGAGCCCTTCAACCTCATGGATCCAATTTATACTTTTCTTGTCTCCAATCGGTCATAGGCGTACTTAACAAACTAACTTATATCTATTATATTAAAAACCATTGGTCAAACAATCTGGTTGTAAAGTCTACCTGATATGCGACAAAAGGGCGCCATGAATAAAGTTCTATAGTTTTTATAAAGAAAGGTTTTATGGTTTTATAGGTTTGGGACTTTCCCGTTAGGTTGTTTAACAAATGTATTTACTTAGACTATGCTTATCTAAGAATTTACTAACTATTGGCTTATAATTATGGCAGTGAACCATAAGCGTAACTTAAATATATTATAATTATATAGAAAAATAGTTGGGTTACAACATTACGTATCTAATTCGTAATCAAAGTCAGTGAAGTTATCTTCGCTCAAATTAATTATAATTGGTTCCTCTATCTCACCGATCATGAGATCGAGTTTCCACATTTTCTATTATTCTTTTATTATATAGATTTTTCCCAATTTTCCGCAATAACTTTATTCAAAAAAATCTTTCAAAAGTTCAGTTAAATTACTAATTTTGTAAGTTGTGTTATTTCTAGCAACTCTACCTTTTACTTGAGAGAGATATTTCCTTCTCCAACGGACGGTTTCCAGACGATCTATAAGAACAGATTTCCTATCTGGTTTTTTCCAGCAAAAATTAAATTCTCTGAGCAATTTTCAGAACTCAGTTCTTTTAATTTCAGGTAAATCGCGATCTTCATTGATTTTAGTTAGAATTTTGTCGACGGTTGGGATTTGCTTCTCATAATAAAATGTATGTACAACTCCTTTTATTGCAGTGTTCATCTCTTCTTTCAAAAAGGTTTTTCGTCTGCTTGTGATCGAATGTGGCTTGGGAGTACTAAAAATTTCAATCGTTCTTTTCTCCTTCAGTAATCGGTACATAGTAGATTTTCCAACTCCTGTCATATTGGAACACATGTCAACAGAGCTTTTAACATTATTATCTAGATATTGATATGTTAAGCCATCATAAACATTCATCGTAATAAGTTTTTCGTTGAGGAAAAAATGCCCTGGTTTAACGATTTTGGAACAAATATAGAGGTGGAAGCCATATCTTTTGGGTATCTCACTAATCTCAAATAATATATAAAAACAAGCGCAAACAAGATAAATCATTAAGGATACACTGTAAGGTGTTCGTTACTCACTGACAGAAATTAAATTGAACTATCAGAAATTTTATTGTTGCAGTAAATTTATGACAGCTTATAATATTTAAATATAATTAAATATAATTAGATTTACGACACTCCTCAGTTACCTGCGGTACTGAACCAGGTAAGTTGGATTTCGGTAGCAGTTTTATTACTTTCTCTAGTTCTTGAATAGAGTATATGAGTGTGTATGCTTGCGATCGCCCCCCCCCCCTCCCAAGAGTTCAGGAAAATAGAACCGATTATGCCTTTTATATTAGGAATGTGCATGTTTCTGGCACTCCCCCCCCCCTCCCTTTTGACAATTTGCTTTTCTTGTGAAGGCCATAAATACACGAAAAATGCCTCAACAGCGTTAAAAAAAATACACACAAAATGAAAAACGTACCTTCGATTATAACAATACTATAATTAAAAACAAAGATATGAATTATCAAAAATTGTGGATAAAGATAATGATAGAAATTAAAAAAGATAAAAACACTGTTAACGACAGAACGAATATAGGAAATTTGAGCCACATTTACACCAGCCCAATATAAAGAAAAATATTAAGTATTCGATCCTATTAATAGATCAAAAATTGAATATCCTCTTAAACATAAAATTAAATGTATGCTTTCTTTCAGTTTTTTTTGGTCCATTGGTAAAATATAAAAAATTAAAACACACTCGGGTTCCATGTATCCTAAGTACCTAAATGTAAAAATTTCATTTCATTATTAATAAATAAACAAAATGTCAAGGTATGTACTGGTAAGATTAAATATTTTTTTAGAAATTTGACTAGTTTTTTAAAGTGTTGTTTGTTTTTTTTAAATTGTAAATCTGTTTGTGTTTGAACATTTTTAATTATATAAAAAATATCTTAAGGAAGAACAATAAACAAATAAAAAACAAAAAATTTTTGAAGATGCCTTAAATAAATAGCGAAACCTCAAATTGTTTTTGATTTTTTGTTCAATAAAAAACCTAAACCCAAGAAAAGACAAAATAAAAAGAAAATGATATAATCTATATTTCAGAAATTGGGAATATATATATATATATATATATATATATATATATATATATATATATATATATATATATATGGTTTTGATATCACATTCTCCACAAATAATAAATAAGTTTAAATAATTTTCGTTTATGTAATTTACGCGCCCCGGCATGATTATTAACAATCTTTAAATGGTGACAGCTTCATACATACATTTCATTAGTATTTGATCGTTTTTCAGTACCGTCATGAGTAAAACGTTATAGTAAACTAAGATTATAACTGAACTAAAAATCCGCGGCAAACTCGCCATATAAAAATAATAAATTGGAAATATTTCGAAAACTAAAAATTTTCGGCATAGACAACCTTACACAAAGTTACCCTCATTTTCAACGCTAAATAAGGCAAAATTACAAAATTTGGGGTTTCTTTCTATTTGAATCAATTAACTTTTGACGATTTTTTCAATTAAATTTTTAATCTTATTTTTTGAACATCCTGTAGTATTGGTTACCAAAATATTATAAAAATCTAATAAAGCAGACCATTTCCAACGAGGAATCGAATTCAAATAAAAAAAGTTTCCTTATAGGAAAAATTGATAATAATTTTAGGGCCTGCAAACGTAATTTTTGACATAAAAACTTAAATATGTCAAAAACGCTTAGATTTAGGTATAGGATATAATACACACAATGTGCCTGAAATCTTACGCAGAATGCAATAATGCAATAATATATAAGGCATTCTACTTAAAATAAGCAAGTCGGCACTTACTTCCGGTATAACAGCAAATGCCACCGTCTTGAAACCATTTTGATCGGATTACCCCCATCGACGTTGATATACTATCAAATTTTCAAAACTTTCCTGTATATAGTTTTCCATATACAGATCGAATTGTTCCCCTATAGGACACCCTGTATTGAGATTAACGACATTTATATATATATATATATATATATATATATATATATATATATATATATATATATATATATATATATATATATACAGGGTGTCCAAGATAAGGATCCTAAGCATGGGGATCTCAGTACCTGTTGGAGTTACAGCTTAGGTTAAATTAGAAAAAAGTTGCGTACTTTGAAGCGTATTTACATGCCGTTGAGAAACTTTAAAAATTTTCATGGCCAGCTGAGATATTGGGGAAAAACGAAAATTTGATGAAATAGATTTGATTTTTTTGTGACTTTATTTTAAAAGATATTAAAAAACTAATAAAACTTTTTCATTATCAGTTTTTAGGTACTACGTGATGGAGTTTTTAAATTTTATATCCGACGTTTCGTTTTCGAGAAACCATCATCAACTTTATTTTTTTATAAGGGCCAAAAAAAAAGTATACCCTGTATCTGATTCCCTTTTTTATTACAAATTCAACGATGTATCACATGTCACATTTTTTTTGTTAGATAAAAGAATAAATGCGATTTTTCTATTTTTTTAAACATATTTTTAAGTAGGCTTTGCAAACAAATAATGCTTTGACACTTTGACGTAAATACCTGTTATGAGTTATTGATCTCACATATTAGTTAATATCTATTTACAGAGCAATAAAGCTGAATGGAGCATAGTACTACTTAGAAACAAGAAAATTTAATCTACCATAAATTTAACCATAAGATAATCATTATTTTAATGATATACAAAGAATGATAAATTATTTAAAAATAACTAAAACAACAAATAAATTAACAATTTTTTTTATTCAATTTAAAGCAGGTGTTCAAACAGATTTCCGTTATTTTCCAGACATAAATATGATCTTCTTATGGTAGAATTTAAAACATCACGCAACATGTCAGGTGTAATACTGTTGAATGCATTAGTTACACATTCTCGTAACTGCTGCTCAGTCTCAAAAGAATGACGGTATATTTGGCTTTTAAGAAACCCCCAAAGAAAGAAGTCCATAGGGGTTAAGTCCGGAGATCGCGCTGGCCAAGGCACTTCACTGGAGGTTCCAATCCACTTTCCAGGAAATCGCTGCGTAAGATACTCGCGAACCTGCCTAGAATTATGTGCAGGAGCACCGTCTTGTTGAAACCAACAGGTATTAACCTGTGCCAGAGGTAAATCCTCCAAGCAGTCTTCTAAATTATTTTGTAATAATTGAAGGTATCGTTCTCCAGTTAACGAACTATGGTAGATAAATGGACCTAGTATTTTGGTACCGAAAATTCCACACCACATATTAAACCCAAAACGCTCCTGATGTCTTGAAATTTTTTGAACACGCGGATTCTGTTGCGCCCAGTAACGAGTATTCCGGCGGTTAAAGACACCATTATTAGTGACTAGACTTTCGTCAGACCATATTATTTTTGCAGGGAAATTGATATCATCTTCACATGCGCGTGTATACCACTCACAGAAATGCCGGCGTCGTTCAAGATCCCTTGGTTTAAGTGCTTGGCAAATCCTAAATTTATAGGGGTGATATCTATTTTTACGCAAAATAAATTGAGCAGTGGATTTGGCTACTCCTATATTTTTTTCAATTTGCCTGCAAGAGATGTCAGGGTTCTCAACAACTGCTTGTAATACGTTATTTTGGGTTTCTTCGGAAGAATCCTTTTTTCGGGATGAAACTGGCTTTTTAAATGATCCATATTGTTTTAAATTTCGCGCCAACTGTAAGAAAATGGACTTACATGGTTGCTTTCTATATACATTGCTGCAGTATTTATACTATTCTTCTGGCACAAAATGTAGCAGGTCAGCATGTCAAACTTTTCTTCATGACTATAATGGCCACCCGGCATATTCGACGATAATAACACAATAATAATTATTCAACAATAAACAATAACAACAGTAACAACAACGACAAGAACTCTACAAACAACTTAATAACTCTAAATCAACTTAACAATTATTATTTTATCTTACCATAAACATTAAATTAAGTCATATGTGACAGAATAACAGGTATTTACGTCAAAGTGTCAAAGCATTATTTGTTTGCAAAGCCTACTTAAAAATATGTTTAAAAAAATAGAAAAATCGCATTTTTTTTTGTCTAACAAAAAAAATATGACATGTGATACATCGTTGAATTTGTAATAAAAAATGGAATCAGATACAGGGTATACTTTTTTTTTGGGCCATCTAAAAAAATAAAGTTGATGATGGTTTCTCGAAAACGAAACGTCGGATATAAAATTTAAAAACTCCATCACGTAGTACCTAAAAACTGCTAATGAAAAAGTTTTATTAGTTTTTTAATATCTTTTAAAATAAAGTCACAAAAAATAAAATCTATTTCGTCAAATTTTCGTTTTTCTCCAATATCTCAGCTGGCCATGAAAATTTTTAAAGTTTCTCAACGGCATGTAAATACGCGTCAAAGTACGCAACTTTTTTCTAATTTAACCTAAGCTGTAACTCCAACAGGTACTGAGATCCCCATGCTTAGGATCCTTATCTTGGACACCCTGTATATATAGATAGATATCTTCTGTCTTATTTATTCATATACATACTATTTCAAAATACAAAGGCTTGTCATTTAAACCTCCCATTTTGCTGATCACTGCATAAAAAGTGTCCTTTTTAATCACGCAGTATTCCCAGGGGAAGATCGATGTACAGCCGTGTGGGTGAAAAGCGATAAAACCACGTTTTCAACAAAAACGTGAAAAAAACCATCGTGTTAAGAAAATCCAGACCCAAGAGACACTGCTTTATGTTTTCAGCCAGGCTTAGATATTAAATAAATCCTAAAAAAAAGCAGGTTTAGCGGTCCCAAATGAAATTAACTTATGCTCTTTACAGCCATAAAAGGGCACATTTTTTATTTTAAATACACATTCTAAGAAGTTAAAAATATCCTTAGTAATTGTATAGTGCGATACACTTAAGAAAGAAGCATAACATATTATATCCACCCACCGATCGCCTCGGCTTCGCACGGAAGTTGTTGTTATATTACTATTTAGCCCACAAATTATAAACCTAAACCTTCCTCGTGAAACTCTCTACCTATTAGTGAAAACAGGAAGTAAATTCGTTTAGAGAGACGCGACAAGGAACTTCGTATAATATGTATTAATACATTATTATATTAACTAGGATATTATTACGTTAGGAACAAAATTGATCCTATCCAAAATATACCAGTTAAAAAACCAACAATTATTCAGATTTCATATGGGGCCAAGTTTATTACATACTTGTCATTAAATCTGGTTCTCACTGACAGCACACAATATTACTCCAGTCTTCCTATTGAATTTGTAGGGATTTCATGTAAAAATTTATTGCAGATATCTGAAAGTTTCAAGTCGTAGGGAACACCCAGTAGATAATAAATACGTAAAAAAGTACAGCTGGATCAGCCCTGTTTTTTTATAAACAATATCCAAAGTCGGAAAATTCGATTTTCTGTCCGAAGAATTTTCCGGTTACATTTTAGAGAAAACTTGTCCAAATGAAAGTTGTGGGTATTGAAAAGACCTTTAATTTCGTTTTTTATACGTCAAAATCGACAAATAATTTATCGAGATAATGGCTAAAAACCACCTTTTGTGCGCTATTTTATGAATGTTAATAACTTTTGCAAGAAATGCCGGAAGTGATGAATAACCCCTAGATGATAAGGCCATTATGTGCCTTTATAACTGTACGTAAGCTGGATCAAATCGGTTTGGTAGTTTATGAATAATCTTAATTGTTTATCCCCGACACTGAATGTTCAAACAATTGTCCCTGCCCTGAGGATGATTCTACAGATATTTGCAAAAGCGGAGTGGATTCTTTGAAGTTCAAACTACAAGCAAAGATGAAAAAACAATGGATTTTAAAAAAAAATGTTGTTAAAATAACCGTTTAAAGAAGGGGTACTTTTTTACTTATAAACAATTGGAATAACTTTTGCAAGAAAAGCCGGAAATGATGAATAACCCCTTGATGATAAGGCCATTATGCGGGCTCCAATTTGAAGTTTGAATTTCAAAAGCACATCGTGAGAAAGCCGAGCTTCCTCCACCACTCGCTACAACGCACTTCCAAAAGTACCTTCACTTCGAAGGGCTATAACTTTACCAACGATGCATGAATTTCATACTTATCAATTGCATCATAAAATATAGGTCTTCGTTTAAAATCAGTGAAAATTTCGATTCTTAATGTTTATAAACAAAAGAGATATGCATTTTAAATATATATATATATATATATATATATATATATATATATATATATATATATATATATATATATATTTTTTTTTTTTTTTTGAACTATATCCGTTCGGTCGTTAACAGTGTTTTTATCTTTTTTAGTTTTTATGATTTCCTTTATCTGCAATTTTTGATAATTCATATCTTTGTTTTTGATTATGGTACTGTTATAATCGAAGGTATGTTTTTCATCCTGTGTGTGTTTGTTTAACGCTATTGAGGCGTTTTTTGTATATTTATGGCCACTCAATCTGTTCTTTAGCAATTGGCTTGTCATGCCTATACATTTTTTGGGAAAATTTGAGGAAGGATCGAATATATTACATTTGACTTATTCATGAGAGGAGTTTTACTTTTTAAATTAATAAATAGTGTATTTAATTTATTATGAGACCTGTGACATACGATAATATCATGCTTTTTAGCCGACTTCTAAAAGAAGGAGGTTCTCAATTCGTCGACTATGTATTTTTTTTTATGTATGTACACCGATTACTCCGGAGCGGCTGCACCGATTTGAATGAAATTTTTTACGTTATGTAAAGGAAGTTGCTGCGGTGGTCCCATATTTTTTTAGATGAAATTGGTGCAGTAAAATCCAAGATGGCGCTTACAATATGGCGGCCAAAAAAATTAATTTTGTTCGATTTTCTCCAAAATTGACATGGAGGAATTTTCGGGGTTGTACCCAACGAATCTGAAATTATTTTTCAAAAATTCAAAATGGCGGATCCAATATGGCGGACAAAAAAATTTAATTTAGTCCGATTTTCTCCAAAATTGGTATGGGGGAGTTTTCCAGGTGCCACATAACGAATCTAATATTATTTTTAAAAAATTCAATATGGCGGACAAAAAAATCAATTTTGTCTGATTTTTACCAAAATTGGTACAAGGGAATTTTCGGGGTTGCATATAACGATTCTAAAATAATTTTTAAAAAATTCAATATGGCGGATCCAATATGTCGAACGAAAAAATCAATTTTGTCCGATTTTCTCCAAAATTGGTACAGGGGAGTTTTCGGGGTCGCATATGACGAATCTAAAATAATTTTTAAAAAATTCAATATGGCGGATCTAATATGGCCGACAAAAAAAATAATTTTGTCCGATTTTCTCCAAAATTGGTACGAGGGAGTTTTCAGGGTTGCATATGACGAATCTAAAATAATTTTTAAAAAATTCAATTTGGCGGATCCAATATGGCCGACAAAAAAAATCTTTTTTTTCCGATTTTCTCCAAAATTGGTACGGGGGAGTTTTCCAAGTCGCATATGACGAACCTAATATAATTTTAAAAAAATTCAATATGGCGGATCCAATATGGCGGACGAAAAAAATCAATTTTGTCCGATAATCTCCAAAATTGGTATGGGGAAGTTTTCGGGACCTCACATACAGAATCAGAAATTATTTGAAAAAAATTCAAGTTGGCGGATTCAATATGGCGAACAAAAAAAAAATCAATTTTGTCCGATTTTCACCAAAATTGATACGGGAGAGTTTTCGGGGTCACACATGACGAATCTAAAATTATTTTAAAAAAATTTAATATGGCGTATCTAATATGGTGGATAAAAAATTAATTTATTTTCTTTAAATATCGATATTGGAAGGTGTTGGGGCCTATATTACCAATCTAAAATTAATTTGAAATTTAAGATAGTTGATTTTCTATGACAGACTAAATATTCGTTTGACCCAATTTGATTGGTATTTGGAAAACTCTAAGAACTAAAGAATTTTTAGTAGTTCATTTTTACAACTTTGGATAAAATTTGGACTTTTTGCCACTTTGGAGTCATTGCGAAGTACACTAATTTCGATTAGTTCTTAGTTCAAATAATTTATAAATATTATAATGAATTCTAAAACTAAAAATAGAAAAATAAAATTTTTATAAAAAAATTGAACCGACTTCTAAAAGTGCGCTAAAAATTAAAAAATAACCATAAATTTTTATATGAAATTGAACTTTTTGAAGTCGGCGCCAAATTATTTGTAAATGAAACACATAACTACTAATATATACAAATTATGGTAAGAAAGCAATTACAAAAAAAGTATTTTAAATCTGTTTATGCAAATCACATTGTGTCAAGTATTAGTTTAGCGCCGACTTCAAAAAGTTCAATTTCATATAAAAATTTATGGTTATTTTTCAATTTTTAGCGCACTTTTAGAAGTCGGTTCAATTTTTTTATAAAAATTTTATTTAAAATGTGTTTTATTTTTTCTGATAGTTCACTAGTGTAAGTTAATGCTACCTATTTTTGCTGTTTATGGTCTATGTTTTTCGTTTTTACGTTATTGTAAAACTTATATGTTCGTTTATTAATTATTTCGGTGACAGTCTTTTCATTGAAATTATTATTTATTAGTGTATTTTTCACTTTTTTCATTATTCTTGGTTGGAATTCTAGAGAAGTTAAAGAAATGGCACGATCAGACAGACCGATTATAATACTATTTTTTTGAGTTTTTGAGTAATTTGAGAAACAGTCTAGATATCTACCCGATCAAGTTGGTTTGGTGTACCATTTAGTTAAAATTTTATTTTTTCTGCGTATAAGTGTCATGTCTAGAAAATTTATCTTATTATTTAAAGAAAAATATTAAGTATTCGATCCTGTTAATAAACATCAAAAATTGAATATCCTCTTAAACATAAAATTAGATGTATGCGTTCTTTAGGTTTTTTTTGGTCCATTGTTAAAATATAAAACATAAAACACACTCACATTCTATGTATCCTAAGTACCTAAACAGACGATGTTAAAATTTCATTTCATTATTAGTAAATAAACAAAATGTTAAGGTATGGACTGTGTAAAATTAAATACTTTTTTAGAAATTTGAATAGTTTTTTAAAGTGTTTGTTTGTTTTTTAAATTTGTTAATATGTTTGTGTATGAATGTTTTTGATTATATAACAAATATTTTTAGAACGATCAATGATTAAAAAAAAATTTGAAGATGTATTAAAGGCCGGAACGTCAAATTGTTTTTGATTTTTTGTTAAATGAAGAACCTAAACCCAAGAAATGACAAAATAAAAGAAAATGATATATACATATATATATATATATATATATATATATATATATATATATATATATATATGTATGTATGTATGTATGTATGTGCACTAGTGTTTTTCCGGTTATCAATCCGTTCATCAACAGAAAAATCTTCACAACGTTTCGCCAACATCTCAGCTGGCATTTTCAAGTTTGACGCTTGTGCAGGTTATACCTTGATCCTGCCTGGTTAGTTTCCTTACATCCCTGGATCTGGACTTTCTTTCGACTCGCTATCCTGTTTCTCTGGTGTATTGGTTTTAATTGGGTTTTTATTAGGTTTTTCCGTATATTTGAAAGGGTTTGTACATCATCTCTCTTGTTAAGGTTTTTTTCTGTTTTCTATTTCTAGAGCTTCTCTGATTGTGCGCGTTCTAAATATTATGAATGTGATCTGTTTGATTTCCTGGAAATTTATAATGATGGTTTGTTTAATTTTTATGCTATTTTTATGTTCTTGGATTCTGGTAGAGATTCTTCTGTTTGTTTGGCCGATGTATGCTTTTTCACAGTCTCTACACGAGATACTGTACACTCCCTGGTTTTCCAATGGTATTTTGTTTTTGGAATTGCCCAATAATTTGTGTATTGTTGCTTGTGGCTTGTAAATTGTGTATTTGTCATGTTTCCTCAGAATTATTCCAATTGCGTCGTCTGTTACACCTTTTATGTATGGCAGTGTGGCTTTTGATTTGGATTTGTCATCTTCATTTTTTCCCTGCTATTGTATTTGTGTTCTGTTTTATGGCTTTTTAAATATTGTGTTCTTTGTAGTTATTTTGTTTTAGAACTGTTCTGATGTTGTGGAGTTCTTCTTGGGGTGCGTGGGTTTGGTTAGTCGCAAGGATCTGGAAATCAATGTGTTTCGGCGTTCTTCCAATTGGAAGAATTCTGAGGAAGCATGACATATGCACAATTTACGAGCCACAAACAACAATACAATTATTGGATAATCCCAAAGATAAAATACCATTGGAAAACTAGAGAGTACACAACATCCCATGTAGAGATTGTGAAAAAGAATACATCGGCCAAACAAACAAAAGAAGTGTAAATCAGAAGAATTCCGATCAGTGAAACATTGTCTAAATTCTTCTCTTTAAAAATGAATTCACGTTGAGAAGGGAAATAAGATGCAATTAAAATTATTGGTGAAGTTTACAGTGTATATGTCAGATGAGACCTAACAATACCAGGATTGTCAGTTTCCGAAATATAAATGGCTTCCCTCGAAATAACGCACTGTAACTAATCGTTCAAAAACACTCGAAATTTCGATTGTATAAAGACCCTTAATACGAAACAAAATGACATTCCAATAACAATAAAATTTTGCAATACTCTAAAGTGAAAGTTTTATACTTCTTACTCTCCCATAAAATTAAATTTTCTTGGTGTCAGGATAACAATAAAAAAGGATTTAAGAGGATTCAGTGTCCCCAAATGGAATCAAATGATGCTCTTTACTGCTACAAATAGAAGATATTTCTGGACTGAAAAGTGTTTCAAACTAGTATCCTTTGGGATTTTAAAGTTTTTGTGTTAAAACGTACTATAAGAGTCGTGTTTCTGTATTTTTGGAGTGAAATTATTAGTATCATGATATACAAAAGTAATTTTGTCCGAGCTATTGAATAATACGTGTATTATTTATATATTTTTTGAAGCAATTTAAAACGAACTAGTTAATCAGTCAAAATAGATGTAAAAATTAACATAGAGCTGAAAATTGAATAATACACTGTAAGAAATAAAATAGCAAATGTCCCCACCGATCCTACGTCTACAAAAAAATATGAAAAGTCAAAAATATCCGTTTTTTGCATTTTTCTTGTAAATGGCAAATGTTATCGTATAAATAGATCAGACAAAAGTTGTAAATTATGCAATTCCCTGAAAAAATTGTTCTTATCGTTTATTTTAACGCCAATAGGTAATAGTGTGTGTTAAGTGCTAAGTTTTAAATGATTTTTTTTTGATAAGAGAAATGATTTTAACTTGATTTTCATTATAATATATCAAGCTTTACGCTACAGCTATATAATTAAAAAATTTTATTATTACAATGATTTCAAGCCAAATGGCTTCGCACTCCCTTCAGGGAATATTGATACGTACCAGGTATACAAAGATACCAAAAGTATGAAGCTCTGTGGGAACCCTTTCCATGTTATCGGGTCCTAGGTGACGTGGTCCACTATATTTTATACGAACTTTCGGACAGTTCGCGTGGTTACAAGGAGAATGATTGATGTTCTGCAGAAAGTTCTTTGGTACCACTCCAGTTCTTGATAGTATTATGGGAATCGTTTGAACGCTGTTCATTGCCCGTTGTCTTCAGATTTGCACGTCCAGATCTATGTATTTGGCGATCTCTTCGTTATATTTTGGCCTTAGGTTGTTGTTGTTAGGTATAGCAATGTCGATGAGTGTGGTTAGCCTAGAAATTTTATCTGTTAGGATATTGTCTGGTCTATTACGAGCAACTGTTTGATCCGTCAGAACCGTTCGGTCCCAACATAACTTGAAGTGGTTGTTCTCAGGAATAGGCTCCGGATTGTATTTTTAATAAGGCACTTTTCCTACCTGCAATAGGTTTAACTTATATGCTAACTCTTGGTGGAGTATCTTAGCGGCTGAGTCGTGTCTTTCCTTATATTCGGTTGTGGCAAAGGCTTGGGATCCTTCAGTTATGTGCTGAATTGTCTCTGATGTTCGGTCATTTTCTATTGAAGGAGCTCTGATGATGAACTTCCTATATTTCTGCATCGGAGTAACTTGGTCTTGGATAGCTAACAAGAAGCTCTCCATTTCTGGAAATATCTGTCCTGAAATCAACCAGTAGTTCGACACTAAGTTGTCGACATTGTCCTGATTGACCTCACTTCAATGCCGTCCATGAAGTGGCTTCTGTAGCCAGGTTTGTAACTTCTCTTGGTCTGTTTGACGGTGAGAAGCAATATCCTTTTCCCTCAGCTGTAGCGGCATTAAATCGTCTACCTTGCATGTAGTGTGGAAGAGTCCAGCTGATTTCTGGTAGAAACCATCAGTTTAAGATCATCCATGAATAGAAGATGGTTCACTCTTACTACCTCTTCGTTGTTATTTCTAATATCAAAGCCGTATCTGGTGGAGTTCAAACGGCGTGATAGTGGGTTCATTGCCAGGCAGAACCACAATGGGCTAAGTGAATCGCCCTGAAATATTCCTCTTTGTATCGAAATTGTATTAGTTTCAATAGTGTCGCTGGATGGCACTTGAAATGGGATCTTAGTTTTCCAGATAGACATGATGCGTTCTAAAAAGGAAAAAAAATGATTATTGACCCTATAGTCCTCAATATAGTTTTGAGCCACTCACGTGGCACTGAGTCGAAGGCCTTCTTATAATCCACGTAGGCAGCAAAGAGGTTTCTTCGGTTGGCACAGGCCTGGTTACATATGACAGAGTCAACAATCAGTTGTTCCCTGCATCCCATTGCTCCCCTCGTGCAGCCTTTATATTGAGTTGCAATGATGTTATTTTGCTCACAATGTGCATAGATGCGTTGGGTCAGGCAGGAGGTGATCACGTTATACAGTATGGGAACGCAGGTGATTGGCCTATACTCAGCTGGGTCATGTGTGTTGTGTTGGTCCTTTGGCAAGAGGTACTTAATACCATCGATCAAGAACAATGGCATTTTTGCTGGGTTAAGAAAAACATCATTAATAAGATTAGCCAGTTTATGGTGCATACACCAGAACCTTTTGAGCCAGTAGTTCTGTATTTCGTCGAGACCTGGAGCTTTCCAGTTACGGGAATCCTTGATTATTCTTGAAATTTTCTCGGTGGTAAATGGCTCAGACTGCAACTGGTTGTAGTTTCGGTAGAATTGGTGTTATTATTACTATTTATTTACAAGTTTTATTTGACCTACTGCTCACTTGTCTATATCTGTCTTGTGTATTGGCTTATCTACAGGAGTAAAGTTAAACGCTGGTTTCTAACATCATTAAAGTTTGCTGCCTTTAGCCTAGCTGCTAATGCAGTGGCGCCCTGAATAACCCACCCCTATTCTCTAGCTTGGTATTTTTATTTGCTGGCGCAGCTACAACCTTCAACTGAACCCTGGTCATTTTTATTAGTTATTTACTGAATTTATTCTCACTTAATTGTAAGGTTTTGGCTTGAAATACCAGCGTAGCAAGACACTACCTCATAACTGGAATGATGAGTCGTAGGAAAAAAGTATAGGGATAATTTTTCTGGAGAATTATGTGTTCCACAACTTTTATCTGGCCTATTTTTACTATATCACTTACTGTTTACAAAAAAAAAAAGCGAAAAACAGTTGTTTTTGACCTATGCCGTGAATAAAATTTTTGACAGACCTGGAATCGATAGGAACTTTTAATATTTTATTTGTAACAGTATATTAAGACATATACCAATTTTCAACTCTTTGATTTTTTTTGACTATTTTGACTGGACTTTTCAAATTAATAACTCTAAAAGAGTCATGAAGACTCGACCTATAAACATAAATTAAATTTAAAAAATCACTTAATGGGTGACGAAGTCAAATATCATCTTAATCACATTTTATGCTTGTACTAAATCCGAAAAGGAGCTTAGTGAAAAACACTTTATCATACTGGCAAAAAAATGTTTTTTTCGTACCTGAAAAGAGCTTTACTTGTGAATCCATTTGGGAACGCTAAATCCATTTTTATTGAAAGTGACACTGAACTCCGCGACAAATTCAGTTTTTAGCAGGGCAAAGATATAAAGTTGTGCCTCTTGGGCGTGAAAGTTTTTTATTTAACCAAATGGATCTTTCATATTGTTGTTGACAATGAGGTGTCATCGTATTTTTATCGAAAAAGTTTTTTTATGACGACGTCTAAATTTCTTTGTGGTCTTGAAGAAAGAGACGGATTAGGGCATACTTAAACCCAGCCAGTCTGTATTTATGGATATATATATATATATATATATATATATATATATATATATATATATATATATATATATATATATATATATATATATATATGTTTATGCAGCTTTCACGGATTCCTCCGTGTGAGATGCAATAGCAGTGGATATATCCACATTATGCCGTTGTAGTGCCGAAATCACATTCAGCAAACGTACAACTATATCCAGCTCCGCTTATGAATGAAGTAAAATGCGAACAATAAATGCAAACTTCTCTCCATCATATCCTTTTTGTGTTAGAGGTTGCACAGTTAGAATAAATTGTTATAAAACACCATTTATCCTATTCCATCACTATCGAGATGGTGGCCTACCTGTACCACCATACCGAGAAGAAAGTCAAAGCTTACCCTACCCGCCACAGTAATACGGCAAAGGTATATGTTTCGTCTCTCACTAGACTCATCAGGGTACCGACATGCACCTGTCTGTGCAAAGGACAGATCGGAAGGAAGTATACAGATCGGAAGGAAGTATGCAACACCGAACGCAACTTCGCCGACCTCTCGCCGGATGGTATATATATGTTTATACGGCTTCCACGGATTCTTCCTTGTGAGATGCATTAGCAGTGGTTATATCCACATTATGCTGTTTTAGTGCTGAAATTACATTCAGCAAAACGTACAACTGTATGCACCTTTGTATGTAAATAAAGTAAAATGCGAAACAGTAAATGCGAACAAGATAAATTGTGTTTTATAACAATTTATTCTAACGGTGCAACCTCTAACACAGAAAGGATATGATAGAGAGAAGTTTGCATTTACTGTTTCGTATTTTACTTCATTTACATGCGGAGTTGCATACAGTTGTACCTTTTCCTGAATGTGATTTCAGCACACAACAGCATAATGTGGATATAACCACTGCTAATGCATCTCACACGGAGGAATCCGTGAAAGCCGTATAATCATATATACACCATCCGGCGAGAGGTCGGCGAAGTTGCGTTCAGTTTTGCATACTTCCTTCCGATCTTTCCTTTGCACTGCCAAGTGCATGTCGGTACCCTGATGAGTCTAGTGAGAGACGAAACATGGACCTCTACCGTATCACTGTGGCGGGAAGGGTACGCTTTGACTTTCTTCTCGGTATGGTGGTACAGGTAGGCCACCATCTCGATGGTAATGGAACAGAATAGGATTCTTGTATCCGATGAATGAAGTACCGGACCAGATGGCATAAAGGAAGGATTTCCTAACTGACGTTATGAATCTCATCAGGCATTGTTTTAAGAATGCATATTTCTTATTTGATGGATAATACGTACATATAAATGACGCTGCCATGGACTCATCACTATCTTCAGCTGATGAAAACCTATTCATGATCCATTTCGATACCAAAGATATTGATGAATACAACCTCAAACCCAAACTCTGGTGTCGCTGTGTGGATTTGTGATATGGCCTCATAGCAAACAACAGCTCAACTACTTCCATCATTTTCTTAGTTTTATTCACCTAAAGATACATTTCACTCTGGAACTTGAGGGAAACAATCATTCCCCATTTTTAGACGCCCTTGTTACCAAGACGATGGATAGACACCTGCAACATAGAGTATATAGAAAATTAATCCACATGGACAGATAATATCAAGATCCCTTCTAAGCGCCAATCAAGGAAAAGAAAAGGAATTGTCACCCATATAAAGAGCATTTAAATTGCAACAAAAATCCATGCAAAAAATAAACCACCGACCGAAAATAGATAAATCACCATACCTCCCTACATAAAAGAGATAACAAATAAATTGCTCCTGAAACGTTACATACCTATAGCGTATAAACCACACAAAACAATTACCTTATCTCTAAGAATCCCAAAAAAAAAATTGATCTAGAAATCAAGGCGTATATAAAATCGCATGTCACACCTGCAGTAAAACATATACAAACCAGATCAACAGAAGAATATTGTCAAGGTTAACAGAACACAAACTCTGCATAAGAAACAAACAGGCAACATCAGCTCAAGAGAGAATACACAATTAAATCAATTTTGACAAGTGCCAGCAGGATTCCTCCTTGTGAGATGCAATAGCAGTGGATATATCCACATTATGCCGTTGTAGTGCTGAAATCACATTCGGCAAACGTATAACTATATGCAACTCCGTGTATGAATGAAGTAAAATGCGAACAGTAAATACAAACTTCGTTCCAATCATATCCCTTCTATGTTAGAGGTTGCACAGTTTGAACAAATCGCTACAGAACACAATTTATCCTATTCCACCACCATCGAGATGATGGCCTACATATGCCACCATATCGAGAAGAAAGTCAAAACTTACCCTCCCCGTTAGATATATATATATATATATTTATTTTCTTGATTCTTGAACCATAGATTATATCATTTTTCCTTTATTTTGTCTTTTCTTGGGTTTAGGTTCTATATTCAACAAAAAATGCAAACAACTGACGTTTCGCCCTTTATTTAAGGCATTTTCAAAATTTTTTCTTCCTAAAAATATTTTTATATAATTAAAACACCCACATAAGAAACACATCTACAATTTCAAAAAACAAACAAGACACTTCAAAAACAGTATTTAAATTTTTAAAATTTTAAAAAATATTTAATTTTACCGGTACACACCTTGACATTTTGTTACTCTATTACCAAATAAAATTCAAAACTTTACATCGTCTACTGAGGATACATGGAATGCGAATGTGTTTTATTTTTTTTTTTATATTTTTTATATTTTACAATGAAAAAAAAAAACAAATAAGGTATACGTTTAGTTTTATGTTTAAGAGGATATTCAATTTTTGATTCTTATTTGACAGGATCGAAAACTTAATATTTTTGTTTAAATTAGGCTTGTGTAAATGTGGCTCAAATTTCCCATATCCGTTCTGTCGTTAACAGTATTTTCATCTTTTTTAATTCCAATCATTTCCTTTATCTGTAATTTTTGGTAATTCATATATTTGTTTTTTATTATGGTACTGTTATAATCAAATGTGGGTGTTTTTTAGGAAGAAAAAATTTTGAAAATGCGTTAAATAAAGGGCGAAACGTCAGTTGTGTGTGCATTTTATCTTAGTTCTTCATTTTATACCAAAAAAGTATTCCAATTTTAAAAGTAATTTACCCTTAACACATCCTTTAAAAGTATTTTATTTTCAATTTCATTTAAACAGAAGCGATGGAAATAAGACTATTTACCTAAGTGATTTTGTGTACAATATTTTCCCTAATTCCTAAGGAGCTTTCGTAGAAAACCTTCTGCTACAATGTGATTAGGACCATTGTCATTAAAACAGCTAACAAACGGCAAATTCACTGTCTACTACAAAGCTTAAAATCTGACAGCTTTAGAAATACTGTAACAACGGCAGGCATGTTAATTTCCATTGGATTCCAGGCGCATTTATTGTTAACACGTTTAATAAAAATAGGATGGTTTAAAATGTTAGCGATGGACAGAAAGTGGTATATTTTCTACAAAAATGCACATAAAATCAAATTTTTATTAAAAAAATTGAACCGACTTCTAAAAAGCGCTAAAAAGCGAAAAATAACAATGTACATTTTAAATGAAACTAAAATTAAAAATTTGTCTACGCCACTGAATTCTACAAAAAAAAAGTACCTTAAGAATACTTTATTAAATTTATCATAGTTGCTTTGATAAATAAAACATAGAACTTTGAATTGTAGTGGCTTTTTCTTGATGGAAATCCATTATAAATAATGTAAAACATGAACACAAGTTTTTGTTTAATTTCCACTATATTTTGTATTTAGAAAACACATAACGCATTTCGCTACGATGTAGCTTCTTTGGATGTTTGATACACTATGAATAGTTACTTCTTAAGAGTGGGTCCACACGATAAGAAAAATCTAGGCATAAGCGTAGCGTAATAAGACATATGTCAAATTTAAAGCATTGTAATTTGTTAAATTTTAAAAAACTGACAAAGACTGATGATTTCACGCCTAAATCCACCTTTTCCAAGGTCATTACGCAAAATAATGTTTAACTTTTCAACGGACTGCCTTAAATATGGCGGAAACTGTATATTTTTAATATTTTGTGTGAACATAACCTATGTTTTTTTTCAGAAGTTTGTTGTTTTATTTATATTTTTTTATTTTGCGAGTTTTGAGATAATAGACATTTATGAACTATGTTAAATTGTTTTAATTTATTAAAAATGCTTATTACCGAAGATCATTCTTGTTTGATCCTCAAAAAAACAATTCTTGTTTATTTTTCTATAAATTTTATAACAGCTGCAATAATACAGTTGTTCGTTATATAAATTAAAACTTATGAAATAATATACAATTTCTATTCAACGACAATCTCTGATATCGAAACGCTAACCCACAGACATGCCCTTAGCTATGGTTACCAGATCAAATAATGAGATTTACTGACAATATCCCTGACTTTTCAGTAAATATCCGGAAATTTTATTTGAATGTTGTATGTGGTATGTTAAGGCAGTGAGATTTTCAAAATATTTTCAATCGAAGCACCAAATGCGAATATTGAGCGAGTGTTCTCATTAATGAGAACGTAGTGGACTAAGCAGAGAAATAGGCTGTCTATATTGTTATAAGCTTTGCTTTTCGCTGCCACCAATGTTATAACTTTGCTGGTTTTGCTTTTGATCTATCACTGGTTTCGATGAATTCAAATAAATCTTCTAATATTACTTTTAATATTTTATTAAAATGTTCACTAAATCATGAGGTAAGGACAGTTTTTCTTACTTACTAATTTAATGTCACTATTGTAGTTTCTTTATTTTATTTCCCCTCGCCTCTATGTTCATGTCCTAGTTATATTCTATTTCTGTATATAAATTATTATTTTACAGACATAGGCATACTAACAAATATAATATAACAATTTATTACATGATTACTGAAATGAAAAAGTCTGTATTTATGGGACGATGACAATATGAACAAAGCTAATGGTATCTGTAAAAAGTAAAGCTTTAGAGTTTCGGAGATTAAGGCATGCTTTTGTTTGAGCCTACTAAAATATAAATTTACTTAAGATATAACTTCTTAAGAGAGTATTAAATATTAGGCTATAATTATCTAATAATCCAGAAGAGTGTGTGAAGAATGTCATGAAACGGTTATAAAAGACCAGCAATTGCCAAAAGAAACATTAAACAATAAAAAGTACAAAACTAAATTTATTAATATAGTAAATTAACAATTAATTCATTTTCTTAACGTTTAATTAATTTATTTTTTCTTACTAAAATTAATAATAAAAATTTTTTCCTTACTTATATTTTCCTCTTTTAATTTCAAAAAAATACTGACAATTGCAGTTTTTTCCTGTTTCTCTAATAAGGGGCTAAAGTTTTAGACATGTCAGGAAAATTCCTGTCGTCTGGTAACCCTACTCTTAGCAAACTTTATATAAACCTATTATAAACAATTAAAAAGTAAAAATTAACATTGATGGAAATTTAATAATAGAAATCCAGTTAGTATCATATGTAAAGTATTCTTCTAAAAACTATAAACAATTGTAATTATTAAAACGATTATTAAAATGACACTGTTATATTGAAATTCTCGTCTTTGAACTCCTTCACAATCTTCGATCATACCCTGGATTTAAACAACAATAGATTTGTTTAAGGCTGTTTATGGTCGGTGGGGGAGACGCTTTTTTGATGTTTGACAGACATAAACATGTTTACTTATCTTGTCTTTTGGTTTAATTGCTTGTCGTGACTTTTTTCGGTGTTTTTAAGTGTTAGAAATTATTATAAATGCGAAGTTTACAATTAATATTAACAAAAAGAGGATTTAAAAACTTATTTTTATTGGTAAATACTGTTTACGTACTGAAAATAACAATAATAAAAATTTAGGCAACCATACATTCATAGTTTATGTATTCAGAATTGACGTACCGATTATTATATGATACTTGTTTAAAAAATGCAATTAGAAAAGAATAGCATAAAATCGGTGTGTGTGTACCAAAAAATTAAATATCTACTGTTTATCAACAATTTTCAAATTTTTATTATTCAGCGTTCAAACAACAGGGCCTTAGTTCTGACGTTATGCTACTTCTACAGGGGTATGGTCGAAGTTGGCAATTCTTTACCAACTAGAAGTGGTAAACTTTGGAAATAAAACTTTTAAATAGTCCCATATTACCGCACAAGTAACCTGAATAATTTCAGAAACACTGTTTACCGACTGGGAATACTCACTGTTTCTTTCACATGCTGATTTAATCAACTAAATATCACAATGTTATTTCCAACCTAGTAATAAGGGTATAGCAATTCACATATCCATATCGTGTTTCCTAATTATTGTCTCAACAACAGCGAAGAGCTCTTCAAATTCAGCAAAAGTAACAGGAAATCATTTTTTCGCATTTCTTGAATTAAATTATTAGTATGTCCAAGCCTTTCTCCAATGTTTTCCTCAAATACAGACCGGACCCAGTAGCGACGACTTTCCTGTTTTTTTTAATAAAGAATATATCAATATTCTCCTTACATTTTGTAACTTTTTTTTTTTTAGATTAAAATACTGCAGCAATTAATGTTTTATTTTACTTCCTTTAATTTTTAGATAAAATATAAACAAAAATCCTGACAAAAGTGAGGTTAAAACAAAAAAAAAAGAACATAACAGCGTAACGAAATGTTCCGCGTGGATGATACATTTTTAACGCAAAAGCGCGTAATACGCCTACGCTCAAATTTTTCTTGTCGTGTGGACTCACCCTAAGAAACAATTTTGTTTACCTATTCTAGATAATAAAATTAAAACTAAAAGGGTAGATTACCTCAGGTGTTACAACAAATTAGATCGACCTTATACATAATGCATTGTCAAATAAATTATTTGGCTTTTTCCTAAATATTACTGGTTTTGTCTTCCTACTGCCATAAATAAAAAATACATGTTTTTGTTTTATATTAATTGGAAATACTCTGTGAACTCTTGTTATGAAAAAAGATTTATTAGAAGTGATTGATTAAGGTCAATTTGGTCATTTTGTGAAAATTAAACAAAAACTTATGTTCATGTTTTGCATTATTTAAAGCATAGAATATTTTAGAAAATTGTACAATTCGAAAATCGCCCTGTCAATCCCTAAAACCTTGAAAATCAGCTCGGTACTACTTTATCAGATTGTTAAAATTTTTACGATTTCCTCGATAGCCATCCAAAACAATCCACCCTGTACATCCAAAAAAAAAAACACACACACATAGCGGTGGAATTAAGAACCTTCTTCTTTTAGAAGTCGGTTAATTATTGCCTTTACAAATAGGCAAGAATCATGCTAAGGAACAAAATTCTTTTTATCAGGAATCAGCAAAAAACGCTTCAATTTTCGGTCTTATAATGAACAACAGAGAAACACCGCTGCGTACTTAAAGAAGTTTCAGATATTTCAGTTGGATAAACAATTTTATTTTTATTTTGATGCCCAAAAAGCTCCAACAATAAGCGCTCTAAATTATCTGAACACATCAAGGCTTTATTTTAAGTAATATAAAACAAAACAGTTTTTATCATTTCTTTTAAAATAAGGTTTTGGCACGTACATTTTCTTTTTATCTTCAGGCTTTAGAAAATGAAAGCTACTCATAAAAATGAATGAATAATGCTCAATGCAAATGTATTCAATTTCTAATTAACAACAAAGTTCGAGTTTTCTGCCATACATAAATTTATCGTCCTAAAATTTAATGTACCAATAAACATAGTACTAGTTTGTTTATCGTGACATTTTTGTCAAAAATCTCTAAAATTGCTTGATGTTTGGAGCGAAAAATGGTAAATAAGTTGAAAACGATTCTAGTTAGTTATGGGGACCTTCTATATAGACAAATATGGAATGTTCTTGTCTCTCTGTTGAATAAATCAACAACGTAAGATCATATTTAAAAAATTAAGTTTGTTTAATTTTTTAATAGAGCTTAAAATGTGTTACTTTTTCACTACCCTGTATCTAAAATGCCCTTTTCAGTCAATTCATTATCGAGCCCAATAATATCTAAAGGCACAACATGAATTCCAAGTTTCATTATTTTATTTTTAAAATTATATTAAATTTTAGGCGACACCCTGTTAAAGATCAAAATTTGGAGAAAATGTTTTTTCCTGAAAAACGGCTAGAATAAGGCAAATAATATAGAATAAAAATGATCGAAAATGAAGAAAGGGATATAAAAAAAGTTAATATACATAAATAAGTAGGTTCCTCTAACAAAAGGAATGAAATTCTCCAAGCGTTTAACAGCTCTCACAACATGTTGCAATTTACATCAGAAATAGAGAAAGACAGTAAGATAAACGTTTAGATACTGCTCTTATCCGACGAGAAAATAAAATCTTAACTGAGTGGTATACTAAACCCACTTGGTCAGGAATTACAGGCAAAAACGATTTTTTTATTAAAGATTCATTCGCCTTTAAAAAATTTATTGATAAAGTAAACCTACCTGAAAATTACAGACTCATTTCGCTAGATTATATCTTTGTATACAAACATACCAAATCAACTTATCCACACTATTTTAGCAGAAAAATGGGAAATTTAAAAAAAAACATACATCGCTATCTAAAAATAATTTTATGGATGCTGTTGACCTCGTTCTTAATACAAATTACTTTCAGTACGAAAATACCTTTTACAAACAACTCGATGGATGTGCTATGGGATCACCAATTTCATCTACCATTGCTCAGTTAGTAATGGAATATTTAGAGGAAAAAGTTTTAGAAAAATTAAATTTTAATATAATATTTTTCAAACGTTTTGTTGATGATTCCATAGCAGCCGTACCACAAAATAAAATAAATGAAATTCTCCAAGAGTTTAACAGTTTCAAGGAAAAATTACAGTTCACATCCGAAACAGAGAATAATAATAAAATAAATTTTCTAGATATGACACTTATACGCAGAAAAAACAAAATTTTAACTGAATGGTACACCAAACCAACTTGGTCAGGTAGATATCTAAACTATTTCTCTAATCATTCAAAAACTAAAAAAAATAGCGTTATAATCGGTCTATCTGATCGTGCTATCTCCCTAACGTCTCCAGAATTCCGACCAAAAATACTGCAAAAAGTAAAAGAGACACTAACAAATAATAATTTCAATGAAAAGACTATCACCAAAATAATTGATAAACGAACATATAAGTTTTATAATAACGTAAAAACAAAAAACATAGAACATAAACAGCAAAAATATGTTGCATTACCGTACACTAGTGAGCTGTCAGAAAAAATAAAATACATTTTAAAAAAGCATGATATTATCGTATGCCACCGGTCACATAATAAATTAAATACATTGTTCACAAATTTATAAAGTAAAACTCCTCTAATGAATAAATCAAATATAATATATTCGATCCCTTGCACAAATTGTCCCAAAAATATATAGGCATGACGAGCCAATTACTGAAGAACAGATTAAATGGCTATAAATATACAAAAAACGCCTCAACAGCGTTAAACAAACACACACAGGACGAAAAAACACACTTTTGATTATAACAGTACCATTATAAAAAACAAAGTTATGAATTACCAAAAATTACAGATAAAGGAAATGATTGAAATTAAAAAAGATAAAAACACTGTTAACGACAGAACAGATATGAGAAATTTGAGCCACATTGTCGCAAACCTAATTTAAACAAAAATATTAAGTATTCGATCCTGTCAAATAAGAATCAAAAATGGAATATCATCTTAAACATAAAACCAAACATATACCTTATTTGTTTCTTTATGAATTGTAAAATATAAAAAATATTAAAAAAATAAAACACATTCGCATTCCACGTAAACGATGTAAAATTTAAATTTTATTTAGAAACAGAACAGCAAAATGTCAAGGTGTGTACCGGTAAAATTAAATATTTTTAAAAAATTTTTAAGTTTTGACTACTGTTTTTAAGTGTCTTGTTTGTTTTTCGAAATTGTAAATATGTTTTTTATGTGATGTATTTTAATTATACATTTTTAGGAGGAAAGAATTTTGAAAATGCCTTGAATAAAGGGCGAAACGTCAATCGTTTTATGTATTTATTAAATATAGAACCTAAACCCAAGAAAAGACAAAATAAAGAAAAATGATATATATATATATATATATATATATATATATATATATATATATATATATATATATATATATATATGTATATATGTATTTGTATCTTAAACTTTTTGTTAATATTTTTAATATTTTTTTATAATGGTTTTTTTATATAGGTTTTTCCATTAGAGAATCAAAAGGCAATAATTTTTCTGACGTTTCGCTCTATATAGCGAGCTTCTTCCTAGATGCGGTATATTTATTTTGAATCTCAAAAGTAGCTTAATGCGCTAAGTTCTCAGCGAGTAACGAGACGAACCGCACTTAAAAATGCCAAATGAGATTTTGGCGAAACGATTTTTTGAACGAACGGATTGAAACTAGGAATAACCAATCCATATATATATATATATATATATATATATATATATATATATATATATATATATATATATATATATATATATATATACAGGGTGTCCAAGATAAGGATCCTAACCATGGGGATCTCGGAAACAGTTGGAGATACGAGGTCGGTTAAATTAGAGAAAAGTTGCACAATTTAGTGCTAAATTAAACGCAATTTAAAAATTTTAAAAATTCAAAATACTTCCGGAGATTTCCGGAAAAAACCGAATTTTGGCAAAATCGTTTTTAATTTTTGTAGGCTTTATTTAAAGAGATATCAAAAAATAAAAGGTAGATTCTTCTTGCCACTTTTTATTTTTTATAATTTGGTCTAAACAAAATTTAAATCCGACGTTTCGTTTCTGAGATACCATCATGAACTTTCATTTTTTATACGGAACAAAAAAAAGTATCCCATGTATTTGATAGCATTTTTTATTACAAATTCAACGGTGTATCACACTTGCATATCAAGTGTGTAGTTCATTGGCTTTTATAAAACTGATATACCTTTCTCTCTCGCTCTCATGGAGCTCTTATGGAAAATACTTGAACTACGTATTCGATATGCAAGGGTGATACATCGTTGAATTTGTAATAAAAAATGCTATCAAATACATGGGATACTTTTTTTTGTTCCATATAAAAAATGAAAGTTCATGATGGTATCTCAGAAACGAAACGTCGGATTTAAATTTTGTTTAGACCATATTATAAAAAATAAAAAGTGGCAATG
This sequence comes from Diaprepes abbreviatus, assembly GCA_034092305.1. Classification (NCBI taxonomy): domain Eukaryota; kingdom Metazoa; phylum Arthropoda; class Insecta; order Coleoptera; family Curculionidae; genus Diaprepes; species Diaprepes abbreviatus. Next base: position 2,834,899 of record JASJET010000029.1, on the reverse strand, counting down.
AGAATCTACCTTTTATTTTCTGATATCTCTTTAAATAAAGCCTGCAAAAATTAAAAACGATTTTGCCAAATTTCGTTTTTTTCCGGAAATCTCCGGAAGTGTTTGAAATTTTTAAATTTTTTTAACTGCGTGTAATTTAGCACTAAATTGCGCAACTTTTCTCTAATTTAACCGACCTCGTATCTCCAACTGTTTCCGAGATCCCCATGCTTAGGATCCTTATCTTGGACACCCTGTATATATATATATATATATATATATATATATATATATATATATATATATATATATATATATATAGGGCATTCTTAAAATTTTCGAAATGGCGGAGCAACAATTCCTGCTACAAGAAAATAATTGCTAAATTTACTTTCTTATTTTTGATCTAATTCTTATAAAAACATTATTTTAACTTTTTCAATTTAGTTCTAAAATGTTTTTGAGGTCGTCGAATATAAATCTACTATTAGTTTTTCAAAATTTCAAAATGGCGAATTGAAGATAGTCGCTGGAATGTGTAAAAATCAGTTTGTGTTATAAAATTATCAGTAGGATATACAATAAAGGGTAATTGAGATCGCTGGTTACGAATTTCTATTAATTATTTAAAATTTCGAAATGATGAACATGGATTTCGCCAATTTAAGCCCGTTTTTAAATGGGGTTCCCAAGAAGAAAATGGCTGGGAATCGCTGCAGTAAGGCATTATTAAGTAGAAGAGTTAATGAAAATTTTAAGCCTAATAAAGTCATTTATCTTGAAAACTGGATCATTCAGTATAATTTAAATTTTCTATTCCCACATAAACTTCACATGTCGAATATTGAACGATACTAATCATTAACACAAGGGCAATTATTTAAAATAAAATATCGCAATAAATCTCCTTTAATATAATCGTATTTGAACATGAATACAATACCTTTCACTTTAATACATCCATTTCGGAGTTAACAGCCATATTTCAAAGACGCATGTACTCCGGATAATTTATTAATTCTTACCACATATATTCTGGTTACGACGCTCAGAGCAATTTACCAGTCATTTCCTGAATGCTACACCTATAAATCCTTAATTTAATCTAACATTAATCAGAAGTAAACTAAACTGACTAAATTAGTGTACATACCTTATTCATAAACAGTCTTAATGCATTGGTATATGAAATTGGAATGGAATTGGTCTTGGGTGTTTTTTATAGAGGTATAGAACTTTAAGTTGGCAACACTTTTTTAACTGGCGGCCATTTTGTCAGCTGTCAAGTGATTTATGTTTAGTTTGGTTTGGCTTTTCAATGTGAATAGACTGACGCCTGAACAACGCGTCCAAATTGTGCAAATTTATTTTGAAAATCATGGTTCTGTTCGAAATACGTATCGCGCACTACGTCCATTTTACGGTCAACATAATCGTCCATCAGAGCAATTAATTCGATTAACTGTGGAACGTTTTCGCACCGCGTTTACTCTAAATGATAATACGCATCCACAGAGACGTCGTACAGTGCGTACAGAAGAAGTCATTGCTGCTGTAGAGCGTAGCGTAGAGGAAGACCTGAATCAGTCTATCCGCCATCGTGCACAGGAATTGGATATGTGTCCATTCACTTTATGGAAGATTTTGCGGAAAGATCTTGGTTTGCGTGCTTACAAAATCCAATTCGTGCAAGAATTGAAGCCACACGATCACCTAGCAAGGCGTAGATTCGGTGAATGGGCCCAAAAGTAGATTGCCGCTGATCCCGATTTTCATAAGCGAATTTTGTTTATCGATGAAGCTCACTTTTGTTTGAATGGATACGTCAATAAACAAAACTGCCGTATTTGGAGTGATGATAATCCTCAAGTGTATGTTGAGACACCGTTACATGCAGAAAAATTGACTGTTTGGTGTGCTTTATGGGCTGGTGGAATCATTGGTCCGTACTTCTTTAAAAACAATGCTGGTCAGAACGTTACAGTCAATGGTGACCGCTATAGAGCCATGATTACTGACTTTTTCGTTCATCAATTGAACAACCATGATGTGCAGGAGCTGTGTTTTTAACAAGATGGCGCAACATGTCACACAGCTCGTGCCACAATTGATTTATTAAAGGAGACGTTTGGTAATCGCATAGTTTCACGTTTCGGACCGATAAGCCCGAAACGATTGATCACTTGGAGGACAACATTTGCCGCGTTATTGCCGATATACGGCCACAAATGTTGGAAAAGGCATCGAAAATTGGACCTCCAGATTAGACTACGTCCGAGTCAGCCGTGGCGGTCATATGCCAGAAATCATATTTAAATTATAATGCCAGAAGGTTATCTTTCGAATAAAGTAAATTTCATGTCAATTTAAAAAATTCATCTTTGTTTTATTCCATTTAAAAGTTCTATACCTCTATAAAAAACACCCTTTATAAATAGGATTATTGCTCAAATGTATGTCTGATCGTGGACGAATGGTAAGGTTTTAAAAAAAAAAACTTTATTGCAGCAGCACGGCTAACAATTTTTATATTAACTTTGCCTTTTTAAACTGTGATTAAGAAGAACTTTAAAATTAGAAATTAAACTTAATTGTATGAAATAACTCACTCAACTATAGCTACTCGCTCTCCTCACTCGACGAGTATGAGTTGTGTTTATGAACTTCACTAGACTAAGGACCGCAGAGAAAGTACAGGTTTTTATATTCTTTGTTAACACGCAATTTGTTCGTTCTCATAATATATCTATAGACGCAACTTCTCTGTTCTCACACCGCGTGTGCATCTAGACTTGTCTATGACATTTGAGAAGATTATTTTTGTTATTTAAATAAATTCAGCATCTTTGCTAAACACCTGCATCCGTTGGGATAAACCCCCACCGACCATAAACAGTCTTCAAACAAATCTATTGTTTAAATCTAGAGTATGATCGAAGATGTCATTTTTAATCAGTGATTGCTTTGTTGTACTTTTCTCGATTTTGTTCGGGATAAGTCAAAAAAGAACGTTTTGTTATGTTTGTGAAAGTATTTAAACATCTGTTGCGTCTTTTTTAGATCTATACAATCTATTTGTTCAATTTTATTCATATGAAAGCCAGAATGAGTTGACAAAAAAACATTGCTTTAAAGAAAAATGTGTCCTTGTTATCAAATTTATTTTATATACATGTTTACATGGTGACGCAATATTTTGACAAAGTACCCCATTTTCCTTCTTTTTCAAGACCTCAGAAGAAATGTTCTAATAAATGTAGTATGATATGAAACTATTTACAATCTGAAAATATTTTCAATTATACAAGGTGTTTCATAACAATTTAGCGTTAAAAAAATATTTTTTTAATGAGATATCGTGCATGTTTTTGCATATTTGGATTTCCCCAAGAACTATCCATATTTAATTAAAATTGTATTTTTTATAAAAGAAATTTAAACAATACTCTATACTAGTGACAAATAAGCCATAATATTAATTTGACGTTAACTCTGTTCGTTTCATACTCATGGCTAACTATATATATATATATATATATATATATATATATATATATATATATATATATATATATATATATATATATATATATATATATATATATACATATATATATATATATATATATATATATATATATATATATATATATATATATATGGGAGAAGCCCTCTATCGAATCACTCACCATCTGATAGAAGCTATATGGCTCACAGAAGAAATACCAAATGAATGGAAAGAAGGGATCATCGTCCCCATACATAAGAAGGTTGACAAGATGAAATGCGCCAACTATCGAAGCATTACTCTGCTTAATACGGCCTATAAGGTACTCGCAATTGTACTCTTAGGAAAACTTAAACCCTATGCAGAGAAAACTATAGGGGACTATCAGTGTGGTTTTAGGGGCGGTCGCTCCACCGTAGATCAAATATTTACCACTAGACAGTTAATAGAAAAATGCTGGGAATTCAATCGACACCTGCATCAACTATTTGTGGATTTTAGACAGGCGTACGACACCATCCATAGGGTTAAATTGTGGCAAGCAATGGAGGAACTTGGCTTCCCAAAGAAATTAATCAGACTAACCCAGGTGTGTGTTGGAGGCTCAAAGAGCAAAGTGAGAATTGAACAAGACCTTTCAGAGATGTTCAATATAAATGATGATCTCAAACAGGGTGACACTATATCTCCATTGCATTTTAATGTAGCTCTAGAATACGTTAGTAGAAAGGCAAAAATCCAACCGCCAACAGCGATGTTTTATCATAATGGTCATAACTTACTTTTGGCTTTTGCAGATGATATAGACATTGTGGGAAACAGCACGCTGGATATTAAGACGACCTTCAATAACTTCGAAAAAAGTGCGAGTAGCATTGGGCTTAAAATTAACGAAGAGAAAACTGAATATCTGTATTCCACTAGAAACAACCAACACATAGGCAGACTAGGCCAAAACATCACAATGGGGGACTATAACATTGAACTCGTCAAAGAGTTCAAATATCTGGGAACGATGCTTATTGGAAACACTGACGGAACGACAGAAATTAACTGTAGAATCCAAGCAGGTAATAGGTGCCTATACGCAGTACAAGACCTCCTAAAATCCAAGTTAACAACAATACGTACCAAGACAAACATATACAAAACAATAAAAATGCCTGTAGTGATGTATGGGTGCGAAGCTTGGACACTAACGGTAACAAATGAAGAACGGCTCCGAGTCTTCGAAATAAGAATTCTTAGAAAAATATATGGCCCAACAGTGGATGCAACAACAGGACGATACAGAATCCGTACCAATAAAAAACTGGAGGATCTATATGGAGACACTAATATTGTACGAGAAATAAAATCTAAGCGACTGCAGTGGGCGGGACACGTAAGAAGACTACCAGATAGTCGCACAGTCAAACTCGGGTGGGAGGAAGCACCGGTATGGAAAAGACCACTGGGACGCCCTCGCCTCCGATGGAAAGACAATATTGCCAAAGATCTAAAAGCAATGAATATTGATAATCCGCTAGATGCCATGGCAGACAGGCAGCTATGGAGGTGTATTGTGAAGTCGGCAAAGACCCATCCAGAGTTGTAAGCCATGGAGTAAGTAAGATATATATATATATATATATATATATATATATATATATATATATATATATATATATATATATATATATAGTTAGCCATGAGTATGAAACGAACAGAGTTCACGTCAAATTAATATTTATGGCTTATTTGTCACTAGTATAGAGTATTGTATAAACTTCTTTTATAAAAAATACAATTTTAATTAAATATGGATAGTTCTTGGAGGAATCCAAATATGCAAAAATATGCACGGTATCTCATTAGAAAAATATTTTTTTAGCGTTAAATTGGTATGAAACACCTTGTGTAATTGAAAATATTTTCGGATTGTAAATAGTTTCATATCATACTACATTTATTAGAACATTTTTTCTAAAGTATTGAAAAATAAGGAAAATAGGATACCTTGTCACAATATTGCGTCACCTTGTAAACATGTATATAAAATAAATTTGATAACAAGAACACGTTTTTCTTTAAAGCAATGTTTTTTTGTCAACATTTGGGCCACTCATTCTGGCTTTCATAAGAATAAAATTTAACAAACAGATTGTATAGATATAGAAAAGACGCAACAGATGTTTAAATAATTTCACAAACATAACAAAACGTTCTGTTTTAACTTACCCCGAACAAAACAGAATCAATGACTAAAATGACAAACAATTACATAAAAGTTAAAATCTAATCTAGTCATATTTGTGTAGTGAAGATTGGTACTAAACTAAATTAGCAAACAAAGTTCCGATCCCTAGTACGTTTTTTTCCCTTTTGCTTATTCACCAACTTGTTTTTGGTTTTTTTTTGTAGTGTTAGGTGTGTTCTGTTGTTCCTTTACAGAGCGGCCCAATTTTCTTTTAGTTATTTTAATTTATATTATAAGGTGGTAGATTTTACTGAAGTTATTTCTATCTATTTTCGAGTTTACAGCAATTTTTTTCTTAATTTCTATCATATATTCACTTTTCTTGTGTGGTTTTCTATTTTAATGATTTTTGTGTTTTTAAAATTGGATTAGTGTCATGTTTCTATAGTGTGACTACTTAGGGCTGTCTTACTATTCTTATCATATATGTTATATCAAATACAGGGTTATATACCGTATACTCCACGGAATGTTGCGGCCAAAATACGTGACTTTCAAAAAGTTTTACTTTTGGGATATATGGAAATCTAATATAATTACTTTCTAAAATTATTTTCATATTATACATGGTGTTCCAAAAGCTCTGAAAGTATCAAACTTGTGTTTTAAATGGAATATATATATATATATATATATATATATATATATATATATATATATATATATCAATAGGTTAACGTATTTTTGTATACAGTTAATAAAAATGAATATTCCGGAAAAACTAGCGCTGATGGGTATAGGAACATTTTAAGATAACTGAGAGTAATACATGATAAATTAGTTATATACAGAGTGTTTCATTTATAAAATTTAAAAAAAAAATCATTTCATCAAATGGTAAAAAATTTGGCAAACACCCTGTATGAGATAATTGTTTAGGCGCTACATTAGACCTTTAATAGTACATTTATCTTTCTCAATGTCAATTTTGAGTACTACAATTGCTGTAGATTGAAAGATATAGTAGATTATAGAGGATCATGTTTTTTCAAAATTTTTTGAATTTTTTGAAAAAGTTTGCAACTTCGCAGTAGAATTCAAAAGCAGATATTCTATCATATGGATAGTTCTTGGAGGAATCCAGATATGCAAAAATATACGGGGTATCCTATTGAAAAAACTATTTTTTAAGTGCCATGTTTTCATGAAACACCATATATAATTGAAAATACTATAAATTGTAGAGATTTTCATATTATATAATTTTTATTGCAACAGTTTTTCAAATATTTGAAAGATAAAGGATATAGGGCACTTTGTTACACTATTGGGCAACATATATATATATATATATATATATATATATATATATATATATATATATATATATATATATATATATATCTTATTTTATATTTTTATTTATATAAATTTAAAAAGAAACAAATATTTGTTTCGTCCTTAAAATGAATTTAAGAAATTGTCTGTTTTCTTAAGATCTTTAGACGAAATCCCATGGTTTTCTCCATGGAGTAAGGTTCATAAAAATGTAGGATTGTTGATAAAGTAACAGTTCTCGAATACTTCATATTTATCTTTATAAAGGTCATTGAGTATTATGGTGGCCAATAACCGCAGTCCATTAACATAAAAGCACATATTGCCACGATACCGTAATAAATCAGCCAGGTCTAGTTTCCCTTCATAAAGATATATTTCAACATTTACGGCCTCCATTTTTCTAAATTGCAATGTTGACAAAAAAAAGTTTTATATTGCTCCATTTAGCCCATATATTTTCATTTTGTTCCCTTAAACCGTCTTGTTTCTTACAAAAATAATAATGGTTCTTTAAGCGTTCCCGTAATGTATTCGTTCCACATGTCTTTATAGCCCAATTTATTCCCCCTTTCTTCTCTAACGTATTTTAAATGACGTACCGAGTTTGTTCAAAAAGTTCCTAAATTTTTTTAAATAGAACTGTTACTGTTGTCCGTGTAATATAAAAACAGGTCCGCTAAGCCCAAGATTTTATTTTTTCTGTTTTTATATCACACGGACAAGAACTTTATTTATTTATTTTCTACTTATTTGACTTAAAAACACACTAAACGATGCTCTCATAGGAGGATCGTTTGGTGCCACACGTGGCTTTCGTTGCCAATCTAGCAGCAAGCCTAATTGCTTTGTACCGAATAATGCGACCCCTATCCTTTGGGCAGCGCGTTTTGTGTATTCGATTTTACAGATTTCTATTTTTATTCACCGTCGCGCCACCACATGGCGGTTTTTACAAGTTTTGTCAATCTGTGTAGTTCTTGTGTTATCGAGTGAACCATCGAGATGTCGCCTTTGTCGTCCTATTTGCTGTTTTTAATCATAAATTCAGTTTTATGGGATACAGAGGCGAGATGATGGTTTGTACCGACTGCGGTGGCCTGACGAGTCCCACATTAGGACGAAACAGCGCTGTCGCCATCTGTCGGACCCGGAGTCTTTCCATACTTTGGAATGCTCCGCACTTTTTAACATGAGAATAGTACAGATTGACACATTTCAGGTCCGCTAAGCCAAAGATTTTATTGTTTCTGTTTTTATATTACACGGACAAGAACTTTATTTATTTATTTTCTACTTATTTGACTTAAAAACACACTAAACGATGCTCTCATAGGAGGATCGTTTGGTGCCACACGTGGCTTTCGTTGCCAATCTAGCAGCAAGCCTAGTTGTTTTGTACCGAATAATGCGACCCCTATCCTTTGGGCAGCGCGTTTTGTGTATTCGATTTTACAGATTTCTATTTTTATTCACCGTCGCGCCACCACATGGCGGTTTTTACAAGTTTTGTCAATCTGTGCAGTTCTTGTGTTATCGAGTGAACCATCGAGATGTCGCCTTTGTCGTCCTATTTGCTGTTTTTAATCATAAATTCAGTTTTATGGGATACAGAGGCGAGATGATGGTTTGTACCGACTGCGGTGGCCTGACGAGTCCCACATTAGGACGAAACAGCGCTGTCGCCATCTGTCGGACCCGGAGTCTTTCCATACTTTGGAATGCTCCGCACTTTTTAACATGAGAATAGTACAGATTGACACATTTCAGGTCCGCTAAGCCAAAGATTTTATTGTTTCTGTTTTTATATTACACGGACAAGAACTTTATTTATTTATTTTCTACTTATTTGGCTTAAAAACACACTAAACGGTGCTCTCATAGGAGGATCGTTTGGTGCGACACGTGGCTTTCGTTGCCAATCTAGCAGCAAGCCTAGTTGTTTTGTACCGAATAATGCGACCCCTATCCTTTGGGCAGCGCGTTTTGTGTATTCGATTTTACAGATTTCTATTTTTATTCACCGTCGCGCCACCACATGGCGGTTTTTACAAGTTTTGTCAATCTGTGTGGTTCTTGTGTTATCGAGTGAACCATCGAGATGTCGCCTTTGTCGTCCTATTTGCTGTTTTTAATCATAAATTCAGTTTTATGGGATACAGAGGCGAGATGATGGTTTGTACCGACTGCGGTGGCCTGACGAGTCCCACATTAGGACGAAACAGCGCTGTCGCCATCTGTCGGACCCGGAGTCTTTCCATACTTTGGAATGCTCCGCACTTTTTAACATGAGAATAGTACAGATTGACACATTTCAGGTCCGCTAAGCCAAAGATTTTATTGTTTCTGTTTTTATATTACACGGACAAGAACTTTATTTATTTATTTTCTACTTATTTGGCTTAAAAACACACTAAACGGTGCTCTCATAGGAGGATCGTTTGGTGCGACACGTGGCTTTCGTTGCCAATCTAGCAGCAAGCCTAGTTGTTTTGTACCGAATAATGCGACCCCTATCCTTTGGGCAGCGCGTTTTGTGTATTCGATTTTACAGATTTCTATTTTTATTCACCGTCGCGCCACCACATGGCGGTTTTTACAAGTTTTGTCAATCTGTGTGGTTCTTGTGTTATCGAGTGAACCATCGAGATGTCGCCTTTGTCGTCCTATTTGCTGTTTTTAATCATAAATTCAGTTTTATGGGATACAGAGGCGAGATAATGGTTTGTACCGACTGCGGTGGCCTGACGAGTCCCACATTAGGACGAAACAGCGCTGTCGCCATCTGTCGGACCCGGAATCTTTCCATACTTTGGAATGCTCCGCACTTTTTAACATGAGAATAGTACAGATTGACACATTTCAGGTCCGCTAAGCCAAAGATTTTATTTTTTCTGTTTATATATATATATATATATATATATATATATATATATATATATATATATATATATATATATATATATATATATATATATATGTTAATGCGGATTTCACGGATTCCTCCGTGTGAGATGCAATAGCAGTGGATATATCCACATTATGCCGTTGTAGTGCTGAAATCACATTCAGCAAACATACAACTATATGCAGCTCCGCGTATGAATGAAGTAAAATACGAACAGTAAATGCAAACTTCTCTCCATCATATCCTTTCTGTGTATGGTGGTACAGGTAGGCCATCATCTCGATGGTGGTGGAATAGGATAAATTGCGTTTTATAACAATTTATTCTAACTGTGCAACCTCTAACACAGAAGGGATATGATGGAGAGAAATTTGCATTTACTGTTCGTATTTTACTTCATATATATATATATATATATATATATATATATATATATATATATATATATATATATATATATATATATATATATATATATATATATATATTCTTGATTCTTGAACCATAGATTATATCTTTTTTCCTTTATTTTGTCTTTTTTTGGGTTTAGTTTCTATATTTAATAAAAAATACAAACAAACAAGACATTTCAAAACAGTATTTATATTTTTAAAATTTTTAAAAATATTTAATTTTACCGGTACACACCTTGACATTTTGTTATTCTATTACTAAATAAAATTTAATCTTTACAACGTCTACTGAGGATACATGGAATGCGAATGTGTTTTATTTTTTTTTATATTTTTTATATTTTACAATGCACAAAAAAACAAATAAGGTATACGTTTAGTTTTATGTTTAAGAGGATATTCAATTTTTGATTTTTATTTGACAGGATCGAATACTTAATATTTTTGTTTAAATTAGGCTTGTGTAAATGTGGCTCAAATTTCCCATATCTGTTCTGTCGTTAACAGTGTTTTTATCTTTTTTAATTTCAATCATTTCCTTTATCTGTAATTTTTGGTAATTCATATCTTTGTTTTTATTGTGGTACTGTTATAATCAAAAGTATGTTTTTCGTCCTGTGTGTGTTTGTTTAACGCTGTTGAGGCGTTTTTCGTGTATTTATGGCCATTTAATCTGTTCTTTAGCAATTGGCTCGTCATGCCTATATATTTATTGGGACAATTTGTGCAAGGGATCGAATATATTACATTTGATTTATTCATGAGAGAAGTTTTGCTTTTTAAATTTGTGAACAATGTATTTAATTTATTATGTGACTTGTGGCATACGATAATATCGTGCTTTTTTAAAATGTATTTTATTTTTTCTGACAGCTCACTAGTGTAAGGTAAGTTTTATAATAACGTAAAAACAAAAAACATAGAACATAAGCAGCAAAAATATGTAGCATTATCGGCGTGCGCATTCGGGAGGAGTCTGGGGGTCGTCGAAGTAGAAGTTGCCGGCTCGTTCGAGAATATACTCGCATCGCTAGCAGCGTAGGTTGTTGCCTCTTGCGATGTTTTATTTAAAATTCCGCCATTACAATATTTTTCGCGATTCCCCTGAGGGTTCTCGAACAACCGCTTGGAAAACGCTGGTTTACCAAATAAGCGCTCTATCTTCACCGCCAACCTATAAATAGAGGGTTTGAAACTAAGTAGATATATTAATAAAGTTTGCAGTGGTATTATATATTAGATTTAAACTATAGTGAAAGTAAATTCCAAGTTTTGTAAAGTGTATTTCTGAAGTATTCCGTAATAACTTATATATTGTTTATTATTACTACGCCTATTCTGAAACTAAAATTAGAATATAACTTCGAAACTTAAATTAACCGGAATTGTCTTTGAAATTTACATTGAGTTGTTGACGTCAAAAGGAGCTTTAGGAAATTGATACTACGCACCTTGAAATGTAAATATTACCAGGGATATTAGAAGTAACTAATTAGCTGCGATACAAACAACTGCCTGTTTTAGTTTAATATCAAAATTCAGAAAAAACATTCAATTTTGGGTAAAAAAGATACTCGACAGACTGAACAGTTGCGTGGAATTCTGAGGTATGGCGCTGCTTGTATTGGACTTCTTATTTTTTCCGATAGAAGTTATTTAAAGGATTGGCTTTTCTTAAGGCGCTTGCCCACACTGTAATATTGAGAACGAGTTCGAAATCGGCCTGCAGTGGGGTTGTGCACTGCAATAGTAAAAGAAAAAACATTTTCATGTTCCTCGGCAGATTCCAAGCAAAAATTGCCTCTTGTAATTTGTCCTTCTGACGCATAGTTTTGGAGTAAAAAATCGTTATACTTTGAAAAATAACATTTTTTGTCATTTTCAACATGAATAACTTTTTCTTGAATAAATATTTTTAGTGGGACCAAAAATAAAAAAAAATAATAGTCACGTGATTAGCATTATCTGTCAAATTAATTTTTTTTTTAAATAAAATTCAAAAGTGGGATTATATCTCAAAATATTAAATGTGTGTTTTTTTACAAAATCCAAATATGGCTATTAAAATTTGGTCACATATGATGCAAGGTTTATTTATTTTTGACCTTGTATAAGACAACTTCATAAAATACCTATTTTTGAAAACATAGTTTGTTTCTAAAGGTAATACACATTAATATTAAGAAAGTAGTTTAATTGAAAGGACTCAAATTTTCTAATTTAAAAATCATAATATAAAAATTAAACGCATTTAAAATACCACCTTTTTAATTGATAACAAACTATTTTTGGTATTTGAATATTAAATTAAAAACAATTCAAAAACCTAAAATTTAAAATTACATTTCTTTGTGCCTTCCATAGCGTTCAATACAAACAATTGTTCTTCTTGGCACATCTTTAACGGAGTTCCTGATACTAAGGGGTCTTATTTCTAAAATAAAATCAGAAGTCAAGTGGTGTTAAATCCGGAGACCTAGCCGGCCAGTATTTCCCCATATTACATCCAATTACTTTGCCCCTAAATATTTCCAAGAGGCGTTCTTGAACCTGTCTTGTATTATGGATGGGAACACTGTCACTCTGGTACCACAAAATATGCCTCATTTCAATAGATATTGTCTAAAACTTCGAAGATCTCGGTGTTAAGGCATCGTAAGTATCCTCCAGAATTTAAATTACCTCTAAAAAATAAAAATCAACAACCTGTTCATTTAAAACACCGCACCACACATTTGTTTTAAAGGAATACTGGTCTCTGCATTCTATCATTAAATATGGATTTTCTTGAGCCCACCATCTACAATTTTGAAAGCTAACAACGCCGTTTGAAGTAAAAGTGACCTCGTCGGTCCATAAAACGTGAAATTGAAATGACACATCTTCTTCTTTTTCCCCCTGTTACCAAAAAAAGAATCCCAAACGTATGTCAAAATCTTGTCCCTTAAGAGTATTTATAAATTTCGGTTTATAAGGCTTAAATTTATTTTTGTGTAAAATCTTCCTTATACTCTCTCTTTGAACGTCACTTCTGCAAGAAACATGTCCAGTACTAGTTTGACCATGTGCCACAACCTCTTGGTATACATTTAATTGGACTTCTTCAGTATGTTTTATAGAATTGTGAGGATTTTTAAATAAACTTTCCACCGATCCAGATGATTTAAATTTCGCCATAATCCTACTCACAGTAGATTATTGCACATTTTTGCTTGGATGCCTTTCATTAAAAATGATGACTTGTGTTATCACCTTATATTAATACAATTTCAATTTTTTCCTGTAAAGTAAATTTTTTTTTATTTAATACGCAGTATTAAGTAAAAGCCACTATGGCAAACGAAAAGTGTCATTACTAAAGCAAGGGCTTGATGAACTCTTTTATCATTTACGGCCACCCTGTTTTTGATGCATCATGGTAAGGTACAATACTACAATTTTTTGGAAACTGCACTTAAATAACCAAAGACTATTTTTTTTTTAAATAACATACTTCATAACAAATTTTAATACTGAGATTCTAAATTAAATCGTTGAAACTAGATAAGCTTTTATTTTACAATTTCAAGCATGCGCAGAAGAGACAATACTTACTGCAAAAAAAAATATTCAGACGACTTTGACACTATTTTCAATCAATATTGCTTATTATTTACTTTTATCTACCATGCATTGTCTTTTAACAACCTGTATCACAAATTTGGCAACGTTTTAGTTTCTCAATCGTTTACTAGATGGCTATAGTGAAGTTTTAGATGGAACGTGTCGTTTATTTCTTAAAGTAATATTTTTTAAAACAAATTATCGTGTGCTGTGTTGTGATTCAAGTAGTTAATGCAGTTTCACACCTAATATTGATGATGATAAATATTATTATTGTTCTAGCAGGTTGGTATAGCAAAATATAATTTAATTATTTTTATCTTAAGAAAAATTAGGTTATTATTGTATGCTAGTTTTCAATGTCTACAAAAATTAGAATCTTTCTGCTGCCGTATCTAATATAAATACCAATAAAACACAATTCCAGTTTTTTACTTATTTTCTTCTTTGAAAAACTTCCAAATCTCCAAAAATTTCCTATTTCCTATAAAGTAAGGAATTGACAAAATATTATCCAAAGTTTCGTTCCCCTATTTTCTTCTTAGTTCAATTCCAATTAATTTTTCTTATGTTCTTCTTATCACAATTTATCGTATTTGTTGTTGTCGGAGAGTTGAACAATTACTTTACAGGACAAAACTTGGAAACTTTAACTAATTACTTTAATTAAATTATGAAATTCTTTTTAATTGACAACAACAAAACACATAACCTCTCTTAAAAAAAACAAAACATTTTACTTTTGTTTTCTGGTGACGTAGGAAAATTTCCGTTTTCTTTTTTTTAAACAATTGAAAATTTAAGGTTATGTAAATTTTCGGGAGCTTGAGAAACGCAGTGCTTTCAGCAAACTGATAAATTCAACTCTGTAGAAATTCCTACGCCCAAAACATAAGAAATTTCTGCAATATGATTGGTCAGATTTTTGGCACCTGGCAACTCGATAAATTTTAAAATCTTGAAAAATTGTATTTTTTGATGGCTTTTTAATTTTACCAATTTTGACTGAAATTTTTATGTTTTTATTAATATATTGACCCGAATCTGACCATTGAGTATTATTAAGCTTGCAATAAATAAACTTTGGAGTTTTCTCGACATTTTGATGTATATTAAAGCCACTTTGGCATATTATTTGTATTAATAATTATAAAAATTAACATTTTGCACATTGAAATTTATGATAATTTTACTCAAATTTTGTTCGAAAAAACTCTAAAATGTTTATTGTTACTTTTGATATTATTACTCTATTATTTAATAAAATTTTCTTAACATGTTAATATCAAAATTGTTTAAAATAAACTTAAATCTATCCACCTTATAAACTAATTAAATCGATCTTAAATTCTATAGTTTTACATAAATTATGGTTTTCATTTCTACATAATTTGTTTAATAATTCTTAAAATTAAAACATTATATTTCATACATTAATGTTTGTTTATCACTATACTTGGAGTTTTTGTCTTAATTTTGCACTAATTTTTCTACTACACGCACTTTTGTGTCTAATGAGTGGTTGTTTTATTGGGACCATCGACGATGTGTAACACCTTATTATTAGTTTTATATATATATATATATATATATATATATATATATATATATATATATATATATATATATATATATATATATATATATATATATTTATGCAGCTTTCACGGATTCCTCCATGTGAGATGCAATAGCTAGTGGATATATCAACATTATGCCGTTGTAGTGCTGAAATCACATTCAGCAAACGTACAACTATATGCAGCTCCGTATATGAATGAAGTAAAATGCGAACAGTAAATGCAAACTTCGTTCCATCCATATCCTTTCCGTATTAGAGGTTGCACAGTTTGAACAAATTGCTAAGGAACACAATTAATCCTATTCCACCACCATCGAAATAATGGCCTACCTGTACCACCGTACCGAGAAGAAAGTCAAAACTTACCCTCCCCGCCACAGTGATAAGTCAGAGGTACATGTTTCGTCTCTACTAGACTCATCGGGGTACCGACATGCACCTGGCTGTGCAAAGGACAGATCGGAAGGAAGCATGCAAATACTGAACGCGGCTTCGCCGACATCCCTCCGGATGGCACGTATATGTTTATGCGGCTTTCACGGATTCCTCCGTGTAAGATGCAATAGCAGTGGATATATCCACATTATGCCGTTGTAGTGCTGAAATCACATTCAGCAAACGTACAACTATATGCAGCTTCACATATGAATGAAGTAAAATGCGAACAGTAAATGCAAACTTCGTTCCATCCATATTCTTTCCGTGTTAGAGGTTGCACAGTTTGAATAAATTGCTAAGGAACACAATTAATCCTATTCCACCACCATCGAGATGATGGCCTACCTGTACCACCGTACCGAGAAGAAAGTCAAAACTTACCTGCCCCGCCACAGTGATAAGTCAGCCAGGTGCATGTTGGTACCTTGATGAGTCTAGTAGAGACGAAACATGTATATATATATATATATATATATATATATATATATATATATATATATATATATATATATATATATATATATATATATATATATATATAGTATTAACACTTCCTCTAACTAGTTCAATACTTTTAACATAGTTTTTTAATGAACTTTAGTTTTTATCGCGAAAAATATGTCATATTTTTGAAGAATATACCAATTCTTAATTAATTTATTTAGTCAAGAAATTTTGGAATTTATTGTCTGTTTCTTAAGACTATATCTATTCATATACACTACAAATTAAACCAAACATCTTACCCTATCCTTAAATCTAATTTTGTTCTATTCTAAACCAAATTTACTGGCATATTAACCATTAAAATACTTTATTTAACCCTTCTGTGTCTGATTTCATCTTTATAAGTCTTAGAACATATATATATATATATATATATATATATATATATATATATATATATATATATATATATATATATATATATATATATATATATATATATACAGGGTGATTCAAAAATCGATCACGAAACTTAAGGGGGTGATTCTACTTGACAAAATAAGGGTAGAGCTTCATATAATTTTTTTTTCAAAATGTCATTCGTTTTCGAGTTACAAGCCGTCCAAGTTCAAGTTTTTATTTTTTGTTTTTTGAATTACTCGCTTACAGGAAAATCGATTTGACTAATATTTGAAAGATAGGCTAAGTCTTCTGCGCTTCATCATTTTAGTAACAATTCACATTGATTGTTTGCCGCTAGAGGGCACTTTACCTACATTGAAAATTGTTTTTTTGTCATAATTTTTTTGGTGTTGACAGCTACAGTAGTTTTTGGCATAATTTCTGAAAGACTGATGCCAGGCCTTTAAAAAAGGTGCTCTTTATTTACATCGCTAAACCCAACGGTTTAGACGTAAATCACCCTTAAAAATTAAGTGGTAAATTTACTTTCCTCATTTCATTACCACCAGCTACCAGGTAAGTAGCTATCAAAGTATACTAGAGCTGTCAGTTTAACATCAAATAAATTCGCTTTTTAAACTATTTAATTTATAATCTTAAAATAACTAATAATGGCTAATCACCAATATTCAAATATCGAATATTGTGATATCCATTTTTGTTATGGAAAAGCAAATGGTAATGCAGAGTTGGCAAGAAGATATTATATGGAGAGTTATCCGGAAAGAAATATCCCTCATGCTCAAACATTTTCCAGTGTGCACAGGAGGCTTGCGGAATGTGGTTCCTTTAAAAGTTATAATGGAAATAGGGGAAGACCTAGAACTGCTAGAAACGTGCAACAAGAAGAAAGAGTGCTTGAAATTATTGAAGATAATCCAGGTATTAGTACTAGAAAAATTGGGAATGAAGTGCGGCTCTGTCAGGCTAGTTCATGGAGGATACTAAGAGAAGAACAACTCTACCCGTTTCATTCAAAAAAGGTGCAGCCTCTTTATGACGATGATCGGCCGAGACGGTTGGAAATGTGCAATCAGATCCTAGCTAAGTATGAACACGATAATCGATTAATTGGCGTCATATTATTCACTGACGAAGCTGGTTTCACTCGTGATGGCATAACAAATCTACACAACATCCACACATATGCTTACGAGAACCCAAACAATGTGGTAGAAACGAAACATCAGCGTAGATTTTCACTAAATGTGTGGGCAGGGATAATAGGAGATTACCTTATTGGTCCTCATTTCTTTGATGGCCCATTAACTAGTGACGTATACTTAGATTTTATCCAAAATCGTTTCGCATTGTATCTGGAAGATGTGCCATTGGAAGTAAGGGCCAACATGTGGATCCTCCAAGACGGAGCTCCGCCCCACTTTAGTATACGTGTCCGACAGTATTTGAATGCAACGTATTCTGAGCGATGGATAGGACGAAGTGGACCATTGGCATGGGCAGCGAGGTCACCAGACCTTAGTCCTATGGATTTTTTCTTTTGGGGTCATTTGAAACAATTGGTGTACGATATTCCAGTAATCAACGTCGAGGATCTTCGCTTCAGGATAATCGAAAAGTGCCAAATTATTAAAGAAACACCAGGAATTTTTCATCGAGTTAGGCGATATTTTTTGAAGAGTGTTAGGAAATGTATGGAAGAAAATGGGGGACATTTTGAGAATCTTTTTTAGTTTGTTTAGTACTGTTTCATTAATTTTTATCAATTAAATGTATATCGCAATAATCCATAATATGAATATTTACTGATTAGCCATTATTAGTTATTTTAAGATTATAAATTAAATAGTTTAAAAAGCGAATTTATTTGATGTTAAACTGACAGCTCTAGTATACTTTGATAGCTATTTACCTGGTAGCTGGTGGTAATGAAATGAGAAAAGTAAATTTACCACTTAATTTTTAAGGGTGATTTACGTCTAAACCGTTGGGTTTAGCGATGTAAATAAAGAGCACCTTTTTTAAAGGCCTGGCATCAGTCTTTCAGAAATTATGCCAAAAACTACTGTAGCTGTCAACACTAAAAAATTATGACAAAAAAACAATTTTCAATGTAGGTAAAGTGCCCTCTAGCGGCAAACAATCAATGTGAATTGTTACTAAAATGATGAAGCGCAGAAGACTTAGCCTATCTTTCAAATATTAGTCAAATCGGTTTTCCTGTAAGCGAGTAATTCAAAAAACAAAAAATAAAAACTTGAACTTGGACTTGTAACTCGAAAACGAATGACATTTTGAAAAAAAATTATATGAAGCTCTACCCTTATTTTGTCAAGTGGAATCACCCCCTTAAGTTTCGTGATCGATTTTTGAATCACCCTGTATATATATATATATATATATATATATATATATATATATATATATATATATATATATATATATATATATATATATAGAGTGGTTAAACTATTTTATGTTAGTAACTAATATAAAGGTTCGTTTACAAAACTGATTGTATTTTCTTCTGTTTTAGTTCTTGTTGACTATTCAAAACACGAATTTATCTGGTCCTTGATTAACACTTGAAACCGCTCTCCCAGAGCAATAAATTTCAATTGAAAAGGTGTGTTTCAGAGGATAATGTATGAGAGGGCATGCTCGCAACAATTTAATTAAAATAACCCACCCTAACATCAAATCCATTGTTTCTGAAAATTATTCTGTTAACTACTGGTTAGGTTTAGCGTAGAAAATTAAATCACTCTAAAATTAATATGTTAGTAATACAAAGTGAGTGAGTATATGAAAAAGTTAGCTCTTTCTCCTTAAGACCGATAACAACAGGAGAAACAATTTATTCTCTGCAAATTTTACTCTCTCCATACTAGTTTCGACTACCTGATGGTCTCGTCAATGAAGCTGCAACAAGCCAAGAGCGATATTCATAAAAAAAAACTGCCTGTTACAAACTTCATTCCAAAATGAACTTTATGCCAGACTGTAATCATCAAGACTACAAACATCTAAATATATCCAAGAACGATAGCAAATTTATAATTAAATTTTTATAAAAAAAAATTGAACCGACTTCTAAAAATACGTTAAAAATTGAAAACTAACTACAAATTTTCATATGAAATTGAAATTTTTGAAGTCGGCGCAAAACTAATACCTGACAAAATGTGATTTGCATAAATAAACAGATTAAATGTACTTTATTTGTAATTGCTTTCTTACCACAATTTCTATATAGTAGTAATTTATTTCATTCAGAAATAATTTGGCGCCGACTTCAAAAATTTCAATTTCATATAAAAATTTATGGTTTTTTTCACTTTTTAGCGCACTTTGTTGTTCAAGTTTTTTTTATAATAATTTTATTTTTCGATTTTTAGTTTTAAATTCATTATGCTATCCATAAATTATTTGAACTAATCGAGATCGAAAATGTACCCATTTTATTAAAAGTTCTTTGATTCTTAGAGTTCTCCAAATACGAGTGAAACTGCGTCAAACAAATATTTAGTCTGTCATAGTAAACCTACAACCTTAAATTTCAAATTAATTTTAGGTTGGTAATATAGGCCCCAAAACCTTCCAATATCGATATTTAAATAACTTAAGACGCAAATTTCTTATACCGATACATTTTATATTGCATATTGAGTTTATATACTCCCCAAAAACCCCCCAATATCAATTTTAGACAAAGTCCGAAAACGTAAAATTTTCAGTCCCTCATATTGTATCTTATCAACCTAATAGCTGTAAAAATTAACTTCGTATTCGTAATATACGACCCCGATAACCCTTTAATATCAAAATCCGCCATCTTGGATCCCCTATATTTAATTTTTTTTAATAATTTCAGAATCGTATTTGCGATCCCAAAAGCTCCCCCATATCAATTTTAGAAAAAGTAGGACAAAATTTATTTTTTTGTCCGCCATATTGAACTTTTTAAAAATAATTTCAGATTCGTTATGTGTGACCCCGAATACTCCCCCATGCCAATTTTGGAGAATATCGGACAAAATTAACTTTTTTGCTCGCCATATTGGGTCTGCCATTTTGAATGTTTTTAAAATAATTCCAAATTCGTTGAGTCCTACCCCGAAAATTCCCCCATACCAATTTTGGAGAAAATCGGATAAAATTAATTTTTTTGGCCGCTATATTGTCAGCGCCATCTTGAATTTTACTGCACCAATTGCATCCAAAATAATATGGGACAACCGCAGTAAATTCCTGAACATAACGTAAAAAAATAATTCAACCTCCTTCTTTTAAAATTCGCTAAAAAAAAATTATAGACCAATTAGCTTGCTACCAGTAATATACAAAATATTCACGAAAATAATTAACAAAAGAATACGCAGCACACTTGATTATGCGCCACAACCTTGAGAGCAAGCTGGCTTTAGAAGGGGTTTCCGTAAATTGGATCATATTCAAATACTAAGGAAAGTAATGAGTCGCACAAAAGAATATGAACTATCACTAGCGCTAGCTGGCATTTATAAACTTGGAGAAGGAATAGAATAATCATATGTAGAAATGTTAGTTAGCATATATAGAGAAGCCACAGTTAGATTAGACATATATAAAAACGCCCCAGAATTTCTTACCCAAAAAGGAGTACGACAAGGAGACACAATATCCCAAAGCTCTTCAGAGTAACCCTAGAGAATATCTTCCGAAAATTAGAGTGGAATAACAAATATCTATATATAGATGGAGAACACCTAAGCCATCTAAAATTCACCGATGACATAATTCTGATTGCTAAAAGTCTTAAATAACTTCAAGAACAAATTAATATCCTCAACCCAGCGAGTATTCAGTAGGTATAAAAATAAACCTAGCAAACACAAAAGCAATGTGCAACGATCTGATCACCAATGTGGAAATAAAGTTAAATGAAATCACGCTTGAAGTAGTAGATGAATATTTTTACCTAGAGCAACTTATACACAAATCGGGTTCATTATTTCCGGAAATTAACAGAAGAATTAAACTGGCGTGGTTAGAATTTTGGCGAAACTGCCTGTCACGACATACGTGTGTGAAATTTGGATATTAAAGAAAGAAATAACCAATAAACTTCAAATCACTCAAAGTTACATGCTAAAAATAGCTTAAAGGAATCATAAAAGAATAGATTTTATATGACAGAAAACCCAGGTAACTGATTTAATTCAAAGAATAAAACCCTAATATGGCAATGGGCATAACGTATAGCAAGAAAAACAGATAATAGATTGACAACTAGGACAATTGCTAGATGTAGAACTTGAAAATATTTATTTAATCAAAATTATGAATATTAAAAAGTCGCAAAAAATGCCATTTTTCAAGTTTTTAACGATTTTTTACTGAAATTTATGCGTTGGATGTAAGAGTCACGAGAGACACTTTTTGCTTAGACTCGGCCAAGGAACACGAAAATATTTTTTATTTTACTAACTGTCTAATCTAAGATTATACATATTTTTTTAATCTTACATAAAATACAAAAATATTACGACCCAGTATTCCAACACATGTCGCCAAATCAGCACGTTGACAAACTGGGTCAATAATTGCTAAAATAATCATATTAATTGTTTTACTTATTCGACAATTTTATTGTAAATATTATTACATTATGAAAATAAGTTAGAGATTTAATTTGTATATATACATCATAAGTTTCGATAATAAATCAGTATTAAACCAAAAGGGTTTTTACTCACTGAATTCACCATACTACAATTTATGTAGTAATAACCATAAGGGGTTGCTATCATTATTAGCAACTACCACACAAACAATTGGTTAGTACAACCACTCTACTATACATAAATATAAAGGGGTTGCTGCCAATATTAGTTAGTAAAATTGACATTGGTCCTTCGAGCCGGATCAAGTTTCCCATTGTTTGGTTATCTTATTATGCAGCAATTGATAGCGAGATTCTGACTTGTAGTCTACTAATTTTGCGTTTATTTGAGCTATGGTTTGCTCTACCTGTTTCAGATGGACTTCTTCTTTCAAATGGCTTTGCTTGATTAATAATTTGTGTTAACCCTCGTCGATATATTTTATTGTATCTTCATAACACCTATTTAATTATTCCGGGTATTTGGTTTTATAGTAATTGAGCGTTGGACATTTTAGCTCTTCTATTTTTTTGTGGTTTTCTTCAGCTTCAGTCCAAAGTGCTTCGATGGCACTTTGTTTTTCTAAGTAGTACTGCTCCGTTCTCCTACTTGAGGAGTCTTTTTTCATATTTGTTAATAGGCGAAAGATTTCCTTCCCTATTTGTTAATGTGCTTTGGCAAGTTCATTAATTTCCTCCATTTTTTGAGGTATGAAGAAAAATTTTTATTTTTATTTTTATTATTTCAGATCCAAGTAGTTGTGTTTGAGCGTTTTATGTTTTAAAAATGCAGTTTCTTAGGTTCAGTTATAGGCAGACTAAATAGGCTTACTCGCCAGCGTGAACTCATAATGATAATGTTGGTTTAATAGTGTTTTATTGTCGAAACTTACGGTGTATATATATATATATATATATATATATATATATATATATATATATATATATATATATATATATATATATATATATATATATATACATATATATACATATATATATATATATATATATATATATATATATATATATATATATATATATATCACTACATAGTATAAAACAAAGTCGCTTTCTCTGTCCCTATGTCCCTTTGTATGCTTAAATCTTTAAAACTACGCACCGGATTTTGATGCGGTTTTTTTCAATAGATAGAGTGATTCAAGAGGAAGGTTTATATGTATAATAACATCCATTAAATAGTGGAGAAATACTGTTATTTTTGAGGTTTCTAATGTGATGTCGTTAATTATCATATTTTTTCCGCTTACATTGCAAACGCGGGCTGAACCCTACGAGATTTATCAAAATAATGTACTAATTATTTGTACACATTGAAAAGGTCTACAAAAAACTCCGCGATGGTATATGTCTATCTCTCATGGATATCCCACAATAACATTTTTTTGTCATTTACTTTTTACGACAAATAATGGCAAATTTTGAAGCGATTTTAACCAATACAGCATTAATCCTTATCCAATTAAATAGCTTAAATACATTGTTGATTTAATATAGATCTATATGGTCCTTTACAGCACAAGATTTAGATGAATATTTTCGAAGATATTACAGATTTAAAATTGCGGGAAGTAGCGCTTGCGGCGGTACTGGCCGACCGGGGCGGCGGCAGCGTGCCTATAAATAGCGCGTCGGAGGCCGATGTAATAATTGTTGTAAAAATAAAATAAATAGTCACAGTTTTTCTGTAGTGTATTTAGTATCAGCATTGCACCCGTGCGAAGCCGGGGCGGGTCGCTAGTATATATACATATATATATATATATATATATATATATATATATATATATATATATATATATATATATATATATATATATATATATATACAAATTAAATCTCTAACCTATTTTTCTAACGTAATAATAATTTTTTTAACTATTAATAAATTTTTCTTTCATAAAAAATTACCTGATCATTTTTCGAAAATCCACTCTCATAATCAGGGGGTCAAAATACATATATAAAACTTTGGTAGAGCCATATTTTTTCATCGGCAACGAAAACCTCCTCTATTGTTATAGTGTACGCTGCTGAGTTCAAATTTACATCTAAGGTCACAGTTATAAGATTACTTCAGGTTAGCTAACACAATTTAGATTTTCAACACAGGTATCAAATTTCACCGAAATTAGCCCAAGGCCACTTTCTGCCTGATCTCCGTTACCGATTAAAACACAATATGTGTCTCCGCGTCCCTTTCACAAAATCCTAAGACGAAATGATCCCATCTTAATTAACAATGTACACGAAACATATAATATATGACCATTTGGAGGAAGATGTTTATCAAATTACGTTACCCCTCTAAATTTCTAGAAATTTCTAGTAAGTTCGGGTATTAGGACGGCATAATAAAATAATTTAATTTAATGTTAGTTTTAATTACCCGACTGTGGGTGACGAGCAGGGTATAATAGCTAATAGCTCTGAAATTATTTTATAGCATTTCGTTTGTTCTACGGACAAAAGCAGTGGC
The DNA here is from genome assembly GCA_034092305.1 of Diaprepes abbreviatus. Classification (NCBI taxonomy): domain Eukaryota; kingdom Metazoa; phylum Arthropoda; class Insecta; order Coleoptera; family Curculionidae; genus Diaprepes; species Diaprepes abbreviatus. The sequence goes on along the minus strand of JASJET010000029.1, from coordinate 2,809,937 downwards.
GTACTAGACACTAACCACTAACCTTTTTAAACAAATTAAAAACTGATTATTGAAAGAATAAAAAAACCTATTTTATTAACTAATAAAATTTTTATAAAAAAAATTAAACCGACTTCCAAAAGTGCGCTAAAAAGTGAAAGATCATCAAGACTACAAACATCTAAATATATCCCAGAACGATAACAAATTTACAATAAAATTTTTATAAAAAAAAATTGAACTGACTTCTAAAAATACGCCAAAACGGGAAAAATAACTAGAAATTTTTATATGAAATTGAAATTTTTGAAGTCAGCGCCAAACTAATACCTGAAAAAATGTGATTTGCATAAAAAGATTAAAAATACTTTATTTGTAATGGCTTTCTTACCATAATGTGTATATATTAGTAGTTATTTATTTCATTTACAAATAATTTGGCGCCGACTTCAAAAAGTGCAATTTCATATAAGAATTTATAGTTATTTTTCACTTTTTAGCGCACTTTTAGAAGTCGGTTCAATTTTTTTATAAAAATTTTATTTTTCTATTTTTAGTTTTAGAATTCATTATAATAAAATTATTTTAACTAAGTACTAATCGAGATTAGTGTACCTCACAATAACACCAAAGTGCCCATTTTATCCAAAGTTGTAAATCACCCTAAAAAGAAACGACTAAAAATTCTTTGATTCTTAGAGTTTTCCAAATACCAGTAAAATTGTGTTAAACAAATATTTAGTCTGTCGTATTAAATCCACTATCTCAAATTTCAAATTAATTTTAGATTGATAATATAGGCCCTTCCAATATCGATGTTTAAAGAACCTTAGCTCGATAGATTTTATACTGCATATTGAGTTTGTATAGGCCTCAAGAACCTCACAATATCAATTTTAGACAAAATCGAAATATATAAAATTTTCTGTCCCTCATATTGTATTTTATCAAGCTAATAGTAAAAAATTAACCTTATATTCGTAATATACGACCCCGAAAACCCTCTAATACCAAATCTGAAAAAATGAGAATAAAGTAAAATTTTTAGCCCACCATATTGCATCCGCTATATTGAATTTCAAAAAAATTATTTTAAGTCTTAATCTAATCTAAATCTAAACCCTCCAAAGCCCCTTAGTACCAATTTTGGATGAAATCCGGAAATTTAAAACTTTTAAACTTATATTCGCTACATCTTCAAAAACGATTCAGTCCCACCTTTGAGCAAAATCGATAAATGTAAAATTTTTAGTCCTCTATCTTGGATTAGCCATATTGAATCCTGAAAAAATACTTTGAAATTCATAACTTACACCCTCAAGAACCCTTTATATCAGTTTGGGAGAAAATCGAAAAATGTAAAATTTTTAGGACACCATATTGAATCTGCCAGATTGAGTTTTTCAAAAAATATTTTAAATTCATAATTAACACTAACAAAAATATCCCAATACTGATTTTAGACAAAACCGAGAGATATAGAATCTTTAGTCCGCCATCTTGGATCCGCCATATTGAATTTCTAAAAAGTAATTTCAGATTCGTTGTGTACGACCCCACAAATTCCTCCATACCAATTTTGAAGAAAATCAGACAAAATTATTTCTTTTGGCCGCCATATTGTCAGCGCCATCTTGAATATGACTGCACCAATTCCGTCCAAAAAAATATGAGACTACCGCAGCAACTTCCTGAACATAACGTAAAAAATTTCGTTCAAATCGGTGCCGCCGTTCCGGAATAATTGGTGTACATACATAAAAAAATACATAATCGACGAATTGAGAACCTCCTTCTTTTAGAAGTCGGTTAAAAACAAACAAATAAGTACTCAACGTCACGCACACTTTTCTAAATAAAAAGTTAATTTGTTTTCAACACTATTTGAATCTTATATACTACATTATTAGTTTCTATCTGAAGTTTGCGTCATAAATTAACCAAAGTTTTGGCATTCCAATTTCCTGACCACGTAACTGATCTATCCAAACTTCAGCTGCAGTTGTCTAGGTTCATAAACAAATTTTAACCAAGTGGCGTGTGAATAATTTGCATCGAACTTGGCCGTTTGCAAATCGATAATTTCAAATTTAACTTATTTGAAGAGTACTGGTATTGACGTGGGCTGCAGTTACAGAATGAAATAAGATTGCTTATGACAAGTTAATGTTTATTAATTATATGGCATGTAAAACTGGCGGTACATTATTATTTATAGGCCGGCGGAATTAGCATCTGGAAAAAAACTTAGTGTTGGTAGATTTCTGACTACGCAGAAACGTTCAGAATGATAATAGTAATTATGTGGTACGAATTTTCTTTAAAAAGTTGATGCTGGTAGCCGTTACTATGTGGTAGTTAATCATCTTCGAGAAATATTTAAAAAGGAACTACTATGTTTTATACCACTAAATTTATTAAGAAAACAGTGACTGCAGTTTCAACTCACAGAGTCATTTTCAAACTGAACTACAAAGGTAGACTAAGTATTCAATACAGAAACATGACAAAATTTAACAAAAAATAAAAACTACCTGAGAAATTACATTATTACAAAGGGGAGGTACTAAATTTTGGGAACTAATTATTATTTGGCAACAACAAATAACGGGGAAAACCCAAGTTCTGTCTGGTCATTAAGGAAATTTACATTTTTATTTTTACTATGTTTATATATTTCTAAAGATTCAAGAATATTTAACTTTTGACCCTTTGTTGAATTATGTAATATGTCAGTGTTGCTTACATCAAGAAAACTGTGGCTGTGTTCTAAGCAATGGTTGGCAAAGCTCGAGTCTTTTTTTTGTAGTCTATATGATCGGTGGTGTTCTGAAAAGCGAGTTTTAAAGCTTCTACCTCTTTGTCCAATATACAAGCTATCACACTCTAAACATTTTAACTTATAAACACCCGATTTATCAAATTTATTAATTTTATCTTTAGCATTGTAAAGGATAGTGGACAGATTGTGTTGAGATTTAAAGGCTACTTTTATGTTATGTTTGGAAAGAGTATTAGCTATGTTTTCTGATAGGGTACCACAGTATGATAAAGTTATATAAGATGAACTATCTTTATCGTTTTTTATTTTTGGATATATTGAACTAAAAGCTTGTTGTTTTTGTTTTTTAGTTATTAATTTCTTTATGGTTTGTAGGGAGAAATTGTTTGATATTGCAGTCCTTTCAATGATATTTAGTTCCTCTTGAAGATCTTCTTCAGTGAGAGGCAAAGAGAATGCTCTATGTATCATTGAATTGTATGCAACCATTTTGTGTTGTAAGAGGTGAAAAGAGTCATTAGATATAGTATTACCTGAAAACGTTGGTTTTCTAAAAATTTTAAAATTACACTGATTATTGAGGTGAGATATGATGAGATCAAGAAAATTTATTTTATGGTTATTTTCAGTTTCCAGAGTAAACTGAATTTTTGGATGGCAATTATTATTGTATTGTAAGAATTTTTGAAGCTGTCTAGTAGTGCCTTTAAAACATGCTAGAACATCATCCACATATCTGTACCAAAATTGAACATGGTTTTTGCTTAAACGGGAATTAAGAATTTTGTTTTCTATGTTTGACATGAAAATGTCATCATGTGATAGGCAAAGTTCAAAAGAGGACAAGATTTCAGTAGTAACTATTGGATTTATATTTCGTTCCTGTAAGATTTCTTTGATAAGTATAGAACATTCATCTGTTGGAATATTAGAAAACATGCTTTTTATGTCAAAAGAAACTAGTATGCAGTTATCTGGGGTTTTTAGGTTACAACACAAAATGGCTGCATACAATTCAATGATACATAGAGCATTCTCTTTGCCTCTCTCTGAAGAAGATCTTCAAGAAGAACTAAATATCATTGAAAGGATTGCAATATCAAACAATTTCTCCTAACAAACCATAAAGAAATTAATAACTAAAAAACAAAACAACTTGCTTTTAATTCAATATATCCCAAAATAAAAAATGATAAAGATAGTTCATCCTATATATCTTTGTCATACTGTGGTACCCTATCAGAAAACATAGCTAATACTCTTTCCAAACATAACATAAAAGTAGCCTTTAAATCTCAACCCAATCTGTGCACTATCCTTTACAATGCTAAAGATAAAATTAATAAATTTGATAAATCAAGAGTTTATAAGTTAAAATGTTCAGAGTGTGATGGCTTGTATATTGGACAAAGTGGTAGAAGCTTTAAAACTCGCTTTTCAGAACACCACCGATCATATAGACTACAAAAAACAGACTCGAGCTTTGCCAACCATTGCTTAAAACACAACCACAGTTTTCCTGATTTAAGCAACACTTACATATTACATTATTCAACAAAGGACCAAAAGTTAAATATTCTTGAATTTTTAGAAATATATAAACATAGTAAAAATAAAAATGTAAATTTGCTTCATGACCAGACAGAACTTGGGTTTTCCCCGTTATTTGTTTTTGCCAAATAATAATTAGTTCCCAAAATTTAGTACCTCCCCTTTGTAATAATGTAATTTCTCAGGTAGTTTTTATTTACTGTTAAATTTTCTCATGTTTCTGCATTGAATACTTAGTCTACCTTTGTAATTCAGTTTGAAAATGACTCTGTGAGTTGAAACTGTAGTCACTGTTTTCTTAATAAATTTAGTGGTATAAAACATAATAGTTCCTTTTAAATATTTCCCGAAAAAAATAACTGTTTAAAATTTTAAATAATAAAAAAAATATGATTTTTGTTTGTAAATTGTAAAAATATTAATTAATCTTAAATTTATTTAAAAATATTCTAGAAATTGGAAAACTCAATTTATATATTTCTTGAATACACTTTATAGTATTTTTAGCAAACATCGAGAAGTAATTTTTTAAATTTACATCATTATTTATTTTACGTTTTTAAATCTATTTATACTTAAAAAAATAACTCACTGGCTTTCAAAACTAATAACTTCATGCATTATTAAAACTTTTATTTTCTTTCCTTGAATATTCTTCCCCACCTTCTTTTATTACCGAGTTCTTTTATATTCCTGCTTCAATAATGCTCCTGTAAAGCTTTTCAATGTATCAAGAAGAATCTAAAATACATTTTATAAAATATTTCAGCGAAATAAAATTTATATTTATACCATTTTCATTTGTTCCCAAATACAATTTATGGGAAAAAATTGATAAAAATCAGGTTTCAGGGTTTCTTTTCAATAAAAAAAAAATTCAATGGATGTTTTTGAAATCTTCAACATATGTTATTTATTACTCAAGTGGTAAATAAATGTAAAAAACAAATATTGCTTTTGCGAGAAACGAAAAATTTTTGAGGTAAATGCCTTTATCCGGTAGAAATGTCTAGGATATCATAACTAAGCCATGTTTACAATGACGTTACTTTTATAATACACTAGCGACCCGCCCCGGCTTCGCACGGGTGCAATGCTGATACTAAATACACTACAGAAAAACTGTGACTATTTATTTTATTTTTACAACAATTATTACATCGGCCTCCGACGCGCTATTTATAGGCACGCTGCCGCCGCCCCGGTCGGCCAGTACCGCCGCAAGCGCTACTTCCCGCAATTTTAAATCTGTAATATCTTCGAAAATATTCATTTAAATCTTGTGCAGTAAAGGACCATATAGATCTATATTAAATCAACAATGTATTTAAGCTATTTAATTGGATAAGGATTAATGCTGTATTGGTTAAAATCGCTTCAAAATTTGCCATTATTTGTCGTAAAAAGTAAATGACAAAAAAATGTTATTGTGGGATATCCATGAGAGATAGACATATACCATCGCGGAGTTTTCTGTAGACCTTTTCAATGTGTACAAATAATTAGTACATTATTTTGATAAATCTCGTAGGGTTCAGCCTGCGTTTGCAATGTAAGCGGAAAAAAATATGATAATTAACGACATCACATTAGAAACCTCAAAAATAACAGTATTTCTCCACTATTTAATGGATGTTATTATACATATAAACCTTCCTCTTGAATCACTCTATCTATTGAAAAAAACCGCATCAAAATCCGGTGCGTAGTTTTAAAGATTTAAGCATACAAAGGGACATAGGGACAGAGAAAGCGACTTTGTTTTATACTATGTAGTGATATACTACTTTATATCCGGTTTCTATACTACTAGAAAAAGTCATATTATCGTGTATACCACACACCAAAAATCACTAAAATCAGTTATCATGTTTTCAAAAAATTTAGGAAAATCAATATTTTTTTTTTAAATTTTGACGTATTCTACCGTCAAAATAAAGCAGTATCGGAAAGTTGACTGAAATCCACCGGTTTTGACGTTAAGAGTTTTACATATATTTTTTGCGGACACCCTATAGAAGGTAGCCATAACCGGACTTTTAAAATTTAAGAAATAGTATAATATGGAATGATTGCACAGCCTCCACCAAAAATGTATGAAAAAAAATACTTCTGGGTCGTGTAAAAGCAGCCCCTTTAACCTCATGTAGAGGGATAGAAATTGAAACTAAAGTCATTTAAAAATGTACACAAACAATACTAAAAATATATGTGCGACCCTTATACATTTCACACGTGCAAAATTTACGTACCGGTGATGTATATGGAACAAGTCAGAGCCACAAAGACACTTTTGGAAGATTGGTAATCACCAACAGACACAATACCAAACTTTGACTGGCAAAAAATCCCCATATCATTTATGAAAGTAACAGACATTTTAGAACATGTCATTCCTGAATTGCTAGAATATATTCTGTTGACGAAGTATAATAATACATACGAGTATTTCTAGCAAGACCATGCACCGAGTCACCACTCTCAGGTAGTGAGACTTCTTTTGGGAACTAATTTTGCTCAAAAATGGATTGGTATCAACGAGCCTGTTAGTTCAGGTTAGTTATGAGGGGCCAGATCACTTGATCTATCTGTTCGAGATTTTTTCTTACGGGGAATTTTACAAAACAATGTTACCTGTTGATGTGCATTATCCTCCATTGTTGATAACCATGCCCTTGTGGAATATGTAAACAAAACAAATTTGAATTAAAAAAACGGTATACATATATAATTTTAGAGAGGCTAATTGTCCTAGGATGTACCAGCTTCTGCTCGACAGTGAGTGGTCTTTTTTGCGTGAGGGTCTTGCTATGGCGTCATTTTTTGAGCATATTGTTCAGGCATAGTAAGTACCCACCTTGGTCCACTAAGGAAGTAATTTGCTTATTTAAAAAATAAAGAGTTGCTGTGGTGGAAATATAAAAGATCTAATGAGACTTGTGATTATTTATCTTTCAGGAATGCTAGGACAGTTGTAAAAATCTTATCCATACGTTCTACAGTACAAGTGTTGAAGCGAAATTAAAAAAAAAAACAATCGTTCTGGTTCTACATCAATCTTGGGAAGTCTAATGGTACTTTGCCATCTGCTATGTCTTATCCAGGTCAGGAAGTAATTAATCCCTCTTACATCGTAAATTCATGTACAAAATCATTCAAAGAGTCCTCTATTGTTTCTACTCCTTTTGTACCTACGTCTAGTTATGGTTGCAATTCTTACCCTATCTCATTATCTTAAATAATACCTAAAAACGTTGAAAAAACCTGTAAAAATTAAAGACCAAGTCCTGATTCCATTCCTTCGTTTGTCGTAAGGGATTGTGCTTGGGCGTTTGCTGAGCCGTTCTTCAGGAACAAATATCCTTTTACATAGCGCCTCTTGTGATCGATCAGCTGCATGGTTTAGTTTCTGGAAAGTCAACCGTGACCAATCTTTGTACTATTGGGCGGTATGTCTTAGAGCGTGTTGATTCTGGCACACAGGTTGATGTCGTTTACACAGATTTTTCCAAAGCGTTTGCTCGACTTGATCACGGTGTTTGAATTTCCAAATTGTCGGACTTTGGTTTTAATGACAATCTTATTAGGTTTTTCAAAAGCTATCTATTAAATTGCTCTCACTATGTTGAATACCGTGGTCATAGACAGGCGCGGACCCAAGGGAGGGGCGATCGCCCCCCCCCCTCCAAGAACTTTGAGTTCAGGAAAATACACCCGATTTTGCCTCCTATACAAGAACTAGAGAGAGTAATAAATCATTTTTTACCCTTTTTTTTCCTTCGCAAACTACCTGTGTTCTTTAGTCCGGTGTCTTTGGCAAAATCTGTTAGACACATATATTTTTCATAGGAATGGGTTAGAAATTTTATAATCAAAAATACCGGTCTATAATAATGGATTATTTAGGTTGGATAACAATAGATATTTGTAGGTGTGAATTGTTAAAAAAGGATTTTAATCCTTGTCATAGGCGTCGGAAAGAGGTTTCTTTTATCACTAAGTATTTATGGCATAGAATATTATTTCGGTAATAAACGTAAAATAAAAATTTTTTATAATATTATTTTATTTCTTATGGTTTCTTAATAATTCACATACATTAGAAAATATAGATAATTTTGACATATTTAACACAAATCACAACTGTATTTTTATTATTTTTAATTTTGGCATAGAAGCCGTTTTAGGCACATTCAGACTAAAGCATAGCTTTTTTCTCTCAAAAAATTCTAAGTTATAATTTATTATTAATTACTTACAAAATACCCATTGTCAAAAATACAAGAAGTTAAACATATAAAAAAATAAATTCGTCCATATAATATTAAAATTTTTGGGGCTATCGGTCATTATTATTAATTAAAAACATTTTTAGGACATTTGACGTTTCAGTTTATTTATTTCTTAAACCATCTGCAGAATGACAATTTAACAGTCACAACAATCAAAGTCAGTGAAGCTATCTTCGCTCAAATTAGTAATAATTGGTTCAAAACTATAGATTCGGCTTTTACTTGGTGGAAATTCATTATAACTATAGGTTGTAATTACAGTAAAACAATTTTACACTTTCCACAAATTTTTAATTTTAATCACTCGACATTGTAAAACTCTAGAATTTTTAGACCCTACTAAATACATAAAACTAAAAATAGACCCCACTAATAAATATCAAAAAATTATAAAACAAGTTATACAAAACTGTAAAAGTTTGTTTTCAGACTGGGATTTACGCAAATTTACCCTAATGAACCCACAACCTCCCAAACTGTACTCTCTCTTAAAAATTCATAAAATTGGAAACCCAATTAGACCAGTAGTATCTTTCTTTACTGCCCCTTCGTATAAACTCTCAAAATATTTAATTGATATTATAAAAATTAACACAAATTTCTCCGCTAAATATTCTATTAAAAATTCTTACGATCTGGTCGAAAAAATTAAACACTTAAATCTACCAAATAACGCCAAATTTGTTTCCTTTGATGTTACCAATCTATTCCCTAGTATACCTATTGAACATACAATAGAACTTGTTAAAAAACTTTTAATTAAGAAAAATGACAATGTGATTAAAAATCAAGAAATTCTTTATGCTTTAGAAAGTTGTTTGAATCAAAATTATTTTGAATTTAACGATGAATTTTACACCAGTAAGGAAGGACTTATCATGGGTAACCCTCTAAGCCCTCTCCTAGCGGAAATTTTTATGGACCATATTGAATCAATTATTTCAAAAAACCCCCTTTTTAATAAATTTATCTATTGGTTTAGATACGTAGACGATGTTTTAGCTTGTTTTACGGGTACAGACAGACAATTAGACCATTTCTTAAATTTTATTAACAACATACACGACAACATAAAATTTACAATAGAAAAAGAATTCTATAACTCTATCAACTTTTTAGACTTAACAATTAAAAGAACAAACAATAAGCATGACTTTTCTATTTATCATAAACCCACCCATACTGACATTACAATCCACAATACATCTTCACACCCAATACAACATAAACTAGCATCTTTTTTCAGTATGATACATCGATTGATATCTTTACCTCTTAACAAAATCAACTTTCAAAATGAACTAAACATCATTAAACAAATTGCTATAAATAATGGTTACTCCCCAAAAATAATAGACAAAATACTAAATAAAAAACTATATAATAAAGCCATAAACTTAGTTTTTCCTACAAAAAAAGAAAACAATAATAAATATAAAGTAATTACTTTCTTAGGCAGCATTAGCAATAGAATAAGTAAATTTCTGAAAAACTTGAATATTAATATAGCTTTCAAAACCACTAATACTCTAGGTAAACATATCAAAAATAGTAAAACCAAATCAAACAAAGGAAACAATTGCGGTGTTTACAAATTAAAATGTAATGATTGTCCTAAAGTTTATATAGGCCAGACTGGTAGAAACTTTAATAAACGTGTTAATGAACATCACATTAGTTATATAAAAAATAAAACTGATTCTAACTATTCCAATCATTTAATAGAAGAAAACGATACCTTCAACAATAATTATGACATATTACACATTGAAAACAAAGGTTTAAAACAAAATTTGCTTGAATCCCTGGAAATAAATAAACTCAAAAATTCCAATAATTTGCTTAAGGACCAAATAGATTTAGACCCATCACCCTTATTGAACCTGTTTATTTATCCTTAACTTTTCTTGGAAATATAATTATGGAATTTCCTCTTATTCTGAATTGTAAACCTTATTTTACCTGTATCAAGACCATTTTGTTTTTATCTTTTAATGTTCACTTTGTAATACTCCTTTGAAGAAGCAACAGTGTTTGCGAAACATGTCGAGTGATTAAAATTAAAATTAAAAATTTGTGGAAAGTGTAAAATTGTTTTACTGTAATTACAACCTATAGTAATAATTGGTTCCTCTATTTCAACGATCATGAGATCCACATTTCCATTTTTTCTTTTATTATATGGATTTTTCCCAATTTTCTGTAGTAACTTTATTCAAAAAAATCTTTCAAAAGTTCAGTTATATTACTAATTCTGTAAGTTGTGTTATTTCTAGCAACTCTGCCTTTTACTTGAGGGAGATATTTCCTTCTCCAACGGACATTTTCCGAACAATCTGTAAGAACAGATTTCCTATCTGGATTTTCCCAGCAAAAATTAAGTACTCTGAACAATTTCCAGAGCTCAGTTCTTTTAATTTCAGGTAAATCCCGATCTTCATTGATTTTGGTTAGAATTTTGTCGACGGTTGGGATCTGCTTCTCATAATAAAATGTATGTACAACTCCTTTTATTGCAGTTTACATCTCTTCTTTCAACGAGGTTTTTCGTCTGCCTATGATTGAATGTAGCTTGGGAGTACTAACAATTCCAGTGGTTTTTTTCTCCTTCAATATTCGGTACATAGTAGATTTTCCAACTCCTGTTATGTTGAAACACATCTCAACAGACCTTTTAACATTGTCATCGGGATATTGATGTCTTAAGGCATCATAAACATTTATCGTAATAAATTTTTCGTTGAGGAAAAAATTCTCTGGTTTAATGATTTTGGAATACATATAGAGATGGAAGCCATATCTTTTGGGTATCTCACTAATCTCAAATAATATATAAACATTAAGGACACACTGTAAGGTGTATTTTGCTCACTGACAAAAATTAAATTTTTTTGTTGCAGTAAATTTATAAAAGCTTATAATATTTAAATATAATTAAATTTACGACAGTCTTCAGTTACCTACTGCACTGGAGCAGGTACGTTGGAGGTTTCGGTAACAGTTTTATTAATCTCTCTAGTTCTTGAATAGAGTATAGGAATGTTCATGCTTGCGATCGTCCCTCCCCTTCCCAAGTTTAGGAAAATAGAACCGATTCTGCCTTTTATATTAGGAATATGTATGCTGCTGGCACTCCCTCCCCGTTGACAACTGGTTTTTCTTGCGATCGCCCCTCCCCTTTCCAAGAGCTTTGTCTTCAGGAAAATAGACCCTATTCTGCTTCTTATACTAGGAATGTATATACTGCTCGCATCCTCCCCTATAAGCAACTTTTTTTTTCTTGTGATCGCCCCCCCCCCCTCTTCAAGAACTTCAAATTCAGAAAAATAGACCCGACCCTGCTTTTTACACTAGAAATGGGAATGTTGGTGGTATCTCCCCTCCCCCCCCCCCCCATCGACAACTTGTTTTTGCTTGCCATACTGTACTTTTCTGATATCACCGCCCCCCGCCCCCCAAAGAGAGAGGCTGGATTCGCCCCTGGTCATAGATTTAATAATTTTGTAGTAACGTAGAGTGTTCCTCACGAATCTATTTTGGGCCCCTTACTTTTTAATGTTTTTATTAACGATATCACATTTGGGTTGAATAACAGCTGCCTACTTATATTCCAGGACATACGGAATCCTGGCGATTGTTTGAGCCATGAACTGGATCTCATGAAATTAAATGCTTGGTGTTTAAAAAACAAAGTGCCTCTGCACGTAGACAAGTGCAATAGTATGTCATTCTTAAGAAGTAGGATGCCTCTACTGCATGATTATGGGATCAACAGTGCTTTTCTAAGACGAGTTAACTGCATTGAGGACTTGGGAGTCACGTTTGACTGCAGACTCACATTTGACAATCATATTAATGACAGAGTATAGAGATCTTAGCGTACGCTGGGCTTTTTAGTGAGATCTAGTCATGAATTTCAGCCGCTCCAGGTCATAAGCACGTTATATTATTCTTTTTTACGAAGCAAATTGGAATATGCCTCAGTTTTCTGGCATCCGTATTATCATGTACATTGCGATAAATTAAGATTCTTAAGCTTTAAATCGGATGGATTTTATCCACTGCTTACTACACCTCGCGAAAGTCTATTGACAAGATTTAATTTCATAACTCTGTAGAAGCGCAGTTACGGGGCTCGTATACTTTTTTTTTGTATAAACTGGTTAACAACAAGATTTTGGCAACTGATTTGCTCGCGAGCATTCATTTTCATGTTCTAGGGATAACTAGATCTCCATTATTTTTCTATTTGCCTAAACCAAGAACTAATGTATTACAATTCTCCCCATTATACTCGATGTGTTCCCTTTATGATCGTCTGACAGACAAATTTTACATATTTTACTGCAATTATTCTGTTGTTAAATTGTTTATCTACAATTTGTGATTGATTTATCGGCTATGTTATACTTATTGTACTGTCTGTATTATGTATATAATTTTAGGATTTATGTAACTCTGTTCTGTAGGGTAGTGTAAATAAATAAATAAATAAATAAATAAATAAATACCCGTCACGGCCTACAAGCAGGTTCTGATTACTTAAAAAAAAAACATAAATTTAAGACTCAATACTAATCACTACATAGTATAAAACAAAGTCGCTTTCTCTGTCCCTATGTCCCTTTGTATGCTTAAATCTTTAAAACTACGCACCGGATTTTGATGTGGTTTTTTTCAATAGATAGAGTGATTCAAGAGTAAGGTTTATATGTATAATAACATCCATTAAATAGTGGAGAAATACTGTTATTTTTGAGGTTTCTAATGTGATGTCGTTAATTATCATATTTTTTTCCGCTTACATTGCAAACGCAGGCTGAACCCTACAAGATTTATCAAAATAATGTACTAATTATTTGTACACATTGAAAAGGTCTACAGAAAACTCCGCAATGGTATATGTCTATCTCTCATGGATATCCCACAATAACATTTTTTTGTCATTTACTTTTTACGACAAATAATGGCAAATTTTGAAGCGGTTTTAACCAATACAGCATTAATCCTTATCCAATTAAATAGCTTAAATACATTGTTGATTTAATATAGATCTATATGGTCCTTTACAGCACAAGATTTAAATGAATATTTTCGAAGATATTACAGATTTAAAATTGCGGGAAGTAGCGCTTGCGGCGGTACTGGCCGACCGGGGCGGCGGCAGCGTGCCTATAAATAGCGCGTCGGAGGCCGATGTAATAATTGTTGTAAAAATAAAATAAATAGTCACAGTTTTTCTGTAGTGTATTTAGTATCAGCATTGCACCCGTGCGAAGCCGGGGCGGGTCGCTAGTAATAAATATAGAGTGTTATATATTTTTGAAAAGCTTGTAACGAACTAAATCACATTATTCAAAAATACATAGGGTGTCTCATTTAAAAAAAAATCAATTTTGGTTTATTTCTCCGAAAGAGTTGAACCTAAAAAAAAAATGACTATGCCACTGTACTCTACATAAAAAATCTCAATAGTTCTATTTTTGCGATAAGTTGCACGATAACCGAAGAACAAGGGATGCTCCAAAATGCATAATTTTCAAAACTGGATACCCTGTACATACTCAAAACGCTTTGACATAAAGATGATATTTGTGTTGTTTAGATTATCGCATAGAATATTTTGAAAAATAATAAAACCATTTTTAATGATCAATATTTGTTTTTGTTTGTTATTCCCGAAATATAAACGACAACCCTGGTATTAAATATTTGCTCTCTTAATCAAATTAAGAAACTTATAGTAAATTTAAGGCTAAATTTGATTTAAATTCGTAAAATTCTCCAATAAATCTGCCGATCCTTTAAATAGAAAGGAAAGCAAAAGAAATAAAGATACCTTTGCTTTCAGCCCCCACATCAGAGAGTTTCCAATACATTATAAATGAAGTTTGGAATATTGACCCACACTTTTGGTTAGATGAAGCGTTATGAATAATAACTTACAGCAAACCAAGAAAATTGTGGTTTGGATACATTTATTACTTCTTACTGATGTAATATATTTGCATTTTCCTTAAACCTTCCTTGCATTCTTGGTTGTAATTTTGCATAAGATATGCATTAAAAGTAACATATTTCAATAGTTATTATCTTGAGCACTTCTCATTAAAATTAGAATAACATTAAACTTTCATTTACTTTGAGTGCGAACATCAAAGAATTATTTAATCCAATTAGCTACCAAGGAAACGAAAATTACGAGGGAAACTACAAAAATCGGGGAGCCTAGTGAGTTTTTCTAGACGATGAAGAAATATGGCTCTACCAAAGTTATTTATATGTATTTTAACCCCTTGATTAGGAACACCGAGGGTGAACTCACGAGAAATGGTCAGGGAATTTTTCATAAACATAAAAGTTGTTAAGAAGTAAAAAAATTGTTGTCTTTTCATAATAAAAAATATTTTTATATTTCTCGGCCGATTCTCAGCAAAAAGTATGTTTTGTGATTTTTTTCGTCTGATATTTGAAAGTTTTTTTGAGTTAACAATCACATAACATTTGAAAAATTGCATTTTTTGTCACTTTTCAACATGAATAACTTTTAACTATATAGATATTTTGAAATTTTGCGCTAAACAATTCATTGTTCAAGTCAAGAATTACAAGCTGAGATTAATCGCAATGCAAAAATATAATTCTTTTATTGTCTTATAACGATATAAACAAATAGTGTTTTATCAATTATAATGTTTTAATGTATTCGCCACAGTGTAAGAAGGGAAGTTGAAGTCTATTTACAAGCGCTCACCTAGTGCATATAATCCATTATAGATTTCGCTGATCGTTACATTAATCATTTAATCACATTTTCATATATATATATATATATATATATATATATATATATATATATATATATATATTCTTCTTTTTCTTTCTCAGCCCATTGACGTCCACTCCTGCATAAGCCTCTCCGATAGTCCTCCACTGGGATCTATCTCTCGCCTTCTGGAGCCAGTCTTTTCCAGCAAACTGTCTTATATCATCTGCCCATCTGCGTTATGGCCTGCCACGATTACGATTCGTTTCTCGTGGTCACCATTGCAGTAATTTATTCGTCCACTTATCGGGCTGTTGTCTAGCTATTTGCCCTGCCCATTGCCACTTTAGTCGTGAAATGCATTCAATGACGTCAACTGCTTTAGTTCTTGATCTTATTACTCGTAAACAATATATATATATATATATATATATATATATATATATATATATATATATATATATATATATATATATATAAAGTAAAATGCGAAACAGTAAACAGTAAATGAAAACTTCGTTCCAACCATATCCTTTCCGTGTTAGAGATTGCACAGTTTGAATAAATTGCTAAGGAACACAATTCATCCTGTTCCACCACCATCGAGATGATGACCTACCTGTACCACCATACCGAGAAAGAAAGTCAAAACTTACCCTCCCCGCCACAGTGATACGGTACATGTTTCGTCTCTACTAGACTCATCAGGGTACCGACATGCACCTGGCTGTGCAAAGGACTGATCGGAAGGAAGCATGCAAATACTGAACGAGGCTTCGCCGACCTCCCGACCTGATACGAGGGAATCCGTGGCATAAACATATATATATATATATATATATATATATATATATATATATATATATATGTTTATATCGCTTTCTGTTTGTCATAGTGACTTTTAATACTTCGTATTAAATTAAAAAAATGATAACTTTACAGGAAAAAATTAAGATTGTATTAGTATGCGGTAAAAACAGAAGTCATCGTGTAACAGCCAGCATTTTTAGTTAGATACATCCAGGCAAAAATGTGCAACAATCTACTGTGAGTAGGATTATGGCGAAATTTAAATCAACTGGATCGGTGGAACGTTCATTTAAAAAATCTCACAGTTCTATATAAGAGTGAAGAAGTCCAATTAAATGTGTTCCTAGAATTTGTGGAACATGGTCAAACTAATATTAGACATGTTTCTTACAGAAGTGACATTCAAAGAGAGAGTGTAAGGAAGATTTTGCACAAAAATAAATTTAAACCTTATAAACCGAAGTTTATAAATACTCTTAAGGAACAAGATTTTGACATACGTTTGGGATTCTCTTTTTGGTACCAAAAGGAAAAAAAAAGGAAATGTGTCCTTTCCCTTTCACGTTGTATGGATCGACGAGGCAACTTTCACTCCAAACAGCGTTGTTAGCTCTCAAAATTGTAAATGGTGGGCTCAAGAAATTCCAAAATTTATAATGAATGCAGAGGCCAGTATTCCTTTAAAACAAATATGTGGTACGGTTTTTAAACGATCAAGTTGTTGATCCTTATTTTCTTAGAAGTAATTTAAATTATGAAGAATACCTACTCTTCCTTAACACCGAGATCCTTGAAGTTTTGGACAATATGTCTATTGAAATGATGCATAATCTGTGGTACCAGTGTGACGGTGCTCCCATCCATAATTCAAGAACGCTTCATGGAAATATTTAGGGGCAAAGTTATTGGGCGTATTATGGAACAATACTGGCCGGCTAGGTCTCCGGATTTAACCTCACTTGATTTTTTCTTGTGGGGGCCTACCTAAAACAAAAAGTTTACCAACAAAGACCGTTTCGTAATGTTAATCATTTAGAAAAGGTGATTCGGAATTGTATTTTAGATTAAGGCCCCTTAGCATCAGAAACTCCATTAAAGATGTGTCAAGAAGAACAATTGTTTGTACTGAACGCAATTGAAGGCACACAGAAATGTAATTTTAAATTTTACGTTTTTGAATTGTTTTTAATTTAATATTCAAATGCCAAAAATAGTTTATTATCAATTAAAAAGGTGGAATTTTAAATGCGTTTGATTTTTAAATTATAATTTTTTTATTAGAAAATTTGAGTCTTTTTAATTAAAGTATTTTCTTAATATTAACGTGTATTACTTTTAGACATAAACTACGTTTTCAAAAATATTTATTTTATGAAATTATTTTATACAGGGTCAAAAACAAATTAACTTTGCATCACATGTGACAAATTTTAATAGCCCCAGGAAAACACACATTTATTATGATGCTACTTTAAACATAATACGCCTGGAATGAAGCATTGTCAAAACTAAGAAGTTTTATGTAGGTTGCGTTGACTCTTATTTTGCAACAGTGGTGCAATTTACTGAAAAATTGGAAAAAAATCTAAACTATCTTATACAGATGTGGGCTAAGAATTGCATTTAGAAAATTTACTGGTTCCACTGTACATACATACATATATATATATATATATATATATATATATATATATATATATATATATATATATATATATATATATATATATATATATATATATATATATATATATATATATTTATATTATTAACAATTTTTTTGTTAATGACGAATTATCTGATCATATTTTGGAAATCTACCCTCGATATTGGTAATTACGTGGTCAAAATACATATAAAATAATTTGGCGAAGCCATTTCTTTTCACTGGCTACTATCAAGAAACAAACACAAAATTTTTGTGTTAATCAGATCTATTCTTCAATTCGAACAAATTCTAAAAATGACCAAATTTTGTAACGTCACTCGTATAACTGAATCTAAAAACTATATTATTTTAACTATGCATAGAATTTGCATCTGAAGTGAGCTGCTTTTAATGATACTGTTTTTGCAAATATCGTTTTCAGCTGACTCAAACACGGACATCGTGTAATAACGACGAGAAAATTTAAATTAAATTCGCCTCTTTGAATTCTGCATCCTGCAAACCATGTTAAATTATTAATGCAGTTCGAATACGTTTCCTTAGAGGCAGGGGAACTGATCCAATTTGCATTTCAGTATTAAAAAATGCATATTTTGATAAAATATAATCTTTTTTATATAACACACCTTTTCATATGTCGACCTTGCATCTCAATAGGAAACTTAAATTAACCTGTATGTGACACACACATATTTTTTTAAAAAGTAAATCCAAAAATGTTTTACTCAATTTAGACTTACCTTCTTAATCCATCTTTTTTATTATAAAATTAACCTTTCTTATTTCGATACATTTTCTCTAGCTGCTTCGGACCTATGAGAAAATTAGGATCAAACTTGCCAAGGAGGAAACCACCTCGAGACAGCATCGTCATTCCTATTGGTTTCAGATTAAAATCACCAATATCAGATAATAAAGCACATCGTACTATGGACAACGCTAGTAAAATACTACTAAGAACACAAATAAATTATCACTGATGGCGAACAGTCTTTCTTCTGTATGAAGCTACACAAGAAATCAAAGCCGAAACTCTGTTATGTGATCATGAACCGATTTTCAATAAAATAGACAACATATGCAACAAGTTAAAAAAAAATATCGCAAGGAAACACCGGAATAAACTAGAAAAACTAAAATCGCAACAACAACTGACTCTACCTGAAACTATTTCAAGAAAAACCTTATCTTTAAGAATACTCTCAGCAATAGAAGAACAACTATTAAACAAGGGGCTTAATTTCGCAGTAACACCTCAAAGCATGCCTATTTTAGACATTTTAAGCTCTGTAGAATCCATACAAGTCGACGAGAACTATTCCGACGAGTTTCGATGGAAAATAAAATCAATCTTCAAAGACAAGAAAAATCCAGTTCAAAATCTCTCCAAGCTAGAAGTATCAGCCTTAAAAGAACTTCGTAAGGATGAGTCCATAAAGATTTTACAAGCGGACAAGGGAAATACAACGGTGATCATGGACATAGTAGCGTACGACCCAAAAATTGGAGATATGATGGAAAAAGGAAAATATAGACAACTAGCTCGCTACCCCACTAAATCAATAGAATCAAAAATCTACAGAATACTAAAGAAATGCCAAGACCATATACCTGAGAACCTACGATCGGCGCTCACACCACACTACAGTAAACCACCACATCTTTACGGTTTACCGAAAATTTATAGAACGAACATACCGTTGAGACCAATAACCAACTCCAGAGGATTTCCAACAAATGCAATGGCGAAAGTTCTTTTAAAAATCATACAACCTTTAGAAGAAAAAACGAACCCTTATGTTAAAATTTCCGCACATTTTGTGAATATTATTGTAACATTAATCTATAACCAAACGACAGACTAATAAGTTTTGATGTGGAAAGTCTGTAAACTACTGGGCCTTTAGGGGAATCATTAGACATAATTAAAACTAGACTTTCAAATGATACTGCATTATTAGATCCAACCACATTACCACTGGACGGGATAATGAACATTTTGGAGTGTTGCTTGCCTAGTGCTTATCTTCAAGTACAGCACAAGTTCTACGCTCAGGACGACGGTCTTTCCATGGGTTCTTCACTCTCTCCAGTCGTCGCCAATATATATATATATATATATATATATATATATATATATATATATATATATATATATATATATATACAGGGGCGGATCCAGCCTCTCTCTTTGGGGGGGGGCGGTGATATCACAAAAGTACAATATGGCAAGCGAAAGCAAGTTGTCGACGGGGGGGGGGGGGGGAGACACCAGCAACATTCCCATTTCTAGTGTAAAAGGCAGGTTAGAGTCTATTTTTCTGAATTTAAAGCTTTTGGAGAGGGGGAGGCCATCAAAAGAAGAAACGAGTTGCCGACAGGGGGGAGAATGCGAAAAGCATACACATTCCTAGTATAAGAGGCAGAATCGGGTCTATTTTCCTGAACTCAAAGCTCTTGGGGGGGGGGGGCGATCGCAAGCATACACATTCCTATACTCTATTCAAGAACTAGAGAGAGTAATAAAACTGTTACTGCAACCTCCAACGTACCTGCTCTAGTGACGCAGGTAACCGAGGACTGCCGGAAATATAATTATATTTAATTATATTTAAATATTATAAGCTTTTATAAATTTACTGCAACAATAAAATTTCTGATAGTTCAACTTAAGTTCTGTCACTGAGCAAAGTACACCTTACAGTTGGTCTTTAGTGATTTATCTTGTTTGTGCTTGTTTTTATATATTAGTTGAGATTAGTGAGATACCCAAAAGATATGGCATCTACATCTATATTTATTCCAAAATCTTTAAACCAAGGCATTTTTTCCTCAACGAAAAACTTTGAATGTTTGTGGTGCCTTAAGATATCAATATCTAGACAATAATATTAAAAGCTCTGTTGAGATGTATTCCAATATGACAGGAGTTGTAAAATCTAATATGTTCCGAATACTAAAGGAGAAAAAAACGACTGGAATTGTTAGTACTCCCAAGCCACATTCGATCACAGGCAGGCGAAAAACCTCGTTGGAACAAGAAATGTAAACTGCAATAAAAGGAGTTGTACATACATTTTATTATGAGAAGCAGATCCCAATCGTCGACAAAATTCCTACTAAAATCAATGAAGCTCGGATTTACCTGAAATTAAAAGAACTGAGCTCTGGAAATTGCTCAGAGAACTTAATTTTTGCTGAGAAAAACCATATAGGAAATCTGTTCATATAGATCGTTCAGAAAATGTCCGTTGGAGAAGGAAATATCTCTCTCAAGTAAAAGGTAGAATTGTTAGAAATAACACAACTTACAAAATTAGTTTTTCAACTGAACTTTTGAAAGATTTTTTTGAATAAAGTTGGTGCACAATATTGGGAAAAATCCATATAATAAAATAATAAAAGAAAATGTGGAAACTCGATCTCATGATTGGTGAGATAGAGAAACCAATTATAATTAATTTGAAGGAAGGCTTCACTGACTTTGATTTCGAATTAGATACGTAAGTTTATCAGCGTAAACACAATTTATTACTTAAATTTTCTGCAACATATAAAAATTAATTACATTTGAATCCCTTTTTAGTGTTTAATTGTAATTCTACGGATGATTTAAGAAATAAATAAACTGAAACGTTAAATGTCCTAAAAATGTTTTTAATTAATAATAAAATGACCGATAGCTCCAAAAAAATTTTAATATTATATGGACGAATTTATTATTTTGTATATGTTTAATTTCTTGTATTTTTGATAATGGGTATTTTGTAAGTATTTAAATTATAACTTAGAATTTTTTGAGAGAAAAAGGCTACGTTTTAGTCTGAATGTACCTAAAAGGATTTCTAGCCAAAATTAAAAATAATAAAAATACAGTTGTGATTTGTGTTAAATATGTCAAAATTATCTATATTTTCTAATGTATGTGAATTATTAAGAAATCATAAGAAATAAAATAATATTATAAAAAATTTTTATTTTGAGTTTATTACCGAAATAATATTCTATGCCATAAATACTTAGTGATAAAATAAACCTCCTTCTGACGCCTATGCCAAGGATTAAAATCCTTTTTAACACTTCACACATCCAAATATCTATTGTTATCCAACCCAAATATTCCATTATTATAGACTGGTATTTTTGATTATAAAATTTCTAACCCATTTCTTTGAAAAATATATGTGTCTAACAGATTTTGCCAAAGACACCGGGCTAAAGAACACAGGTAGTTTGCGAAGAAAAAAAAGGGTAAAAAATGATTTCTTACTCTCTCTAGTTCTTGAATATACATACTATAGTATAAGAGGCAAAATTGGGTATATTTTTCTGAACTCAAGGCTCTTGGGGGGGGGGGGGCGATCGCCCCCCCCCTTGGATCCGCGCCTGTATATATATATATATATATATATATATATATATATATATATATATATATATATATATATATATGTGAAATAAATGCGAAACAGTAAATGCAAACTTCTCTCCATCATATCCCTTCTGTGTTAGAGGTTGCACAGTTAGAATAAACTGTAATAAAACACAATTCATCCTATTCCACCACCATCGAGATGGTGGTCTACCTGTACCACCATACCGAGAAGAAAGTCAAAGCTTACACTCATCGCCACAATGATACGGCAGAGATACATGTTTCGTCTCTCACTAGACTCATCAGGGTACCGACATGCACCTGGCTGTGCAAAGGACAGATCGGAAGGAAGTATGCAACACTGAACGCGGCTTCGCCGACCTCTCGTCGGATAACTTATATATGTTTATACGGATTTCACGGATTCCTCCGTGGATATAACCACTGCTAATGCAGCTCACACGGAGGAATCCGTGAAATCCGTATAAACATATATATATATATATATATATATATATATATATATATATATATATATATATATATATATATATATATATATATATATATATATATATATATATATAAAGGGAAGAGTAGTTCTTGACCGACTCTCTCTCTGTTTTTTACAAATGCCAAGCTTTCGGAAGTATATTATTTCCTTCTTCAGGGGTGCAAATTGAATCCATTTATGGCTTTTAGAAAATGAAACGGAAAATTCATGTAAAAACTGTTGATTTTTGCATAATTATCACATTTTGCTATTAAAATGGTTTTTTAAACACTCTCACGCTCAGTGTTTCATTCAGCCCTAGGACCGCTATCCCAAGAATTTGAATTTTCCTATATATATATATATATATATATATATATATATATATATATATATATATATATATATATATATGGAATGATTCAAAGTTCATGCCATAGAAACAGCAACAGTAAAACCGAAAATCTGTTTGATATATCGATGATATTTTAATCGTATGGAAGGGCACCGATCAAGAACTTAATGATTTCTTGAAACATCTAAACACCATTCTACCTACAACTAAATTTACCATGGAAAAAGAGGTAAATGATCAATTACCCTACCTAGATCTGATGGCGAATCGTTCAAACGAAACTATTAAAACTTCAGTATACAGAAACCCAACACATACAGGGCAATATCTTAACCATCTGGTGATCCTCAAGGTGCTCACCTCGTTCCGCTCCTTTTTAACTGCTTTATTAATAGTATTGAGAACATGATAACTTTCAGTAGATGTCTTCTTTAAGCAGATGATTGAGAGGACATTCAGCAGGACCTAGCTCCATTCTCTGAATGGTAAGTTAAATTTTATGCACCTCAATGTTAACAAATGCTCCATTATAAGTTTTTATCGTAAAAGGGATTGGATAACTTTTGATTACTTTCTTGATAATAACATGATTAATCGTGTTGAATGTGTGAAGGATCTGAGTGTTACATTTGATAGGGCCCTTCGCTTCGACACACATATTGATAATATTGTGAACAGGAATTTAAAGTTGCTCGGGTTTGTGAAGAGATTTTAATAGTGTAGACTGTTTTAAAGTGATATACTGCTATGTAGTTTGATCAATCTTAGAATATGCGTCCCAAGTTTGATTCCCTCATTATTTTACATACAAAGAAAAAGTGGAAAGAGTACAAAGAAAGTTTTTAAGTTTCATTGCCTTTAAACAGGGAATGCAGCAAGAGCGGTCTGTATATGATGATACTGCCGATGCTTTGAGGTTGCTACCATTGTATGTGAGACGTACATATCTTGACCTCGTGCTACTTTAAAACATTGTTAACTCTTGTATTGATTCTCCTGAACTACTCAATAATATTGGTTAATCGGTTCCTCTAAGAGCTTTTAGAGCGCACAATTTGTTTAAGGTGATATATCACCGAACGAATTATGGCATTAACTGTCCTATTTCTCGAATGTGTAGGGAAATGAATTCAGTTCCTATCGAGATTGATATTTTTCATTTGCCAGTAAATGTCTTTTAATTCAAAATTTTACAATTCTTGAAAAACCAGTTAATATTGTCAACTCTCAATAATAGTGTTTGTATTTTTATTTTTGAAATGGATTGTATTTATTTGACCCGTTAATATACTATTAACCATAGTTCTAATCATGCTGTTGTAACAAAAAGGGGAATTATACGCAACCTGTATAATCGCGCGTTATCTATATGCAATAATGCCGATTAATTGGAAAAAGAGGTAGCAAATATTAAATCCGATTTACAACAGAATGGTTATCTTATAAGATTAATTGACGATGTTACAAAGAATTTTAGTACAACGACCAAAAGATAGCAAAAAACATATTCCTTCTTCACCTTTAAATCAGGAAATACACTTAGAGCTCATTTAACAAAAACGAAACCAAAAACTACCGATAAGAAAGAAGGTGTTTAAAAAGTTCCATGTGAGTGTGGTGAAATGTATATTGGAGAAACCAAACGACCACTAGAACTTAGAATTAAGAAACATAAAACTCATACACAAAATGGGGAAACGCCGAGATCAGGTATCGCAGAACACGCCTGGGATAAACAACACCATATAAAATGGTCTGAAGCTGCGGGAATATATATGGAACCAAACATGAAAAAAAGAAAATTTATAGAAACAGCTTACATTAAAAATAATAATGTAATCTTCAGTAAAGTCAGTGTTGAAATATCTAATCTTTGGCAACCATTACTTTGTAATTTGAAATCAATGAGGTGTGTACAGGGTGAGTCAACGATTGGATGAAGTAAATTTGTGCCTTTTCGGTGAAATTTACAAAGAAACTATATTTATTGTTTGATACAGTTTATTTTTACGCAGATTTTAAAAATATTTAGGACTCTACAGGGTGAGCCAAACAACTAGGACAGCATAAAGTTGTATTTTTTTAAATAGAACACCCTATATACGAATCGTATTTTCGATTTAGCTTATAATTTTAAATCTTTTTTATTAGGAGTTTACTATAACAAAACTTTATAGTTTCTGAGATAATTAAGTTTAAAGAATAAAAGTCACATTTTCAAGCATCAATTCAATCCTAAATAACGTTTTCAATTTTGTGACAAATATATTCAAATTTGGAATTTAGCAAGGCCAAGGACAAGTTAACATAATTTTTACCTAATATTTGCAATAAAAGCTAAAGGGTGTTGAACACATCGGCTCAAATTTGAACAAGTTTAAATGAATAAATATCTTTTTTTTTAAATGGTAATCCCTGTATATTTTCATGTTATTTAATAGAGTAATAAAAACCCTAAAAGTTTTGTTCAATATATCCTATACCTATTTATAATAGTTTTTGAGATATTTCAGTTTTTCTTATTTTCCATACTTTTTTACAGAAATAGTCTTCATTATCATAGTAGCCATGGCAAAAACAATGTAAAAGAACATTTTTCTGTGTGTCAAATTTATAACCGCAGTCGCTTCTTTTGGTTTTTATGTAGTGTAGTTTAGTTTTTTTTGCATTCATCTTGTATTGTAAAATGAATTTTCCAAAGAATGAGTTAATAGATATGATTTATACAATAGGAGAGGCTCAAAAAAATTGTCTTCTTGCTCAAAGAATTTACAAAATGAAGTATCCTGATCGACGCCAGCTTAATACCCATACTTTTCAAAACTTAATGCAAAGATTTGATTCTTCTGGTACTGTTGATTATCCAAAACGTAAAGTGGTCAACAAACCAGTAACTAATGAAGAAAAAGAACTACAAGTATTGTTAAATGTTCAGGAAAATCCTTATATTGGTAGCCGTCAGTTAGCAGCATTATGTGAAACATCACAATCCACCGCTAATCGTACTACCAAGAAATATAGGTATCATCCATATCACATGGAATTACACCAAGAATTGCATGGACAGGATTTTGAAAGTCGTGTAAACTTTTATCGTACAATAAATGCGGAGATTCAATTAAATCCAAATTTATTATGCAAGGTAATGTTTAGTGATGAAGCTACTTTTAGAAGTAATGGTGCCGTAAATAGACGCAATATGCATTATTATGCCACAGAAAACCCATTTTGGATTAGAGAGGTGCAACATCAAAACCACTGGTCATTAAATGTTTGGTGTGGTATTCATCATAATCGAATTATTGGACCCCACTTTTTTAATGAACCACTAAATGGCCATAGTTACCTGAACTTTCTACAAGAAGAACTACTCCAACTGCTTCAAGGTCTCGTTAGGGATGAGCTCGACAGTATGTGGTTCCTGCACGATGGTGCGCCTCCGCATTACCATCGTAAAGTTCGTGCGTTTTTTGACCAACGATATCCGCAAAAATGGATTGGACGTGGGGGTTTCATTGAGTGGCCACCAAGATCTTGCGACATCACCCCATTAGATTTCTTCCTATGGGGTTATATTAAAAATAAGGTGTATGTTAATCCACCAACAACAGTGGAAGATATGCGAAACAGGATTAGGGATACCTGTAGAACAATAACGCCACTAATTTTGTCCAGGGTCCGAGAAAATCTGCAAAAAAGACTAAATTTGTGCATTGCACAAGAGGGTCGTTTATTCGAACACTTATTAAAAAGAAATAATTAATCTCAGTATTTAATAGGTAATTTTTTTGTTTCAATTTAGTATAAAAGTAAATATGTATTTGCCTTGTCGTTATTGTTGTGTTAATTTTTTCACATTATGTTTAATTAAACTATTGCCGTTGTAATATAACGAATAATGTATTTCATCATATTTAACCACATTCTGTTTGTTTCTGTAGTTTCTTTTTATTATTTTACATGGCTACTATGATAATGAAGACTATTTCTGTAAAAAAGTATGGAAAATAAGAAAAACTGAAATATCTCAAAAACAATTATAAATAGGTATAGGATATATTGAACAAAACTTTTAGGGTTTTTATTACTCTATTAAATAACATGAAAATATACAGGGTGTACCATTTAAAAAAAAAGATATTTATTCATTTAAACTTGTTCAAATTTGAGCCGATGTGTTCAACACTCTGTAGCTTTTATTGCAAATATTAGGTAGAAATTATGTTAACTTGTCCTTGGCCTTGCTAAATTCCAAATTTGAATATATTTGTCACAAAATTGAAAACGTTATTTAGGATTGAATTGATGCTTGAAAATGTGACTTTTTTTCTTTAAACTTAATTATCTCAGAAACTATAAAGTTTTGTTATAGTAAACCCTTAATAAAAAAGATTTAGAATTATAAGCTAAATTGAAAATACGATTCGTATATAGGGTGTTCTATTTAAAAAAATACAACTTTATGCTGTCCTAGTTTTTTGGCTCACCCTGTAGAGTCCTAAATATTTTTAAAATCTGCGTAAAAATAAACTGTATCAAACAATAAATATAGTTTCTTTGTTAATTTCACCGAAAAGGCACAAACCTACTTCATCCAATCGTTGACTCACCCTGTACAGTGAAGCCAAACGTTGCGCTTCAGTGTACACAGTCCCTATATAAGCTCGTAGCCTTAAGACAAAACATTCCGTTTATACTTGATAACGATTAGAGATACAACCTAATCGAAACGTCGTAAAAACAAACAAAAATAAAGACAATGCAAGTCCGACAACCACATTTTAGTCAATTTTCAACATTGTCTACAACCCTCAAACAAACATTAAATCACTTATCAGTGACCTATCATCACCTAAATGTACCATAATTGTTATAATTCTTTATATTAAACTTAACTCATACAAGATTTAAATTTTACGTTAAACATGCCCCTTTTCATTATCACAAAGTTTCTATCAACTTCCTTAAACATAAACACTTCCAAAGATTAGACCGCGCTAAAAATAATCCTTCACATTTCCAACGATTTCGCACGAAATAATAAATTAAGTTACAAATACAGACATTTCTTTAACACTCGAATAAAATAAAGCTTGCCAAATAATAATTTACCCTCTTTAAAAGCTGAACTTAATTAGCAACTTTAAATTTTATTTACTAATCCGTGGAACGTAAAGATTTAAATTGAATTTCGGACGTTTGTGACAGATTAGCCTAAGATCTGTCAGTTTAATGATAATAAGTTTCACAATATTAGAATATTTAAAAACTTTACGAAGTTATTCTAAAGAAAACATATTTTTTGTTCATTTAAAAAAAACTTGAAAACTACATAAAAAGCACATTTTATTCACAGAATTGAGTTATAAGTTTTCAAAACTTGTCTTGCGCCTTTTGTTAACTTTCGGGTAAACTATATACAAAGAATGGGAAGTTTCTGGGGTGTTTTCCGATAAATTCAGTATTTTTCATTGTCACGGTTCAATTTTCAATTTAATTTTACTATGTTTACCTTATTTTTGTAAACACTCACGTCGTGGGCACACATACTTTTCTTTAAGTATCTACCATAAATTTTTCGAATAGAAAGATACCATTTTCGATTTACTACAATTCTCCGTAGTCCCACTTCCTTGTTAATTTATTTTCCGACTCAGTGATTCTATGTTCCTTAATTTCGAAGAAGTATGGTTTCAGGTTACATCTGATTATCACTGTTTGACCCCTATTTAGGTTGTTTTGCTTAGCATTTGCTAGATTGTGTATTTGAAGGTCATAGACAACAATGCTTCTTGCAAAGCAGGGAGTATATGTATATGAACTTCCATCGTCTTAATTTTTTTATTGAATATCACGACTTTCGATCATACCCTAGATTTAAACAACAATAGATTTGTTTAAAGGCTGTTTATGGTCGGTGGGGGCAGGGGCGGATCCCGCCTCTCTCTTTGGGGGGGAGGGGTGATATCATAAAAGTACAGTATGACAAGCCAAAGCAAGTTCTGGACGGGGGGGGGGGGGGTATAGACACCAGCAACGTTCCCATTTCTAGTGTAAAAGGCAGGGTCGGGTTTATTTTTTTGAATTTGAATCTCTTGGAGAGGTGGGGGCGATCACAGCATACACATTCCTAGTATAAAAGGCAGAATCGGTTTCCCGGAACTCAAAGCTCTTGGGAAGGGGAGAGAGATCTCAAGCATACACATTTCTATACTCTATTCAAGAACTAGAGTGAGTAATATAATTGTTATCGAAACTTCCAACGTACCTGCTCCAGTGCCACAGGTAACTGAAGATTGCCGTAAATCTAATGATATTTAAGTATTAGAGGCTTTTATAAATTTACTGCAACAATAAAATTTTTGATAGTTCAATTTAATTTCTATTAGTGAGCATAGTACACCATACAGTGTGTCCTTGGTGATTTATCTTGTTTGTGCTTGTTTTTATATATTATTTGAGATCAGTGAGATACCCAAAAGATATGGCTTCCACATCTATATTTATTCCAAAATCGTTAAACCAGAGCATTTATTTCCTCAATGAAAAACTTATTACGATGAATATTTATGATGCGTTAAGATATCTATATATAGATAATAATGTTAAAAGCTGTGTTGAGATGTGTTCCAACATGACAGGAGTTGGAAAATCTACTATCTACCGTTTACTGAAGGAGAAAAAAACGACTGGAATTGTTAATACTCTAAGCCACATTCGATCACAGGCAGACAAAAAACTTCGTGGTAAGAAGAGATGTAAACTGCAATAAAAGGAGTTGTTCATACATTTTATTATGAGAAGCAAATCCCAACCGTCGACAAAATTCTAACTAAAATCAATGAAGATCGGGATTTACCTGAAATTAAAAGAACTGAGTCCTGGAAATTGCTCAGAGAACTTACTTTTTGCTGGAAAAAACCAGATAGGAAATTTGTTCTAATAGATCGTCCGGAAAATGTCCGTTGGAGAAGGAAATATCTCTCTCAAGTAAAACGTAGAGTTGCTAGAAATAACACAACTTACAAAATTATTAATTTAACTGAACTTCTGAAAGATTTTTTTGAATAAAGTTACTGCAGAAAATTGGGAAAAATCCATATAATAAAAGTATAAAAGAAAATGTGGAAACTCGATCTCATGATAAATTTTCTGTAACATATAAAAATTAATTATATTTGAAGCCCTTTTTAGTGTTTAGTTGTAATTCTGCAGATGGTTTAAGAAATAAACAAACTGAAGCGTCAAATGTCCTAAAAATGTTTTTAATTAATAATAAAATGACCGATAGCCCCAAAAGCATTTTAATATTATATGGACGAATTTATTTTTTTATATATGTTTAACTTCTTGTATTTTTGAGAATGGATATTTTGTAAGTATTTAAATTATAACTTAGAATTTTTTGAGAGAAAAAGACTACGTTTAAGTCTGAATGTGCCTAAAACGGTTTCTATGCCAAAATTAGAAATAATAAAAATACAGTTGTGATTTATGTTAAATATATCAAAATTATCTATATTTTCTAATGTATGTGAATTATTAAGAAATCATAAGAAACAAAATAATATTATAAAAAGCGATAGCCCCCCCCCCCTTGGATCCGCGCCTGGGTGGGGGGAGACGCTTTTTTGATGTTTGACAGACATAAACATATTTACTTATCTTGTCTTTCAGTTTAATTGCTTGTCGTGGCTTTTTTTGGTGTTTTTAACTGTTAGAAATTACTATAAACGCGAAGTTTACAATTAATATTAACAAAAAGAGGATTTAAAAACTTATTTTTATCAATAAATATTGTTAGATATTGCTTACATATTGAAAATAACAATAATAATAATTTAGGCAACCATATATTCATACTTTGTTTTCAGAATTGACGTACCGATGATACTCGTTTAAATAATGCAATTAGAAAAGGATAGCACAAAATCGGTATGTCTGTACCAAGAAATTAAATATCTACTGTTTATCAACACTTTTTCAAATATAAATAAAAATATTATTACATGATTCAGCGTTTAAACAACCGGGACCTAATTCTGACGTTATGCTACTTCTACAGGGGTATGTTTTAAGATCACGACGTTTTGGTAATAGTTATCTCTAGCTGTTTTTAAGATAAATTGAACAAATTCTTAAGCTACCCCAATTAAATAGTAAAAGCTTTCATATAGGAGAAATTGGTAATCATGTTTAGGTCTACAAACGCCATTTTGACATAATATTTAAAATATGTCAAAAACAGTGAGACTTAGTATAGGATATTACACATGAAATATATCTATAATTGGCCTAGAATCTTAAAATAAAATAACATATAGGGTATTCCCTTTAAAATAAGCAAGAAAGTATCAAGTTCCGTTATAACCAGAACTACCACCATCTGGAAAATATTTACATTATGTCCAGGAAGTTGCTGCGGTGGTCCCATATTTTTTTGGCGAAATTGGTGCAGTAATATCCAAGATGGCGCTGACAATATGTGGGCCAAAAAAATTAATTTTGTCCGAATTTCTCCAAAATTGGTTTGGGGGAATTTTCGGGATCGCACATAATAAATCCAAAATATTTTTAAAAAATTCAATATGGCGGATCCAATATGGCGAACAAAAAAATCAATTTTGACCGGTTTTCTAAAAAATTGGTACGAGGGAGTTTTCAGGGTCGCACATAACTAATCTAATATTATTTTAAAAAAATTCAATATGGCAAATCCAATATGGCGGACGAAAAAAATCTATTTTATCCGATTTTCTTACAAATTGGTAATGGGTGGTGTTCGGGGATGCACATAACGAATCTGAAGTTATTTTTTTAAAAAATCAATATGGTGGATCCAATATGGCGGATAAAAAATTAATTTTGTACGATTTTTTTCAAAATTGATATGGGGGAGTTTTTGGGATCGCATATTACGTATCTGAAATTATTTAAAAAATAAATTAAATATGGCGGATCCACGGAGGCGGATTAAAGATTCTACATCTCCCGATTTTGTCTAAAATCAGGATTAAGGTATTTTTGTTAATGTTAATTATGAATTTAAAATATTTTTTGCAAAAATCTGGCAGATTCACCCTTGAGGGTGTAAATTATGGATTTAAAAGTATTTTTTCAGGATTCGATATGGCGAATCCAATGTAGCGTACTAAAAATTTTACATTTTTCGATTTTGTTCAAAGGTGGGACTGAATCGTTTTTGAGGATGTAAATAGCGAATATAAGTCTAGAAATTTTAAATTTTCGGATTTCATCCAAAATTGGTACTAGGTGGTTTGAAGGGTTTAGATTTAGATTAGATTAAGACTTAAAATAATTTTTTTGAAATTCAATATAGCGGATACAATATGGTGGGCTGAACATTTTACTTTATTCACATTATACAAACTCAATATGCAGAATAAAATATATTGGGTTAAGAAATTTACACCTCAGGTCTTTAAATATCGATATTGGAAGGTTTTGTGGCCTATATTACCAATCTAAAATGAATTTGAAATTTAAGATAGTGGATTTACTATGACAGACTAAATATATGTTTGACACAATTCTACTGGTATTTGGAGAACGCTAAGAACCAAAGAATTTTTAGTGGTTCATTTTAAGGTGATTTACAACTTTGGATAAAATGGGTACTTTTTTGCCACCTTGGAGTCATTGCGAGGTACACTAATCTCGATTAGTACTTAGTTCGAATAATTTATAGATGTCATAATGAATTCTAAAACTAAAAACAGAAAAATAAAATTTATATAAAAAAATTGAACCGACTTCTAAAAGTGTGCTAGAAAGTGAAAAATAATTATAAATTTTTATATGAAATTGAACGTTTTGAAGTCGGCGCCAAATTATTATTGGTAAATGAAATTAATAACTACTAATATATACAAATTATGGTAAGAAAATAATTACAAATAAAGTATTTTTAATT
Source organism: Diaprepes abbreviatus (assembly GCA_034092305.1). Classification (NCBI taxonomy): domain Eukaryota; kingdom Metazoa; phylum Arthropoda; class Insecta; order Coleoptera; family Curculionidae; genus Diaprepes; species Diaprepes abbreviatus. Next base: position 2,776,931 of record JASJET010000029.1, on the reverse strand, counting down.
TCTTTACACGAATCACATTTTGTCAGGTATTAGTTTGGCGCCGACTTCAAAAAGTTCAATTTCATATAGAAATTTATAGTTATTTTTCACTTTTTAGGGCACTTTTAGAAGCCGGTTCAATTTTTTTATAATAATTTTATTGTACATACACATGCAGATTATAATTTATAGATTATAATATAGTTATAGTATATAATAAAATGGAAAAATCCCCACCTGGATTATAGTGGAGAACGCCATAATTCTATAAGTTTTTGGGGCAATATAATACTGTAATGTGACTATTTACTGAAAAGAATAGATTTTTTTCGCTGCAGTTTTAATGAAGGGAATTTTTCATCGCAATTTTAATAAGGAGATTTTCTTCACCGCACGAAAAGGTATCTTTACAATTAACTAGTTAATTTGATGTCCATAATTTAGAAAACATTTTTTATTCTGAAGAAGGTCAAGTGTGACCGAAAGGTCAATAAATATACATAATATGCAGTTTAATTAATAAAACGGATTTTAGCCCCAAGAAGGCCAAAATTTGAATATATATATATATATATATATATATATATATATATATATATATATATATATATATATATATATATATATATATATATATATATATATATATATTGCTATCATAAAGTAGCGGATAATTTAAATATAAGGTAAATGGCTATTACTTCAAGTTAATTTTCATTTCCAAACATTTTTTAATATTGAATTTTTTAAATTACTTTCAAGTTCGTTTTCCGTACAATTTGTAATCCAGAACGAAACCAAATCGAAAAAACTGCTCAAAGTAAAAGTTGATTTGGTAAACAGTTACATATGTTTGTTTTCAATTATAACTGAAAAATATTTTGCGAATTATACTTCCTGGAATACAAAATATGAAGATAAAATGCGAAAAAGGGCATTGTTGATTTTATATAGTTAAGATGCTACAGTATAATTTTAAAACTACAAACGTTGGAAATATGTATTTTTAACTGAAATTGCATTCATAATACGAGTATATATATATATATATATATATATATATATATATATATATATATATATATATATATATATATATATATATATATATATATAAAGGATAGTTGTTGCAGACTAGTTAGGATAAACTAGTTCATAGTGGGGCGTGCAGCAAGTGAAAGAGTACTCTTTAAAATTAATCCAAGCTTTCAAAAATCTTTATTATCATTTTCATCTTCAGGGAGACTACAATAATTACAAAAAAAAGGGAAATTAGTGAGATAAATTGTCCCTAATAATATTGATAACTTACATCTTTATTTGAGGATGTTCACTAAGATGTTAAATGGTTTTATGACAAAGTACATTGGTAAAAGAGACTAAAAAACTAGAGTCACAGACCAATTCACAAACAAATTGTTACATAAAATTGATTTTAAAATTTAAATTAAAATAAAAAATATAAAAAAAAAACAGGAGGAACCATTTTGTTCGTTCCTTCCCGAGTCACATGTAATTGACTTGACTTGACTGTTTGCGCCCCCTCTTTCGAAAGGGCAATGGCTTTGCTGCAAGGCAATTCGCCAGCTCGTCCCACGGCCCGGCGCTGAGCTAGAGCCAGAGCTACCCTTCTGGATAGGTTACACGAACTCCGGATTGTGGGCACTAAACGGTAAGGATTCCCGGATAATCGGGTATGTACCCCCGAAAATCCTCTACTAGTACATAACTTAAAAAATTGACATATAAAACAAAGCTATGAAATGTATAAACTGCCGGATGTGGAGATGATCGCACGTCACAAGTATATCCTTCTCTGTCAATGCGCAGAGCTCCGTTTCGTAGGGCAAAAAACACCCCGCTCACCATAGAGTACGCGACCACGCACAAACTTTACCCCTTGCACAATAGGACTCACCCTGTAACGAGCGCTCTCCCCAACACCGCACAATTAGCCTGGACCCCGCTTTCATCCCCAAACGTCCCAACCACGTTATTTTTTCTTGCTTACCGCAAGCGCCACCCGGCAACGTGTTGTTCGTTCAACAATCAAAACGGAAGTGCCATATGTAATTGTAAAATGAATATGAAAATTATGAGGTTAGGAATTTGTCAGCTGTCAGTAGGGCTGCCAACCTTATCCAATTAATATTAAGTTTAGTTCGGATGAACCGCATTTAAGGTTAACTATACAGTAAATGGTCAGTCATGCTGAAGTTATTAGGAAAGAAAAATAAAAATTTCTTTTCTCAAAAAATATGAAAAATTCTTTTATATTAGGAGTCAGCAGGGCTGTTCACTATTAGAATTGTATTAATGAATTTTGTTAGGTTGAGATTGCAATTAAAGGTAATTATGCAATGTTTGGTCAGCCATGCTGAATTATTAAATCGTCAATATCTAAGGAAAACTATGATTATTATTGTTAGTAATATTTGTAAAGCTAGATAAAGAGTTATCCAAAGATAAAAGATAAGAATAAATTTCACTCAAATGTTTAATATCACTTTTTTTATTTAAGCTATTCGGTTCTTGTGAGATAAAGGCCATCTCTAAGAAAAGCCTCTTGGCAATGATCGACCGAGTTGAAAGTATCCTCACTGACCCATATGTAAGGGTCATAACTATTACATACAATTCACTATTGAAAAGGAAGATGAGAATCACTCAGTACCCTTTTTAGATACTAAACTCATACGTTCTCCTGACAACACAATCTTAATCGAATGATACAGAAAACCATGTATTTCAGGTAGATTCCTGAACTACAATTCGTACCACAAACAGTCAATAAAAGTGAATTTAATTAAACAAATGAAAAACAGAGTCCTAAAAATCTCTGATACATCCTTCCATAATAAAAACTTAAATTTCCTCTTACAGCTTTTCACAGACATTTCCTATCCCCCAGCTTTAATTAAAAAACTGCTGTTTAGCACGTCGTCATCACTGACAGAAACGATTAATGGTGATACAACAATTCATACTATTAACATGAATGATAACATAAATGTATCTAACAATGATCACCAATCTACAGCAGAAGAAATTCTAACAAACACAGTTAAATTCATCTCGTTGTCATATATTAGGGAGATAACACCCAAACTTTCAAGAATTTTCACAAGAATTGATAATATTAAAATTGCTAATAAATCTATACTTACAATAAGCTCTGTGCATTCAAAACTAAAAGATAAAACACCAATTGGTTTTCAATCCAATGTTGTTTACAGCATTCCTTGTGCGGATTGTGACAAAATGTATATCGGTCAAACTTCACAATCACTTAAAAATAGAATTACATTACACCGAAGTGATTGTATACAACATCCTGAAAGATGTGCACTTGCTGAACATGCTAACAATCACTTACATAATATGGATTGTGGGTCAGTGAGGATACTTTCAACTCAGTCGAACACTGCCAAGGGGCTTTTCTTAGAGATGGCCTTTATCTCACAAGAACCGAATAGCTTAAATAAAAAAATGGCATTAAACATTTGAGTGAAATTTATCCTTATTTTTTATCTTTGGATAACTCTTTATCTAGCTCTACAGATATTACTAACAATAATGATCATAGTTTTCCTTAGATATTGACGATTTAATAATTCAGTATGGATGACCAAACATTGCATAATTACCTTTAATTGCAATCTCAACCATCAATACAATTCTAATAGTGGACAGCCCTGCTGACGCCTATTAAAAAAGAATTTTTCATAATTTTTCAAAAAAAAAATTTTATTTTTCTATCCTAATAACTTCAGCATGACTGGCCATTTACTGTATAGTTAACCTTAAATGCGGTTCATCCGAACTAAATTTAATATTAATTGGATAAGGTTGGCAGCCCTACTGACAGCAGACAAATTTCCTAACCTCATATTTTTCAAACTCATTTTGCAATTACATGTACTCTGGCGAATTGCCTTGCAGCAAAGCCATCAAAACGAAGATAGAAATACATGTGACTCGAGAAGGAACGAAGAAAATGGTTCTCCCTGTTTTTTATTTTAATTTAAATTTTAAAATCAATTTTATGTAACAATTTGTTTGTGAATTGGTCTGTGACCCCTTTTTTGTTTAGTCTCTTTTACCAATGTACTTTGTCATAAAACCATTTAACATCTTAGTGAACATCCTCAGATAAAGATGTAAGTTATCAATATTATTAGAGAAAATTACTCACTAATTTCCCTTTTTTTGTAATTATTGTAGTCTCCCTGAAGATGAAAATGATAACAAAGGTTTACGAAGACTTGGATTAACTTTAAAGAGTACTCACTTGCTGCACACCCCACTATTAACTAGTTTACATATATATATATATATATATATATATATATATATATATATATATATATATATATATATATATATATATAAATATATATATATATATATAAATATATTATATATATATATATATATATATATATATATATATATATATATATATATTATAAACCTATAAATAAATCTAAATGTAACGAAGGCACTCTGGTCTGGTCGATCTTCTCAGGCTCTTAGGATTTTAGTTCTAAATAACTGCAAGTTATTGGAGTCTACCAATACCACAAAACCAACATCAGGACACAGGAAAAGCTGCTATTTATCTGGTAAAATCTGTTCTTTTATTTTAAAGCTCTAAAATCAGTACTCATGCGAGATTACCCGAAGTTTTTTATAAAATTAAACAAAAAAAATTTTTTTAATATTTAAATCTATTAACAATAATAAATAAAATCAAAATTATTTACAATAAGAAACTTAAAATTAATTCGACAAACAATTTCATCAGTAACTAAAATAATTGCTCTTGTCCCAATTTTGAAGATTTCACGTTCAAATAGCTTTCTAAAAATTGATCAAGAAAAAGAATAAAAACAGGAAAAAAAACTATTTCAATTGTTTAAATACAGTAGCACCAAGTCCTAATTTTCTCCGGTAAACTGAAACAGAATTTTTCCTTAAGTTGCCCGAAGATAAACCTAAAACCAAAAGTAAAAAACAACCTTTTTAATTAAATCGATTCCACGGGTAACTTTCTCTAACAGTTTTAAAATTATACAACTTCTAAGGAATTTCAAACGGAAACTGAACTTTACGGCAAATTTACGACAATAAAATGTAAACATCCTAGAACAGATGTCGGCATGCGCACTACAAAATGATCAGGTGACCATTGACAGGACCGAACTTCGAAAATCTATTTAGTTAGTTCAATTAGTCATAAATGGTGTCTAAATGAAGCAAGTTATCAAAGTTGCAATCTTTAGTAAAGAAGTCGGTCTCATCTAACTTTCTTGTTCTGGGAGTTATATCATATGGGCACAAATAATATCTGAAGCAGAAGGGAATAATCCGATCAGTGTACCGATGGGAGTTAGTTTAGTCATTTCTTATACTGTGAAAATAAAATTGTGAAAAAAATGTATCTTACTATTTCTCTAATCTATTGTTTCCGTCTGTGTGCGTTAACTTTCTTGTTGTGGGGTGGGAGTGAATAATTAACATTTTTAAAATTCGGCAATTTATTCTCTATTTATGAAAAAATAATTACCATCTTTTCCTTATCTTTTTTTTTTAATTTTTTAAGAAAATATTGATACGAAATGGGTTTTTTAACGGATATGCAGGATTTGAAAATCACTACATAGTATAAAACAAAGTCGCTTTCTCTGTCCCTATGTCCCTTTGTATGCTTAAATCTTTAAAACTACGCACCGGATTTTGATGCGGTTTTTTCAATAGATAGAGTGATTCAAGAGGAAGGTTTATATGTATAATAACATCCATTAAATAGTGGAGAAATACTGTTATTTTTGAGGTTTCTAATGTGATGTCGTTAATTATCATATTTTTTTCCGCTTACATTGCAAACGCAGGCTGAACCCTACTAGATTTATCAAAATAATGTACTAATTATTTGTACACATTGAAAAGGTCTACAGAAAACCCCGCGATGGTATATGTCTATCTCTCATGGATATCCCACAATAACATTTTTTTGTCATTTACTTTTTACGACAAATAATGGCAAATTTTGAAGCGATTTTAACCAATACAGCATTAATCCTTATCCAATTAAATAGCTTAAATACATTGTTGATTTAATATAGATCTTATATGGTCCTTTACAGCACAAGATTTAAATGAATATTTTCGAAGATATTACAGATTTAAAATTGCGGGAAGTAGCGCTTGCGGCGGTACTGGCCGACCGGGGCGGCGGCAGCGTGCCTATAAATAGCGCGTCGGAGGCCGATGTAATAATTGTTGTAAAAATAAAATAAATAGTCACAGTTTTTCTGTAGTGTATTTAGTATCAGAATTGCACCCGTGCGAAGCCGGGGCGGGTCGCTAGTAATTTTATATAATAATATTTTTCTGCCGTAATGGTGAACAGAGCATATATTTTCTTATCTCATTAATTTTTTCGACAAAGTGATGAAAATGTTATTTTAAATAAAATAAGTAACAAGGTCATTGCTGGGGGTGAATAAAAAAAATATACCAACAAAAAAAATTCACATTTGTCTAACTTATTTCGTAATATTTTGCTTCTGTTAACATATTAATGAATTTTTTATTTGACGAAGTCAAAGTGAGGATTTCCATGACAACATGATTCGTGACAATGTCATAAAATGAGTACAGACATAAGTAATCTGAATTTACTTCCAAAACCAGTATTAATAATGAACAACGCTTTTTAACGTCATGTCCTCAATCTTCAGAACAAAAAAAAACATTTGAGCTGGTTGGAAACATCGGTTAAATATAAGGTAGATGAAGTTATGCAAGAATATGGACATTGTGCAAATTAGTAACTGGAAAAAAGTCGTTGGCAATTTGGAAAAATAATTCAAACAGAGCTTAGAAATTATAGAGCCAATAGCCGATTCTGGCTAAAATATAAACCTTGTACTGAAATATTTTATGTATATAACAAAATAATAATGCATTATAATTATTGTAAGTTATATATGTATGTTTTAAAATATTCCAACTTCATTTTGAGGATGTATGTTTATATTTATGTAAGTAATGGAAAAGATGGAGAAATTGTACCATTTATTGACATATTGATGAATGTACTTTTTCATATGATAGAATAAACTATTCTATGGTTTGGAGCGACTTTTCAGATTTTTTTTTAAGATTTGATTGCTTAAAAGTTCAGTTTATCTTTTGGTAATCTTTTGGAAAGTGCTAAAAATATATCATACTACATGTTTTGGAAATTTAATGTTATACGAAAACACTATAAATCCAAAAACGTTGTAAAGCAACACTATTTTTTACCCTATAGAGAAAAAGTAAAATAAAACAAATAAAATATGTACACATTCCATTATATTAAATAAAAACACAAAAACAAATAAAATAAATCACTTAAAACGCTATAAATCCGTTTAAATCGCACCTAACTTACAAAGCAAAAATAAACACAAAAATGGCGTTAAGCCGATACTTTTCTGTTTACGGATGGCGCTACGAAACAACCGATCGATAACAGGAAGTCGCTTATGCGCATACCCTTATCTGGTCAGCATCCAAAAATATGACTGCCGCCCGATGTGCAGAAACGCATTTTTTCTCCCATGGTTTGCCAATTTTTGGCTTTAGCAGCCGACAAGAGTAGGGGTCCATAGTAGAGGTCAGTGGTACCACCCCTCGGTCACTCAATCAACAGAACGTTATTTCACGAAACATTGCCGCTCCCACAGTATGTTTTTGGTTCCGAAAGTCCGAGATTCTAAGGCTAATAATTTTCATAAAAAAAAATGTAATCAAACTATTCTACGTCTTCTTATTAATAAAAGTTTCCGATCTAAGGCCATAGAAAAAAAACCTATTCATTCTTTTATCCATTTTTCACATTTTACTTGTTATTATTTTCTTGTCAAATAAATAAAAAAATAATATCCGAAAGACGATAGCTTCGCACATATAAACCAATAATTATGTTGCGTTGTAGCAATTTTTTTTGCATATTCTTTTGTTTCCTTAAGATGAAAAGAATATGTTCAGTTTATAAAGAGCACTTGGTAATCCGGGACACAAGTAAAATAAACAAATACAAAGTTTCTTTGACATACCGTTTTGGTATTATGTCTCCCTAAATTGCCTGAGTTTATATGTTTTCCAAAACAAATACATAAACATCCCCAAAAATAAGAAAACCGCCTATGCTGATTTACTTTTCTTTGTGGGTAACGATTTTTGGGTAGAGACATAAAATATACATTGCCCAAAAGAATTACTCCGTTTAGAGGGATATATTTTAAATTAATCAATATAAAATAACCATAAATCGTAACTAACATTTGTTTCCTTACATACCGAAGCTCTTCTACTATACTTGGAATTAGATTTTTGTGTCATATGCGGAGTTTTAGCTGATCCTACTTGTGCTCTATTGGACCCACGAACTTGAGATATAAAACTGGACTGCTCATGAAAATAATTTTTGACCCCCCCTTATTGGTCGCCATTCGGTGCAATGATTTGTATGGCAACATTGAATTCCCTGCTAGTTTCTTACATTGGCGTGAATGTGTCGTGTATGAATGTCAATTTTATTATTCTAACTAACAGGTTTAGACAATAACTATCTCTTTCTATACTATATCTTAAACAATAAATCGCTCTTTCTTGTTTTACTTGACAGATTAATCGAGTATATTCAATAAAAAAGACCAGAGCTCCGATTCTGTAAGCATATTTTTTGACATTCTCTTTCCTTATCTCTGTTAGGACAGTAATATACTTATGCGTTAATACAGACTGAACAAAGATAGAAGATCCTTTTTAAGACATTCTCTTTCCCTTTACTCTTATAGAATCGCAGCCCAGGATAATTGTTTCTGTAAAACAATATTTAACTTGAATTTCTACTTTTAGTTTCCTCAAAATTATAATTTTTCTGTTTAAAGCAACTCCAATAAAGCTAATTTTTTTAACTTCTTTGGAACAGCGTAGATATGTAACAATTTTATTATTTTTAGATAACAAGCATGAAATGTCAGTTCTTATAAATAAATGAAAATTTTTTTTCTATGACTGTTTACATATAGTATAAGAGTATAAGAAATTAACGAAAAAAAATATTAAGGCATTTATTTTTAAAAATTTTATATCATGAATTAATATAGTATATTGTTTAATATAAGGTATCGAAATGTCCACATAATCTCTTGCAAAGTAAGATAGTTTCATCATTTAAAAATAGCTTCGATTAGGTCTTTGTTAAAATTATTTTCTCTTCGATGCTTTTAGGGAACTGATATGTTAGGTATTTATATAGGGTTAACAACATTCATAATAATGTTGACATTACCTTCATAAAAAGGGAGCTTTAATTTAAATGAAGTAAAGTAACATTATGTACTAAACCATTTTTATAAAAAAAAATTAAACTCCAAAGGACATAGTGTTAAAGCAGTTTATATTTAATTGTAAAGAAAACAATATTTATTAAGACACTTTAAATATAAAGAAGCCTATAAATACAAGAGAATTCTTACATTAATACAATCATTTTTAATCTAAATATATACATAAAGATTTACTAGCAACTTTTATTTTTTACTCTAGGTCAAACTTTCAATTTACTGAACTGTTTAAGGATCTGGAATTGACCTTTCCTACAGTTGAATTTTTGAAATGGTAATCAATCGCAGCTTCTCACTACTCTGACAAAGGATTTTCATGACACAAATTTCCTCTCTGAGCTAAAATCAAGAATTTTTGTTTTATTAATTAATAACATATTCAAACAAAAGATTATTATTTTATTTTTAGACAAAACAAATACATAAAAGTAAAATTTATGTAATTTCCAAACATCCTTAATAATGTTGAAAAATTTCATATTATATGCAATCACTTATTTCTATTTTGTTATGGCATATTGGTTTTTAAACGTATAATCATTTTAAATTTTAACACCATACCAGTTTCGATATTCAGCTTTATAGGTCAGTGGAACATTAACTTTATGGTAAAACGATATTGTTGTTGGTTAATGCACACCTAATTCAGGACTTTTTTTTGTAGAGCCAGTGTATGTTATTAAGTCCAAGTTTAGTTGCTTCAAGATGTTTACATCAAACAGTGCTTCGTAGTTTTTTTCAGGCAGTTTATTTGTAAGAAGCACAACACAAACTTTTTGCTCATCTTCTTGTATAAAACAATTTCCAGAAAAATGCTCTGAACAGAGTTACTTATCTGATGTATAAAAGAATTATGATCATGACCAATTTGCTTCAGCTCTTGAATTTGAAGATTCTTTTCTCTTCGAAAACTAAAATATTGATAGCATTTAATAATTATCATATATCATATCCATAAGATTAAACTTGTTACCCTTAGATTTACAATTTGATTCTAAGGTAAAATTTTATATAATTATTATTGAATGCTTTATAACTCACCCATTAAATAAATTCCAATTTACCAGATGAGGTATTTGCACGTCTTACGATGAAGAATCACATTTTTTAAATACAAAAAAAAACCTTAAAGTTCACATTCCTGTTTGAAATTTTCGGTAAAACGTTACACAAAATGTGATAAAATCCATAAAACAGCAAAATCAAAAATAAATTTTTGTCAAAATGAAAAGTGTTCAGTCAATGTCAAAAATCCACTTTCACCAATATCATAAAAACTTAGGGAATTCATTGTTGCCAAAGCAATTATTTGCACGTAATGGCACGGAGCATGGTGGGGTCATTTTTTTATAAGGGAGATATGGAACACGAGCAGTCCAGTTTTATATCTCAAGTTCGTGATTGGACCTAAGTTTGGGCTATGCAGTGGGCATTCTAATTTTTTAATCTGGACCACATCGAGATATTGCCAGATGCATATTGTTAATCCATATTCAACAAGGCAATTTTTTAAACATAATATTATAAAACTTGAGAAAAACATCAATTATTAAAAGTTTAATAATCTTGACGATTTTTTAATTAAAAATTTTCGATCCTACAAAATATTTTAATAAAAGCACGAAACATAACAAAATGAAGTAATCCTAAACATACAAGAAAATGTTCCTGTAATATCACATATAGGTATTTACTTCAGGGAAAACTTCCACAGCCCATGTCTGACACGATTACTTTTCGATACCTAGAAGGGTTTATGTCCAAGGAAAATGCTGGGATTAGAAATACTTTTTAATCTAACGAAAACTTCATTTTGGCATTAATCTTTTATCTGTCGATATTTACTTCTCAAACTGAAAACATTACCGAGATTAGTGTTTACTTTCACGCTAGTTTGTGATCAGTTTGACACTAGTAGTATCATTTTTGAGGCAGATTCGGAAAATATACTTACAGGGCGTCTAATTTTAAGCAATATAATTCGATCTACTATTTGATCCAGTAAGCCTTGGATTTTAACCTTGGCTTTTGATTTAGTAACAGTTAGGTACTCGTCATGTGGATAACATGCTTTTTTTGTATTTTACACACCAGAGTATAGCGAAAATATATTACTGCCTTTCTGTTTAGCCCAATTTTGTTATCGTTGATATTTGTTTCTCGACAATCCAATGTCAAATAGAAGAGCGGCGCACAAATATAACTGGGCGCGACGCAACCACAACATTGTTGCTTTTAACCTGAGACGAAACTTTAGAAAGAAAAGACTGGCCGTTCATATTACCGAGGTTTAATAAAAACGTTACTATAGCCAAACTTCTATTTTAAATTTCTTAACTAAAAATTATTTTGGCCGTTTCTCAAATTCTAACCCACTAAGCCCGTCTAACTTATTTCAGATAGTTCGGACAGAAGATCGTAGGGAACGCCTACCGCAATATTACCCCCGCTAACTTCCATGCGACACGAAGACGAGCAGTACCTCGAAACGAATGAGAGGATATTTTTACTTTTCGTCTAAACTTATAACGTAATCGACGGAATTTGGAATATTTAATGACTATTTGATACATTGATTGTTTTAAATACATCAAATAGTCGAAATCCAAAAAATTAGTTTTTGTTGGGCGTCGAGCGTAAAGAAAATTGATATTTCTGTTACAAAATAAACATTTATTCTAATAAAAATACTAGTGAAACGCAACGGTAATTTCTAAGTAAATAAGCTAATAGACCAATTTAAAATTAAAAATCATTCTCAAAAATAAATTTTTATTCTAATAAAAAATAAAAGTAACACGTTCAGTAACTGTAAATAAATAAACAAATAATTAAATTCAATTTAAATCAACAAAAACACTTAAAAGTCTACAAGAGGTGTTCAAACAGGCCTCCACTTTGAGCGAAACAATAACCCAGTCTATTGTAATGTATGGTTCGCGTATTTGCCAAAACTTCAGGGGTTATATCCCTATTAGCTTTAAAATATTCCGAACTGTTCGAGCGTTCATATCAAGTTCTTAGGCAATTACGGTACTATTGCAAGGAAAATTAATTTCTGCTAAACTACAAACGTCAGTCTCCCCGATTTGTTCGTCCTTCAGTAATTGGAGGAACCGATTGCTCCTCATTATTATCAGTGCATTTTTTACAAATTTCTAGACAACCGGTTGTCTAAAATTTTTTAATAATTTCCGAAATTCTAAATTTTCAAGGAACAGGATGGTTTTCGCACATAAATACAAATCTGCCGATTATTTACCAGAATAGTGTACCACTTAATAATGTGCTCTTTTTGTTCCGTGGAATAAACTACCATTATAACAAAAGAATTTGGCGCGAAACACGGTACTTATGCTTCCACGGCCTGAATGAAGGCAAATAACTTGGAATCCTCTTGTTGTGCTAAGGCGCGCCAGCATTGTTATTACCCCTCATCCGAGGGCCAAACTGGTAATTTACACGTATGTCGATGCTTACGGTGCTTATTCTTCTGTCTCATTCTGATTTAATGAATAATATAGTATTTTCTTTATTTTATTTAAGAAACGTCCAGTTTCTGGTGTGGATTTTCCAGACCTGTATATGTACTTTGTACTACAAATTTTAGTGAACAAATACTAAAGTTTATGAGAAGAAAAATGTGAAAAAATTAATTCTCAATGTTATGAAATTTAAACATATTTACTTTAAACTTGAATTGAGATGGCAAATACTAGTCTTTTGAATAAAACGAAGGTATAGAAAGTAACGAGTATTTCCCCTTCAGCTTCCTTTTGGACATGCTAATAAGTGAAGTTTCAATATATCCTTGAGGAATTGCCTTTCATTCATGTTCTCCACCGAAAACCAACGCTTTCCTATTGTACTTGGATTTCTTCATCACATGCAAAGTTTCAGCATTTCCACAAGTGTTCGTCAGCTTTAACTCGGGTTTATACGATGTCCAATAATTAACCAAAAAAATAGTAGTCACGTGATCTGTCAATTTTTTTTTTTTTCAAAAAAATTCCAACGTGGGGTTATATCTCAAAATATCGAAAAAGGTTATTAGAAAAACTCTTTCTAAATGTAATTTTTAGCCGATATGAAAAATTTCAGCTGTATAAGATAATTTAGATTTTTTGTCCATTTTTTGTAAATTGCACCACTGTTTCAAAATAAGACTTAACGCAACCTACATAAAACTTCTTAGTTTTGACAATGCTTCATCCCAGACATTTTTTTTTAGAGTAAAAAATAGGGCTAAAAACTTTGGTGGAGCAATGTGTACAAATATAGATGGGACTACCAAACCGGTCTAAAATATTGTTTTTGTTCATATATTATTTGTTAAATGTACTATTTTTTGAATAATTTCTTTGACATTAAATTTTGCTATATGATCCAAAAATGTGCAAAAAAATATTAAAACAACGAAACATTTTAAAAATCTTTAAATAGATTGCATTACCTGTATGATATAACATTTTCCATAACAATTTAATTTTGTGTCCCTGTAGACCATAAGTAAAAATTTAATCCCGAACTGTGGTTAGACCGCGGTGTGCGAAGAAAGCCCAGGAGAAAGATAAATAAAGAAACCGGTATCAAATCTAAAAAGTTTAATCTAAAAGAACGGAAAGTGAAATTTAAACTGGGTAACTACGGACAGACCACATTAATTTTGGAAGAGTTTGGGTCTGAGCAAACCAAGTGGTCAAACCCAGTTTTAATTTAAAACTAAGTTAATTTTTTTCAAGTATGGCAATAAAAAAATTTCAATATACAATACATATATATATATATATATATATATATATATATATATATATATATATATATATATATATATATATTTATACGTGGATGTTAAAAAACAACGTGTTTTGACGTTTCGTCTGTTGTTTAAGGCATTTTCAAAAAAATTTTTTTTATATTTTCTTTAACTCAATAACAATAACATTTTCCTTGGTCGAACAACCTAAAATTTAAAATACACATATTACGTTTAAAATCAATCAACAGTTGATCTACAACCACCAAGCACAGAAGACGCCAAATGAGATTTTGGCGAAGCGTCTGCAAACCTCTACAGGAAATGAAAAGAACGAACGGATGTATTTCCGGATTAATACTGAACCACATGTATATATATATATATATATATATATATATATATATATATATATATATATATATATATATATATATATATATATATATAATTTTTTCTTTATTTTGTCTTTTTTTGGGTTTAAGTTCTTTATTTAAAAAAAAATACAAACAGACTGACGTTTCGCCCTTTATTTAAGGCATTTTCAAAATTTTTGATTTATTTTCCTTCCTAAAAATATTTTTTATATAATTAAAACATTCACACAGGAGCATATCTACAATTTTAAAAACAAACGAACAGTCTAAAAGAGTATTAAAATTTTTAAAAATATTTAATTTTACCAGAACATACCTTGACATTCTTTTGTTTATTCAGGTACTAAGAATAACATGGGGTGCGAGTGTGTTTTATTTTTTATATATTTTTTATATTTTTTCAGTGCACAAAAAAACAAAATAACTCATACATTTAATTTTATGTTTAAGAGGATATGCAATTTTTGATGCTTATTTAATAGGATCGAATAATTAATATTTTTATTAGATTAGGCTGGTAAAAATGTGGCTCAAATTTCCTATATCTGTTCTGTCATTAACAGTGTTTTTATCTTTTTTAATTTCTATCATTTCCTTTATCTGTAATTTTTGGTAATGTGTGTGTTTGTTTAACGCTGTTGAGCCGTTTTTCGTATATTTATGGCCATTTAATCTGTTCTTTAGTAATTGGCTCGTCATGTCTATATATTTTTTGGGATAATCTGCGCAAGGGATCGAATATACTACATTTGATTTATTCATGAGAGGAGTTTTACTTTTTAAATTAGTGAACAGTGTATTTAATTTATTATATGACCTGTGGCATACGATAATATTATGGTTTTTTAAAATGTGTGTTATTGTTTTCTGACAGTTCACTAGTGTTAGGTAATGCTACATATTTTTGTTGTTTATGTTCTATTTTTCTTGTTATTAGGTTATTATAAAATTTATATGTTCCTTTATTAATTATTTATTAGTCTTTTCATTGAAATTATTATTTATTAGTTTATTTTTCACTTTTGCAGTATACTTGGTCGGAATTCTGGAGACGTTAGAGAGATAGCACGATCACCTTTTACAAACAACTCGATGGATATGCGATGGGATCATCAATTTCATCTACCATTGCTCAGTTAGTAATGGAATATTTAGAGGAAAAAGTTTTAGAAAAATTAAATTTTAATATAATATTTTTCAAACGTTTTGTCGATGATTTCATAAGAGCCGTGCCACAAAATAAAATAAATGAAATTATCCAAGAGTTTAACAGTTTCAACGAAAAATAACAGTTCACGTCCGAAACAGAAAGTAATAATAAAATAAATTTTCTGGATATGACACATACGCAGAAACACCAAAATTTTAACTGAATGGTACACCAAATCAACTTGATCAGGTCGATATCTAAACTGTTTTTCTAATCATTCAGAAACTCAAATAATTAGTGTTATAATCGGTCTGGCTGATCGTACTACCTCTCTAACGTCTCCAGAATTCCAACCAAGTATATTGCAAAAAGTGAAAAACATACTAATAAATAATAATTTCAATGATAAGACTATCACCAAAATAATTAATAAACGAACATATAAATTTTATAATAACCTACTAACAAGAAAAATAGAACATAAACAACAAAAATATGTAGCATTACCTTACACTAGTGAGCTGTCAGAAAAAATAACACACATTTTAAAAAAGCATGATATTATCGTATGCCACAGGTCACATAATAAATTAAATATACTGTTCACTAATTTAAAAAGAAAAACTCCTCTCATGAATAAATCAAATGTAGTATATTCGATGCCTTGCGCAGATTGTCTCAAAAAATATATAGGCATGACGAGCCAATGACTAAAGATCAGATTGAATGGCCATAAATATGTGAAAAACGCCTCAACAGCGTTAAACAGACACACACAAGGCGAAAAATATACTTTTGATTATAACAATACCATAATAAAAAACAAAGATATGAATTACCAAAAATTATAGAAAATGGAAATGATAGAAATTAAAAAAGATAACAACACTGTTAATGACAGAACGGATATAGGAAATTTGAGCCACATTTAAACCAGCTTAATGTAACAAAAATATTAAGTATTCGATCCTATTAATAAGCGTCAAAAATTGGATATCCTCTTAACCATAAAATTAAATATATGAGTTATTTTGTTTTTTTGTGCACTAAAAAAACATAAAAAATATATAAAAAATAAAACACACTCGCATTCCATGTTATCCTTAGTACTTGAATAGACGATGTGAAAGGTTGAATTCCATCAATAAGTAATAAACAAAATGTCAAGGCATGTACCGGTAAAATTAAATATTTTTTAAAGGTTTTAATACTGTTTTAGAGTGTTTGTTTGTTTTTAAAATTGCACATGTGTTCCTGTGAGAATGTTTTAATTATATAAAAAATATTTTAATTAAGGAAAATAAATCAAAAATTTTGAAAATGCCTTAAATAAAGTGCGAAACGTCAATTTGTTTGTATTTTTTGTCAAATAATGAACATAAACCCAAAAAAAACCAAAATAAAGAAAAAATTATATATATATATATATATATATATATATATATATATATATATATATATATATATATATAAATTAATTAAAAGGCTCCTTTAACCTGAATAATTATGACTGGACTTATTCTCCATGCACTAGATGTTGTGCATCCGAAAATTAGTTAGCAGAACAATCAATATTGCGAGCAATTAAAAACACAACAAGCAATTACAACAAGCGGCAGAAAGCTGCAGGAAAAAAGAAAATCTAAAAAATTACATGAACTGCATACATAAACATCTATTCGATGATGGTAAAGAATTTATTTACATTAATTTCAGATTTTATTCTGTCTTTCAAAATTTAATTCATACTAGGTATAGTTAATACCATATACAATCATATACTCAAAATTTCAGAGCTAGTCGCTTTGTCCTGGGCAAATCATGCATGCCTCATATTGTTCGATAATTCTAAGCAATTGTTTTTGAGATAATTAATATATGGTTTGTAATTCTCTTTTAAATTTTGACCAAAACAGGCATTTATCACTATTTGAAAATCTGAAATAACTTTAACAAATATCTAGCAAGCCAGCTTTCCTATATTTTGTATAATGTGCAATGCTTAACATGCGCAGAAGTTGAGGAGGTATCTAAAATCAGCGTTTTATTATCACCGTCAAATAGATTTTTAAATATGCAGTTCACGTAACATTTGCCATTTTCTTTTTTCCCTCCAGGTGTCTGCCAGTAGTTGGAACTGTTTAATGTATTTTGAACTTATCTCAATGTTGATTGTTTGTCGAACTGATTTTTGGGTATTCAACATTCAACATGTTTATTGCTGATCACAAGTAAATTCTCATAATTTTCTTGACAACTTCTCCGATGATAAATATTTTTTTACTCCACAATACGTATGTATGTATATTTCTTTATCTTGAGGGGCCTATCCATTCTGGATGTTGGCGATTATAACGTTGTTGACTACTGTACAAAAAGCCATGAAATACTTCTCCTTACTGGTCGTCTCTGTATTAATATCTTTCAAATGTGTCAATATATACATATATGTATATATATATATATATATATATATATATATATATATATATATATATATATATATATTTATTTATTTATTTATTATTTCTTCTGTGTCATCGAAAATCCTGGGTGGTTTCTGGCAGCACTTTAAGAGTGGTTTTCAGAAATTAAGGCAAACTACGGCAGACTCTCTTCACTTTTATAAACCTCTGGAGTTTCGAGCTTTTTTAGAAGTCAATGCACCTTTGCTCCTGTTAAATCCTATATGGAGATAGTTATTCGCTCTTCTGAGGATACGCTGCAGAACATTGAAGCATATAATCATAAAATAAACATAGCATAAGGAAATTTTATTATTTTAACTATTTTTGCACGTATCGGTGCGCAGCTTTAGTTTTTTGAATTTTATTACTTTCCTTATAATTTTATTCCATTAAAAAAATTGAAAAAAAGTCAGTCCCATTTCTCATTGCACACATCTCGTATTTCAAACCTATAAGTTCCTAAAATTCCTTAAAAATGTATCATGTCTTCCCACATCTTATAAAGCGTACGATACTCACGCAACTCTGCCCCCACATAACATAACTATTCCCTAATTTCTTATAGCTTTCAGGTTTCTAATGTTAAGCGTCAAATTTATAACAGCATTTATCGTGGCTAATCTCAGGAATACGAGAACCACGGATTTTATTGCCGCTTTCACCTTTGATCTGAAAGGTTGCTCCTCGAGGAAAGCTGGGGTATATAATATATAGATATGCTCGCTGCGCCTCGGGGAGCCCAACAGTAAATATAAATGTGCGGCAAGTCGGAAAAAATTGAGAAACCCTGGTGTGATAAATCTTAACCGAGCAAAACTGGGTTTAAGAGGGTGTACAGGATGTTTTAATTTCTGCGTTAGCAAGAAAAAAATTAATGTGAGGGATGTTTAAAGTGAATAATAGTATAGTAAAAAAATTATCGTAGAGTAAATAATAAATATAATATTGATTCAATTAAAAAAAGCACGATCCTTTTTATTTTTTTAATTGATTTTAAGATATCCTTTAGCAAAAATTTGATTTAATATTTTCAATAATAATCAATTTCCAACAGGTAGGTATAGAGTATTTTTGTAATTAAAAACCTAAACCACTTTCTGTTTATTTATTATTTAGCATCAGTAACTGTATTGTAAACTACGTATGTTTTCTATTACCTTTCACTTTTTCATTCGCCAAATTAAAAATCAAATCTTATTTTCCTTTTTTTTTTGCTTGTCTTTAGCAGTTTAGCGGCTCTTACTGCCAGAAAATTCTTATCAGAACTCGCTTACTAGTCTGTTTACAAATTGTTAAGGGGTAATAATTCGTGCTCATTTTGTTACATTACTGGTTATGTTTTGATTCAATAAGGTGGTGTAGTTTTTATTCAAATAATTATTTTCGTTCAAATCGCTCCACTCAGACTCTAGTTCTTTCATCTTGTCGAGACTCATCTATATACCACCAGGATCCATTTCTCGAAAGATTTTGCTCTCTAACAAAAGCAATCGATTGTACAAAACAAAGATAATATGAAGTAATCTTAACTGACCCTAAAATAATCCAGAAAGCCATATTAAATCCAAGGTATTTCCGGATATACGGCATACACATTAATCCCAAATTTTTCCAAATTTCTCTCTGGAAATATAGGTGGTTTTCAAAGGATCCTTTTCCTTAATGAAAAATATATAACATCAAAATTTCGTTTACTTCCGAAATTGCTACAAAAATATTTTTCTTAGATAAGTAAAAAGAAAAAAGCTCCACCTATTAAAGTAGAAATACGAAATGGGATTTATTAAAGAAAAAGAAACCTTTGGTTCCAGTAAATGTAATTTTATATCCATTAGAGCAGAATGTGTATCTAAGCGAAAAACAGGTTGTTTTTTGTGCGTATCGCTGTTTACGTTTTTTATTTTTTTTTTTTTGGCTTTAATTTACTTTTGTTTCCTATTGCTATATAACGAGCTGACTCAAATGATTTCGAACTATATTAGTCGTGTATTTTTAAAAATCAAAATTTCAGTAAGAAATAAAGAAATCTATCTGCAATATTTAAATAGTTGTTATACAGTGTAATCAATAAAGTCCGCATTATAGGGGATTATTTTTATTAATAGTTTTATTCAAAATTTGACTTTGGCATCAATTTCTACTTCAATCGAGATGAAATTTATCCAAGAAAATAGTAATCACGTGATTAGCATTATCTGCCAAATTTTAATTTTTTTCCAAAAAAAAATCAAAAATGGGGTTATATCTCCACCACTGTTGCAATATAAGACTCAACGCAACCTACATAGTTCTGACAGTGCTTCATTCCAGACATATATTGGTTCAAGGATTCTTTGCGTGCACGTCATCAATTTATCATGGCTGACATTCATCCGAATCAGTCAGCTGTCAAATCAATGGCGAAGGTTCGAAGATTTTCTACGTAATGTCAACACAAAAAAAATTAATAGAAATTCGAAAATACAGGGACTGAAAATTTTACAATTTTCGATTTTGCATAAAATTGATATTGATGGGTTCTTGGGGCGTATACAAATCAATATGCAGTATAAAATATATAGGGCTAAGAAATTTACGTCTCAGGTTCTTTAAATATCGATATTGGAAGGTTTTGGCACCTATATTACCAATGATTACTAATTTGGCATTTAAGATAATGGATTCACTATGACAGACTAAATATGTTTGACGCAATTTGACTGGTATTTGGAGAACTCTAAATATCAAAGAATTTTTAGTGCTTCATTTTAGGGTGATTTTTAACTTTGGATTAAATGAGTACTTTTTTGCCCCTCGGAGTCATTGCGAGGTACACTAATCTCGATTAGTACTTAGTTCAAATAATTTATGGATATCATAGTGAATTCAAAACTGAAAATCGAAAAATAAAATTTTTATGAAAAAAATTGAACCGACTTCTAAAAGTGCGCTATAAAGTGAAAAATAACTATAAATTTTATATGAAATTGAAATTTTTGAAGTCGGCATCAAATTATTTCTAAATGAAATAAATAACTCTAATATACAGAAATTGTGGTAAGAAAGCAATTACAAATAAAGTATTTTTTATCAGTTTATTCGAATCACATTTTAATAGATGTTATTTTGGCGCCGACTTCAAAAATTTCAATTTCATATAAAAATTTATAATTATTTTTCCCTTTTTAGCGCACTTTTAGAAATTGGTTCAATCTCAATCTCAGTCAACTCTAAATTGTAATTTTACAATATAATAACGTAATAAAAGGTTGCTTAAGTCCAGTCCTGTTCCCTGACCTATTGCGCAAGGACAATATAGCCTCTTAAACGGGAGTACAGGGTGAGTCAACGATTGGATGAAGTAGGTTTGTGCCTTTTCGGTGAAATTTACAAAGAAACTATATTTATTGTTTGATACAGTTTATTTTTACGCAGATTTTAAAAATATTTAGGACTCTACAGGGCGAGCCAAAAAACTAGGACAGCATAAAGTTGTATTTTTTTAAATAGAACACCCTATATACGAATCGTATTTTCGATTTAGCTTATAATTTTAAATCTTTTTTATTAAGGGTTTACTATAACAAAACTTTATAGTTTCTGAGATAATTAAGTTTAAAGAAAAAAAGTCACTTTTTCAAGCATCAATTCAATCCTAAATAACGTTTTCAATTTTGTGACAAATATATTCAAATTTGGAATTTAGCAAGGCCAAGGACAAGTTAACATAATTTTTATCTAATATTTGCAATAAAAGCTACAGGGTGTTGAACACATCGGCTCAAATTTGAACAAGTTTAAATGAATAAATATCTTTTTTTTTTAAATGGTACACTCTGTATATTTTCATGTTATTTAATAGAGTAATAAAAACCCTAAAAGTTTTGTTCAATATATCCTATACCTATTTATAATAGTTTTTGAGATATTTCAGTTTTTCTTATTTTCCATACTTTTTTACAGAAATAGTCTTCATTATCATAGTAGCCATGTAAAATAATAAAAAGAAACTACAGAAACAAACAGAATGTGGTTAAATATGATGAAATACATTATTCGTTATATTCCAACGGCAATAGTTTAATTAAACATAATGTGAAAAAATTAACACAACAATAACGACAAGGCAAATACATATTTACTTTTATGCTAAATTGAAACAAGAAAATTATCTATTAAATACTGAGATTAATTATTTCTTTTTAATAAGTGTTCGAATAAACGACCCTCTTGTGCAATGCACAAATTTAGTCTTTTTTGCAGATTTTCTCGGACCCTGGACAAAATTAGTGGCGTTATTGTTCTACAGGTATCCCTAATCCTGTTTCGCATATCTTCCACTGTTGTTGGTGGATTAACATACACCTTATTTTTAATATAACCCCATAGGAAGAAATCTAATGGGGTGATATCGCAAGGCCTTGGTGGCCACTCAATGAAACCCCCACGTCCAATCCATTTTTACAGATATCGTTGGTCCAAAAACGCACGAACTTCACGATGGTAATGCGGAGGCGCACCATCGTGCTGGAACCACATACTGTCGAGCTCATCCCTATCGAGACCTTGAAGCAGTTGGGGTAGTTCTTCTTGTAGAAAGTTCAGGTAACTATGGCCATTTAGTGGTTCATTAAAAAAGTGGGGTCCAATAATTCGATTATGATGAATACCACACCAAACATTTAATGACCAGTGGTTTTGATGTTGCACCTCTCTAATCCAAAATGGGTTTTCTGTGGCATAATAATGCATGTTGCGTCTATTTACGGCACCGCTACTTCTAAAAGTAGCTTCATCACTAAACATTACCTTGCATAATAAATTTGGATTTAATTGAATCTCCGCATTTATTGTACGACAAAAGTTTACACGACTTTCAAAATCCTGTCCATGCAATTCTTGGTGTAATTCCATGTGATATGGATGATACCTATATTTCTTGGTAGTACGATTAGCGGTGGATTGTGATGTTTCACATAATGCTGCTAACTGACGGCTACCAATATAAGGATTTTCCTGAACATTTAACAATACTTGTAGTTCTTTTTGTTCATTAGTTACTGGTTTGTTGACCACTTTACGTTTTGGATAATCAACAGTACCAGAAGAATCAAATCTTTGCATTAAGTTTTGAAAAGTATGGGTATTAGGCTGGCGTTGATCAGGATACTTCATTTTGTAAATTCTTTGAGCAAGGAGGCAATTTTTTTGAGTCTCTCCTATTGTATAAATCATATCTATTAACTCATTCTTTGGAAAATTCATTTTACAATATAAGATGAATGCAAAAAAAACCAAACTACACTATATAAAAACCAAAAGAAGCGATTGCGGTTATAAATTTGACACACAGAAAAATGTTCTTTTACATTGTTTTTGCCATGGCTACTATGATAATGAAGACTATTTCTGTAAAAAAGTATGGAAAATAAGAAAAACTGAAATATCTCAAAAACTATTATAAATAGGTATAGGATATATTGAACAAAACTTTTAGGGTTTTTATTACTCTATTAAATAATATGAAAAGATATTTATTCATTTAAACTTGTTCAGATTTGAGCAGATGTGTTCAACACCCTGTAGCTTTTATTGCAAATATTAGGTAAAAATTATGTTAACTTGTCCTTGGCCTTGCTAAATTCCAAATTTGAATATATTTGTCACAAAATTGAAAACGTTATTTAGGATTGAATTGATGCTTGAAAATGTGACTTTTTTTCTTTAAAGTTAATTATCTCAGAAACTATAAAGTTTTGTTATAGTAAACCCTTAATAAAAAAGATTTAAAATTATAAGCTAAATCGAAAATACGATTCGTGTATAGGGTGTTCTATTTAAAAAAATACAACTTTATGCTGTCCTAGTTTTTTGGCTCACCCTGTAGAGTCCTAAATATTTTTAAAATCTGCGTAAAAATAAACTGTATCAAACAATAAATATAGTTTCTTTGTAAATTTCACCGAAAAGGCACAAACCTACTTCATCCAATCGTTGACTCACCCTGTACAGCTTTACATGCACGACCGAATTTATTTTAGGGTATTCTCTTCTCCTTCCTTTTACCCTCTTCAACTTTCTTGACCCAGCATGTCATTTTCAAAATAGCATTACTTGCAACGTAAGTCCCCTTAACGAAATAAATAACTACCACAATGGTGCAGAAATGACTTCAGCGAAACGACATGGTATGTTGCAACGACCCGACAAAATATAAAATTTAATTTTCTGAAAATACATAATTTTCAATTTAATGCGTCTTGAACGTGGTAAGAGCAGGCTAAAGTGAAACTTGAATTTATCATTAATAACAAAAATGATCCTTAAAATGTTCCTTTTAACCCAGTTTTAGATTTAATTAAATTGTTAACCTAATTTGTTTAATGGTCTTGTATGTATTATGCCTTTAAGCTATATACAACTTCTATCAACGTAATTAATTAAATTAAAAATAAATTTCGATCTTTATGAGGAAAATTGAATGAATGTTAAAGAAAACTGACTTTTAAAAGTTACAATAAAAAATAAATTCGACGTGGTTTTCTCAAGTAAGCATCGTAACGAAACTAAAATTAAGAAAAGTTGCCGAGTATTTTTTGCTTTTTTGGATGAGAGAGTCTAAATTTTTTTAAGAGAAAAGAACATTTTTTTAGGTTTTTTTGGAATTCATGACTAATTCGTTATCGTTAAACCATGTTCCAGCTAGAGAATGAACAGAATCGATGTTTTCACTCAATTTATTTCCTTTCCTGTGACCAAGAAAGCTGTGTTATCCGCAAATACAAGGGTATTGATACCTGAGTCTACCCAGTGTCCTTCATATAAATTTAAAAAAGAAAGGTGCTTACAAAGATCAACTTATAGAAACATCACACTTGACATCCCTGGTTGTAGGCACACCTATCACATACTGCAACCAGTGCCGTAGCTGAAAGCTCAGACCCCCCCCCCCCCGCGAAATCTCAATGAGGCTCCTTTTTTAATTTGGCAATAATACTCCAGTCAAATAAGCGAAAAAAAGACCTAGTTGGGGACACTCATGCATCCAGGCAGAGACCCGGATTTTCGGGTAATATAGGCTTATAGAAATAAAACCTATATGTTCTCTGCACTAAATTTTGTGTCATAAACTTTTTGTAAATAATTAAAGGTCGAAAAATGCTTTTTTTGCACTTTTTTGCTTACAGATCTCGATATTTTTATTTGTTGCGCAGAAAAATGCAAAACAAGGCCATAATTGTTATAATATTCAATTAACAATAACTATTGCTAAATGTAACCTACGACTTTGTTGTTGCGTAAAAAGTTGGGTGTGATAAAAATTTCAAATCGATTCATAGTTTGTGCAAAATTTAATTTGTTTATCACAGGCGAGCGAATTTTGCAATAACATTCTAACTCCATCGATGAAGGTACAATGATTCTGAGCACATCTTATGAAAGATGAACCCTTCTTCTATGAGAAGTATTACATGGAATTGAGGAAAATAAATTTTATATTTATTTAAACTTCAATAGAAAACCACTATCATTTTTACCTTGTAAACAAATTAATTTTTGTTTTTGCCGATAAAAAAATTATGTTTTCATATTTGGGAAGCTGGCATTTTTAAAATAATTTACTTTCAAAAACTATTACTATGTTTCGTTATAAAATAGTTATTTTTCAATGTATCATATATTGGCTACTAGCGACCCGCCCCGGCTTCGCACGGGTGCAATGCTGATACTAAATACACTACAGAAAAACTGACTATTTATTTTATTTTTACAACAATTATTACATCGGCCTCCGACGCGCTATTTATAGGCACGCTGCCGCCGCCCCGGTCGGCCAGTACCGCCGCAAGCGCTACTTCCCGCAATTTTAAATCTGTAATATCTTCGAAAATATTCATTTAAATCTTGTGCTGTAAAGGACCATATAGATCTATATTAAATCAACAATGTATTTAAGCTATTTAACTGGATAAGGATTAATGCTGTATTGGTTAAAATCGCTTCAAAATTTGCCATTATTTGTCGTAAAAAGTAAATGACAAAAAAATGTTATTGTGGGATATCCATGAGAGATAGACATATACCATCGCGGAGTTTTCTGTAGACCCTTTCAATGTGTACAAATAATTAGTACATTATTTTGATAAATCTCGTAGGGTTCAGCCTGCGTTTGCAATGTAAGCGGAAAAAAATATGATAATTAACGACATCACATTAGAAACCTCAAAAATAACAGTATTTCTCCACTATTTAATGGATGTTATTATACATATAAACCTTCCTCTTGAATCACTCTATCTATTGAAAAAAACCGCATCAAAATCCGGTGCGTAGTTTTAAAGATTTAAGCATACAAAGGGACATAGGGACAGAGAAAGCGACTTTGTTTTATACTATGTAGTGATAACAAATATATATTACGGTAGCAAACAATACTTACGTGTACAGTTTTTTCATACACTCAATGTAACGAATATTCATGTTTTATAACAATAATTTAATTATTTTCCCGAATTATAACCATGTTTGCCAAAAAAAATAGCACAAAAATTATTGATTTTTAATGAAAAAATTGTGTGGAAAAAATGTGTAAACAAATTAAATATTTAATTTATAAACAAATAAATAAATAGTATGCATATTTGTAATGTACGCAGAAAGGTACCACAAATTAAAAAAGGAATCATCAAAATCCGTCAACAACTTTCGGAGATATACCCAGTTTGAAGTTGCTGTTTCATTTTTTGAACGCGCGGATTTGTTAGCAACTCATCTTCCTGCCGAGTCGTCTTTTAAACAGTTAACATTCTTTAAACTTCACTGAAGCTTTTGTTTTTGTGTTATCATTTTCCGGACAACTCACACCTAAACCTAAACTCTTAAACTTTCGAATGGCGCTAGTTTCGTTTCTTAATTGTTATTAACAATATAGGAATGAATTTTAAAAAATTGTTCACTTTGGCGCATATTGACCTAAGCCGTTTTTTTTTCTAAATTTGTCTAAAAATCCCAGCTTCCCAAATATGAAAACAGAATTTTTTTATCGGTAAAGACAAAAAAGTTATTTAATTTGTTTACAAGGTAAAAATGATAGGAAATTTAAACAAATTTAAAATTAGTTTTCCTCAATTCCATGTAATGCTTCTCATAGAAGAAGAGTTTCTCTTTCATGAGATGTGCTCAGAATCGATGTACCTTCATCGACGGAGCTAGAATGTTATTGCAAAATTCACTCGCCTGTGATAAACAAATTAAATTTTGCACAAACTATTTGATGCATCGATCTGAAATTTTTACCACATATTAAGCACTAAAAGATTCAACTTTTTACGTAACAAGAAAGTCGTAGATTGCATTTAGAAATAGTTGTTGTTAATTGAATATTATAACAATTTTGACCTTGTTTTGTATTTTTCACAGCAACAAATAAAAATATCGAGATCTTTAAAAAACCAATTTGTAGGTTTTTCAATTTTCTACATTTTGTCCAAAATTTTCTTTAGTTATTGCTGGTAAGCAAAAAATTGCAAAAAATGCATTTTCTGACCTTTAATTGTTTACAAAAAGTTTATAACACAAAATCTCGTGCAGAGAATATATACGGTTTATTTCTATAGGTCTATATTACTCGAAAATCCGGGTATCTGTCTGGATGATTGAATGTTCCTGCAAAATGCTTATTTGACTGATGTATAAAATTTAGTTAAAATGCTAAATAAACTGTATTACAGGTTGCTTTGACATTAATCAATATATCGACGTTTAGATGTCAAGTTTCCAATCCCACATATCCCACGCGTAGCGAGATCGACGTTCGTTATTCAGCAGACAGGAAAGCGGAGCGAGTTTTTAAAAGTATATAGCCAAAACCCCCGTACTCCTCGAGCAGCGAAATCGATAATCGTTACATAGCAAACCGGCGAACGAAGCAAGATTTTAAGCCAAAACCTGACCTCCTAAACCCACGTACTACTCGCACTACGAAATCGATAATCGTTACTTAGCAGACAGGTGAGCTAAGCAAGATTTTATGCCAAACCCAAGCTCTCAAAACCACATACCCTACACGCAGCTAGATCGATATTCATTACACAGCAGACAGGCAAGTAAAGCAAGATTTTAAACCAAAACCCAAGCTCCCAAACCCACATTTGATAAAAAAAACAGTTCTACATTGATTTGAATGAAAGTAATTTTATTCATACACATCAAAACAAGAATCAAATACGTCATAGATAATTCAGTTTTATGTGTTATTACGAAATCGTTCCAAGCATACGGCCTTTTTATTTGCAAACTCTTCTATGAGTAGACTTATATCAAGTTTTTTAGTAATTTCGCATCCTATAGATAATATAGCTAAAGATGCTAATTCTTACTAGTGTCTTTGTACTGCTTTCTCCATTTAAAAAACATTGTAATGCAAGGACGAGCAACTACTCCAACTTCGATCGCCTTTAGAGTCGCGAGTTTTAGAGCTTTTTATACGTTTAAAAAAAATTGCTCGTCTCTTGAAGATGCTTCTTTCCATTTTTTTAAACGTCCGAAAAGCTCTAGTGCTCGTGATCTTATAATCAAAAAAGTATCAAAAATCAAAATGGTAATTGCGTTTATTTCAATTTTCAACGAATGTCAAATTTCGGTGAACAGTTTGGGCTACGAATTAATATTGCCAAGACAAAAATGATAGTGATTAGTAGGCATCAACGCAATACTCCCCTCAGTATCAACGGGAACATAATTGAACGCGTCGCGAAGTTTACATATCTCGGAGCTACCTTGAATGAAAAGTGGGACTGTGATGAAGAAGTGAAAGGACGAATAGGCCGAGCAAAAGCAGCATTTTTTTAAATCAAGAATTTTCTTCTTTGCAGGCATTTACCACTAAATACCAGAATACGTGTTTTGAAATGTTATGTATGGCCTATGGTATTGTATGGCGTTGAAACATGGTCACTTAAAGTTAGAACACTGAATAGGATCGAAGCCTTCGAACTATGGACACTTCGTCGACTGCTACGTATTCCCTGGACTGCTCATCTCACAAATGAAGAAGTTTTAAGAAGGAGTTGCGTAGAAAGACAACTGCTGGACACGGTAAAGCAGCGTAAAGTGTCTTACTTGGGACATATGTTGAGAGGATCCAGATACTCCATACCAAAGTTGATTTTGCAAGGAAAAATAGAGGGAAAGCGCGGACCAGGCAGAAAACAACATTCTTGGCTACGAAATATAAGAGACTGGTGTGGAATATCAGACGCCGCAACTATATTTAGACAGGCCGAAGAGGGTGTCCTGGCCGTCTTATAACTTTAGAAGAGGAATGGACATTTGATCGCCGACGTGCGGCTTTGCACATGGCACCAGAAGAAGAAGAAGAAAAAAAGGAATTACACATTTTAAAAATAAGTACAATTTCTTTTTTTGAATATTTAAAAAGCTCTAAATCTTGAGATTTGACAAACATTTAAATTTGAAATGAATTCAATTTTTTCGCAACTTTATCTGCCTGTTGAGGACCGAGTTTTTGAGCTTTCTGAACGGTGGAAAAACAAAAATAGCGTAATTTCTTTCTTTTAATCATCCAAAAAGCTCCAAAACTCGCAGTTCTACAACAATTGAATTGTGAGTAATCGTTTTTATTTCATTTACAATGTTTTTTAAATGGGAAAAATTTTACCCAGCTTTTTAAATGGAGAAATCTTGAAACATATTTATCTCGGGTAAACGATCAGCTACGATTTCAAATAAGAAAGATTTGATCACTACAAATTATTACCCAAGTCTCTGTTGAGACTGATTTTGTCGACATTTTACTTTGAATTAAAGTTGCTTCCCGTACGCAATGAGTATAGATACTAATATACACTATCACTTCCTTCAATGGGTTTAATTTGCAAATCTTAAAGTGATTTCTTAATATATGTACACTTAATATAAATTTAAACGCCCTGCGTTGCATATGTGTCCATTTATAATAAGTAATGACTGATATCTTGTGTTAAATGAATTGTAAAATAGCAATTTTATTAGAGTTTGATTAAATTGAATTTTAAAGATTTTTTTTTGGTGAGCGGGGCCCCCCGCGCTGCGGGCTTTGCGGAGCCTTCACTACGTCATTGACTGTAACCTGTAGTGCAAGTAAGAAGTAATTAGGTCTTTGCTTCTCTAGCTTCCGTAATAAAATGTTAAACGATATACAAAAAAAACAAGCATTTCATCGTCGATATGACAAAGCATTAACACCGTTATCGTTTTCTAGCTTAAATGTTTGATTGCCAAAAACAAAATTATTAAGTTCTTTTAAAATTTTTAATGATTTTTTATAAGATTCCTCTAGATTTATTTCGGAAAAATCGACCCTTTTTGAGAAAAATATATTTTTTTACATCCTAGAAGTGAAAGAAATCCCGAGTTATCAGTATAAGAACGGTCAAATAGCGTCAACAAAATGGACGGCCCATTGGACTTTCCAAGAATAATTATTTCATCGATTCCATGTTCAAAAAGTCCACGCAATGTCTCCTGATGATTATCCTGCAAAACTTCATAGTTTAAACTAATGAGACACAAGAAGAAAAATGTGTGATATTTCAAAATTTTGAGTTGGTTTTGTTAATAATTATCATTCAAAAATATATCAAATTCAGAAATTTCCATTAAGCCATAATGGAACTAATGCACTTGCTAATGCAATATTAAACCTGTTTAATTTACGCTTTAATTGGCAATTAAGATATTCCATCGTTAAATTAAAATATTTGTAAACTGAAAATAACGTTTTGCGCTCCCACACTTCAAATAATTTTACTGTAATTTAGTTATTTTCTACCTCATTAATTTTATCGGTATTTCGGCGATTAATATTTTTGTTATATTACGGTACAATAAACACAACAAACTAAATAAATTTGCTTGAATAAATTATTTGGTTTATTTCTCTTTTGTTTTTAAATTTGTTATTTGGGGGGTATAGTAGGGTTTTCGCCAAGTTTAGCAAGCTCTACGTAGCAATTTTTTTCTCAATCCCACTCAACATACTTTTGAGCACTCCGAATCTTTGTACCGAAGGTGAGCAAAGCTTAAAACTTTCATTAAAACCACATAATTTAATACAGTATGATGCACATAAATTTAAAAGTATATTTTCAAATATGAAAATCCGTTAAGTTCATTTTCGATATTTTACACCAAAAAATGCTTTAAGAGATATCAGATTAATGATATTTCATATTCTGAAAATAGGAGATAGGATATATTAAACAACTAGCGACCCGCCCCGGCTTCGCACGGGTGCAATGCTGATACTAAATACACTACAGAAAAACTGTGACTATTTATTTTATTTTTACAACAATTATTACATCGGCCTCCGACGCGCTATTTATAGGCACGCTGCCGCCGCCTCGGTCGGCCAGTACCGCCGCAAGCGCTACTTCCCGCAATTTTAAATCTGTAATATCTTCGAAAATATTCATTTAAATCTTGTGCTGTAAAGGACCATATAGATCTATATTAAATCAACAATGTATTTAAGCTATTTAATTGGATAAGGATTAATGCTGTATTGGTTAAAATCGCTTCAAAATTTGCCATTATTTGTCGTAAAAAGTAAATGACAAAAAAATGTTATTGTGGGATATCCATGAGAGATAGACATATATCATCGCGGAGTTTTCTGTAGACCTTTTCAATGTGTACAAATAATTAGTACATTATTTTGATAAATCTCGTAGGGTTCAGCCTGCGTTTGCAATGTAAGCGGAAAAAAATATGATAATTAACGACATCACATTAGAAACCTCAAAAATAACAGTATTTCTCCACTATTTAATGGATGTTATTATACATATAAACCTTCCTCTTGAATCACTCTATCTATTGAAAAAAACCGCATCAAAATCCGGTGCGTAGTTTTAAAGATTTAAACATACAAAGGGACATAGGGACAGAGAAAGCGACTTTGTTTTATACTATGTAGTGATATTATTTCTTTAAATGGGTTACCATATAACCAAAACAATTTAAACAAATATTTGTTATATTTCTCTTAGGTGTAGTATTTATTACATGGTATCCCACCGGGAAACAATTTGATATATATATTTATATATATATATATATATATATATATATATATATATATATATATATATATATATATATATATATTCTTGGGTATAGGTTTTTCCATTAGAGAAACAATTTTTTTTTTGTAGATTTAGAATAAATATGTCAGCTCTTTTGAAGAAGCTCACTATGTAGATCGAAACGTCAGAAAAATTGTTGTCCTTTGTTTCTCTCTCTCTCTCTCTCTCTCTCTCTATATATATATATATATATATATATATATATATATATATATATATATATATATATATATATAAAATTGAAAATTTTATCTTATTCGCATTTTTTCTGATTTCAAGTCAAAAGAAGTAAGTTGGCATCTACTTTTGGTATATTTTAGGCGGATTGCTTCCATCGACATTAGTATACTGTCAAATTTTCAATATTTTCCTCTATATAGTTTTCCATATATATATATATATATATATATATATATATATATATATATCTCTTTACAAATGTTCAGAAACTCGGAACATATTTATAGTAGATGTTCAAAATGTCGACCATCCATTTCCAAACACTTACATATTCTTTTTTCGAAACCACTGCTAACTCTGGACAACATTTGCGGTGTTACAATTCCTTTTATGTATCCCCGTAAAAAGAAATCTGATGGAGTTAAGTGTGGAGATCTCGGGAGCCAATTCTGAAATCTCTCTCTCCTAATCTACCACATTTAAAAAATGCCGAACCTCGCCATGATAATGGATCTAGTTGAAGCCACATAGTTGTTCTAATATTTAAAAGAACATCTTCTAATAACACTGGAAGTTGGTGATAAAGAAAATCGCGAAAAATCAAACCATTTAAAGGTCCTTCAAAAAAGTAGGGTCCAATTAATATGAACCCAATATTCCTCCCCACACATTAACCGACCACCTATTCTGGTTTCTCATAACTCTCTATTCATGCGAATTTGAATCCATTGTTATGAAAAGTACATTCATCATTAAACAACACATTATCAAAAAGTGTTCATTTTCTGCCACTTTATCTAACACCCACAAGCAGAATTCAGTTCGGTTGTCAAAATCATTTCCGTGAAGCTCTTGACAAAGCTGCATTTTATAAAAAGGGAATCTGTATTTGTTAAGAATCCTTGAAACACTTGTTTAGCTAATGTTAGTATTTTCGGATATATGATTCTGACTAATACTGGGATTTGCGATCACTGAACCAAGTACAGTAAAAACATTTTCTTCATCCTCAGTGATAGGTTTTCTTATAACATTTTTTTATAACTGACACTTCCACTTTCTCGAAACTGATTTAATTGTCTCACAAAAACGGCTGGTTTAGTATGGTTTCAGGAAACTTTTGACCAAAGACTCGAGAAGCCAACAAACAATTTTGATGACATTCTCCAAGGATAAAAATCATATCATACGCTCTTCTTTTGGATAAATCTTCATTTTGACAAAGCAATAACACAACAATATTCAAATAATTCAATTCAATAAATGAAGTTTCACAGTCACAAGAAATAATACCGCTGTTATAGCAACAGGCTTGGCAGGCTACACTGACAGATTAAATGAATTATCTGACATTTCTAAATGCCATAGGCAACTAGATACATTTTATATATATATATATATATATATATATATATATATATATATATATATATATATATATATATATATATACATATATATATATATATACATATATATATATATATATATATATATATATACATATATATATATATATATATATATATATATATATATATATATATATATATATATATTTACTTAACGTTGGTACCTCCAAAATACTTATATACAGAACGTACTTCCCTCATATATACCGTAGTTACCTCCGTTTTCGGAGGTAACTACGAACCCTACATAATATTTTACTATCGGTCATTACAAGGTCGTCTGTATCGATCTGCGAAAAAATGCTTGGAGGTCACTTCGAGTAATATATAGCCTTAGATTCGACTAATAAGTTCGATGGTTCACCACCGGCGCTAGTGTCGTTTGTACCCTGGAGACGTGCCACACGTAGTTCCCTCCGGCCATGAGACACTGATAAGGTCATATATATATATATATATATATATATATATATATATATATATATATATATATATATATATATACGACGTAATTCCCTCCGGGTTATACGGAATATATATTCAGCGTATCTACCTCTGATGCATAAGAATTGGAATAATTTTGCTTATTAGGTATTTTTCTCGCTGATATTCTGGTAAATTTAAGGTTATGAACAGGTGATTTTCGTGCTAGTTGAAAATTGGCTTAAATTTTTAAGGCAAATGGTAAAAAAGTCAATACGAGTGCTAGAAGGAAGCATTACTAAAAATGGCCCAGGAGAAAAGAACAGATAAATATTTTCTGCTATAATTACATGTTATCAATAATATATCCAAAAATTCTGTGTAATGCCTCAGATAATTATGTGAATACAAAGAGTACTTTGATTTTTATTATGTTTTATTAAGTAACGTTATATTGCCTAGCCTCCAATTTAAGGACCTGTTTCTAAAAAGTGGTGTGAGCGCTTTTTTTATAATTTTAAAAGCCACATTTGAAAAGATATTCGAAAAAATATGCGAGAAAGACCACTACCCTCTTGGAACTAAAATTTTAAAATATTTAGTGAATATAACGCCTTACTTGCAGTTTACAGAAAAAATATTTGGAAAGTCTCAAGTCTTATAGATATTTAAAAATTAATTTTACAAATTTATATTGACATTTATTTTTGAATATTGTTTTTCATATGGGATATCATTTAAAAAAACTTGTTATGAAGAATACAATACACGTTTTATTTTCCATAATTTTACACAACAAAAAGATATTCTAAAAAATATGCGGAAATAGATCAATCTCCATTTATTTCCGAATCTACTAGATCTTTTTTTTTTAATCGGGAATATGGCGCCTTATTTGTAGTTTGCAAAATAAAAATTACGAACATCCTAGGTCTTATAGATTGTTAAAAGTTATTTTTACGTATTATTTTTTTTTTTAATTTTGTATATCATGTGGGAAATCATTTAAAAGGGTTTGTTGTGTAGAATAATTTTTTTTTATAATTTTAAATAGTATATTTAAAAAGAAATTCTGAAAAATATACGAGAATAGACCATCTTCCTCCTAATTTCCTAAACTACTCCATCAAAAATTATAAGAAAAAACAGGAAATATAGACTTATTTATAGTTTACAGGAACATTATAACGAAAATCCTACGGCTAATAAACTTTTCGAATTTAATTTAGCAAACTTATACTCTTTTTTTTATTTTATATGTCATGTCGAGTATAATTTAAGAGGGTTTGTTTTGAGGATTACAAAAATACTTTTATCGTAATCTAAACTTTAAATTCTGTGCTTTTTGAGCAATATTATAACTGTTTTAATAAATTTTATTAAAACAGCAAAATATATGAAATATCCAATTTATTCTATTCCCAATTAGCATAAATATGATTACTGTAAAGTCAATATTTCGGTACAGAATCCACAGGTAAATTTAACTACGAAAATGTTTAAATGACACGTACTACCATCCAGTGAATCACAGTAATATTGGAGGTAACTACATCGTCATTTTATTCCAGTATATACAACTTAGAGGAAACAACGAACTGTTTTTATTCTGAAATTATACACGATTTTTTTTTCAGAAATATTTACCCCTCTCTTACGAAATCTATACAATAGGTTCCCTTTCCCATATATATGCAATTATTTTGGGCATAATTTAAGGCAATCACCCGGAGGTTAGTCCGCCTTGGTTTTTATCCGGAGGGAACGACGTTCCGTTTATACATATATATATATATATATATATATATATATATATATATATATATATATATATATATATATATATATATATATATATATATATATATTTACTTAACAAATAATTAATAAGATCTCGCTAATTTTTTTAATCGCGTCGTATATATATATATATATATATATATATATATATATATATATATTTTACAACCATTTCTATTTGTTTTTCTTGTTCCAGGTGACCTTTTGGACATCTTCACACTAACGATCTCAGCGATAAACTTCGTCCTTTACTGCATCATGTCTCAGAAGTTCCGCGAGGTTTTCCGAGAAGTCTTCTTCCCCTATTTGCCTTGCAGCAAAGCCGTTAAGGACCAATGGATGTCCTTACAAACTGTAAATACTGTGGTTTAAATTGTTTAACAGTACAGAATAGTCGATTGATTTTGAGCGCTGTTGGTTACGATTATGTTTTAACAGTTTATACAATGAAGTAAAACGGAACGAAAAATTGACTTTTTTACGAAAGGTAGCATAATTATAACATTTCTCACTTTGTATTTTGGAGTGATCATAAATTTCAAGTAACTTTCGCTTACTACTATATATATATATATATATATATATATATATATATATATATATATATATATATATACATATATATATATATATATATATATATATATATATATATATATACAGTGCCTTCATTTCAAAACGAACCATCCTTAATAACTTTGTTAAATAGAAAAATTTAAAAAAAAGAAAAAACACGTCAATTTAGATATACAGGGGGAAGTTTAATTTTGCATTTGTAAAAGTCTGTCAATCACCTCCTCACCTCCAGCTAACCTCACTTTGATATGTCAAATGGGAACCTCCACCTTGTGACACATCATTGTAAGCAGCATAAAATTGTCTATCCAACCGTATAAAAAAAATTAAATCGGTTGACGTACAAGCGAATAGTGTGCAAAAATGTCTTGTAATAATGCATAATATATCGGCCTCGAACTTTGGTATGTCAAATGATTACCCTATAGTGTGATACATCATTTTAAAGGACGTACGATCTGCTATCCAATGATGTCAAAAAAAATTAAGTTAATAGACGTTATAGGCAATTAGGATGCAAAAATGTGTGTTAAATATAAGCAGTTTATTCAGGTTTATTCAGTTGAAGAAAATTATTTTATTAAATGTTCAAAATGTGCGC
Organism: Diaprepes abbreviatus; assembly: GCA_034092305.1. NCBI lineage: Eukaryota > Metazoa > Arthropoda > Insecta > Coleoptera > Curculionidae > Diaprepes > Diaprepes abbreviatus. The sequence goes on along the minus strand of JASJET010000029.1, from coordinate 2,739,673 downwards.
CGTTATTAGCGAGACAATAAAAAAGCCTATTTTGAAATTCCCCACGAACATTGGCAAGGGTTTCTCTGCTAATTCCTCTACATTCCCGAACAATTCGATCTTTTAAATCGTCAATATTTTCAGGTGGGGTTTTATTAACCTTGCTTTTTAAATACCCCCAAAGAAAAAAGTCTAGAGGGGTTAGGTCTGGAGACCGTGCTGGCCATTCAATTGCACCACGTCTGCCAATCCACGTCCCTGGAAAATGTTCATCAAGCCACTCTCGAATTGCCAAAACGTAGTGCGGGGGAGCTCCATCTTGCTGGAAATGCAAATTATTTTCATTTAGTACCATAACAGCATTTTCATCCACTTGATTTTCTAAAGATTGCACAATGGCAGGGTATATTGTGTTTTCTAAAAGGTTTAAATAAATTTGCCCAGTTAAATTATCTTCCAAAAAAATGGCCCGATGATTTCATTGCCATAAATTCCTGCCCACACGTTAATTTTTTCGGGATATTGAGTATGCCCTTCTCGGAAAAGGTGCGGATTTTCATTATCCCAGTATCTGCAGTTATGTCTGTTAACCAGTCCGTTTAGAAAAAAAGTTGATTCATCACTAAAGCAGATATTCTTAGGTAAATGGGGGTCCTCGTCAATTCGTTGGCACATTAATTCGCAAAATTGAATTCTCCTATCAAAATCGTCTTCTCCGAGTTCTTGAAGAATTTGAATTTTGTAGGGAAAAAACTTATTTTGTTTTAAAACTTTATGCACAGAGCCAGCAGAAATGTTGGTTAAATCTGCGACCTTTGAGATGGATAAAGTTGGATCTATTGCAAACTGTCCTAGTACCTCGATTTGGCATGCTTCATCTACAACCCTTTTCTCAATAGATTTTTTATTACAAACGGATCCCGTTTCTTCAAACTTTCGTACCAATTCGAGTACATATTTATGGCCCACGTTTTTGTCTTGATGCCTCTCGTTAAATGCTCTGGCGGTTCTACGAGCGCACCGATCTTCAGCTCCATAGAGAAAAATTATTTCTATTCTTTCGGCTAGCGTATACACCATTTATATTCACGTTTCAACTAGGCGTCACAATGACAATTTTAACAATAATAAACAACTGGTGTTTAAAGATCTTAAAAATTTTATTTATTGCAGTGATTTTTTGTACCTATCAGGTACCGCAAAAAATATCATTGAAATAAATACACTAGATTGATTAGACTGCAATGAATTTTGCGATGAATTTTAAAACAGGCTTAGTTTTTTTCTCGCAAATATTTTAACTGTTTATTATTTTAAAAAAATATTTATTTTAAATTTAAAATAATATTTTACTCTATGAAGTAGCCATTTGACATAATAAAGTTTAATGTGATAAGGTGTCTATTATTACCACACATCTTTTCTTACTATTCGCTTGTACATCAACAGATTTTGTTTTTTTTTATTGGCTAAATAGGAGATAGTATGCCCTTTAAAATGATGTATCACACTATAGGGTAATCATTTGACATACTAAAGTTCGAGGCCGATATATTATGCATTATTACAAGACATTTTTGCACACTGTTCGCTTGTACGTCAACCGATTTAATTTTTTTTATACGGTTGGATAGACAATTTTATGCTGCTTACAATGATGTATCACAAGGTGGGGGTTCCCATTTGACATATCAAAGTGAGGTTAGCTGGAGGTGAGGAGGTGATTGACAGACTTTTAACAAATGCAAAATTAAACTTCCCCCTGTATATCTAAATTGACGTGTTTTTTCTTTTTTTTAAATTTTTCTATTTAACAAAGTTATTAAGGATGGTTCGTTTTGAAATGAAGGCACTGTATATATATATATATATATATATATATATATATATATATATATATATATATATATATATATATATATAGTTCATTTCTCGTGTATAGGTTTCTAATTTACTTGTTAAACTAAAGACTATTTAACGTTTCGTCTATCATAATGGGATTTTTCAGTAATTTTACTTTTATTTTTAAAATAATCATTATCAAAAACTTACAAAAAAGAATGGCTTCGGCGTTGACATTTTTTTAAAATGTAAAAAACGTTGACGCTACAAATAACGAAATACAGTAAATACAATTACACTTTACAGTAATTTATCCTATTTACATGTACATCACAGAACAATTTCTCAATACTACATAAATCTAATACAAAAACAATATTGGCGATACAAATTAATGGCTATCCAGTCCAAAATGTTCATCACAATTAATCAAATGATTAAATTGCTTGTACCAAAAAAAAAAACAATGGTTTCTTCTACGCATTTTTAGACTTGGAAGACCTACCAACAATAAACGAATTTCATGAGTTACATTCTCATATGGTAACATTGATGAAGAATCCTTTATAGAACTAATTACTTCTTTATTCATCAATACGTATTTCTCTTTTGATGGCAAATTTTACAAAAACTTTTGGCACTCCCATGGGAGCATCCATCTCTTTTATCTTTACTGCATATGCGATGGACCACCTGTTAGACACAGTTATTCCAGTTCTCTGTTTTAACCTACATTTTATAAAAAAATGCGTTGATGATATAATACTTTCCCTTCCAGAGGATGGTATCCAGGAGATAATAGAAACCATTAATAATTGTGACCCTTACATACAATTTACTATAGAAAAGGAGGATGAGAATCACTCTACCTTTCTTAGACACCAAGCTTATACGTTCCCCTGATAAGACTATCATAATAAACTAGTACAGGAAAACATGTAATTTAGGTACATTTCTGAACTGCAATTCATATCACAAACAGTCACTAAAAATGAATTTAATCAAACAAATGAAAAACAGGATCTTAAAAATCTCCGATACATCCTTCTATAAAAAAACTTAAATATACTCTTACAGTTTTCACAGACAATGATCACCTAACGATAACAAAGGGAACTCTAACAAATACAGGTAAATTCACCTCATTACCATATATTACAGAAATAACACCCAAATTTTCAAGAATTTTCTCACAAATAGATAATATTAAAATTGCTAACAAATCAGTACATACAATAAACTCGGTACACTCAAAACTTAAAGATAAAACACCAATTAGTTTTCAATCCAATGTTGTTTACAACATTCCTTGTGCGGATTATGACAAGAAATATATCGGCCAAACTTCACAATCACTTAAAAATAGAATTAAATTATACCTAAGCGATTGTGTTCAACATCCTGAAAGATGTGGACTTGCTGAATATGCTAACAATCAATTACATAATATGGATTATGGATCTGTGAGGATACTTTCGACTTAATCGATTATTGCCAAGAAGCTTTTCTTAGAGATGGCCTTTATCTCACGAGAACCGAATAGCTTAAATAAAAAAAAAACTGATATTAAACATTTGAGTGAAATATATTCGTATCTTTTATCGTTGGATAAATCTTCATCAACATTTACAAATATTACTAACAATAATGATTACAGTTTTTCTTAGATAATAACTAAATAATCATTTCAGTATGACTAACCATATACTGCATAACTACCTTTAATTATAATTTCATCCTAATGACAATTAAAAATAATTACTAAAAGTGGACAGCCCTGCATACACCTGACAATTTTACTGCATAATTACCCTTAATTGCAGTTTCATCCAAACAAAATTTAAAAATAATTAGTTACAGTTGGCAGCCCTACTGACAGCTGACAGTTTTCCTACCCTCATAATTCAAATTCATTTTACAATTACGTGTTACTCAGGAAGGAACTAACAAAATGGTTCCTCCTGTTTTATTTTTTATTTTAAATGTTAAAGTCAATTTTATGTATTAAGTTGTTATAAATTGGTCCGTGACCCTAGTTTTTAATCTCTTTTGCAAGTAAACATTGTTATACAACTGTTTAACATCTTAGTGAACAACCTCAAATAAAGATGTAAGTTATTTAAAATTACTGGGGAAAGTTATGTGACTAATTTCCCTTTTTTTTGTAAGTACTTTAGTCTCCCTGAAGATGAAAATGATAATAAAGATTTTCGAAACCTTGGATTAACTTTAAAGAGTACTCTTTCACTTGCTGCACACCTCAATATTAACTAGTTTATGTTATATATATATATATATATATATATATATATATATATATATATATATATATATATGTTTATACGGCTTTCATGGATTCCTCCGTGCGAGTTGCAATAGCAGTGGATACATCCACATTATGCCGTTTTAGTGCTGAAATCACATTCAGCAAACGTACAACTATATGCAACTTCGTGTATAAGTGAAGTAAAATGCAAACAGTAAATGCAAACTTCGTTCCATCATATCCTTTCCGTGTTAGAGGTTGCACAGTTTAATAGATTGTTACAGAACACAATCCATCCAATTCCACCACCATCGAGATGATGGCCTACCTGTACCACCATACCGAGAAGAAAGTCAAAACTTACCCTCCCCGCCATAGTGATACGGCAGAGGCACATGTTTCGTCTCTACTAGACTCATCAGGGTACCGACATGCACCTGGCTGTGCAAAGGACAGATCGGAAAGAAGCATGCAAATACTGAACGCGGTTTCGCCGACCTCCCGTCGGACCCAAACTGTGCAACCTCTAACACGGAAAGGATATGATGGAGCGAAGTTTGCAATCACTGTTCGCATTTTACTTCATTTACATGCGGAGATGCATTTAGTTGTACGTTTGCTGAATGTGATTTCAGCACTACAACGGCATAATGTGGATATGACCACTGCTATTGCATCTCACACGGAGGAATCCGTGAAAGCCGCATAAACATATATATATATATATATATATATATATATATATATATATATATATATATATATATATATATATATATATATTTATATATATATATATATATATATATATATATGTAATCGATGATTTTCCGGTATCTCGTGTGTGTGCTGGGTCCTTCTCAGGACCATAAGATAGCTGACGTTTCGGTGAAATCTCATTCATCATTTTCAAAGCTCACTCTACGGCATCTGTGGCAAACTGATGCTTGCGACTCAGGTGCTGTCGGTCCCGTGTGTAGGTGAGGCGCGTTCGTTAACTGGACGGTTCTGACCAATGGGTTTGAGAGCCCTGCTGCGTGTTATTGGTCCTATTGTCAGTATTTGGGGTCATATTACTGAGTTGTGATCTGTTTTGTTACTACTTACTACTGGGTAAGCAGGTGTTTCCAAGTATAAGGCAATTGCTATATATATATATGTATATATATATATATATATATATATATATATATATATATATATATATATATATATATATATATATATATATATATCTAAAACCGTTCCCTTTGTGTAGGTTTTTAACAATGCTTAGTTTGGAAATAAATATAAAATTTTTGAAACAGCCAACAATGTTAAGCGAAACAATAAATAGCCTTTATTTTACCAAATCAAAGCTGCATGACCTTTCGCAAACTAACTACTTGAAAATCAGTAACAGTAGATTAATTATTTACGAATAAGCAACCAAGCGAATTAGTTGAAAATGATAATGATTCTCCAAATATATTGTTATGGGGGAAGGCCTAATTTTTAATGGAATTAAAAGTTATGAAAAATGATATGTAAATATTAAAATGTAAATAAAATTTTTAAGGTTAAGATTAACCATTAGTATTCTTTGGTTACGTTTCATGAGGGTAGTTCAAGTTCAAGCTCGGAACGTATATCAAATACTCGAGATAGTTGTACCTTCGTTCTTTGAAGAGAGAAAGTTAAATCATTTGGAAAGAAAGTAAGGATCAGAAATAAAAGGGTTTAAATAAAAAACTATAAAAATTTGAACAATGGCCTTAAAATTTAATTTTTGCAATTTTGCAGTTTTTTTTTATGAAAATGCTGTTAAACTGATGTGTTTTAACAGTTCTAAAGGTAATTAGAATTCCACAGAATTTGATCCCAAACTATAATATTTCGTATTAAGGTAATAAAATAAATATGAAACGTAGGTATGTTTGTTAATTCATTTGAAGATAAAAAGTGTATGAAATAATGATAGAAATAACAATATATCAGTAAAAAAAATAATTTATGTTTACAAAAAGAAAACTAAACAGACTTCAAGAAATTGCACTTAAGAATCAAAAATTTATTATAAAATGTTTTAAATTGCAATTAATTTAATAATTGTATATTTGATTGTGTATTCCATATGGCAGTAAATGTTTTAAATGGAACAATACTGTTAGTCCGGGCGCCCAGTGGGTTTTCGTAACAGATGAAGAGCCGTCATTCCACCAAAGTTTTTTATGTGTATTTTGACCCACTGGTTACAAATATCAAGGGCGGATTGCCGAAAAATATGTGAATTTTAGTATTCAATTTATGATTAATAATCACTATGTAGGACGAAGGTGTGCCCCAAAGGGAAAAAAGTTTCATTTTTCTTAATGGAATATGAACAAATTGCTGGATATATATGAAGCATTATTTCTCAACGTTACATCTTTGCTGCCCATTTCCTATTCGATTAAAAAATTTTCAAAAAATTATCAGAAACGTACAAGTTTTCTAATGGTGTGTGGCAAAATTACTTCAGTAAATCATATCATCCTAAAAATTTTGCAGACCTTCATTTTTTTGAAAGCTAATGTTTTGTTCCGAGAATACTTACTCGGAGGCTTTAGGGGCACTAAGCACGAATTTATAATGAGAATTTCAATTTTTCAAAGTAATATCAGTATCGTAACATATGGTGGATAAATTTTAATCCACAGTTTTTAAGATTAATAACCGAGCAGTTTTTAATTCAATTAATTTATTTTAACTCTTAGGAGTGTTTTTGTTAACTCGTTGACATTTACGATAATTTGTTTAAATGTAGTCTGAGAATGAATGCTGAAAACAAAAATTAAGCAATACTAGCTTTTAAAAAAAATAAGGTCTCCAATTTTGAATCCGCCATCTTGGATATTAAAAAATTTAAATTCTTGTTAGAGATTTGTGCTCAGCAACCTCAAAACACTCCAAATAAGTATTTTTAGAACAAAAATTAACTTTAAAAAAATTATGGTCCATCATTTTGGATCTGCCATCTTGGATATTGGAAAATTAAAATTCTCATTACACATTCGCACTCTGCCACCTCAAAAACTCCCGAGTAAGTAATTTTAAGCAAAAATGGCGAATGGAAAATGAGAGCTTCAAAGGATTTTACCTAATAATAACTTTTTCTCCATTTATTTTCGGTTTTTCGAAATTTTCGGAATAACCTGATTTAACGAAGTAATTTTGCCATGCACCTTCGGAAAATTTTAATGAAACAGAAAATCGGCAGCAGGGGCGTAACGTTGGGAGAAATAATATCCCAGATATACATATATATATATATATATATATATATATATATATATATATATATATATATATATATATATATGAATGTTTTGATTATTCCGGGTTTCAATCCGTTCGTTCAAAAAATCGTTTTCTCGACGTTTCGCTGAGAACTGATGGTGCTCTCTGATGAATGTTGAGTTTCGTTTAGTTGGTTCGCTTTATGATTGGACAAGCGGCTCCGCAGGCTCCTCCCTTCTTCGAGTGCGAAATATATATGGTGGTCTTTCGTGTATTGGTTGATTTTTGTTATTTTGTTTCTTGATTTTTTATTAATGTTTTTCATGTTATTGGAATATGTACTGCATCGTCTCGTTTATTCAGCTGTCCCGCTTTTTCGATTTCTAGGGTCTCTTTTATGACGCGTACCTTGTTTGTTTGTTTTTGATGCTATTTTTATGTTCTTGAATTCTTGCTGATATGTGCTTCTTTAGTTGTCCTATATATGTTTAATGGCAATCTGCACATGGAATACTGTACACAGTGTCATCAGTAAAGTCTGCATTAGGTGGAAAATAAATTTTAAATTTTGATTTTTTTATTAGAAAATTTCAGTATTTTGAATTAAACTATTTTTTTTAATATTAATGTATATTACTTTTAAACACAAACTACGTTTTCAAAAATAGTTATTTTATGAAGTTACCTTATACAGGGTCAAAAGCAAATAAAATTTGCACATCATGTGACCAAATCTTAATAGCCCTATTTGGATTTTGTCCAGAATAAATTATTGTCAAAACTAAGAAATTTTTTGTAGGTTGCATTGAGTCTTATTTTATAACAGTGGTGCAATTTACAAAAAATGGGCAAAAAAATCTAAATTATCTTATACTGCTGAAATTTTGCATATGGACTAAAAATTACATTTAAAAAATTTTTTTCTAATAACTATTTTCCATATTTATGAGATATAACCCCACTCTTAATTTTTTTTTAGAAAAAAATAAAAACTTGACAGATAATGATAATCACGTAACTACTATTTTTTTGTTAATTTTAATCTCGATTGAAGCAGAAATTGATGTCAAAATAAAATTTTGAATAAAGTTAATAATAAAAAACATTATATTATATATATATATATATATATATATATATATATATATATATATATATATATATATATATATGTTAAAATAGCGTCTATAAGTAAACTTCTATTTGCTTTTAGCATTAATAAGCAATAAAAACATTACATTTTCTATCAGCTATCAATTACTGCGCCCGAGATTTGAAACTAATCATTTAATCAAAAATTATTCATGTTGAAATGTGGCAAAAAATATCATTTTTAACTCAAAAATTATGCGTCGAACGGAAAATTTCGCAAGTGACACTTTTTGGTTAGAATCGACCGAGAAACATGAAAATATTTTTTATTTTACAAAGAAAACATTTTCATATTCTTAACAATTTTTTTATAACAAGTTACCTGACCAATTCTCGGGAATCCATCCTCAATATTTGTGATCAGGAGGTCAAAGTACATATAAAAAACAATGGCGAAACCATGTAGCTTCTTCGGCTACGAAAACCCATTGGACTCCCTGACTAGTTGACAGGTCGGTTCCTTATTAGAAGAATCTAAGTCTATTCCCATCTCCGATCATCGTAAGCAGAATAATACATTCTTGCTCCATTAGCCGAATCTTAGCATTTTGTTTCGAAAGGTAATAATTTACTCAATAATAAAAAGCCTACTAGCACAGATCAAAAAATGTCAGATAAACTATGAAACCGATTTAGGTAAATACCTATTAACCATGAAAGCTAGAAAAATAGAAACATTTTCAAAATAGTTGAGTTTATCCATAGGGTAAGGTAAACAAAAAATATTCTAAATCTGTTGGAGATTTAAAATACTAATAACGTATAGGATATTCCATTTAAGTAAAATATTAGTGACATCATAATTTGACAGTTGTTATCGCCTTTAATTTCTGGAACTATTGTCCAACGCTGTATAGTGATAAAAACATAACCCTTCTTTTTACTCGTCCGTTTGTCTACATCGCAATAGGGATAAAAAGCTGTCGTAGAAAAAAGGAGATAAATTTTAAACTCCATCGATTTCAATTGCTTTAAAATTCGTTCTACGTTTCCAATCATTTCTCTTCTTTTGTAATAGTTTTTTTGCTCAAAAAAATTCCCTTCCAACAATCGACAAAATGAAATGACTTTTAGATCAACTTCGCTTTTGTTAAAATTTTATCTTTCTATTATATTTTCAATTTGAAAAGGACCGACGATGTTGTCTCATTTCCTTCAGTTTTTTTTTTCTCTGGAAAGTGTCCTAAATTTAATTAATATATTTGTTCGTAATATCTGAGTGAAATACAATTGGTTCTACAAAAAAGTATTGACAAAATAAAAGTACTTACAAAATTAAGTTAAAAAAATCTTAGTTTTCGATCCAAGACGCGATCAACTAAATATTAATCCCGTCAAAATAGACAAAAAAAAGTGATAACTTCGCAAAAATTCACATAGTGCTAAAAATTAGTATTGGTCTTTGATGTCAATGTTCTCAGGAAATACTAATCATACAAATTCTGGATTTAGCATACTATGATTTTATTTTAAACAAAGGGAAATGTAATTTTTTTCGAAAAAAAGGTATATCTCGATAACTAGTAGCGACATCTATAACTTTATATACACTAATCGACAGGTAGTTCAATTATCCACAATTTTTGTTTAAATTTTTTTTTCCTACAATCTTTACTTTTTGAAATAAACTGGAAAAAATCGAAAGAAGTGACCATTTTAGGTCCGCCAGTTTGTTAACACAGGGTTGCTAATTTTAACATCAAGATGTGCTATTTAGGATGCCGAAGTATACACTTTCCATTAATAAAATCGTCCATTTTTTCGTGACAGAAATCTAATTTCCATGGAGTATTTGTAGTAACATAATCAATAGAAGTTGCGGAAGTGCCTGCTTCTGTTACAGAAATATGGATTGGCTCGTCGCTATAATCAAGAATTCCAAAAGAATCAAGAAGTCTCTCAACTGTTTGCATTTTTTAATTTCCTTTTTCAAAGTGTCGATGGCAAAATTTCCACATCTCTACAGAACACTATTTGGAGAAAGATTCTTGCAACACGAGACGTTTGCGCAGTAAATCTATCTTCATCTCCCACCGGTGATCTGTATATGGCAACACAACAAAGTTAGGCAACATTGTTTTTATTAATAAAAATATAAAATTAACGAAAAAAAAACGTTTTTTTTTTCAACTTTTCTCACGTGTAACTTTGAAGGTATTCATTTTAGAGGAAAATTGAAGAGGAAAAAAAGGTTTATATCTCGGAAACCAATTGACCGATTTGAAATTATTTTTTACGCAAAGAAGCGTCTTTCCAAGTACTTTTAAACCATGTATTGCAAAAAAAAATCCAATGAAAATCCGCCGAAATAATCTATTTGTTTATAAGCAAAAATATCAACAATGTCTTTAAACAATTCCTGAGGGCGTCCAAATCATCCGATTTTGATTCTGGAAAAAGCGTTGGAAAACTTAAGTTCCCTGCTATATGTCGAAAATAAATTTAAATACGTTAACATGATATTTTCGACTTAGACAAACTTAAAAAATGGTCAGTTTTTATAAACGAAATCGGATTGCAAAATTATTGTGCAAAAACTATCGATTCAATCCTAACGAATTTTAGCGTGTTAGTTTATCATGGCATAAAGTTTTCTTTGCTCTAATATGAAGGTCCTCAGAGAAAATTAAATAGTCGAAAAAAATTGATTAAAAACCTACTTTTTTACCTTTTTTTTTAATTATTACTATTTTGCCATAAGGGAAATATATTTTGAGATTTTCGACTAACTCTATCTTATGACAAATTTAATTGCGAATTTTTTTTCCTCTTTAACTTTCCTTGAAAATGAATACCTTCAAAGTTACACGAGAGAAAGGTTGAAAAAAAAAAACGTTTTTTTTTTCGGTAATTTTATATTTTTATTAATAAAAACAATGTTGCTCAACTTTTTGAAATGACGCATATCAAATTTATCGTTACACGAGAGAAAAGTTGAAAAAAAACGTTGTTTTTTTCGTTAATTTTATATTTTTATTAATAAAAACAATGTTGCCCAACTTTTTGAAAGTACGCATATCAAATTTATCGTTACACCAGAGAAAAGTTGAAAAAAAACGTTTTTTTTTTTCGGTAATTTTATATTTTTGCTCTCATGCAAAAATCTCGATGTTCCATTTCACATCCACGAAACCCCGATATATTATAGATAAGCCCTGGTCTAATACCCACAATTCCCATGTCTGAACACCAATATTATGAAAGGCACAAGACGTGAGGTTAGAGTTGTCCAGAACATTTAAAGGACAATTGTCAGATGTCAGACATATGAAATGATATGAGATTAAAACCATATGAAATGAAATGAAATAATTTATTACCCATAAGACTGATACTTCAGCATTGGTTTCGTCAACAGTATACAATTAAATAAAAAATATATACATAACATACCTTAAAGCTAGAAAAAACAAGAAACAGTTAAATTAGTTAGTATCATAAGATACTTGTTATAATATAAAAAGTGTAAAATAACTTAATCTAATATTTAATAATAAAAACCACAGATTAAAATCCTAAAACAACTAACAGGAAAGAAAAAAATAAAACGATAAGAACACAATCCGTCGCACTGGTCAGCGAAGGACGCAACGAAATAATCACTCAGTACACAGTAAAAGAGTCAGTACAGGGTGAGTCAACGATTGGATGAAGTAGGTTTGTGCCTTTTCGGTGAAATTAACGAAGAAACTATATTTATTGTTTGATATAGTTTATTTTTACGCAGATTTTAAAAATATTTAGGACTCTACAGGGTGAGCCAAAAAACTAGGACAGCATAAAGTTGTATTTTTTTAAATAGAACACCCTATATACGAATCGTATTTTCGATTTAGCTTATAATTTTAAATCTTTCTTATTAAGGGTTTACTATAACAAAACTTTATAGTTTCTGAGATAATTAAGTTTAAAGAAAAAAAGTCACATTTTCAAGCATCAATTCAATCCTAAATAACGTTTTCAGTTTGGTGACAAATATATTCAAATTTGGAATTTAGCAAGGCAAGGACAACTTAACATAATTTTTACCTAATATTTGCAATAAAAGCTACAGGCTGTTGAACACATCGGCTCAAATTTGAACAAGTTTAAATGAATAAATATATTTTTTTTAAATGGTACACCCTGTATATTTTCATGTTATTTAATAGAGTAATAAAAACCCTAAAAGTTTTGTTCAATATATCCTATATCTATTTATAATAGTTTTTGATATATTTCAGTTTTTCTTATTTTCCATACTTTTTTACAGAAATAGTCTTCATTACCATAGTAGCCATGTAAAATAATAAAAAGAAACTACTACTGTGGTTAAATATGATGAAATACATTATTCATTATATTACAACGGCAATAATTTAATTAAACATAATGTGAAAAAATTAACACAACAATAACGACAAGGCAAATACATATTTACTTTTATACTAAATTGAAACAAAAAAATTACCTATTAAATACTGAGATTAATTATTTCTTTTTAATAACTGTTCGAATAAACGACCCTCTTGTGCAATGCACAAATTTAGTCTTTTTTTGCAGATTTTCTCGGACCCTGGACAAAATTAGTGGCGTTATTGTTCTACAGGTATCCCTAATCCTGTTTCGCATATCTTCTGTATTAACATACACCTTATTTTTAATATAACCCCATAGGAAGAAATCTAATGGGGTGATGTCGTAAGACCTTGGTGGCCACTCAATGAAACCCCCACGTCCAATCCGTTTTTGCGGATATCGTTGGTCCAAAAACGCACGAACTTCACGATGGTAATGCGGAGGCGCACCATCGTGCTGGAACCACATACTGTCGAGCTCATCCCTATCGAGACCTTGAAGCAGTTGGGGTAGTTCTCTTTGTAGAAAGTTCAGGTAACTATGGCCATTTAGTGGTTCATTAAAAGAGTGGGGTCCAATAATTCGATTATGATGAATACCACACCAAACATTTAATGACCAGTGGTCTTGATGTTGCACCTCTCTAATGGGTTTTATGTGGCATAATAATGCATGTTGCGTCTATTTACTGCACCGTTACTTCTAAAAGTAGCTTCATCACTAAACATTACCTTGCATAATAAATTTGGATTTAATTGAATCTCCGCATTTATTGTACGACAAAAGTTAACACGACTTTCAAAATCATGTCCATGCAATTTTTGGTGTAATTCCATGTGATATGGATGATACCTATATTTCTTGGTAGTACGATTAGCGGTGGATTGTGATGTTTCACATAATGCTGCTAACTGACGGCTACCAATATAAAGATTTTCCTGAACATTTAACAATATTTGTAGTTCTTTTTCTTCATTAGTTACTGGTTTGTTGACCACTTTACGTTTTGGATAATCAACAATACTATAGTATGGGTATTAGGCTGGCGTCGATCAGGATACTTCATTTTGTAAATTCTTTGAGCAAGAAGGCAATTTTTTTGAGCCTCTCCTATTGTATAAATCATATCTATTAACTCATTCTTTGGAAAATTCATTTTACAATATAAGATGAATGCAAAAAAAACCAAACTACACTACATAAAAACCAAAAGAAGCGATTGCGGTTATACATTTGACACACAGAAAAATGTTCTTTTACATTGTTTTTGCCATGGCTACTATGATAATGAAGACTATTTCTGTAAAAAAGTATGGAAAATAAGAAAAACTGAAATATCTCAAAAACTATTATAAATAGGTATAGGATATATTGAACAAAACTTTTAGGGTTTTTATTACTCTATTAAATAACATGAAAATATACAGGGTGTACCATTTAAAAAAAAAGATATTTATTCATTTAAACTTGTTCAAATTTGAGCCGATGTGTTCAACACCCTGTAGCTTTTATTGCAAATATTAGGTAAAAATTATGTTAAGTTGTCCTTGGCCTTGCTAAATTCCAAATTTGAATATATTTGTCACAAAATTGAAAACGTTATTTAGGATTGAATTGATGCTTGAAAATGTGACTTTTTTTCTTTAAACTTAATTATCTCAGAAACTATAAAGTTTTGTTACAGTAAACCCTTAATAAAAAAAGATTTAAAATTATAAGCTAAATCGAAAATACGATTATATATAGGGTGTTCTATTTAAAAAAATACAACTTTATGCTGTCCTAGTTTTTTGGCTCACCCTGTGGAGTCGTAAATATTTTTAAAATCTGCGTAAAAATAAACTATATCAAACAATAAATATAGTTTCTTTGTTAATTTCACTGAAAAGGCACAAACCCACTTCATCCAATCGTTGACTCACCCTGTACATCCTACAGGCTTAAGTATTCGTTAAAAGAATAAAATGATCCCTGAACAAGAAATTTTTTTATTTCTGTTTTGAATTTATTACTGTTTGATACGTTTTTTAATTTTGCAGGCAATTTGTTAAACAGAATAATGAAATTATAAATTGGGGATTTCTCAAAGAATGCCGTTCTATGTTTAGGTATGCCAAGAGTTTTAAACTCTAGTAATTTTGTTTTACATATTAAACGCATTTTAGAATATAAATAGAGTAAAAAGTCAAAATGTTGTTTTCCTTAAAAATGGGTCTACACGAATCCGTCGGCTTAAGACCAAATATCAACGTCAGTATTCTTTTCTCAGCCAGAAACACTCTATTCACCTCACACCCTCTTCCCCAAAACATGACATTGCTTGACAGATGACTGTATGCCAGAGAATAACACACAGTCAGCAATCCAGTCCGGTCTAGAGATGACCTCGTCTGCAAAATAGCAAAGAAGGCAGAATTTAAGTTTTTACAAATATGTTCGACTAGCGACCCGCCCCGGCTTCGCACGGGTGCAATGCTGATACTAAATACACTACAGAAAAACTGTGACTATTTATTTTATTTTTACAACAATTATTACATCGGCCTCCGACGCGCTATTTATAGGCACGCTGCCGCCGCCCCGGTCGGCCAGTACCGCCGCAAGCGCTACTTCCCGCAATTTTAAATCTGTAATATCTTCGAAAATATTCATTTAAATCTTGTGCTGTAAAGGACCATATAGATCTATATTAAATCAACAATGTATTTAAGCCATTTAATTGGATAAGGATTAATGCTGTATTGGTTAAAATCGCTTCAAAATTTGCCATTATTTGTCGTAAAAAGTAAATGACAAAAAAATGTTATTGTGGGATATCCATGAGAGATAGACATATACCATCGCGGAGTTTTCTGTAGACCTTTTCAATGTGTACAAATAATTAGTACATTATTTTGATAAATCTCGTAGGGTTCAGCCTGCGTTTGCAATGTAAGCGGAAAAAAATATGATAATTAACGACATCACATTAGAAACCTCAAAAATAACAGTATTTCTCCACTATTTAATGGATGTTATTATACATATAAATCTTCCTCTTGAATCACTCTATCTATTGAAAAAAACCGCATCAAAATCCGGTGCGTAGTTTTAAAGATTTAAGCATACAAAAGGACATAGGGACAGAGAAAGCGACTTTGTTTTATACTATGTAGTGATATGGGAAAAGAAATGCAACGATTCATCAAGCCACGTGCCTAAAAATTTAGCATAAGCTGAGGTTTCAATATTAAAGCATGATTATATTTTTACTAAAATTAAAAAAGATTGGTTTTTAATTTTAATATACAGTTATTTTATTTATAAAAATTTCATTAAAATAGATTTGCTTCAAAACAGCTACGGTTATAAATGAATATTGAGTGAGTAAATTAGTGCATTAAATTGTAAAGTTTATTTGGAAAATTCGATTTAACCATTTAATAAACTTTTTATCGACTTTTAAATTGCAGGTTTAATTATAATATTTACACTTTCCATTTTTAAAATAACATACAAATATATTTTTTAGTTCTATGTTGAAAAGGAAAAAAAGTAAATAAATATACACGCTATGTGTGTGGAATTTCAAATAACCTAAATATAATCCACGAAATAAAATGGTGGATATACTTGGGAAAGTGGAACTTTGGATTTATAAGACCATTGCAATTTAATACAAATAGCCTTCTTTAAAGCTGACTTTTTAACTTAAATTTTGTATTTAGAAATAAACTATATTTGTAATTATGAATATATACAGGCGCGGATCCAAGGGGGGGGGGGGGGCGATCGCCCCCCCCCCACAAGAGCTCTGAGTTCAGGAAAATAGACCCGATTTTGCCTCTTATACTATAGTTTATTCAAGAACTAGAGAAAGTAATAAATCATTTTTAACAATTTTTTTTTCGCAAACTGTGTTCTTTAGTCCGATGTCTTTGGCAAAATCTATTAGACACATATATTTTTCGTAGAAATAGATTTGAAATTTTATAATCAAAAATACCGGTCTATAATTATAGACTATTTGAGTTGGATAACAATCGATATTTGGAAGTGTGAAGTGTTAAAATGGGTTTTAATCCTTGTCAAACCGTCGGAAGGAGGTTTATTTTATCCCTAAGTATTTATGGCATAGAATAATATTTCGGTAATAAACTTAAAATAAAAAGCTTTTATAATATTATTTTATTTCTTACTATTTCACACACACAAATCACAACTGTATTTTTATTATTTTTAATTTTGGCATAGAAACCGATTTAGGCACATTCAGACTAAAACGTAGCCTTTTTCTCTCAAAAAATTCTAAGTTATAATTTAAATACTTACAAAATGCCCATTGTCAAAAATACAAGAAGTTAAACATATATAAAAAATAAATTCGTCCATATAATATCAAAATTTTTTTGAGGCTTCGGTCGGCTTTTATTATTAATTAAAAACATTTTTAGGACATTTGACGTTTCAGTTTATCTATCTCTTAAACCATCTGCAGAATTACAATTAAACACGAAAAAGAGATTCGAATATAATTAGTTTTTATATGTTACAGTTAAAAATAGACCTACTTATTTTTATTTCTATTGTACTGATATCTTAATTTAATTTGCTTTATTATATGGAAATCCGATAGCCCCCCAAAAAAAAATGTTAATTCTACACGCTTAAGAAAAATATACAAATACAATAATAAAATAATAAAAAACTTACAGCTAATTGGAATTAAATATATATAAAATTAAAGAAAAATATATAAAAAATAAAAAAATATATAAACAGCATTAAACCAAAAAAGACAACAAAACCAAAAATTTCAATAATAAATTATTTTTACACTGGTAAACATTACGTATCTAATTCCTAATCAAAGTCAGTGAAACTATCTTCGCTCAAATTAATTATAATTGGTTCCTCTATCTCACCGATCATGAGATTTAGTTTCCACATTTTGTTTTATTCTTTTATTATATGGATTTTTCCCAATTTTCCGCACTAACTTTATTCAAAACAACTTTCAAAAGTTCAGTTAAATTACTAATTTTGTAAGTTGTGTTATTTCTAGTAACTCTACCTTTTACATGAGAGAGATATTTTCTTCTCCAACGAACAGTTTCCGGACGATCTATAAGCACAGATTTTCTATCTGGTTTTTCCCAGCAAAAATTAAGTTCTCTGAGCAATTTCCAGAGTACAGTTCTTTTAATTTCAGGTAAATCGCGATCTTCATTGATTTTAGTTAGAATTTTGTTGACGGTTGGGTTCTGCTTCTCATAATAAAATGTATGTACAACTCCTTTTATTGCAGTTTTCATCTCTTCTTCCAACGAGGTTTTTCTTCTGCCTGTGATCGAATCTGGCTTGGGGGTACTAACAATTCCAGTATTTTTTTTCTCCTTCAGTTGTCATGTTGGAACACATCTCAAAAGAGCTTTTAACATTATTATTCGTCGTAATAAGTTTAACGATTTTGGAATAAATATTGAGGTGGAAACCCTATCTTTTGGGTATCTCACTAATCTCAAATAATACATAAAAACAAGCGCAAACAAGAAAAATCACTAAGGACACACTGTAAGGTGCACTTTACTCACTGACAGAAATTAAATTAAACTATGAGAAATTTTATTGTTGCAGTAAATTTATAAAAGCTTATAATTAAATATAATTAGGTTTACGGCAGTCCTCAGTTATCTGCGGCACTGGAGGTTTCGGTAACAGTTTTATTTGTCTCTCTAGTTCTTGAATAGAGTATAGGAATGTATATGCTTGCGATCGTCCCTCTCTCCCAAGAGCTTTGAGTTCAGGAAAATAGAACCGATTCTGCCTTTTATATTAGGAATGTGAATGCAGCTGGCACTCCCCATCGTTGACAACTTGTTTTTCTTGCGATAACCTCCTCCAAGAGCTTTTTGTTCAGGAAAATAGACCCGATTCTGCTCTTATACTTATGCTGCTGGCATCCCCCTTGTCGGCAACTTGTTTTTACTTGTGATCGTCCCCCCCCTCTCCAAGAGCTTCAAATATAGAAAAATAGACGCGACCATGCTTTTTACACTAAAAATAGGGCTGCTGCTGGTGTCTACCCCCCCCCCCCCCCGTCGACAACTTATTTTCGCTTGCCATATCACCGCCCCCCCCCCCAAAGAGAGAGGCTGGATCCGCCCCTGAATATAAAAGTGTGTACAAAAATCTAGCGCAAATTCCTGAGGCTAACATATGACGATCTGTTCCAGTTTACTTACAATAGTCTCCGAAATAGACCTGTAGCACACCCTCAAAAAACGCTTTTGAAATGAAAAAAGCGACGAGGGTGAGGTAATCGATTGAAACCAATTGAAATCAAGATTTACACAATATTAAAAATTACCAGTAATCATTTTTTTGCCATGCGCATTTTTAAACAATTTTCACTTTAACTCGTAATATCTCCGACAATTACACAGTGCTTAATTAGAAATTTCTTCTCAATAAACTATTAACATTTTCAAACAAAAAACTAGCATAACTACATTTCTTAATACAGAACAAAAAAGCCTTCACAGCTTTAGTCAAGTTGAAAATCGTAGTTCTTGGGTTTCGACTTTGTCAAATTAGAAGTGTTCGACGACGTTTCGCCTACGATTGCACAAGACATCTTCAGGGATCTTTATTCCACGAAATTAGATCACTGATTTGGTGTACATACTATGCACTGACTACTAACTCATTTATTCTTTTGAAATTACTCGAAGTTTTAAGCTCATCGTACGATTCAGCTCAAGTCTACTCTTTCTTATATGTGCCTGCGTTATTCTCGTTTTTTCATGCACATTCGGGAAAAGTTTTGGTTCGCCGAAGTAGAAGTTGCTGGCTCGTTCTCGTCGCATTACAGATTATTGCGATGTTTATTTTAAAATTTCGTCATTACAATGTCATTTTCGCGAACCCCTTTTACAAAGCTCGCGAACATCTACGGGTTCGCAAATCATGGCTTGGGAAACGCTGAAATATTTTATTGTCTATTCTAAAGAAACTTTTGTTCTCGAGGATAGCTGCAACTGCTTTTTTCATTTGTTTCTCTGACCAACTTCCTGTTTGAGAATTTAAAATAAA
Source organism: Diaprepes abbreviatus (assembly GCA_034092305.1). Lineage (NCBI taxonomy): Eukaryota > Metazoa > Arthropoda > Insecta > Coleoptera > Curculionidae > Diaprepes > Diaprepes abbreviatus. The sequence goes on along the minus strand of JASJET010000029.1, from coordinate 2,719,764 downwards.
ACGTCGTCAGGATCAATTTATAAATGTGGATACGGTGGGGGTACTCATCTGGCTTCTTTGAATGTTCATATCCAAAATTATGAAATTAAATTTTAAGAAACATTCTTAGAAATATTCTTGCCTTAATTTTCGATTTTCACTCTTTCAAAATTGCTAAGTTTCTAGCAAATTTAAATTCAGGTTATATTCAGGTCACAACGCGACGCGACCTCCCACTTGAATCAGTAAAAAGGGTGTAAATGTCACATGTCATAATTTTCTCACTGTAAATCTAGGAAGGGCGACGGCAAATATTTATCTAAAATTGGAGTTAAAAGAGAGTTTTGCTGGTTCGTAGCCAGATATGATTTATTTTTTAAAGATTTTTTTATTTCGAGTTGTTCCAGTAAATTTAATCCTTTACTTGTATTTTCGAAATGGTGTATTGTAATCTTATTTAAATCTATGAAATGGTTATAATTGATGCAGTGAAACTTCGGATATACCCCTGTAGAATTAGCATAACGTCAAAACTAGGGCCCGGTTGTTCGAATGCTGAATAACGTAATAATATTTTTATTTATATTTGAAAAAGTGTTGATAAACAGTAGATATTTCATTTCTTGATACACACATACCGAGTTGATACTATCCTTTTCCAACTGCATTATTTTAACAAATATCATATGATAATCGGTACGTCAATTCTAGATTACATAAAATATGAATTTATGGTTGCCTAAATTATTATTATTGTTATTTTCAATATGTAAACAATATCTAACAATATTTACCAATAAAAATAGTGTTAATATTAATTGCAAACTTCTCATTTATAGTAATTTCTAACACTTAAAAACACTAAAAAGAATCACGACAAACAATTAAACTGAAAGAAAAGATCATCAAACATGTTTATCTTTGTCATCAATTAATAAAGCCTCTCCTCCATCGACCATAAATAGCCCTCAAACAAATTTATTGTCGTTTAAATCAATAGGGTATATTCGAAACAGTGAGAGAATATTCCTGAATTTTTTATATAATTTAAAACTGCAGTTCCGTGTTCTTTAAGACTAGTCCTTATACGTCTACCACATATACATAGTGTATTCAGAATTATTAGGAACGAACTAAAAAGGCCAATCACTTATAACAATGAAACTGCAATAAAACCTTTCACCCATAGCTGTAATGTTATACCGAAATCCGTTCAGGTCCGGAGTAATGTTTATTTTTAATTCTAATTTTAATTTTGTTATGTTCGTAGGAAATAAGTTAACAGGCAAGAGTTGATTTCTATATTAAATCAAAATAAAACACTTTAATAATATAATATTTGCATATTATATGTATATATATATATATATATATATATATATATATATATATATATATATATATATATATATATATATATATATGGAAAATCCAAAACAGAACCTCCAAATAATGGGAATGTAACAAAAAGCGACGGACAATCCGTTTAGCCATATTGAAAAAGTAAAATAAAGCATACTGTTGTATCGTAGCTTGCTTCGTGGTTTTTAGCAAAAATGGCGTCGGACAAGGACTTTTCGCTGGTTTCGGGTCGTCAAAACACAGTGGGTCGAAAGCACGGATTTGATATTAAAAATAAAAATCGCAGACTGAAACTTTAAAATCATGAAAATAAATTCGAAAAATGTCTAATGTGGTTCAACGTTTTAATAATAAAAAGAATAATTGTATTTCCATGAATAAAATATTGCGCTTGACTTCAAGGTGCATTTTAAATATAATACTATAATAATAAATACATGGATATCGATAATCGTTAAAAAGGCGAAACTACTTTTTCCTCTATGCTTAAGACTTCTTAATAAATACCAATGCAAATAATTTGTAAGTAATATAATATTTATTGATTCACATAAATGAATAAATAATACGACTATAATAAAATAATAAAAAGAACTTTTTAATCACTGCCTTCTTTGTTAACAGCTTTTTTCTCATTCTCCAATATGTATGAATTGTTATCCGAATCCTTACTATATCAAAAACAGTGTAAGGATCCATCGACGCCAAAAGTTTTGGAACACATCCTCCATATTTTTTCTCGAGAAGATTTTCGGGCAAAGTGTAGGCGATAGTTTCTTATCAACTTGTCCGTTTATTTTTGTGCATCTTTCGATAGTTTACCTATCGGTAATATTGCAAATGCTATGATGTCTGGTCAATGGAGTAAGTAATTTGTTGATTCCTGTTGGAATGTTGTACCAAGAATATCCTTTGAAAAATAATCTTGCTGTTTGAAGTTTGTATTCCCAAAACTTCTCTATTGCAGTTTAATGTTCGCTTCCAATAGTCTGCAAAATGACGGGAACCGAAGGATCAGTTTTCGCTCTACTTTTGTTATAATGGCTGTGGCCTGAAATACTCTGTACTTTTTGAGACACAGTATCAATGTTGTTGAACTGAGATGGTGTTTGGCAGAGGTAACAACGTTAGACCGATTTCGCTCCAGCCAAAGCATTCACCTAGCCATCCATTATCGTCATAGATAAGTTGCACTGTACTGAAGCTCAGGTGGCAAAGAAAACTATTATATGGTACAAGTTGTCTGGTTCGAGTTCATAATTTTCTATTTTCGTTAAAGATTTTTTTTCGGTTTTCTTAATAAATTCAAATTTCAGAGGCCCGCAATTCATAGTAGACGAGGGCTTGAAAGTGTACAACACAATCTGTTCTTGTTGAGTTTGCGTGTTAATACCTGCTAATTAAAGTGGAATAAGAGAGGTTGGGAATAAGTTTGTATCAGAAATAGTCGGATCAGTGAATTTCATTTTGTACTGGCTCTGACCTGACGTTCCATCGAAGCCCCATTTGCAAATGAAACTCATATCTACAAATCTAATTTATCGATTTGTTCAAGCGCGTCTAATTTTAAGCAATATAATTCAATCTACTGTATGATATAGTAAGCCATGGAATTTAACCTCGGCTTTAGATTTAGTAAAAGTTAGATACTCGTCATGTGGATAACATGCTTATTTTTGTATTTTACACACCAGAGTACGGCGAAAATATATTACTGCCTTTCTGTTTAGCCCAATTTTGTAATCGTTGATATTTGTTTCTCGACAATGCAATGTCAAATAGAAGAGCGGCGCACAAATATAACTGGGCGCGTCGCAACCACAACCCTATTGCCTTTAACCTGAGACGAAACTTTAGAAAGAAAAGACTTGCCGTTCATATTACCGAGGTTTAAGAGAAACGTTGCTATAGCCAAACTTCTATTTTAAATTTCTTAACTAGAAATTATTTTGGCCGCTTCTCAAATTCTAACCCACTAAGCCCATCTAACTTGTTTCAGATAGTTCGGACAGAAGATCATAGGGAACGCCTACCGCAATATTACCCCCCCCCCTAACTTTCGTGCGACCCGAAAACGAGCAGTACCTTGAATTGAATGAGAGGGTGTATTTACTTTTCGTCTAAACTTATAACGTAATCGACGGAATTTGGAATATTTAATGTCTATTTGATACATTGATTGTTTTAAATACATTAAATAGTCGAAATACAAAAAAATTAGTTTTTGTTGGGCGTTAAGCGTAAAGAAAATTGATATTTTTGTTACAAAATAAACATTTATTCTAATAAAAATACTAGTGAAACGCAACGGTAATTTCTAAATAAATAAGCTAATAGACCACTTTAAAATTAAAAATCATTTCTGTCTATTCGTTCGTAGACGCCATACAGTGAGCTTTGAAAATGGTGAATGAGATTTCACCGAAACGTCAGCTGCCTTACAGTCCTGAGAGGGACTCTGCACATACACGGGATGCCCGAAAACCTTCGATTATATATATATATATATATATATATATATATATATATATATATATATATATATAGCAAAACAATCTGCACAATTAATTTTATATACTCCTGATCTATTTAATTTGTTTATTTTATCCTTATTGTTGATTAATTACCTATCCATATTGACTTTATTTACACATATAGTTTTAAATTCAAATTATTTATTGTGTTACAAATTGTATGGCTCAGTTGTGATGTATAATTTACAAATTTACACCACAAGTTAGTCATACGTTCATAAAAAAACCGCGTTATAAATTCCACATTCGGTTCAAGAAAATTCCCCGAAGAGACTAGGTTGCAACAAAGATTTATAGTTAACTAGCGACCCGCCCCGGCTTCGCACGGGTGCAATGCTGATACTAAATACACTACAGAAAAACTGTGACTATTTATTTTATTTTTACAACAATTATTACATCGGCCTCCGACGCGCTATTTATAGGCACGCTGCCGCCGCCCCGGTCGGCCAGTACCGCCGCAAGCGCTACTTCCCGCAATTTTAAATCTGTAATATCTTCGAAAATATTCATTTAAATCTTGTGCTGTAAAGGACCATATAGATCTATATTAAATCAACAATGTATTTTAGCTATTTAATTGGATAAGGATTAATGCTGTATTGGTTAAAATCGCTTCAAAATTTGCCATTATTTGTCGTAAAAAGTAAATGACAAAAAAATGTTATTGTGGGATATCCATGAGAGATAGACATATACCATCGCGGAGTTTTCTGTAGACCTTTTCAATGTGTACAAATAATTACTACATTATTTTGATAAATCTCGTAGGGTTCAGCCTGCGTTTGCAATGTAAGCGGAAAAAAATATGATAATCAACGACATCACATTAGAAACCTCAAAAATAACAGTATTTCTCCACTATTTAATGGATGTTATTATACATATAAATCTTCCTCTTGAATCACTCTATTGAAAAAAACCGCATCAAAATCCGGTGCGTAGTTTTAAAGATTTAAGCATACAAAGGGACATAGGGACAGAGAAAGCGACTTTGTTTTATACTATGTAGTGATAGTAAATGTAAATAATACCTAGAATTTTAGCGGCATTTGCAAATTATTTCGGGCCTGTGCGGCTGTAAATTTATATCTGCCCTATGTTTACCTGACTTTTTAGTCGATTTCTAATAATTCTGAATACACTAATATATATATATATATATATATATATATATATATATATATATATATATATATATATATATATATATATAGCAAAACAAAAAAACTCCTGATTTATTTAATTTGTTTATTTTATCCTTATTGTTGATTAATGACCTATCCATATTGACTTTATTTACACATATAGTTTTAAAATTAAAATTATTTATTCTGTTAGAAATTGTATGGCTCAGTTGTGATGTATAATTTACAAATTTACACCACAAGTTAGTCATACATTCATAAAAAAACCGCGTTATAAATTCCACATTCGGTTCAAGAAAATTCCCCGAAGAGACTAGGTTGCAACAAAGATTTATAGTTAATGTATGGGCGACGAAAGAAGAAATTCTGATTTTTCGTTAAAGTTTTAGTAACGCTTCATCTCTTTTTGTTTCTCCTAAGTTATGATCAACCCATTCATATGTTTGTTTAATCCGATAAATTGCGATCTCTCACAACTTCATTTTCCAACGAAACCATATTTCTTAAAAGAAAGAAATTTCCCCATAAACATTCTTCTTCTTCTTCAAGTGCCATCTCCGCTGCGAAGGTTGGCTATCATCATGGCAATTCTAACCCTAGAAGCTGCCGCCCGGAACAGTTGAACAGAACTGCAAGAAAACCATTCTCTGAGGTTCCTCAGCCAAGACATCCTTCTCCTCCCGATGCTGCGCCTGCCCTGAATCTTCCCCTGCATAATCAATTGGAGCAATTGGTATTTATTGCCTCTTGTAATATGGCCCAAGTACTGAAGCTTTCTTATTTTAACAGTCAGTGTTACCTCTTTTTGTTTGTTCATCCTGTCAAGTACTTCTTGATTAGTTGTTCTATCCTTCCAGGAGATTTTCAAGATTCTACGATACGCCCACATCTCAAATGCTTCCAATTTATTCATACACTGTTTGTTCAGCGTCCACGCCTCCACACCATACAACAAGACCGAAAAAACATAACACTTAAGCAATCGCACTTTCAATTTTAAGCTTAGATTTCGGCTACAAAATATTTGTTTCATATTGTTAAACGCACTTCGGGCTTTCTCTATTCTTATTCTTATTTCCCGTGTATATTCATTTGACTCGTTAATATTTACTCCTAGATAGTTGTAGTTTCGTGCTCGTTCTATTCGCTCGTTGTTTCCATATAGGTTGATATTGTCGATATGTTTCTTCGTAATTATCATGAATTTAGTTTTCTTTGTATTCAGTGACAAACCAAATTCCTCGCTTGTTTCTATTACTTTATCTAATAGTCTCTGGAGATCTTCGATACTTTCTGCCATGAGTACCGTGTCATCAGCGTATCGTATATTACAAATAGGATGACCGTTGATCTTTACACCGGCTGATTCGTTCTCCAGGGCTTTCTTAATTATTTCTTCCGAGTAGAGATTGAACAACGTTGGCGACAACACACAGCCCTGTCTTACACCTCTTTTTATCTTTATTTTTTCTGATTCGGAGCCATTAATGCGCACTGTAGCTTCTTGATTGTAGTATAGGTTGGTTATTATTCTAATGTCACTTGAGTCAATTCCTTTATTTCTGAGTAATTGCAACAATGTCTCATGTTGAACTGTATCAAACGCCTTGTTGTAGTCCAAGAAACAGACAAACACGTCTTGGTTTACATCCAGACATCGCTGTATTACGACATTAAAAGCAAATAGTGCTTCTCTAGTTCCTAGTCCGTTTCTAAATCCGAATTGTGTCTGTCCGATTTCTGTTTCTAATTTCTTGTATATTCTACCATGAATGATCTTTAAGAATATTTTCATCATATGACACATAAGACTGATGGTCCGATGTTCGGAGCATTGCTTCGCGTTTGGCTTTTTAGGTAAAGTTATTATTGTTGTTAGTAGCCATTCTTTCGGTATTATACCAGATTTATAAATGCTATTAAATAGTTCCACAATCATTTCTAAATTACGTCCCTCAATGAGTTTGATTATTTCTGTTGGTAACTCATCTGGACCTGTAGCTTTCCCAGTCTTCATTCTTTTTATCGTGTGTTCCACTTCTTCACTTGTTATTTCTGGTCCTGTGTCACTGCTGATATATTCGTTTTCTACCTCATTGCGTTGATCGTTATACAGATGCTCTATGTATTCTTTCCAGACTCTCAATTTTTCTTCTGTGTCCATAATTATGTTTCCTCTTTCGTCCATCAATACGTTGTGTCTACTGTCTTGCCTTTTTGTTAATTCTTTAATTTTCTTGTGTGTATTAAAGCTGTCGTGCTTATTTTGTAGTTGTTCAATTTCTTCACATTTTTCCCCGAACCATTTTTCCTTAGCTGAACGTATCTTCGAGCGAATTTCCTTCTGCAGTTCTTTATACTTCTGTTTGTCTTTGTTTTTATGTTTCCTTCTTTCGTTCATCAAGTTCAGTATTTCGTTTGTCATCCATTCCTTCTTATATACCTCACTTTTAAGTAGATGTTCTTCAGATGGCTTCTTTAACGCTGTTTTAAGTTTGACCCAGTTGTCGTTGATATTATCTGGTGTATATTGTATTGTGGTCTGTATCGTTCTCAGTGTTTCGTCAATTTCCTTTACGATCTGTTCTTTTACTTCTGAATCTCTTAGTTTATTGAGATCAACTGCTTTTTTGGATGTTATGTTGCTAATTCTTTTTAGTTTAATTCTCATGTTCGCAATTAGTGGATTATGATTAGACGATACGTCTGCTCATGGGTATGTCTTAATTGATGTTATGCTATTTCTGTATCTCTCATTGATCAATAGATAGTCTATCTGGTTTCTGACTGTGTGATGTTCTGTATCCTGTGGAGACTTCCATGTGTATAAACGCCTATTAGGTAGTTCGAAAAAGGTGTTTGTCACCACGGTTTTATTTTCTTGGCAGAATTGTACCAGTCTCTCACCTCTTTCATTCATATCTCCCAATCCGAAGTTACCAACCAGATTATCTATCTTTCCTTTCCCAATTTTAGCATTGAAATCACCCATTATTATTGTGATGTCCCTTGTTATGGTTAGTTTTAATGCCTCGTCTATTTGTTCATAGAATGATTCCACTTCTTGTTCTTCTTTGTCCGATGTTGGTGCATACACCTGTATTATATTAATTTTTCTGATGTTAGTGCTTAGCTGTAACATCATAACACGATCAGACAAGGGGAGAAAGTTCAGGACATGTCGAGAGACAGACTTGTTTACCATTATAGCCACTCCGTTTCGGTGCTGAGTGTCCTGAGAGTCCTGGCTACCAGAATAGTATATTATATGATCTTTAATGTGGCAGTTTCCATTTCCTGGCCATCGGGTTTCGCTTATACCCAGAACGCCGATATTCATTCTTTGCATCTCTTGAACAATGTTGTGTGCTTTTCCTGGTTCGTACATGCTTGTAACATTCCATGTTCCGATTCTCAATATTTCGTTGTTAATATTTTGACAAGGATTTCGCTGGTTGACGACCCGAAAAGCCTTGCCACTTTTCTTGCCGGATCTTGGCCTCCGACAACCATGATCAGTAAGGTTATGATCGCAGTATTTCATGTCATGATGACTGTACTAGAGATATCCTATGGATCTTTAATGTAGTGGTTTCTCGTTGCCTGCTACATCCCACTGCCGTTGACTAATACATTAGTTCCTCCGCCTTTGAGATCGATTTCTCAATCTCAGGACAATGAGTTGCCCTATCACTTACCAATTCGTCCACCCGAAGCTGTTGATCGGTAAGTGGGGGACTACTTATTCCGGTAGTCACTCGGTCGCCATTGCCTCGTTAGTTAAATAACAGGGTGTACCATACAACTTTCGCTGTACTTCGTGAAGGTGAAGTTGGCATTTGTGTACGAGAGGCTATATATATATATATCGCGCGTCATACACCTTACACCCCCCATAAACATTAATACATATCAAAATTGAGTTAATCTAAAATTTTAATTAAATAACAGTTTCCTTTATTAAAATCGTTTACTTACGGAGCAATTTTGGTGAAACACGACCGTAAACAAGAAGGGATAAAAAGAATAATTGCTTTCACTCTCAGAATCACCCTTAAAAATGTTGACCTATAGTAAATGCGTGTCAGTATTCTTGATTTTTTTAAATTAATTTTTGTTTGCAAGGCTGTTTTTCAAGCCAGCTACTGACAGTAAAAAAATGAGCCTCTTTGAAAATTTTCCGAATAGGTCTACGATTTATTTACCGCTGTAAACCTTTCTGTTGCGTGACCAGAATTGCACTTGTATTTTTTACGAGAAAAACATCCACCCTACTAGAACCCATTGCATAATTTTTGAAAAGTTATCTTGTATTTTTAGCCATCTAGTCCGGGAGCTCAGTAGATTTCGACTCCGCAGAAGTTGTTTTTATATATTTTGACCTCTTAATAACGAATATCGAGGTAGGATTTCCGAAAAATTGTCATGACATTTGTTATAAACAAAAGATATTAATATTTTAAAAAGTCATTGTTTGTTAACTAAAAAATATTTTCATGTTCATTGAACAATTCTAAGCAAAACGCGTATATTTTGATTTTTTCGTCCGACGAAGAGTTTTTTAGTTAAATATTTGAAATATGGCATTTTTTACTACTTGTCAATGTGTATTAATTTTGATTAGTGGACATAGTCCATTATAGCTTCCGCTGATCGTGGCATTAACACTTTCAACACATTATATATATATATATATATATATATATATATATATATATATATATATATATATATATACATATATATATATATATATATATATATATATATATATATATATATATAATTTTTCTTTTATTTTGTCTTTTCTTGGGTTTAGGTTCTATATTTAATAAATACATAAAAACTGTTTGACGTTTCGCCCTTTATTCAAGGCATTTTCAAAATGTTTGCTTCCTTGACATTTTGCTGTTTTGTTTCTGAATAAAATTTACATTTTGCATCGTTTACTGAGGATACGTATCCTTTTTGAAATGCCTTGAATAAAGGGCGAAACGTCAAACAGTTTTTATGTATTTATTAAATATAGAACCTAAACCCAAGAAAAGACAAAATAAAAGAAAAATGATATAATCTATGGTTCAAGAAACAAGAAAATATATATATATATATATATATATATATATATATATATATATATATATATATATATATATATATATATATATATATATGTATATTGCGGCGTCCCCTTTTTACAGGGTACGGCAGCTCAATATGTCGGAGGCTAGGTTCGTATCTCTTTTAGAGATAGTTGTGCTATGCTTTGATTACCCAATAGGCGCCACCTGTTTTACATTATCTGTGTTACCTACCTAGTGATTAAACAGGAAAACACTTAGGTATTAGGAATGATTTTAAATTATTGACGGTTGGTGTATAGCTCCACAATGAAACGACTTAATTAAAACAAAATAACAATTCCATTTTATTCCCAAGAAAATCATGTACATAAATTAGAATGGTGCCTACAATGTTTTTGTACTCTCTTGATAACTATGGTTGTTCCCTCGGTTTTAAAAGGTTATATAAAATTTGGCCGCAAATGTTCTAGAACCTTTAGTTGCCAATAACGTAAGTTTTATAGAGTTATCAAAAAGTTCTTACATGTTATTACATCACATTAAAATATAATTATGTTGTTTTGTTTGTATTAAAAAAATTGATTTATAGCTCCAATTCTTTAACTTAAGGTTTTCTCCTACCTGGTCTATACTATGGTACCTCTCACTTTTAGCGCTGTTGCTAGGAGTCCTGTTGTGTTGTGGATGAATGGAGGCTTCACAGGGCCACTTCCAACTTACCAACCAAACGCAGGGTAAGGTTAAAACAGTCGTGGTCACGCGGACAGGAAAACTAGGACCGGAACCATCAGAAAGCCATGACAGCAATATCGAGATGAAAAGAGTGAGATGAAGCCCAAAGATAAAAAAGAACTGGCTTCAAATATTCAAATAGCCCTGAAATAAAATGTTGTTTTTACCACATGTTCGTAAAGATAAGGGGCAAAATCTTTCAAAGCTGGTGGCAGGATTGGTCTGCTGTCTTCGGCGGTTCAACAGTAAAGGGAACGAAAATAAAAATCTCTCTTGCAACCAGACGTGACAAATCTTAGTGATATTTGTATTTAGTCTTGCCAACCTTATTCTCAACCTGGAGCACTTTAACCTAGTTCCGAACTTACACTGACCACCAGGTAATACGTCAAATATGGGCAAGCCATGGAAAATTATCAAAAAGAAAATTATGATCAAACAGTTCAAAGTCACTAATCACGATTAAAACAAAGTTCCAAAAAAAATTGCCACAAATTCCATACTGCATACTCAACCTTAAATGATCGGTCTCTACATGCCGTGTTCGTGTCAACGAATGGGTATACATTCACAACAAATGCTAACTGAACTATGTTACCGACTATAACCTTATACTTTTAATACTGAAATTGAATGTAAACAAATGAGAGTTTATTAAAAATAAAATATTTACGACTTTTAAAGTCAAACCAAATAATATATAAACTATAGCAATTTACAAACTCTGTTAAGAAGAAAGAGTGATAAGTTACAAGACTAAAAGAGTTGTGAACCAAAAAAACAAATTCTATGTTTACTATTTTAAATTACGGGATAAATAATTAATTTTAATCAGGTAAAAATATACAAATTACATCATATTACTAAAAACATGTAGCATTGATGCAAACTGGTAAATTTAAATGCTACAATATATATATATATATATATATATATATATATATATATATATATATATATATATACTGTCAAGTAATAAACCTTTTAAAATTTTAGCATATTATATATATATATATATATATATATATATATATATATATAATTTTCTTCTTACCTTGTCTTTTCTTGGGATTAGGTTCTTTAGTTAACAAAAAAATCAAAAACAATTTGACGTTTCGCCCTTTACTTAAGGCATCTTCAAAATTTTTTTTTGCTCTTTTAATTATTGATCTTCCTAAAAATATTTTTTATATAATTAAAAACATTCATACACAAACATATTTACAATTTCAAAAAAACAAACAACACTTTAAAACACTAGTCAAATTTCTAGAAAAGTGTTTAATTTTACAAGTACATACCTTGACATTTTGCTTATTTAGTAATAATGAAATGATATTTTTAATGTCGTTTATTTGGGTTCTTAGGATACATGGAATGCGAGTGTGTTTTACTTTTTATATTCTAACAATGGACCAAAAAAGAAAAGAAAGAAAGCATACATTTAATTTTATGTTTAAGGGGATATTCAATTTTTGATTTATTAAAAGGATCGAATACTTAATATTTTTCTTTAAATTAGGCTGGTGTAAATGTGGCTCAAATTTCCTATATCAGTTCTGTCGTTAACAGTGTTTTTATCTTTTTTAATTTCTATCATTTCCTTTATCTGCAATTTTTAATAATTAATATCTTTGTTCTTAATTATGGTATTTTTATAATCGAAAGTATTTTTTTCGTCTTGTGTGTTTGTTCAACGCTGTTGAGGCATTTTTCGTATATTTATGACCATTTAATCTGTTCTTTAGCAATTGGTTTGTCATGCCTATATATATTTTTGGGACAATTTGAGCATGGGATCGAATTCGATCCTCTTAATAAATCAAAAATTGAATATCGTCTTAAACATAAAATTAAATGTATGCATTCTTTCGTTTCTTTTTTGGTTTATTGTTAGAATATAAAAAATAAAACACACTCGCATTCCATGTATCCCAAGTACCCAAATAAACGACATTAAAAATTTCATTTCATTATTACTAAATAAGCAAAATGTCAAGGTATGTAAGTGTTTGTTTTTTGAAATTGTAAATATGTTTATGTGTAAATGTTTTTAATTATATATAAAATATTTTCAGGAAGATCAATAATTAAAAGAGCAAAAAAAAATTTTCAAGATGCCTTAAATAAAGGGCAAAATGTCAAATTGTTTTTGATTTTTTGTTAACTAAAGAAACTAATCCCAAGGAAAGAGAAAATAAGAAGGAAATGATGTAATCTATGGTTCAAGAATCTGGAATATATATATATATATATATATATATATATATATATATATATATATATATATATATATATATATATATATATATATATATATATCCGCGTCAACCGTATCAGAGCTATGACCAAAATTAGAAGCAAGCAAAAAAATTCAGTAAGGGTTCATTTTGAAACTTACGTCTACTTTCAAATGACGAGTGCACCTTTGAAAAATCAAATATGACAGCTCCAATATGGCGGCCGAAAACCAGAGAAAAATCGAGTGTTTAGCAAAAAAAGTGTGTAAAAATTAAAATTCACAAGCGATGGGCTCGTTTTTGGCTCAGATTGTAGCTGATGGACGCCCCTAAAAATCTAGTGTGGTAGGTTGACAAAATGCAACATGGCGGATCCAATATGGCGGTCAAAATTCAAATATGGTGGCTAGATTTCTGAAAATCAGCCGATTTGCACCAAATTTAGTATACGGGTGGTTTAGGGTTGCCAATTACGACTTTGAGGTCAAATTTCCAAAATTCTCAAGGTCAATATGGCGGATCTAAAATGGCAGACGTATTTCTTGAAAATTAACCGATTTGCATCAAATTTGGTACACGGGAGTTTTTGGGGTTGATGATCAGGAATCCGAGATCAGATTTGGCAAATTTAAGATGGCGGATCCAAAATGGCGGCCGAAATTTTTGAAAACTCATCGATTTATACAAAATTTGTTATGCGGGGGTTTTTGGGATAGCTAATCACGAATCTGAAGTCAGATTTTCAAAATTCAAGATAGTGGATCCAACACAATAACACAATCCTCTATATTATGTCCTCAATCTTGAATTTCGAAAATCCGTAGATAGTAACAAATGTATACGTTACAAGAAAATATCGTACAAAGAAAATTTTCAACTGCATCAGATGGAATAATGGACACGTGCTGAAAAATTATATACAGCTTCTCTACTATTTATAGATTAGGTTTACAACAAAACTGTGTCAATTTTTTTACCAGGCAGTTTATTAACTTAATCAAGAATCATACCTAACTATTTTGCGGGAATCCACCCTCGATATTCCTAATCAGGCAGTTAAAATACATATAAAAAACTTTAGTAGAACAATGTCCCTTCATCGGCTACGAGAACCCACTGGGTTACCCAACTAATAATGATATTGGAAGAAATACTTTGAATTAATTTAAAAATAATTCTCTCAACCACTGCAGCTAAATCAACAATTATTAAATTAATTGTAATATAAAATCGCTTATTTTTTTTTCTATTTAGTGCAATTTTTAAAGTCAGATTAGTTTTTTGTGTAAATAATTCATTCTTAATTAAAAATTAGAATACCTTATGGGTCGCTAATTTATCTTGTACCGAAATCAAAAGGCAAAATTATCTAAAAAAAAATATCAAGACTATTAAATTTATATAAATTAAGACAACATAATTTATATAAATGACCCTTGTAAATTATTCTTTTGTCTCTTATGCCAGTATTAAAAAGCATAGTCAAAATAAAAAAGAAACATAAAAATTAAAATATAAGTTTTGAAGTTAAATAAAATTGAAATTGAAATTGAAAACCTCGATCAAATATAATATAAATAAACACGCATAGAGACCATATATAACTTTAAGAATCCCATCAATTTTACAGGTTTACTTCACCTGATGCCCCTAAGATTTTTTTACAGAATTCCTGTAAATAATTTTAATTAAAAAATGTAATATATAAATTTTTATGAAGGTACTAATGGATTAAAGAAGATTGTATATTGTAAATAATTTTTGAGAAAGTAATTATTGTGATTTAAAAATTATTATATAAATTGTATTTAATACTTAGTATTTATTGTAAGTAATGTCAGTTCTACAAAACTAGACGTAAAATTAAATTTCAAGAGGTTTTGTTTATGGTTAATTAGTAATATGTAAATATAGTATAGCAAAATAAGGATTAAATATATAATTGTTAACCTAATGATGACTTTTGGTTAACAGCTCAAATTAAAGGGATTATTTAGAAATTAAGTTTAATTAACCATATCCAAAATTACTTTATATACTTTATCAATGTTTTGAGAGAAAGCACCTCGTTACTAATTTTTATATTTTTTAAGCATAATCAAATTGAATGAGGCCTACGGTATTAAAAAATGTCACAACAGAGTATTTGTGAACACTGGGGAGTAAGGTTATTGATTTCATACGTGAATAATATTTAGATCATTTTGCAAGTCAAGATAGTCAGTTACAGTACATACTAAACATTAAAACTCTATTGGAAATATATAATGGTTACTTACCAAACCTGTTCCAATTAGTAGAGATTTTTTACCTTTATTGGTAGTATCATTCTCAGCTTCATCTACTGTTTCCAACTACAGAGCAGCCTCCCATATGTTCCAATAGTACCTTCTGCTATTTGGCGGTGTTCTTGTAATTTATGCTCATCTGTACCCACGTTTTTTTTGTCTGTAACTCTCCGAGACCAAGTTCTTTATGTGTCTTTGGAAATTTGTAGTCTTAGACACTTGCTGAATTTTTCTCGTGGTATCAGTTTTCATTTCACGTATTTTTCTTTTAATTATTTTTTTAAGATATGAGGTAGGAATCCTTGGCACAGGCTTACACTGTCTTTATTTACTGATAATATTATGATGGTATGCTTGTTTAGGTATTTTAAGACTGTAAATTCTTTTCTGCAAAGGTTTTGTTTCGGGAGACTGAATATTCTGACGTGTATATATATATATATATATATATATATATATATATATATATATATATATATATATATATATATATATATATGTGTCAGAAGGATGGCTGCCAGAAAAGAAAACTTTTTTTGTTAGTCTAGCTTTTGAGAAATTTTATTCCCTTCATCAGGACTTCTACAAAAGAGAAAATAACCTTCCTTAATTCTATTCTTATGAGATAAAAATGAAGAAAAAGACCCACCAAAATGAGTATGTTTGAAATGCCAGGTTTTGTTCAACAGATACAGTCATTATCACTTAATATTAATATCACATAACATGAAAAGAATGTTTTAAAAGACAAACTTTATCTAATTAATTAAGAAACTAATTTTTTAAACACGTGGACGTCGCTGAAACGTCATTTTAAGTCAAGAATGAACTCGATATTTGAGAGTTGACGTTAAAAGCCCGTTTTAATAGGTACAGTTTACACCGTCCAAGAATAAATAATCGTTTTGGGAGCGGAGGTAACCGTTCTTGAAAAGTATTATGTTATTAAGCCGAATTTAGATATCAATAAAGGCGACCTACACACCTAGTTGGACAAGTGTGATAATAACATTCAGACCAGTGGTCAAAAAGTATCTGACTGAGAAAATTGAACAGTGGTGGACCGATTTCCATTGAGTTCTAGTTGTAGTAAGTAATTTTATATTATGCTGAGGTTTTCTATGTCTCATCTTTTGTTTATGGAAAGTGGTTCGTTGTTTATGTGGACCATATTTCCAGAAAAACTCTTTTATGAAAATTATTTTATTTTGCTATTATTTTCGGTCTCTCAAAGTTTACTATATGACCCTTATTTAGTACATGCTCTGCAGAGCACAAGAAACCACTCCACTGTTACAATCGCTTTTATCAAAATTTATTCTACCTGAAAGATTTCTAGAGGTTTTGCCTATATAAACTTGGTGACAATTTAGGCATGGATCTTATAAATAATCCAGTTTTCTTTCAGTGTGATAGGTGTTTTTGTTCTAGAATAGAGTAACGCGATTATTTTAATTTGTTTAGTTGCAACTTTAATAAAGATTTTATTTTGGAAAGTCTGAGAGTTAAATTTTTAATATAGGTAACTGACATGTAGATAAATTGTTCAATTGCGTTGTTATGTTCAACTGGTAGTGATAATTGAGTTGCTTGTGTATGTATGTGCTTACTCTTACTTTATTAGATCTATAAATACTTTTTAGTCATTGTTCTGAATGTAATTATCACACTTGTCCTACAAGGTGTGTAGGTCGCCTTCCTTGATATCTAAATCACATTTCGCTTTGATTGTTATTATCGATTTTTCATTGCTTTTCCGCTTAATCACATAATACTTTTTAAGAACGGTTACCTCCGCTCCCAGAAAGATTATCTGTTCTTGGGCAGTGTAAACTTTACTTATTAACATAGGCTTTTAACGTCAATTATTTTTTAATTAATTAGATAAATTTTGCCTTTTAAAACATTCTTTTCATGTTATGTGATCTTAGTGTTAAGTGATAAGGACTGTATCTATTGAACAAAACCTCGCATTTCATACATACTCATTTTGGTAGCCTTTTTTCTTTATTTTTATTTCATAAGAATAGAATTAAGGAACGTTATTTTCTCTTTTGTAGAAGTCCTGAGAAAGGAAATAAAATTTATCTAAAGCTAGACTAACAAAAATGATGTTTCTGTTCTGGCCAACCATCCTTCTGCCCCACAAAAGTGTCTTAAACCTCTCGGTTTAATTGGCTTTTTCCTATATATATATATATATATATATATATATATATATATATATATATATATATATATATATATATATATATTTAACCTTTCGTAACTGACTGTTTTAAGGACAGGAAAATTGAAAAGTGGTCGCATTTTTTTGCAGTATCTTTACATTTTTCTTTAAAGAGGAACCCGCTTGATTCTCTATTAACAGAATAACATTTATTTTTGACCAGATCTAATTAAATAATGTTATGCTTTGACGTTATATCAGATTTGTATTTTTTTAAAATTAGGATTAGGATATTTATATTCCTAGTAACTAAATTTATGATAAATAAAAATGAGTTCATTTTGTAGAACTGATATAAACTGTTGTTTAAAATTACTAGATACAGGGTAATGTACGTATGCATTGTTTTTTTTTTCTAGAAAAATTAATAAATTCTTTAAAGCCCTTGCAATGAGCCCGCATAGGCTAAAAACGAGAAATTTTGTTTTATTTTTTGACCCTATTAACCAATTATGAATTCATATTATAACAGACATTGTTGACGTAGGTCTTTGGCCGCAGGAGTCAACTTTAGGGATATCCTGAAATCCTGTATAATTGCGGGTAGAGGATTGAAACTATTATCATTTGATAGAGGTCTTGTTGACAGGAAGCCAGGTAGCTAGGAGTTTATTTATCTTTCCCTGTAAGTGATTATTTTCGATAAATTTACAAGTTTTACTTTTAAAATTAAAAACTATTGGTTATTTATATACACATACATATATATATATATATATATATATATATATATATATATATATATATATATATATATATATATGAAACTCTGTTTTTTACAAACGCCAAGCTTTCGGAAGTGAAGTTTATTATTTCCTTCTTCGGGGCTACAATACAGAACAGTTCTGTTAATTATTATTTTAAAATTTACAATGTAAGATGTTTAATTGTTTTTTATTAAGCATCTTACATTGTAAATTTTAAAATAATAATTAACAGAACTGTTCTGTATTGTAGCCCTGAAGAAGGAAATACTAAACTTCCGAAAGCTTGGCGTTTGTAAAAAACAGAGTTTCGTTCAGCCCTAGACTTAGAATTTGCCTTTATATATATATATATATATATATATATATATATATATATATATATATATATATATATATATAAATTTGTCAATCCACATCATTCTCGTGTTAAAAAGTGCGGAGCACTCCAAAGTATGGAAAAACTCCGGGTCCGAAAGATGGCGACAGCGCTGTTTCGTCCTAGTATGGGACTCGTCAGGCCACCGCATTCGATACAAGCCATCACCTCGCCTTTGCATCCTATAAAGCTGAATTTAAAATCAAAAAACAGCAAACAAGACGACAAAGGCGACATCTCGATGGTTCACTTGATAACACAAGAACCACACAAATTAACAAAGTTTGTAAAAACCGCCATGTGGTGGCGCGACGGTGACTTAAAACAGAAATATATACAATCGAGTACACGAAACGCGCTACCCAAAGGATAGGGGTCGCATTTTTCGGTACTGGCAGCCAGGCGTACTGCTAATTTCAGCAGCCAAAGCCACTTGTCGCACCAAATGATCCCCCCATGAGAGCACCGTTTAGCGTGTTTCAAAGCCAAACAAATAAATAAATAAATAGATAAGTTTTTGTCCGTGTAATTTAAAATAAAATAGAATAAAATATTGGCGAAGCGGATGTGAAATTTGTCCATCCACATCATTCTCGTGTTAAAACGTGCCGATCACTCCAAAGTATGGAAAAACTCCGGGTCCGAAAAATGGCGATAGCGCTGTTTCATATATATATATATATATATATATATATATATATATTATTCTTGAGTTAATTGTAAGCATAAGTTCTTATAAACACCTGTCTGATAATGCTTAGTTTTTAAAATACGGGGTGTTAAATTTTAGTTAATTTTAGTTTTTAAATATATTTCATTTTTTTTAAAGATAATCGGGTCCAATTTGGAACATATAACACTTTTTGAAGTTCGCATAAAAATTATCACTATGTGAAATAATATACAGAAAAAAGATTTCTGAATATGTAAAGTTTTACCCTCTCGAACTTTTTTTTCGGGCACCACTGACTCGATTTGATTACTCAGTTAGCTTTCTCATTCTATTGTGAAACTTTTTTGTCTCTTAAGTTTTCTTCTAAAAGTCAATAATTTTTCCGCAAAAAAAAAAAGAAAATACATAAGTAAAATTCATTATGTATTCAGTTTTCATTCATATTTGTTTTAACCAACAAGGACTAAGAAAAAAATACAACATAATAATAACAGAAAAAGTACCGCTCTGTATATTATTTCACATAATAATAATTTATTTTTGTTTGTTGTAAATAATGTTGTGTTCCAAATTTGACTTAACCATCTTTAAAAAAAATTATATAAATTTAAAAAAACGAAAAATAATAATAAAATTTAACACCCTGTATCTTAAAAACCAAGCATTAATGGGCGGATGTTTATGTGAATTTTTATACTTAAAATTAGCTTAAGATTAACTTTTTAAAATTTTCGCTCTTATTTGGAAATATCCTGTATAAAAAAAAACTTAAACGTTTATTACTCCGGAACTGCATTTTTACGTTTTGTTCAGGAAATTGCTACGGTGGTCCCATATCATATTGGCCGAAATTAGTTCAGTAAAATCCAAAATGGCGCTTATAATATGGTGGACAAAAAATATAATTTTGTCCGATTTTCTCCACATTACGATTCCAAAATTAATTTGAAAAAAATCATTATGGCGTATTAAAAATCTTGTATCTCTCGATTTTGCCCAAAATTAGTATTGGGATTTCTAAGGGTGTAAAATGCAAATTAAAAAATTGTTTTTGAAAAATTCAACATGGCAGATCCAATATGGCGTCTTCAAAATTATATATCTATGGATTTCCTTCAAAATTGGTATAGGGTAGTTTTTGAGGGTTTAAATTACCAAAATGAAATTATTTTTGAAAAGTTCAGTATTGCGGATCCAACATAGCGGACTAAAAATGTTACGTCTCTTGTGTGGGCTAAAAATTGGTATAGGGGGTTTTTTAAGGTATAAATTACGAATTAAAAATTATTTTTAAAAAATTCAATATGAAACGGTTGTAGTCTTAAACTGGTACCGATAGGTTTTTGAGGGTGTATTGAGATTAGATAAAGAATTGCGAATCTTTTTTTTTTTGAAATTTTACGTTATTTACATTTTTTCAAAATTAATATTAGGAGATTTTCAGACTCATACATTATTATGAAGTTAATTTTACATATATTATATTACGAATTTTAAGTTAATTTCTTGATATTATTGAAATGCAGGATATTTCAGACTACAATTTTATACAACTTCTTTAAATATCGGTATTGGGGTAGTTTTAGGGCCTATATTACTAATCTCGGAATCAGTGAGGAGCAGCAAGGCTTCAGACAAAACAGGTCAACAACTGACGCCATATTTATAATTCGCCAAATTACAGAGAAGGCCATCGAATACAACAAAGACGCATATATGTGTTTTGTCGGCCTCACAAAAGCCTTCGACAGGATCAGACTTCATGACGTTCTCGAACTACTTAAGGACAGAAACATATGTCATGACATCCTGGAAGTAATTAAAGACTTAAACAGCAGAAATACAACGAAAATTAAAGTAGGCAACAAGACATCGAACCAAATTCCAATATCTACCGGCATAAGGCAGGGAGACAGCCTCAGCCCAATTCTATTCAATGTCATTATGGACGAAATTATCAGAGAGGTGAAAGAGGCCGGTAGAGGATATAGAATGGGAAAAGAAGAACTAAAGATAATTTGCTATGCCGATGATGCAGTACTGATATCGGAAGACGAAGACAACCTCCAATGGCTCCTGTACAAGTTTGAAAAGACCGCTGAAAAATTTAACATGACAATCTCCATAGGAAAAACCCAATCTCTCACGATCAGTGAAGAACCAAGAAGATGTAAGCTCGCTGTACACAATCAAAGCATCGAACAGGTCATGTCATTTAAATACCTGGGAGCAAACATCACCAGCAATAGAAACTTAAAAGCAGAAGTTCAAGAACAAACAACCAAAGCTGCCGTAATGTCAGGATACCTACGTGATATTATATGGAGAAATGAACATATGACGACACAAAGTAAGATCAGAATATATAAGACCTGCATACGACCCATAATGACTTATGCCATCGAAACAAGAGCAGACACATCAGCAACCAAAAGACTACTCCGGACAACTGAGATGAGAACGCTAAGAAGTATCACGGGTCATACATTACGCAACAGACTAAGAAATAATGAAATCAGAAAAAGTTGTGAAATACAGAACGTCGTAAGATGGGGCAGAGGAAGAAGGAGAGCATAGAGGGATCATGTCGACAGCATGACCGACGACCGAGTGGCAAAAACTGCAAAAGAAGGAATACAAAACTCCTCAAGGTTCCTGGTCGACCGCCTAAAAGATGGAAAGAGAGCTGGACATCGGTGTCACTGGAACAAGAATAAACGAGATGCATTGACAGTCAATACAGGACAAAGTCCTATACTAAGAATAATAAGAAGAAGAAGAAGATATTACTAATCTAAAATTAATTTCTTAAAATTCAGATAGCGGATTTATCGTAACAGTCTAACTATTTGTTTGGTAAACTTTCATTCAAAACTGGTATTTAGAGAATTTTCGGAATCAAAAAAATTTTTGTTGTTTACACCTTTGGATAGAATGGATACTATTTTGCGACCTTGAAAGCATTGCGAGGTATCCATCTCGCTTAGTATTTAGTTCAAATAATTTATGGATATCATAACGAGTTCAAAACTAAAAATCGAGAAACAGAATTTTTATAAAAAAAAAATTGAACCGACTTCTAAAAAAGCTATAAAAAGCGAAAAATAACAATATCAATTTTTATGAGATTGAAATTGTTGAAGTCGGTACCAAATTATTACTAAATGAAATAAATAACTACTGACACAAACTACATACAAACGGCAGCAAAAAAGCAATTATAAATAATGTGAATCACATATTGTCAGGTATTAATTTGGTGTGGGTTTTCCCCTTGTTAGCTTATTTTTAGAAGTCAATTCAATTTTTTATTAAAAATTTCATTAAATGAAAATTTTTACACTGATAAATTTTCCTTTGAAAAAATTACTTTAGATTCCGCGTGTGAGGCAGATTTTTAACGGGTTAATTATAAAAAACAAAAATAATCGAGTCTGTTCATCATGTTGAATACTAAACAAACCAACACTTTATAATCTGCTTTACCCTTGATCCAATTAGCTAATTCAATGAGTTTAATTTTCTCTGTTTAAAAATTTGCGGTGCGTGCGGTTCTTAAAATGCAGAGGGAATAAAGATTAAAATTTCACTCTAATAAATTAATTTTATTATTATTTTTTTTTAATTTGTAATATTAAAATCGTTTCTTTAAGAAAGTGGTTACAAATAAAATTGAATCTTTAGATTAATTAATGCCGACTTCAAAAAGTTCAATATCATATAAAAATTTATAGTTATTTTTGACTTTTTAGCGCACTTTTAGAAGTCGGTTCAATTTTTTCATAGAAATTTTATTTTTCTATTTTTAGTTTTCAATTCATTATGATATCCATAAATTATTTGAACTAAGTACTAATCGAGATTAGTGTACCTTGCAATGACTCCAAGGTGGCAAAAAAGTACCCATTTTATCCAAAGTTGTATATCACCGTAAAATGACCCACAAAAAATTCTTTTGTTCTTAGGGATCGACAGGGTTATTGGCAAATATTTACCTTGCATATATTTTGTTTGCGAGCTTCGCCACTTATTTATATAAAATAAATACTTATATCAAAATAATCTTCGCAGAAATAAATTACTGAATTAACAGATACAGAAGCTGGTTCTCGCCTTGCAAGATTTAGCCACGTATTTTTGATATTTTTCTTCATTAGAACGTTAATAAATAACTTATTCGGAGTTTTTATCGATGTATTATTACATCGAGGAACTGTACACCATCGATACACATTAGAATTCATGATTATTACACAAAATAATGGAAAATATGAATCGAAACAAGCAATAAAATGCAACTTGTCAGGTGTTTACGAAAGGGTGACGTTACAGACGGACGCCATTACTATTCTAGCGTTTTGGTGCGAAATTTAAATTGTATTTTAAAAAGGTCAATTTTTTCTTCAAAACCTTCATTGTTTGCGGAAATAAGATTTATTTTGTATAAAGTAGGTGGAGTATTTTTCCAAAATCAGTCATCATGCCTATTAAAGTATATCAGCACACTCTGCGTTTTTTATTTTTACCTGTTTGTGTTTAGCATTAGTAACTTTTGAGTTTTTTGTATAAAAACGGATTTATCTCGAAAACCGCCAGTTTTATCGAAATAAATTAAGAGTACATTTCTTGAAGAAAAATGACCAAAGTATTTAAAAAAAATCGGTTTTCAGCTATATGAAATGACACCTGTCAAAAATTAGGCCCAATGGGTGTGACTGCAAGTCCGTTCCTGACTTCTTTGATGATCTAAAACATCTACTATAATATGTTTTAATGAGTCTTTATGGCCTCTATAAAATATTAAAATTTCATTAAATTATACAGGGTGAGTCAACGATTGGATGAAGTAAGTTGTGCCTTTTCGGTGAAATTTACAAAGAAACTATATTTATTGTTTGATACAGTTTATTTTTACGCAGATTTTAAAAATATTTAGGACTCTACAGGGTGAGCCAAAAAACTAGGACAGCATAAAGTTGTATTTTTTTTAAATAGAACACCCTATATACGAATCATATTTTCGATTTATCTTATAATTTTAAATCTTTTTTATTAAGGGTTTACTATAACAAAACTTTATAGTTTCTGAGATAATTAAGTTTAAAGACAAAAAGTCACATTTTCAAGCATCAATTCAATCCTAAATAACGTTTTCAATTTTGTGACAAATATATTCAAATTGAGAATTTAGCAAGGCCAAGGACAAGTTAACATAATTTTTACCTAATATTTGCAATAAAAGCTACAGGGTGTTGAACACATCGGCTCAAATTTGAACAAGTTTAAATTAATAAATATCTTTTTTTTTTAAACGGTACACCCTGTATATTTTCATGTTATTTAATAGAGTAATAAAAACCCTAAAAGTTTTGTTCAATATATCCTATACCTATTTATAATAGTTTTTGAGATATTTCAGTTTTTCTTATTTTCCATACTTTTTTACAGTGGTTTTGATGTTGCACCTCTCTAATCCAAAATGGGTTTTCTGTGGCATAATAATGCATGTTGCGTCTATTTACGGCACCGTTACTTCTAAAAGTAGTTTCATCACTAAACATTACCTTGCATAATAAATTTGGATTTAATTGAATCTCCGCATTTATTGTATGACAAAAGTTTACACGACTTTCAAAATCCTGTCCATGCAATTCTTGGTATAATTCCATGTGATATGGATGATACCTATATTTCTTGGTAGTACGATTAGCGGTGGATTGTGATGTTTCACATAATGCTGCTAACTGACGGCTGCCAATATAAGGATTTTCCTGAACATTTAACAATACTTGTAGTTCTTTTTGTTCATTAGTTACTGGTTTGTTGACCACTTTACGTTTTGGATAATCAACAGTACCAAAAGAATCAAATCTTTGCATTAAGTTTTGAAAAGTATGGGTATTAGGCTGGCGTCGATCAGGATACTTCATTTTGTAAATTCTTTGAGCAAGAAGGCAATTTTTTTCAGCCTCTCCTATTGTATAAATCATATCTATTAACTCATTCTTTGGAAAATTCATTTTACAATATAAGATGAATGCAAAAAAAACCAAACTACACTACATAAAAACCAAAAGAAGCGATTGCGGTTATAAATTTGACACACAGAAAAATGTTCTTTTACATTGTTTTTGCCATGGCTACTATGATAATGAAGACTATTTCTGTAAAAAAGTATGGAAAATAAGAAAAACTGAAATATCTCAAAAACTATTATAAATAGGTATAGGATATATTGAACAAAACTTTAGGGTTTTTATTACTCTATTAAATAACATGAAAATATACAGGGTGTACCATTTAAAAAAAAAAAGATATTTATTCATTTAAACTTGTTCAAATTTGAGCCGATGTGTTCAACATCCTGTAGCTTTTATTGCAAATATTAGGTAAAAATTAAATTAACTTGTCCTTGGCCTTGCTAAATACCAAATTTAAATATATTTGTCACAAAATTGAAAACGTTATTTAGGATTGAATTGATGCTTGAAAATGTGACTTTTTTTCTTTAAACTTAATTATCTCAGAAACTATAAAGTTTTGTTATAGTAAACCCTTAATAAAAAAGATTTAAAATTATAAGCTAAATCGAAAATACGATTCGTATATAGAGTGTTCTATTTAAAAAAATACAACTTTATGCTGTCCTAGTTTTTTGGCTCATCCTGTAGAGTCCTAAATATTTTTAAAATCTGCATAAAAATAAACTGTATCAAACAATAAATATAGTTTCTTTGTAAATTTCACCGAAAAGGCACAAACTTACTTCATCTAATCGTTGACTCACCCGGTACAAGTCGGTTCAAAACTTAGGGCCGATAAACTGCCTCTTTAGGGCTCTGTATTTCTGTGAAGAGGCACTTTAGGAGTTTGACAAACTAGAGTTATTTTGACCTACCCTGTATGCTCTCGAGAAATTAGGAGGTACTTATCGGACACCCTGTATATAGTTTCCCGTTTCATCTAGAACCTATCAGACACACTTTTACTAGCATAGATTGTTTTTTTTTCTTATTTTAAATTTCAAATTAAAGTTTTTCTAACCACTAAGCCCTAAATTTCCTTCGGAACAACGAAAAAAAAGAGCTGAGAAAGTTTGTACTTTATTTTGAGTGAGTCCTACGCATTCTAAAAATAAACCGCCAACTGATTTCCAATACCTTGGGGTAGGTATGTAAAAAAAAAATAAACTAAACGTAATTTAAATGAAGGTCGCTTTCGATCAAATCAGCCCAAAGCAAAATAAACTTCTCTATTGACAATTTCCCGACTCTTGAGGTAAACAAACCCTTAAATTATTTTCTCTTTAATACATCGGGACTTCTCGACCACGAAAGACAATATTGTTTCAGTTGGTTCAATCGAAAATTAAATTTATCATTGAAGTTTTCCGTCTAGTGGACTATTTATTATACTAAAATCCTAGAAACTTGTTCGGGATTGAAAAGGGAATTTTGAATTAAAAAATACGTGATAATAGATGTGAATTTTATCATCTTAAAATTAATTTCCCACGTTTCACTTATTTTTGCATGAGAAGAGACCAGATTAAAACATAATGTAATTTTATTACTGTCACTCTGTAGAAAGTAAAAAATATTATTTGTTTCTGTAACTTCATCTTATGTATTTTAGAAGAAATAAAAATAATTTAAAAATTGAAATGTATTAAGTTACTTGTCGTGAAACAAATGAGTGATAATGATTCGCGTTTGCACTTTCTTCTTTTTGAAACAACATAATGCCATCTGTTGGACCCTATAATGAAGCAAAAACCGCACAAATTATAGCTCTTTCTCTCTTTCTTGAAAAATGTCTTAATGCCGACATATTCGCCTTAAAACATGAGGCTTAAAATGAAGTTTTCTTAAAACAATTTTTGTTGCATTTGATAAAATGCAATAAAATTTCGATCAAAATTGTAATAAATGAACATTTCTGTTTTAGTCTCTTAGTGACTATAAAGTTGCTTATTATAATTCGTTATATATTAATAGATCTAATTTAAATGATATTAAAGTGGCTTTCCTCTAGTACTGGAAATTGGTTTTTAAGGAAATGCAGTCATAGGTTTTTATTAGATCAAAGAACACCAAATGGATTTTTCTTGCCACCGCCCATCGTATTTCTATTACCTATGCGAGTGTGAATCTTTCATCAATGATGGATTTACAAGAAGTAACAGCTAGAAATTTTATACAAAGACCCAATTTAGGGCGAAAAAGGTATACGATAGCTTTTGATAACCGTTTATTAATCCTTAATTCTACCCAAAATGGCATGTTGATATCTGCGCATCTCTAAAATAAGCTACTGAATGTCAAAGTTTATTATATTTTCCAAAATCACAAAACTGGTTCTTTTAAAATTTGCCGTATTCAGTGTAACATATGCTGTTTACAGATGAGACTAAAATTTAATTATGAAAACCATATGAAAGAAACCATGTTTACCAACGGTACGCCCGCTGCAATCTTAGAGGGCTGAATGAATGAATGAATGAAAACGGAGTGGTGATACTAGATCATCGATGTCTAGGCCTCCATTAGGCCCTTTATATCCCACCATATCTGCAGGTTATTCGAGGCCGATCGCCTTTGCGAATCCAAGCAGCCTCGTTAATTAAACTTGCCTAACTGCTTCTGGTAACAAAACTATATCTCCGAAATATCTCTGTCTCAGTCCGTTGGGAGTCCACTTTCTGAGAACATGGTCAACAGTTTCATCCTCCTCCAAACACCATCTGCATGTCGGGTCGCCTTCGACACCGATTCTATGAAGATGGCCCCTGAGGTGTCCTGTCAACAATTCCACCACAATTCGCAGCTCGTTCCTTCCCAAAGAGAGAAGCTCCTTAATACGCCGTGCACTAAACCCAGTTAGATGTTCCTTAGCACACCTCATTCCAGGAGCTCCCTTCCACGATTCATAAATTTGCTTTCCAGCAACGATTTTAATTCCCTTTTGCCAACAGCAATTGGGACAGGTAATATTGGTTCGGGTCCATACGGTTCGGTCGCCGAACCCAACTTTGCCAGACGGTCTGCTTCCTCATTCCCGCGTATTCCCGAGTGACCCGGGACTCATACGAATTTCACTGTACAGCCTTTCCTTGTCATACCATTTAGTACATCCTTGCACTCAAACACCAGTCGCGAAGTCACGACACTGGGCTTCAGTGCTAATATCGCAGCCTTACTGTCTGAACATATATTTATTACTCTATTCCTGTCTATGTCCCTCTCACAGAGATGGACACACTGCAGAATAGCATACATTTCCGCTGTGAAAATTGTCGCACATTGTCCGAGAGCTTAACACTCTCTGACTCCTGTGCTCCTGCCGAATACTCCGGCTCCAGCTCTTTCATCTTATCGAGATCCCTCAGGATCCATTTTTCGAAACATTTTATTCTCGCTCCCAATCCTCTCTACTTGGCAAAAATATATCCGGAGAGAGGTTGAGTTTTAAAAGCGGCGTCATGTAGTCTGTCCATATGGGGAGTGATGGACACCTTTCCACTGCGCTTTCCCAGACACTTGAGTCGCCGCCCGTTCCAATTCCAAGATGTTCCAGGCAACTGAGACGATAAACAGTCTTCAGGGCCTCGTTCTCTATGTATAAGTGAAGAGGAGGCAGGTTCACCAGGACTTCCAGAGCCCTGGTGGGAGCAGTCCTCATTGTACTCAATATTCCCACACAAGCCATTCTCTGAAGTTTGTCAAGTTGAAGAATGTGTTTACGCTTTGTTGTACTACGCCACAATACAATAGCGGCGTACGTTATCGTGAGGCGGATCACCACAGTGTATATCCAAAATAGCACTTTAGATGTCAGTCCCCATGTACAACCCAGAAAGAACATATAGCTTTCTTGGTTCGAACCTCAATATGATCATTTCAGCCGTGAGTCCAGAATTACTCCCAGGTATTTAACTGTCCCCTTAAGTTAACGAGTCCTTCCCACAAATGTAATTGTGGGAAGTCTCTCCATTTTCCTTTTTTTTTTTGTAAAGAGGAAAATGGTACAATGCTTTAAGGTGGTACTAGTTGCGAGGAACTTACCGAATTTACTCACAGGGAAGATCAGAATGTGCATCATACAAGTCGGATAATGACCATCGACTTCCGGAACTAAACCACGTCAACTATCATCATTAACAGTTTAATTGAGTATTTCGCAATCTGTTAAATAATGAAAATTACCATATAGTAATGCTTGTGACATACTATGACCATATAGATTTATAGATGAAGATGGTCTTGTTGGATCATATTTCTTTCTGTACACTGGCTTATACCACCGCATATACCTTTCTTAAAAGGTTTATCATGTCTATATCATTTAAAAGCTGTAACTCTACTTTGGTCACACACCACATACAATCAAAAAATAAGCCTGGAAAAGTATAATAATGCGCCGGATTCAATTTATTGAATTTTAAAAAATTACCCGAAACTGCTCAAAAACATTTGATTTTAAATGTATATGTGAATAGTTCCCAAAATATTTGTAATCCAGTAAGTGTCATACTTCTTTTGCTCGCTTATAGCGGTATATCATAAAATTGATCTTGGTTTTGGAAGGTTTTGGCGCGTCAAATTTAATTAGTTGGGATCTGAAAAATGTTTCGGTAGTGAATAAACAAACAACTTATAACTTTCACATCGGAAACATCCTGTAAAATCATATCTCAGCCATTTAAATATGAATTAATCCACGATAACGCGCAATCACATACATATGTCATAATAACTAATTACCTCGATGCGGTGCTTTTGAAAACTTAGATTGGTCACCGTATAGCCCATACTGATATTCAGTCAGCTAAAACACCTCGTGCTACACTAGAGAAGGCTCGATTTGTGGCATAATACCAATGCAAGAAAATTCCTAAAGAACATATTCAAACTCTACTTAGTAGTATAATGAAAAGAATGCAAGCAGCAAGTAGAACTTGAGAAGGGAATATTCTTTACTAAGTATGCTCATATTTTAATTAAGACTAACACTTAAGGTGCCAGTTTCTTAATTTTCATAATATTTAACATTAATTGTTCACCTTAAACATGCAAATAAACTATTCTTTCTAGTACAAAATCCATAAGTGACTTAATTATTCAAATTTTTTTTTTCAAAAAAAATTATAAAAACTTATAGATAATTAATTAAAAAATGAAATTAAAACATTTTATTTAGTTTTTATAAGTAAATTTTATAACCACTCATTTTTGGTTAATTGGGCATATTTTATTTTTATTTAATCCTCCTAAAAGAATCTTTATATTAAAAAAAAAACATTATTATTAACAAGAGAAAGAAAAAACCTACTTTTACTAATCCAAAGTGCTTCCTAATCCTCGAGAGGAAAAATAAAGAGAAACACAAATTGTATTTTACTTCAGTTTTTCTATACAAAGAAAAGTAATGAAGTTCCTTTCTTAGTGAAAAAAAATACACAAAGTTTATGTTTTTACAATTTTTTTGAACTTAAAAAAAAAGTCGATAGACTTTTTGGTTCACTCTTGCTATAGGCCAATCAAGAGACTTTTTCGTGACAAAAATAGCATCAAGACGCACTAAAAACAATCCGTAGTGATATTTTGTTATTTTTTCCACTCTCTACTGTAAATTAATGAAAATAAAATAATGAAATTCTTACTAAATATGAATTCCTCTTAACAGTAAAAATCTATTTACAATCAAAATGTGAAAAAGAATGTATTTTAAAGCCCCAATTACCTCGCTGCAAGATTCTATTCATTTTCTGGAAATGATTTTAAAACCTAAAAGCCATTTCAGTTAAGAAAAAGTACGATTAAGAATACAAAAGAGATTTACAATTTCTCCTCGCGATTTTATATAAGAGTGATACAAAAAACTACTTTGAACCATCTGGGGTTCTGAAAAATTTCGTGGTATTTAAATAAAGAATATTTAAAAGGTAGAAGTTAAAGGGATATGTTGAATGGAAGGTTGTAAGAATTGAATGATTTTCTGCATGGTATTCCTCAGGAGTCAATTTTGAGCCTGGAAGATCTGTTAGTTGATATAGATCTTAGATTTTCTGAACACATAAACAATTATATTAAAAAAGAGTTTTATAACGTCAAGTTCATTTTAATTAAATGAATATTCTCAATGAAAATACTGAAAAAAGTCTTTGACTCTATTGTATTCAGCTTATTCTGAATTGTTCTGTTTGCTTGATTGGGAGCGAAGCTACAAGATATTGGATTGTTGTAGTTACGAGAAGAGTGTTACATTCTCTAGTATTTTTAGTAAAAAATTAAAATACAGTTAAGTTATTTTCAAAACATTGTAATAGAACAAATATTAATTATTATATATTATTAAAGTAATCACTGTTTTTTCTATTCACGAGAAATAACGAGTTAAGATGTTTATTGCCAAAACAGCCAAGAAAAGTGAATAGTTTTTTTTAGTCTTTAACATATATTCTTTTCATTATAGGAAGACGTAGGTTAGTTTATTTTACTACTCTGTTATATAAAAATTAGGATTTAGACGCTCAGAGGCCAATTCGGGAATCAAACATCCGATATAGAATAGCTAACGCCCTCAGCACGTAACGATCGAAACCTTCGAACTTTAAGCGAAAGAAATTGACGTTTACAGGGTTCCATCGGCTAATATGGGTACAAACGGGAATTGGAGGGGTGTCGAGGTGGTGTAAGATTTGAAGACACTCTTTTAAGGAATAGTAAATTCCAGTCATAATTTGAATGTCGTTACAACGGTACCGTGAGTACCAGTGCCGTAGAATAATGACGTCACGGGTATAATCGTCGGGAAAGAAGGTTATCTTTGTTTAATTTGGGAAATTAAGGGATTATCGTGTGTTATTTTAGTGGAGCATTTCGCGATTTTCATACGGTTCGATTAAGTAATATAAATAGCTGTTTTTCGCGTTTTATTTCTTTTTTTTTTGTTTAATATTGTATTAAGCTATTTATACGTGTTTTTTCAAAATTTGGTTTTACGTTTTTGGTTAAAATAATGGCCGAGAAGAGCAATTATGTTAGTTTTTTCGTAATTGTTATTAGTTTTATGTTTCTCACTGTAAATAGTTCGGTTTTCTATTTATTTTTGTTAAATAGATTTAAGTGTTTTGAGAAACTTGTTTTATTCAATTTAAATAAAACCTTCACGTGAATTAACTTGCGGGCGCACTGTTGCGAGACCTACAAAACAAGAGATGTCTTCTGACCAACTAATTAGCAGCCTTTCTTGAGTCCTGAAGTTCTGAGTTGTGGTTGGTAAGCTTAAATAACCGTAGTTGTTTGGTACTAAAGCTGCAAGAGAGAAGATGCACGACCAGACTTCCAGAGTGCCTTTATTACTGTGAAATTTAATTGTAGGTTATTAAAAATAGCTACAGATTATTGTGTGGCAATAAATTGGTTATAGTCAGAATGGCTAACGATACCTCAATATGTTATTAGCAGGAGTCTATCTCAAATATTGCCACAACATTCTCGAAAAATAATTACTTAATAAAAATGGAAAGCATTTAAGAAAAAAGTATTTTTTAGCATTTATCTTTCAGACAAATCTCCTCAAGTAAAAAAAATAAAGTGATATTTAAGCGTAAGCCAACCCAAACAAAATATTTATTGTGACATATGAATTATTTATACCTCTCAATATTTTATTTTTCCTAAAAATAACTTTTGAAATTTCTTCCAGCGTTTCTCTGACACAAAGTCTCATAAAACAGTGCGGGCAACATTATTATTCCCCTTTTATTTTTCATTTTAGGTTTTTTTCTAATTTCAGTTTAAGTATTTGATAATATATTATAAAAGGTAGGTGAGAATTATTTCTGTTGTAGTATTGAAACAAGCAATATCTTTAAAAATTTCTTACAAATTTGTAGACATATTAATATGGAGTCATTATGAGAGTAGCCGGTTGTATTTTGGAAATAACAAACAAAAACAAATATTTTTCATTGAAAATAGTTTTATTTTTATCAAAATATTTTCCATGGTGACTACATTTTTACATGCGTTTGTAATAAACCGAACAGTGTAATTGCCACATGGTTTTTTAGTGTATCAACCGCCTCCTTGTTACGTTTTTATTTTTCCTGTCTAATTTCCCATCTAAAATAGTAATTATTTCGCTTACCTACGCCATCATTTATGTATTTTGTTTTTTTTTGTTTTGGGAACATATTTACAAATGAAAGAAAACGTTGGCAGAATATCTTGTTTATTAGAATTAAGCTCGCAATTAATGGTCATTGTTTGATAGTCCTTGTTGTTGTCTTGTTTAGTTCGTAAGGCTTCTCTCCTTTGTACCTAAAATATAGAAAGGTATTAGTCTTGTACAGAGTGGCTCGGTATAGAATGTTTAGTTAGAAATTCTTAATTTAAATTGTATTTTGCGGTTATTGTTACCTTCATCGAGAGATCTCGAGTGAGCAGATAATCATTTGGCTGCAAGATCGACAAATTTCTGAGTGGAAGCTCTCTGGATACTGTTGGATCTTCTATGTATTCTAGGCACCTTCATTTTCCCATTGTGTCAGTTATCATATAAC
This sequence comes from Diaprepes abbreviatus, assembly GCA_034092305.1. NCBI lineage: Eukaryota > Metazoa > Arthropoda > Insecta > Coleoptera > Curculionidae > Diaprepes > Diaprepes abbreviatus. The sequence continues at coordinate 2,685,842 of JASJET010000029.1, read as the reverse complement.
TATTACAGATTCTATTAAGCTACAAAAGAAAAATCACATTAGTCTCAAACAACAACAAACTTTAAGGTTAGAATCTACTCAACTATTCTTGCGAAACGGTTTTACTTCAACAACGACTTTTTACTGGTATAAATTTTTGAATATACCATAATTGTCCTAGTTAATTCCTAATAAAATTTCTTGTAATAATTTCAAAATTTTGTATTTTTATTTTTCATTGTTTTGAGGGCTTGTCAGTTGTCATTAACGTCGATATACAGGTTCCTGTATCTTTTCCCGCCTTGGACGTTTTTCTGGAGAAAAGAAAAAAATCATAGAGTGATAAGAACAATTTCCTTGCAGAGTTGCACCTGGAAAGGTCACTTGGTAATTTTGTTAGATTTTAATGTAACAAATGACCAAATTTATAGTAAAAGGTTACTTTGTGTAATTTTAAAAGCTGTGTGCTGATTTGGTTTGGTCAGTTCGGGACACAAACCCGATATCAAATTTTTCTATTTTTTTCTTTTCCACCACAAAAAGGCCACCTAACATCACTGGTAAGTCTTTGTTTTAATTTTTGTTTTAATTCTTAAATACTAATAATTGTGGGTATGTTTAAAAAGAAAAGAAATAAGATTAGACGTAGCCTACCTCACTCGTAACCTAAAGGGTTGAGTTCTTTCTAAGTCGATTTTTTGTTTTAGGCCTTTTTTCCCTTTGTTTTTTCCCTTCTTCTTTTTCCTTTCGTTGCCCTCTTGCTGACTTGTCTACGGCACCTGCCTTGGCTGCTGTACATACCACAGCACTCGGGCCTTCTTGCGGATATCTCTACGGCACCTCCCTTGCATGCTGCATATACCACCACACCGAGTGATCCAGAGCCTCAACATCAGGACATCAAGAAGCCGCCGTCAATCAGGTTTTATGTGTCTGTGTCGTTTCAGGGAATTATAGACTTTTAACCTGTTTAAATTTTGTCTTCGGTACAACTTATAAATTTAAAGACATCATAGCGTTTCATTTTCTTTTGAATATATAATTATTAAATAATCAGTGTACCTACCTCTTTAAAATCTATGGTATTTCCTCATATGGTACAATTAATCAAATCTTGCAACCGTACGCAGTTGATATCTTTCACATATGGAAAAGGGCACATTTGTTAACTCAGGTAAACAGGCCTATTTACTCGGGTAGAGTGCACTTAATATTTTCATTTTATATATATATATATATATATATATATATATATATATATATATATATAGTTGTCATTTATATTAAATCGCTTTTGTATATTTAGTATTATAGCCAAAACGCACTGATTAAGCTAAAATTACTCATTTTGTTAGATTAATTATTTAGTTTTGAATTGTCAAAAACCAGCTGACTGTCCCAGGTTTATTCCTTCGAACAGAGAAGCACTGGGCCACTCTCGGCGGTTACATTTACACCGTAACACGTAATATATAGAGGTTTGTTTTTGAATTTTTTGGGTGTTTTCTTGGAGTTGAATTAAATTTCCTGTTTTGCTTTTAGATCGGTCTCTGCTTTAACCTTTAGGGCACCAAAACAGGTGGCGCATTTTACCTCGACCACTCTCCGTTCCTTTGGGAGCTAGCCGGATGAGCCCTAAAAGGTAGAGACTACTCAAGAGCCACCTGACAAGTTTGGATAAACATCTCTCTTTCTATCTTTTACATATTTTACAATTCTTTCCTCTTTTACAAGTTAGGCAAAAATTCACTTTTAGTTTTTTTCATATAACAATTTAGCACAACGTTAATATTTTTTTCATATTACAAATTTGACACCTCTTCTTCCACGATTTTTTTTTTAACATCCTCTGAAAACAAAGTTGATCAGCAAGCTGATGTAATTTGCCTTTCAAGATCACCAATATCATCAAGATGTGTTTCATAAACAACTGATGTAAGTTGTGCCCAAAGAAAGAAGTCTAAGGGAGTTATATCCGGTAATCTTGGAGGCGATTTAATTTTATCAGGGAATTTCTCATTTAACTACCATTGGACGAAAGGGAAATAATGAGGTGGAGCTGAGGTGGTGCAGGAAATGTAATAGATCTTCCTGTTAAACTAAATTACGTGCTGCGTCAATTTGAATATTGAGCTTGTGTCTTATAAGATGATCGATAGTACCTTCAAGCATAATACAGCTATTCTGTGCAGTTTTCTTCAATAAATAAAGTTGGTGACATATGCAAGAATACCAGCCCAAACAATAACTTTTTGTGGTCATTGTGTATGTCCTTCTCGAAAAATATGCAGGTTTTCATCACTCCAATAGCGGCAGTTTTATTTATTTACATTGCCATTTAGAAAAAATGTATTGGTAAAACAGAAATTTGGCAGAAGATTTGGGATGAAGATGACTAGAGGGGACATGGTTTCCCAAAACTCTCTTTTATCAAAATCGTCGTTACGAAGCCCTTGAAATATTTGCAATTTATTACACTCTTCATCTGTTTGAAAGCAGATGGTGTAAAATAATAATTAATGTTAATAAAGTACAAAATTTGTTACTAAATAAAGCTAACTAAAAGTGGCACAGTAGAAAAAACAATTCTGGTTAGTGAACAAACCTCTGACAATTCAGTGAGAGTAGGTCCATGAAATTTACGACGCCATCAGCTCTATATCAGTTCAACTGCAAACTGCCATCGATGGTTATAATACTTTCTCTAAAGAATCCACTCAGCCAGTAATGATAGGATTTAAAAAAACTAGATATACATTCAAACATTTAATAACATTATTCTGTACATAAGTTTACCAAAGTATTGAAACCGTTTTAACAAAGTATTAAAACCGTTTTAAAGCAGTTTAACCAGGTTACACCTGCGAACCATGAAGACAAAAACTAACAATAATAATAATAATAACAATAGAGATAATCAATTACTGATACCTAAGTATTACACCGCAGGCCCTTGTAAATCGTGATCATGCTTACAACAATACAATTATCAATCAACTTTGATGTAATTAAAACTAATCGTCAGCATATTATAAATTCAGAGCTCTAACCATCAATTACCATTCGTGAATATTAAAGGTTTTCTTTAATATTTAACCTAAAGCTGTAGTAAAAGAAATTATTTGACAGTCAACGACTAAAGCTAAAAAAAAAAAGAAAAACAATTAAAAAGAAAGCTTATTTGATCGTCTCAACTCGCGTCCACCGAAGCAGGTCTTCAGGATACTTGAGTAGACGTGGATTCAAACAGTAACTTCTAAGGAGATATAAGCAAGTACCTAAAATACATACAAGAACCAGTTGTAGAACCAGTAGGAGAGAAAAGAACAAAAAAAAAAAGAAAAAGAAGCTGGTAGAAGAACTGCTAGAGGAAGAAAGAAAGAACCCTAAAATAAAAATTAAACGTCTAAAACACTAATAGGTTTACAGTCAACTATAAAGCTAGTTTGCATTGAATTCAAACTATTGAATATTAATTAATAAATTAGAATATCAAAACAGTTATTATTTTCATCTCCCCTCGTATAATATTATAGAAATTTCAATTCCTGAATATTAATCAATAAATTAGAATATTAATGTATCAAATGTTATTAGTTCCTCCTCCTCTCGTATAACATTATAGAAATTACTGTAAGTTACGGCCTAGATTGTAAAATAGTAAAAAACTATCACAAAAATACTATCTCTATCTCTTATAGTTTTCGAGATGGCAATGCTGTAATCACTAATTTCGAACACACTATATATATATATATATATATATATATATATATATATATATATATATATATATATATATATATATATATATATAAATTTTAGCTCGATCGGACGATTGCAAATGAAACTAAATAAAATCGTATAAAAATGAAACCTTCCATATAGAATAAATTTCCAACAATGTCAGTTTCAAGGTCATAATATTGAATTGTCATCGGGTTTATGTATGTGAACACAAATTTCAGCTTGATAGGATAATTGGAAGTGAGCGCAAATTCAATTACAAAATTTGATGGGCAGTCGACAACCCAGGTAGCAATGAAACTAGATGAAATCATTTAAAAATAGCACTTTGAACAATATTATGAAAAAAAAATTTTAATTCCGGAAAAGACCGTACAGAGCAATATTAACGTGTTGACGTGGCCTGCTGTATTGTCAAATATCAAAAAATAAATTGTTAAATACAATTTTGTCGCAGTCGTTCATGTTGATTTTTATAATTTCAATCATTTATTACCCTAAAGATTTAAAATTTAGCTAAATGTTCTGAAACATTACTAAGATTGTAGGGATAAAAAATTTGACATAGATCACAAGTTTATAATTTTTTTTTAGTCAAGACCAAGTCACTTGGTCACACAACTGCTGTGGTGTAGGAGGTTTATTTGTAAAAATTGGTATCAATCCATTTTTCGAACGTTTCCAACCCAAGTTGAGAGGATTTAAAATATTTTCTTTCCATTGTTGCATTTACAAGTATGATTTTAAGCCATGCTGTTTAAAGACAATTGCAATAAATTTCATTTCGCACTTATTGAATGCTTCTGGAATAGCTGATAGCGACAGGTGCTTGGACTGTCAATTTTCAAGCTGTATAATAAAGTTACGATGCATTCAGACACAGAACTTTTCGCAAAAATATACATATAAGTACTTCTCCAAAAGTAAAACATTTTTATTAACAATTACTTTTTGCCAGTGCCAAAAAATGAAGAAGTCATATGAATGCATGGATGAAGCAAAGGTATTTTTTAAAAAGTGGAATATTGAAGCTATTATGGTTGTACAATTTCACTTTTCCTATATTCGGTTTCAAAAAATATGTATTTTTGCAATCTTGTAGTAAAACTGGTTAGATAATAAGAATATCGACATCTTGACTGACTATAACCACATTATTTCGCTCGGATGCTATATTTTTTTGCAGTATTTACAATAAGTACGTTTGCATCTTCTTCAGCTTGTCCACTTTCGATATTAACAGTTTCAAATGTTTGAATCAAATAAGAAACATTATAAAATAATTTATCCCTTGAATAAAAAAAATTCACGCAAAAATATAAAAGTATATAATGTACGGGTAAAGTTATAAAACTTGTAAAATGTTGGAAACTTTGAGAGACCATCTCTCATCGTACATACTTCGGCTGGGGACCATTTTAACGGGCGTGACACCAGCTTTTTTATGGGGGGGGGGGGATAATGTTTATACCTAAATTCACTTACAAAAAAGTTGTAGAACAAAATGTGAAAAAAGCAAAAATTTGGTAATATCTAGAAAAGCAGCAAAGTTTTAGACGGTTACTTTTCTACGTATAGACTTCCGCAGGAGCTCATTTTAAAGAGCGTAATGTCAGCTTTCTTTTTCTTCAAGCAACGCCTATACCTAACTTCACTTGGAAAAAAGTTTTGAAGAAAAATTAACATTTTTTTACTTTTTTCTGCTTTTCTAACCGACTTCTAAAAAAAGGAGGTTCTTAATTCGTCGCGTATATATATATATATATATATATATATATATATATATATATATATATATATATATATATATATATATATATATATATATATATAAATATATATATATATATAAATATATATATATATATATATATATATATATATATATATATATATATATATATATATATATATACAGTGCCTTCATTTCAAAACGAACCATCCTTAATAACTTTGTTAAATAGAAAAATTTAAAAAAAAGAAAAAACACGTCAATTTAGATATACAGGGGGAAGTTTAATTTTGCATTTGTTAAAAGTCTGTCAATCACCTCCTCACCTCCAGCTAACCTCACTTTGATATGTCAAATGGGAACCCCCACCTTGTGACACATCATTGTAAGCAGCATAAAATTGTCTATCCAACCGTATAAAAAAAATTAAATCGGTTGACGTACAAGCGAATAGTGTGCAAAAATGTCTTGTAATAATGCATAATATATCGGCCTCGAACTTTGGTATGTCAAATGATTACCCTATAGTGTGATACATCATTTTAAAGGACGTACGATCTGCTATCCAACGATGTCAAAAAAAATTAAGTTAATAGACGTTATAGGCAATTAGGATGCAAAAATGTGTGTTAAATATAAGCAGTTTATTCAGTTTTATTCAGTTGAAGAAAATTATTTTATTAAATGTTCAAAATGTGCGCCGTTATTAGCGAGACAATAAAAAAGCCTATTTTGAAATTCCCCACAAACATTGGCAAGGGTTTCTCTGCTAATTCCTCTACATTCCCGAACAATTCGATCTTTTAAATCGTCAATATTTTCAGGTGGGGTTTTATAAACCTTGCTTTTTAAATACCCCCAAAGAAAAAAGTCTAGAGGGGTTAGGTCTGGAGACCGTGCTGGCCATTCAATTGCACCACGTCTGCCAATCCACGTCCCTGGAAAATGTTCATCAAGCCACTCTCGAATTGCCAAAGCGTAGTGCGGGGGAGCTCCATCTTGCTGGAAATGCAAATTATTTTCATTTAGTACCATAACAGCATTTTCATCCACTTGATTTTCTAAAGATTGCACAATGGCAGGGTATATTGTGTTTTCTAAAAGGTTTAAATAAATTTGCCCAGTTAAATTATCTTCCAAAAAAAATGGCCCGATGATTTCATTGCCATAAATTCCTGCCCACACGTTAATTTTTTCGGGATATTGAGTATGCCCTTCTCGGAAAAGGTGCGGATTTTCATTATCCCAGTATCTGCAGTTATGTCTGTTAACCAGTCCATTTAGAAAAAAAGTTGATTCATCACTAAAGCAGATATTCTTAGGTAAATGGGGGTCCTCGTCAATTCGTTGGCACATTAATTCGCAAAATTGAATTCTCCTATCAAAATCGTCTTCTCCGAGTTCTTGAAGAATTTGAATTTTGTAGGGAAAAAACTTATTTTGTTTTAAAACTTTATGCACAGAGCCAGCAGAAATGTTGGTTAAATCTGCGACCTTTGAGATGGATAAAGTTGGATCTATTGCAAACTGTCCTAGTACCTCGATTTGGCATGCTTCATCTACAACCCTTTTCTCAATATATTTTTTATTACAAACGGATCCCGTTTCTTCAAACTTTCGTACCAATTCGAGTACATATTTATGGCCCACGTTTTTGTCTTGATGCCTCTCGTTAAATGCTCTGGCGGTTCTACGAGCGCACCGATCTTCAGCTCCATAGAGAAAAATTATTTCTATTCTTTCGGCTAGCGTATACACCATTTATATTCACGTTTCAACTAGGCGTCACAATGACAATTTTAACAATAATAAACAACTGGTGTTTAAAGATCTTAAAAATTTTATTTATTGCAGTGATTTTTTGTACCTATCAGGTACCGCAAAAAATATCATTGAAATAAATACACTAGATTGATTAGACTGCAATGAATTTTGCGATGAATTTTAAAACAGGCTTAGTTTTTTTCTCGTAAATATTTTAACTGTTTATTATTTTAAAAAAATATTTATTTTAAATTTAAAATAATATTTTACTCTATGAAGTAGCCATTTGACATAATAAAGTTTAATGTGATAAGGTGTCTATTATTACCACACATCTTTTCTTACTATTCGCTTGTACATCAACAGATTTTGTTTTTTTTATTGGCTAAATAGGAGATAGTATGCCCTTTAAAATGATGTATCACACTATAGGGTAATCATTTGACATACTAAAGTTCGAGGCCGATATATTATGCATTATTACAAGACATTTTTGCACACTGTTCGTTTGTACGTCAACCGATTTAATTTTTTTTATACGGTTGGATAGACAATTTTATGCTGCTTACAATGATGTGTCACAAGGTGGGGGTTCCCATTTGACATATCAAAGTGAGGTTAGCTGGAGGTGAGGAGGTGATTGACAGACTTTTAACAAATACAAAATTAAACTTCCCCCTGTATATCTAAATTGACGTGTTTTTTCTTTTTTTTAAATTTTTCTATTTAACAAAGTTATTAAGGATGGTTCGTTTTGAAATGAAGGCACTGTATATATATATATATATATATATATATATATATATATATATATATATATATATATATGTATATATATGTATATATATATATATATATATATATATATATATATATTGTCGCGTAAAACTCAAAAAACTGAAAAGTGTACAAATCTACCTTAATCTCAAAAACGCATTCCTTAATTTGGTAGCACTTTGTGATTTTGACATATTTAGAGGTCATTTGAATGTATAAAATAATGAAAACATTTTAACGTTTTAGTTCCTTTTACCCGTCTTCTCTTCAACCGAAGTCAATAGCCTAATTGTCACTCTAGTCAGTTTAGGCCATCTGTTGTCAATTAAGGATGGCTTTAAAGTTAAACCATGTTAACGAATTGGGATGTCAAAGTTTACACGTAATAATTAAAAGCAGCATGAAAACTTTCGAGGTTGTTTTTAAAGAACTTGTTTTGTTAAGTAGTGAAAATCCAGGTAATTAAAAACTCTTTAATTAAAATTCCGTGAAACTAAAATGGCCAATTAGGAAGTTTAGTGTGCATCTTTACAAATTTCATGAATAAATTAAGCAGTTTGGAACAACGGCGTTAGCAAGTCGCTTTCAGTAAATTTTATTTACTGCAAGTTTTAAACTTCTGTAAACTTTTCGAACTTTAAGTTTTTATTGGGAACAGGTTGCGTGACCAATAAATTCTAAGAACAAAAGAGATAGGTAGAGGAAATTATCATTTGTGGAACTTTTGAGAGCCATTACTTGATGATAGTTTTAATATGCACAAAAAGATAAAAAAGATAACTCATAGTAACAGAAAAAGAGAACCGACACTGCTTAAGAATGCAAAAGGAAAGCTAATCTTAGACACCCAAGAGAAACTTAAAAAATGGACAGAATACATCAAGGACCTGTTTAAAGACAATGGAGTAGAGCAGATAGAGATTGAAGTAGAAGATAACGAGGCATTAACGATACTGAAAGATGAAATAAAATCAGCTATAAGAAACAACAAAAATGAAAAAGCACTGGGTCCAGATCAAATCCCAGTAGAAACCTTAAAATGCGTGAATGATGATACCCTGGATATATTGTTAGATCTGTTCAACAAAGTATATAAAACGGGGAATATACCCAGAGAATGGTTACTCTCCACCTTTTGCGCTATTCCCAAAAACAAAAATGCAAAAGACTGCAGCTAATATAGAACAATATCTTTGATAAGCCATGTACTCAAGGTGTTTTTAAAAGTAATACATGGACGCATTTATAAGTAACTTGAAAAGGGGATAGATGATAGTCAGTTTGGATTCAGAAATGGTATTGGCACCAGAGACGCGTTGTTTGCACTTAATGTGCTTTCACAGAGGTGTATGGATATGAACACCGATATACACATTTATTATGTTGACTTCGAGAAGGTTTTTGATAAAATTAGACATGAAAAACTAGTTGAGAATCTAAGAAGAAAAAACATAGACAACAAAGATTTAAGAATAATAATTAACCTATATTGGAATCAACGCACACAAATAATAATAGATAACAAGTCCGGAAATTGAAATAGGGAGAGGAGTGAGACAAGGATGCATTTTGTCACCCCTACTATACAATGTGTACAGTGAATCGATTTTCTAAGAAGCACTGTTAACGGAAAGTAAGGGAATAATAATAAAGGGAAGAGCTGTAAACAACATAAGATTTGCAGACGACACTGCTATCATAGCTAGTTCCGCTGAAGAACTCCAAGAACTAGTGAACGAAACAAATAACATTTGCGAGCAACACGGATTAAAAATGAACACCAAAAAGACTAAATATGTGGTAATAACTTAAAAACAAAACATGCAAACAAGCATAAAGTTGAGAGGTGTAAATTTAGAAAAAGTGTAAAAATACAAATACTTAGGCACATGGATAACAGTAAATAATGAACAAACAACAGAAATAAGAACGAGAATAGAAATGGCAAGAAGTGCGTTTGTAAAACTGAAAACCATTCTGTGCAGCAAAGACATCACTCTAGAACTAAGAATGAGAATTTTAAGATGTTATCTATTTTCAGTGCTGCAGTATGGGTTGGAAGGCTGGACACTAATACAAGAACACATAAATAAACTGCAAGCGTTCGAAATGTGGTGTTACAGAAGGATGTTGAGAATATCTTGGACGGAGAGAAAAACAAACGTAGAAGTATTGCTAGCGATGGACAAAAACTATGAAATAATTAACAACATAAAAATAAGGAAACTGCAATATCTTGGACATGTAATGAGAGGCCAGAGATACGAGTTGCTTAGATTAATCATGCAAGGTAAAATAGAAGGAAGAAGAAATATCGGAAGAAGAAGAATTTCATGGTTGAGAAATTAGAGAGAGTGGGTCAATTGTGGCTCAGTAGAACTTTATCGAGCAGCGGCAAATAAAGTGAGAGTGGCAATGATGATATCCAACCTCCGATAGAAGATGGCACCTGAAGAAGAAGAAGACTTGATGAAAATCCATCATATAAAAGTTAAATAATACAACCAATTATAATTTCCACTATATTACATTAACCATAACAATTGTTTCTACACACTGTATCTTCTTCAGATAGATCTAAATAAAATTAACGACTAATCTAAATTTTACATTCAAAAAGATAATTTATCTGTGTATGAAACAGTAATATTCTTAGAATTTATACAAGGTTAAACCGTAATATCGGGTCATATTTTTATTAGCTCAGGTTATTGTAATTGCATATTTAGTAACGTGGAAACGTTTAAGTCCAATTGGTCCTTTAATAAGAGGTTTGGTTTTATATGTTTGTTAATTTTCAGGCAATCTAACAGATTTAATTTTAACGATTTATTTTCCAAAGTTAGAAATCAAAATGATCATTAAAAGTATGTTTAAATTTAAAGCGTAGTGACAATTGGTGTGTTTTTTTAAATAACTGGTTTTATGTTCTTTTAATAAAGCTTCTGCTTGTTTGTGCTATGTATACTTTAAGATAACTTCAATATTTAAATTTAAAGCATAGTGAGAATTGATATGTTTTTCAAAATAACTGATTTTATGTTCGTTGTTCTTTTAATAAAGCAAGTTCCACACTTTAATTTCTAAACACCACTTTTATTTTCTTTTTTGGTTTTGGTTTTATTATTTTTTATTCATTTGCTTAGCTTGTTATTAGTTTTGAATGCAATCTTGATTCCTTTTTTGGTTAAATGTTTGGCTACTTGTTTCGTAAGTTTACTGATACAGGTAAGAATTTTATAACCTGTGTTAGTTTTGGCTTCAATTTTTGGATACGCTAATTTAATTGCATTATTGTATTGTTTTTTATTCATGATTTGGTCAATCATACAAACTTGATATCCATTGTTTATTGCTATTTGTTTAATTATATTTAGTTTTTTATTATAATTTTCTTATGACACAGGAATATTAACTAGCCTGAGAATGAATGAATTATATGCTGAAATTTTGTAGGTATAAGGGTGATTAGAAGTATTGTGTATATCTATGGGAAGGTTTGTGATATATCGGCGAACAGCCACAGACGCCGTACAGTAAAATTATATATATATATATATATATATATATATATATATATATATATATATATATATATATATGGGACAATTCGCGTCAACAGGATCAGAGCTACGACCAACATTAGAAGCAACCAAAAAAATTACCCAAGGGTTCATTTTAAAGCTCAGAATGTCTACTTTCAAACCCCGAGTGTGTTTTTGAAAAATCCAATATGGCGGACACAATATGGCGACCGGAAGCCGGAGAAAAAGAGAATGTCTAGCAAAAAAAGGTTTAAAAAATAAAAATTCGCTTTTGGCTGAAATTGTAGCTGATGGAGGCCCCTAAAAAGCTGGTGTGGTAGGTTGACACAATCCAACATAGCGGATTCAATATGACGGACGAAAATTCACTATGGTGGGCGATTTTTTAAAAATCAACCGATTTGCACCAAATTCGGTATACTTGGATTTTTGAGGTCGTTAATCACAAATCCGAGGTCGGATTTGCAAAATTTAAGATGGCAGATCCAATATGGCGGACGTATTTTTTGACAACCAACCAATTTGCACTAAATTTGATCTACTGGGGTTTTCGGGATCATTGATTACGAATCCGAAATTTGATTTTTGAAATCAAAGATTGCAGACCTAATGTACAGGATTGGGTTTCCACCATATTGAGTCCACCATCTTGAATTTTGAAAATCTGATCTCCCATTCGTAATCAGCCACCCCAAAAGACCCCCATGTATAACAAATTTTGTACAAATCGTTTAGTTTTCAAAAGTGTCGTCCTCCATCTTGGTTCCGTCATCTTGAATTTGGCAAACCTGACCTCAGACTTGTAATCAGCAACCCCCAAAACTCCCTTATACCAAATTTGGTGCAAATCGGTTTATTTTCAAAAATTTGGCCATCATATTGGATTTTTGATCGCTATATTCGATCGGCCATGTTGGATTTTGTCAACCTACCACACTTCGACACTCGATTTTTCTTCGGCTTTCGGCCGCTATACTGTACTTTTCAAAGGTGCCCTCGGCGTTTGAAAGTAGACGTTCTAAGCTTTGGTCGATTTTTTTGGTTGCTTCTGATTTTGGTCGCAGCTCGTAAACTGAGTGAAATTAATAATAAAAAGTATTTAAGACATTTATTTTCAAAAATTTTATATGAACAATTAACAACCATGCATATTGTTTAATATAACGTCTCGAAATGTCCAAAGTAATAAAATTTCATCTTTTAAAAATTGCTTTAATTAGGTCTTCTGTAAAATTATTTTCTCCTCGACTCTTTTGGAATACCGAAGTGTTAAATATTTGTATATAATTAACAACATTCATAATAATTAAGATGTTGACATTTCCTTCATAATAACGCAGATTTAATTTAAAAGAAGTAAAATAATACCATGTTCTAAATTATAATTAAAAAAAAAATTTGAACTTCAAAGTGGATAAAGAAAGTGTTAATGTAGTCTATATTTAAAAGCTAATTTATTCAAACAAAAACAAAATTTATTAAGACATTTTCATAAAAAAACTGTAAATATAAGAATGGGATTCATGAATATAAACATTTTTAATCTGAATATATACATAACGATTTACTAGCGGTTTTTAATTTTTAAGCTAGCTCAAACTTGTCATTTATGTATCTGTTTGAGGATCTAGAATAAAACTTTCCTAAAGTTGTATTTTTCAAATAGCAATTCATCAATCAAAGCTTCTCTCTACTTTGACAAGGAATTTTTACGCATAAATTTTCTTACTGCTTGAGCTGAAATCAAAAAATTTTGTTTTACCTTCTTTAAATAATAAGTAATTAATTAAATATATATTTATTTACAATTAATAACATATCCACACAAAAGATTTACTGCTATATTTTTAGCCAAAGAAAATACCTTACAGGAAAATTTATGTTATTTCTAGACATGCTTAATTATATTTCAACATTCCTTATTGACAGAGTAAACACCTATTGCTTTTGCATAAGTTGCGGACTTTGAGTTTTGGTTGATGTTCAGCTTTTTTTTTAATATTAATAAGTTTGTTCCACAGGGCATTAAAAATTGCGATTTATTGGCAGATATCGTAGAAATGTTACTGCTGATCTTCGAACATACCCCTGTAGAAGTAGCATAATGTCAGAACTAGGGCCCGGTTATTTGAATGCTAAATAACGTAATAATATTTTTATTTATATTTGAAAAGGTGTTGATAAAAAGAAGATATTTCATTTCTTGGTATACACATACCGATTTTATACTATTCTTTTCTAATTGCGTTATTTAAACGAGTATCTTATGATAATCTGTACGCACGGATTTCTGAAAATAAATGGATGACAGGTGGTAATGGAGCTGTCAAACGAAAAATGTCCGGAGTATGCTCTGCGCCATTTTGGGTAAAAGTGACGTTTTGGCACGTCAAATTAACCGTCAAAAGTCAAAAAATAGTGTCATTATTGTTATTATTGTGAAATAATCTTTGTTTTTCCTTGGATTAAATTTATTTTAAATAACTTAATAACCAAGTAATATGCACCAAGCCATCAGTCAAATATTTAGGTGTAAATATAGACCACAAAATTATCTTCAATTGGCACTTTGGAACTGTTAAACAAAAAATGTATACAAAGGGCTAAATACCTTAAGAGTCTAATATACAAAGAAAAAGGCATATCAAGAAAAACAATTCATATATACAAAGCAATGTACAGACTTTAATAGGAATACATACCTCCTATATACAGTAATTGCAGGAAGCCAGCACTCGTAAAACTTGAAACGGTAGAAACCACTGCTCTATGTAGTATTACTAAAATCCATCGTCCTAGCTATCCACCAATCAATTATTGTATGAATTCACTAAACATCTAGCCGATTATTGCAAGACTTCCTGTCCTGACAAGTAAGTTTGAAAGAAAACCTGAAACTTGACTGGTGATAGAGGAACTGTGTACGACCAGGGGCCGGAACCATAGGCCAGCCCGAAGACCCTCCATTAATGATACTATTCAACCTTTAATATACTTTTTTTATTATTTTGTGAAGATTTGTAGGGGCTTGAAGACCAAACGTGCTATAAATAAGCTTTTTATTCTGAAGGACCTCGTTTGTTGGCTTGTAGGGTTCAAATTTATATGTCCTAATAAATTATAATCATTAATATTTATTTAGTTGTAGTGTAGTATAGTGTTTAACACAGTCCAAGGAAGTAAAATGTTGCATTTAACATTATTTGAATATAAAATTGAATGTTACTTATTTAAATAAAAGTTTTAAATATCTTACAAATTGTTACTTTTCAAATTTTTTAAAAGTTGTGTTGATGAAAACAATTATGTTACACTTAACTGTTTCAAAGTAAGATACTCGACCGTTTGGGGATATAGGGACACAAGTGTTTATGTTAAATCCATAATTAGAACTAGCCGTAGAAAAACAATTTTTAAACAGCACGCTCATACTATTGAGATATGAACAGAATTTAGTGTAATAATTTTGTATGTCTATAATCTCAAATTTACTTGAAATTTGCGAAACATTCAACTTTCTAAGGAAATTTTAATTAGAAAATACTGAAAATAATGGGGTACTGTTTTTTTTTTAAATAAAACGTTTTGAAGAAACGGTTCGTCAACATATTGCTTTTTTTAAGGACTAGTTATTTTTAACAACCAAAAATATAATAAAAATTTTTAATTTATTTTTAACGACCGACCAATAGTATGACAGACGTCCACACATAACAATCAATTGACACAAATTGGATAAGTTGGTTAAGGTTATAACGTAATACTGTCATTTTATCTCTTTCTACCATTCGTTTCGTTCAACTACTTATGTCGATGAAATTTCGGAAAGGTATGCAAATTGCTTCAAACCTTGTCAGTGGGAGGTAAACGATTACGTTTAGTCGTTATAATTTTTCAGTGGCGACAGCGTATTCACTGTTATTATAACTTCACCTTACCCAAAATGGCGCATAGCATGGACATTTCTGTTTATTTGGCGATCAGTACATATACTTTATAAGTGCGTGTCTGTACGTCAATTCTAGAAATGAACTTATGGTTGCCTAAATTATTATTGTTATTTTCAATATGTAAACAATATCTAACAATATTTACCAATGAAAACGAGTTTTTAAATCCTCTTTTTGTTAATATTAATTGTAAACTTCGCATTTACAGTAATTTCTAACACTTAAAAACACCGAAAAAAGTCACGACAAGCAATTAAACTGAAAGACAAGATAAGTAAATATGTTTATGTCTGTCACACATCAAAAAAGCGTCTCCCCCACCGACCATAAACAGCCTTCAAACAAATCTATTGTTGTTTAAATCTAGGGTATGATCGAAGCTGCTGATTTTTTAAGATGCTTTAGTGTTCTTTGGAACGCTCAGGTTTTGAATCTGCCTCATGTCACGCTGATTAGATTGTGTGTGTTTTTGCGTATATTGACCTTCAAGAGAAATATAAATACTTAATAAAATTGTTAACAGTTCCTGTTTACTACAATGTATTACTTTTAATACAATTTATAGAATCAAGAAATAGTGTCATGTTCATAATGCCACCGCATCGGACTAATTATGGTTATAATAGCCCCTTTTCACATATGGCTCGCTCACTTAATGACTCTAGTGTGAATCGCTTTAGAGTGATTTTGCCTATCTTTAGAAAGCGTCTAATTACTGCAATTTGGCTCAGCTTTAGTCAATATATCTGCTTTGTGTATATTTTTTTTTCTTTCCTTTCATTTTTGTAACATGTTAATTTTATTATGTATATTTACTGTATCAATCGTTCTTACTTCTTCTTCTTCTCCTTTCTTTAGTTTGGGAATGAAATGACTGTTTTTTAACCGACTTCTAAAAGAAGGAGGTTCTCAATTCGTCGACTATGTATTTTTTATGTATGTACACCGATTACTCCGGAACGGCGGCACCGATTTGAATGAAATTTTTTACGTTATGTTCAGAAAGTTGATGCGGTAGTCCCATATTTTTTTTGGACGAAATTGGTGCAGTAAAATCCAAGAGGGCACTGACAATATGGCGACCAAAAAAATTAATTTTGTCCTATTTTCTCCAAAATTTGTATAAGAGAGTTTTCGGGGTCGTACACAACAAATCTGAAACTATTTTTAAAAAAGTCAATATGGCGAATCCAATATGGCTGACAAAAAAATTAATTTTGTCCAATTTTCTTCAAAATGTGTGGGGGAGTTTCGGGTCGCACATAACGAGTCCAAAATATTTTTAAAAAATCCAGTATGGCGAATCCAATATATTTATTTATTTATTTACTTATCTATATACGGGATGTCTCCATTTTCAAATATTTACAATAAAATAAAATGCCCTAATCATCATAAATAGTAACTAATAAATCACATAAAGTAAATAATAAACTAGCAAACTCAAAAACCTAAGCATTCTTAAAAACAGAAATATAAACTTTATACATTTTTATTCCCTTAACAATAAAAAATATTAATATAAATTATGTTCTATTCCTAATAAATTCAGTCAGACACTGCTTAAATTTTGCAAATCCAACATCAATCAGATCGAAGTTCTGGTTAAACTCATTGCTTAGGGTGTGAAATCATTTAATAGGAGAAAATTTACCATAATTTGTATGATGATGTTCTACGGAAAATAGTTGAATATTTCCAAGAATTCGGCTGTTGCATCTAAAGTTATTCATTGCTACGTCACGTGAGAGAAAAAGAATTAAAATGAAAAAGAATGAATGAAAATTCTTTTATTTAATGCTTCTGTACAGGTGGTTATTTTTTTTAGTGTTGATCGCTCCTTCTTTTAGGGCAGTGCGTAGGCTAGCATGCCGGAGATTAGGGGGGGTTATATAAATTCAAAGCGCCACCTGTTTTGGGCCCGTTGGTAAGAAGAAGCGATGATGTTATCGACAACAGGAAACAACTAGATCCCAAAATAAAACACACCGATTCCAACAACAATTAATATCTATATTTAACAATAAATAAAAAAGGATTCTGATTTACAAACTATGTGAATTTTAATTTAATCTAAATAAATATGTGACTATTTGCTACCTAGATTAGAACAAAAAAAAAAACAAAGAAATAATGAACAACACTACTGCAAGTATGACGTCATCTGCGCCATACGCCAAGTCGGTGTAGATGTAGGTCCAGCTTTAATTTTCACTATCGGCTAAACTGAATAACCTTACTTTTTATGTAAAGTTGTATTGTTTACTTTAGCCTAATTAACAGTGTTGGACTATTAATATGTGAAGTGATGTTTTAAATTACCTAGTGTATACGTATACCTTCGGTTTACAAGGTATTTTAAATGAAATTAAAAATAAAGTGTCCTGTAATTGCTCGCATAAAGTCTTATTAGTTCCCAATCACAGGGGAAAAAGGAAAGTATACATTAAGACCGGTAATTTCAGTGTTTATTACGAAGTTATAATACCTGAAAGGCAGTTTTGTCATTAAATCCAAACACTTTCGGCAAGCTGGATACCCGATGGCCTCTATGGAGCAGTGGTGTATAATATGTTGGCTCTGGTAGGCAAATCTAATTTTAGACAGGATCGCAAAGTCTCGGTATAATAAGAACTGTTTGTGGCATGTACCTGATTGTCTTTAAGGGTGCACCAAGTATTTAAAGTCACAAAGATGGTGTTTTAACTTCTTAGGTGAGATCACTTTCACTAAACTGTACTTAACGAAAAACGAATACAATAAAACTTTGTTTATCCTCAATATCTGGCAAATGATGCCTTAACGCACTAAACTATGATTTTTAGCAGCAAACAAGAATTAAAGTAGTATTATACTCTGAGAAAATCAGCAAAAAAATCTGCTTTCTGGGTTTATGCCAGTTTTCACAACCAAGGCTTGGCCCAGACTCTCTCTACTGACACTCAAAAGCGCCAAGAAAAAAAACAAAAGATTAACTAACTACACCCTTGATGAAAGTGGCAAAAGTGGAGTGTTTGATACATTTCTAGACACACTTGATTTTTTTACAAAACCGGTTTTTGGTGCGACAGTGAAAAAAACTTTTAGCTTTTATTTTTTATGTATGAAAGAGACTGCTTGATGAAAATAAGAGTTTAATTTATGGTGAGTATTGGCTTGATTGTTGATATTTTGGTAAAATTATTTATAGCTTTGTTCATACAATAACAAAACTGTAACATCATATCTAATAAATCAGAGCAATCAATACTGTCATTAAGTAGTTTATCAACAAAAATTAATTCACACTTAGTTCTGTAGTCTTCTAGGGAAGGGAGGTTTAACTGTAACCTCAGATCTACCATGGATAAAATTTGTAAGTTCAATCTATAAGCACACGTTCTGAGAAATTTGTTTTCAATCCTTTCAAGGTGTAAATGTGATTAAAATAATACGGTGACCATTCTATAGATGAATAGGATACGATACTACCGACAAGAGTAAGATACAGAATTTTAAACGTAGATATTGAAAATTTTCGTGAATTTCTAGTAATAAAACCAAGACTACGGAAAGCTTTACTAGCTAGATTATTGATGTGGGGAATAAATGACAATGAACTGTCAAATAACACCCCCAAATCCCTAATCTCAGTCACTCTCAATAGAAGATTTGTGTTAATTGGTAATCAAAAGCAATAACATTCCTAGATTTAGTGAAAGATATAACAAAGCACTTGTCCTTATTAAGATGTAAGCCATTGGAAAGAGACCAATCAAAAAGTGAATTTAAATCTTCTTGGATTTTAACACAATCATCCAAGTTTGAAATTGTGAGAAATAGCTTAAGAATTTGCAAGACCTTATTATTTCATATATGTCATTAATAAATAAGTTAAAAAGAAGGGGACCCATATGTGAACCTTGTGGGACCCCTGATGTAACCAAAATAGGAATTGATAGTGAACCGCTTATATAGACAAACTGAACCCTATTATCAAGGTAACCGCTCAGCCATGAAAGGAACCACTCAGGAAAACCATAAAACCCTAACTTAAAAATAAGCAATGAATGAATGACTGTGTCAAAGGCATTCGAGAAGTCTGTATAGATAGAATCAACCTGATGACCATTCTCGAAAGCCCTGGTACTATAGTTTTGATACAGGACCAGATTTGTAGAAGTAGTTTTGCCCTGTCTGAACCCATGCTGTTCTTTGATTAACAGATTTTTACAATGCCAAGTAAGATATTTCTTTAGAATTAGTTCAAAGAGTTTGGGGATAGCAGACAACATGACCACCGGTGTGTAGTTTTTTCTATTATCTCTATCTCCATTTTTGTATACAGGAGTTATAAAACCATTACGCCATTTATCAGGAAAAACAAAAAATCAAATTTGTCCAATTTTCCAAAAAATTAGTACGGGGGAGTTTTCGGGGTTGCACATAACGAATCTAATATTATTTTTAAAAAATTCAATATGGCGAATCCAATAGGTCGGACGAAAAAATCAATTTTGTCCGATTTTTTCCAAAATTGATATGGGGGGGGGGGGGTTCCGGGTCACACATAACGAATCTGAAATTATTTTTAAAAAATTCAATATGCCGGCAAATAATTAATTTTGTCCGTTTTTTTTTTCAAAATTGATATGGGGGAGTTTTTGGAATCGTACATTACGAATCTGCTGCCCAGTCGTAAGAATTACCTTATTGGCAATATTGTTTAACGCGACATTTTCCTTACAATTATGCGTTTCGAATACGCATTACATTAGGTTTCCGGTGTATTTATTTATCTTTTCTATATTTTTTCTTTGTTTTATCCAAAATAATTATTAACACCTAATTTTTAAAAATATTTTTTGCTATTGCAAACGAAGCTACAACAATGGGACCTTTGTGAAGACGGAAACATATCAACAACAAAAGGTATTTTTCTCGGTTTAAACTTGTGGTTCAATTGACATAAAACGTGATAATCAAGAATAATACCATTGTCGGAGAAATCAATAATGGAAAAGTTTCCCGTATGTCAGAAACTTTTCTGGACGTGCTGTACATAATCGGATATGTTTATAATCTAATTTAGTTTTTCCTCGACTTTTTCACTCACAACGACAAGTTTTTGCACAAACGTGGTATCACGTCCCAAGCATAGTAAAAACAAAAGCTGGTCTTTAACCGCACAACACAAAACATCTCATAAAGGGTCTCATTTAGATTCATATTAATTTTGAACGTTGAAGGATTTTAAATGAATATTGCATAAATGTCTTTTTAGAGACTTATTGTAATTATAATACAGGATATATATATATATATATATATATATATATATATATATATATATATATATATATATATATATATATATATAATTTTAAATAGCATCACTAAAATTCAAAGGGCTGCAGACAAATGACGTTTTTTGTCATCAAATTACACTAGTTCAATCAGTTGCTACACTGATTTTTAAAAGAAAAGGCGCGATACCTCACAATAAGGCGAGAGACAAAAGTAATTAAATTAAACAAAAAAAAAAGAAAAACTAGAGTACAATTGAAGGCTAGTAGCAGCACCAGCGAGCAAAAATGTGCCAAGCTAACCCCTTTGACAATGAATAGGGGTGAGTTATTCAGGGCGCCACTGCATCGAAAGCTAGGTTGAATGCAGACAACTTCCACGATATTGAAAATCATGGTTTTTGGGTTTAGACTGTATCAAATTGGAATTATTATCCAACGTTTCGCCTACGATTGCACGAGGCATCTTCAGGGATTTTTACTTCACAAGATTAAAACACTGTGTAGAATAGACCCCGATGTTGGAGGGGTCTAATAGAATTCTTTATTTGACAGGTGCAATTTCCCCAAAATCCCTACCTTCAGGTTTATCCCGATAAAAAAAAACCATAACTGCCACCCAGACAAAAGATACGGTACTCAACAAAATTATAAGGATAATTTTCGATTTTCCATCCCAAAAAATTGGCAAATAAAAATTGAAATGGAAGTCTGCTTTGGCCGAATCGAACCAGGAAAAAGTGAAAATCATTAGGATTTTCTGCTTAGAAAAAAAATCAAATAAGTATCCCGATAGTTATTTTTAAATTAAAGAAATACGTTTCGAATAAAGGAATATTTTCTGCAACCCAACATACATACGATTTCACTCAAATATTAAGAGCAGGGAGAAAAACGAGATTTATTTGAATAAAAAAAGGTAACAGCAAGTTCAACATCGATAAGAAAATACCTAAACACAGTGTAGTGAAATACCGAATAATAGTCAAACTTGAAAAATAAAATTAATTAAAACTGTACTTAATGAAATGTTTTTCTTCAAAGAATCCCTGGGAAATGCCTTTATATGACGTTAGTTCAAGAATAGGTGGACCCTACTCTTCAATGTAAAGAGAAATGGAAGAAGATTCTCCCAAATATTTGCCGAAGCAATTTGATTACAAGGACTGGACCATGAGTGTTCAAAATTGCAAAAACCCATTTTTTGAACTTACGGACAAATAATGAGACTCGGAGAAGCGACAGGTAATTTTTTTTCTTTTAGTGCATTCTAAAAATGAATGACAGCAATTTTCAACAATGGTGTGCCATCAGGTTTCGCTTCAGACTTGGGTACAGTGCAACGTGAACTTTTACAAAACTGGACATCATTTCAAATTATTCCAAAAAGTCAAGGCACCTTTCCCTCTTGATGTCCTTTTGGTCCTGTGGAAAGTGTTTTGTGAAAATTTTTCTCATCCCCAATTGATTGGTCAAAATCTAGTGAACAGTGGTGTGAACCAAATTCAACTCTCCTTAGATCATTCTGACCCTTAACCGACGAACTAAATGCACAAGATTACGGATTCTGTCGACATTTTCATCGGTTCTTGAAGAAGAAGGTCTTCTGCTTCGTGGCTCATCTGCAGTCGATTCTCTCCTTCTTAAAATGCCTTAAACGTGGGCTCTTGATACAACACTGTCTCCGTAGAACTTCTGAAGTTTTGCAAAAGTTTCCGTTGTATTATTCTCAAGTCTAAAACTAACTTGGTAGCGCACCATTGTTCGAAATTAATGTTACTGATTTTTAGAAAACACTAAAAAAACCTGTTGCACGAAAAATATCGCTACGGACCTCCAAATGGCTCTAGCGAGTTCAAACTTCTAATGAAGGCGTATTACATGTTCACATGTCACCGTTTCAAGTCCCGCGTTTCAAATGTTGCGAGATCCAACGCTGCTTTGCCAGGCTTATTACTGCATTTACACACCTCATTAAAGCTAAGGTAATAATTTTAGACCAAAATGTTTTAGTACAAAGCTATGGATAATTTAAAGACCGTTAATTTGAGCCCTCAGAGATTTTGTTTCACTTATTAGTTATTGCAAAAAAGCCCAAAAACCTCGACATATAATCCTGTATTGCACATCAAATAATTATATTGGAGCATACACTACCGAGAAATTATGGGAGCGAGAAAGATAGCACTTCCCCATATTCGCCCTTTCTCTCTCTTTGCCGTGTAACACACGCGAAGTGATTATTACAAAAAATAATTTTTTATCATGATAAGTGACAAATTTGGATGATTA
The DNA here is from genome assembly GCA_034092305.1 of Diaprepes abbreviatus. NCBI lineage: Eukaryota > Metazoa > Arthropoda > Insecta > Coleoptera > Curculionidae > Diaprepes > Diaprepes abbreviatus. The sequence goes on along the minus strand of JASJET010000029.1, from coordinate 2,662,771 downwards.
TGGACCTGACAGTAAGCAGCAGTTAACTTTATAGGTCTTCCGTGATGAACCTAAACCAACAAAAGTTACTCGCACGTCGGATCATTCTTAACCGTGACACTGCCAGCTCTCACATATCGATTCAAACATGTGATTTTTTGAGCACTTTGATGGGTCATCCGCGGTATAGCCCTGATTTGGCACCCAATGAATTCTTTTGATACCCGTACATCAAGGACAAACTGCCGGGTCAACATTTTTTTATGCCTGAAGAGACAGTTGATGCATTCTGAAACCATGGTTTGGCGATACCATCTTTAGAGTGGTGACAATGCTTTTAAGATTGATTCAAACGCATACAAAAGTGCAATATTGATCGACGTAGAAAATATTTTGAAAAACGATAAAATCATTTCAAATGATCAATATTATTCCTGAAATATAACACCTGCTCAGGCGCGGATACAAGGGGGGGGGGGGGGGGCGATAGCACCCTCAAGAGCTTTTAGTTCAGGAAAATAAACCCGATTCTGTCTCTTATACTAAGAATGTGTATGCTTCTGGCATCCCCCCCCTCTCGTCGAAAACTTGTTTTTTTCTTGCGATCGCCCCCCCCCCAAGAGCTTCGAATTCAAAAAAACGACACTATCTTTTTTTTATACTAGAAATAGGAATGTTGCTAGCGTCTCCCTCTCCATCGAAAACTTAATCTCGTTTACCATAATATATTTTTGTAATATCACCCCCCCCCCCCAAAGAGAGGCTAGATCCGCTCTTGCACCTGTCCCTGTAGGGTAGACTACATAAAATATGCTTGAAATATTCCTTAGACTTGAAATGTGATAATATACAGTAAAAAATAATCGACAGTGTCATATTTTGTAAACTTGATAAATAACTGCTTGCTCCAGAATTCACCAACATGGTTTAACCTTTAAACCATTCTCAATTGCCAACTCCATGGAAATTAGATCAAAAAAGAGCTGTTTTGTTAACAAAAATGTAACATTGGTTTTTTTACTGGAATGTATTCATTTCGGCATCCTATAAAACATATCTCGATGGTAACTCTAAAAGACCTGTGCAAAAAAATGGCGGACCAAAAATGGTCACGATTTTCGGTTTTTTGAGTTTATCTCGAAAAGTAAAAGTTGTATCGAAAAATGTCTGAAACAAAAGTTGTAGAAAATTTTAAAAAACCTATCGATTGATATAATATAAGTATCGAGATATATTTTTTTCTAAAAATTTACGGTTTTGTTTTTTTTTTAAAGGAAATTTATTAACAAATTACCGATTTAAAATTTAACATAAATGTGGGTATTATCATTATAAAAAATTGTGTCAAACTCGGAATTTATGAGTTTTTTATTTTCCAAGAAATTCGGTGTCAAAGTTGAAAATTCAAACTCAATTTTCCGCTTTCCTTATTAAGATACAATACTCAATTTTAATGAAAATTGTTTGTATTGTTTTATATTTTAAAGATCTACTAAAAAAAAATTTTTTCAAATGTGGGCCGAGAAATTTTGAAAAAACCAATTTTTGCACCAAAAAAATTGCGATAACTTTTCACCGAATGGAGATAAAAAATTTTTTAATGCGTGCATTGGATTTAGATGTATCATTTCTGATCGCGAAAAAAATTTTTAATTTTGGATGAAAAAAACATTTGTTTTTTCAAAAATTCATAATGGCGTGGCAAATGAACATTAAGGGCTCAAATTTGCAGAAGATGCTTTTTAATACTTGTACTTTATCTGTGAATTTTTTGGATCAAAGAAATACACTTCCATACCATATGTGAACCTTCGAAAATTGGGCCGAATCTAATCGAAAATGGCTGCTGCAGGCCTCTGTCGGCGGGTTGCCATAGTTAAGGCGCATTATTCATTGACGCTTCGAGGAAACTTATGCATCACAAGTAATATTTACAGTAATGATGTTGTTTTATTAATTTATATGATAGTAACAATTTGTTTAGTCATATTAATTATTAATTTGTTTATTAACAAAATTTTTACCAAAAAAAATCTAGACAAAATTATACAAATATTCAATTATATATTACATATTCTACTGTTTTTTTCCTTTATATTATTATTATATTTTTATACGATTTGCTTATAGAAATTTTCGTAAAAATTTTGTTAATAAACTATTAGATAATAATAATATAAAGGAAAAAAACAATAGAATATGTAATATATAATTGAATATTTGTATGCTTTTCTCTATAATTTTTTGTAAAAATTTTATTAATAAACTGTTAAATAATAATAATATAAAGGGAAAAACAGTAACATATGTAATATATAATTAAATATTTGTATGAATTTCTCTATAATTTTTTGTAAAAATTTTGTTAATAAACAAATTAATAATTAATATGACTAAACAAATTGTTACTATCATATAAATTAATAAAACAACATCAATATTATAAATATCACTTGTGATGCACAAGTTTCCTTCTATCTAAATCCAATGCAAGTATTAAAAAAATTTTATCTCGTTCCAGTGAAAAGTTATCGCAATTTTTTTGATGCAAAAATTGGTTTTTGCAAAATTTCTCTTAACACGATTGAAAAAAATTTTTTTAATAGTTCTTTAAAATATAAAACAATACAAACAATTTTCATTAAAATTGAGTATTGTATCTTAATTAGGAAAGCCGAAAATTAAGGTTGCGTTTTCAACTTTGACATCGAATATCTCGGAAAATAAAAAACTCACAGATTCCGGGTTTGACATACTTTTTTAGAATTTAAATTTTAAATCGGTAATTTGTTAATAAATGTTTTTTTTTTAAACAAAAACTGTAAATTTTGTCGAAAAAAAATATATCTCGATAACTAGTGGCGCCACCTATAACTTATATTATATGAATCGATAGGTTTTTTAATTCTCTACAACTTTTGTTTGAAATATTTTTCGACACAACTTTTACTTTTCGAGATAAACTCAAAAAAACGAAAATTGGAACCATTTTTGGCCGCCATTTCTTTTTGCACAGGTCTTTCAGAGTTGCCATCGAGATATGTTTTATAGGATGCCGAAATGAACACATTCCAGCAAAAAAACCAATGTTACATTTTTGTTACAGATGAAAGTCTATTTTCCATGGAGCAAGAGTATTTAAAGTGACAACAGCAACAATAAGTCGAGCAAGTTTTAAACCTTAAAAATACAAACATAAAAATTATTTTGTTTTATAACTGAACCAGCAAAAATGAGGAATTTATTTTCGTTACATAACTATTTTTCCTTCATATTTCAAGACTTTATCACAAGGTTTGTATCCTTAATATCTGTATATAAGCGTTTATTTGTTGACATATGCGATGTAAATTCTGACAATATCATCAACAAAGCAAAACTGGCCGACTAGAAAATTTAAATTTTATGGCAACTAGATCAGGTTTAAGTCCTAAACCTTCTTAGTAAATCTGACTGTTGATGTTTGTGAAGGTAAAGACAATGAATAGAAAGTACAATATCTTTTGGAGGTTGTTTTCCTGCCAGGCAGGTCTTTATTTACATGTATTTCTCCTATCAACCAAAAACAGGTATATAAACCAAGAGTGGATAATATACTTGCAGTTGGGTGTATAAAATACAATTATATAAGAGAAAGTTAGCTCTCAACCAACTGAAAAAACATTATACTATAAGGACAAACGTACTCTGTTCTAACACAGTTTGCAAGAATACCAGGAAAGGGTGGAAGCCTTTCCTATGGTAGTGCACCGTCATCTGTAGACTGGTTTCAAACTTGTTAGTTCTCGTCAGTACAGAATAGGCCAGCGCACTTCAGCATCAGAAAAGTAAATCCTTTAAGCAACTTATATTAGACAATATATGAAATCTAATAGAAGCGGCGCCATCTCCCAGCATTCCACGCAATCTGACTATATAATTGCGTCTTGTCTCTCTCGGTGTACAGATGGCGGTGCACTACCATAGGAAAGATTTCCACCCCTTCTTGGTATTCTTACAATCTGAGACAGGGCTTTGTCTCTAACTGTGTTAGAACAGAGTACGTTTGTCTTTATAGTATCAGGTTTTTTCAGTTGGTTGAGAGCTAAGTTTCTCTTATAATTGTATTTTATACACCCAACTGCAAGTATATTACCCACTCTTGGTTTATATATGCAGATCTCTACGAGATTATACATTCAGATTGCGTAGAATGCTGATAGATGGCGCCGCTTGTATTAGATTTCATATTTTGTCTAATATAAGTTGCTTATAGGATTTACTTTTCCGATGCTGAAGTGCGCTGGCCTATTCTGTACTGACGAGAACTAACAAGTTCGAATCTGGTATACAGATGGCGGTGCACTACCATAGGAAAGGCTTCCACCATTTCCTGGTATTCTTGCAATCTGAGATAGTGCTTTGTCTCTAACTGTGTTAGAACAGAGCACGTTTGTCCTTATAGTATAAGGTTTTTTTCAGTTGGTTGAGAGCTAAGTTTCTCTTATATAATTGTAAAAACAGGTATGCTTTGCTTGCTATTAGAAGTCAATATTTGAAAGATAAAGAAGCAGAGAGGCGAATCAAGGAAAAAAGAAAACAAATACTCAATTATTTTACTGATATTTTATAAAAAAAAAAATAACAAATTATAGTAACATTCATTTTTTTATCTTTTTACTTTTTGTCTTCAAGGGTTTCTTCCGACTAGTATCTTTCTTTTTCAAGCCAACCTTTAGAACAGCCTTATCTTTTCTTTTGTCCGTATTTCTTTCCTTCTCCTTATTCGGTCTCTTTTTATCTGTTTCATTTTCTTTCGCCTTCATGCGTTTAGCAATTTCCTTAAACTTTTGCCTGCAACAAAAAAGGGTTGAATTACCAAAAAATAGTTTGCATCTAATTTTTTTTTGTAGACCACTTTTTAAAGTTCCGCAGTAATCAATCACCAAGGACTTACAGCTTCGTCATATCAGTCTATCGATCTGTATATCACACTCCTGTAACTTCATCGAATGTTCAGATACGAAGCGAAATTGTAAAAAAAATTTAATAAGAATATAAATTTTTATACGAAATTGAAGTTTTTGAAGCCGGCGCCAAACTAACACTGACAAAATGTGATTAGCTTTCTTACTATAGTTTGTATACAGAGTGTCCTGTCCCACCGGGAATCAATTCGATCTATATATAGAAAATTACATATTAGGACAGTATTCTAATATCAATGAGGACAACCCAGCTAAAATATTTCAGAATAGTGGCACTTCCCGTTACGTATATATATATATATATATATATATATATATATATATATATATATATATATATATATATATATATATATATATATATGTATTTGGGATGGGTGACGGTGGGACTCCGCATTTAGATATCTATCTGTGTCGGTTGGCTTTCTGTAGACTGTGTGTTCGAGATGTCCCTGTGCTGTTTTTGTGATGAGTATGTCCAGAAAGGGCAGTTGATTGTTTTTTTCTACTTCTAGTGTAAATTCAATTTTATGATGGATGGAGTTTAGGTGTTCAAAGAAATTGGAGAGGCGATCTTGTCCGAACGACCATACCACAAGTATATCGTCCACATATCGTATCCAGAGTTTAGGCTTTAGAGTCGCACTCTCGATGGCTTGTTTTTCGCAGTAGATCATGAAAAGATTAGCAACTGCAGGAGATAGAGATGAGCCCATAGCGGCACCTTCAATTTGTCTATATATTTGCTCTTTGTATGTGAAGTATGCATTTTTAAGGCAGTGTTGCGATAGATCTATGATGTGTTGTGGGAGATCTTCATTGTCTTTTATAAGCAGCAGTGCTTCGTCCACAGGAATATTGGGGTATAAAGATTTTACGTCAAAACTGGCTAGGATGTCACCCGGTTCTAGTGTTATTGTATTTAGTATTTGTGTTAGATGTTGTGAGTTCTTGACGCAGGACATTGGCTTTCCTTGAACACCTAAACTCCATCCATCTTAAAATTGAATTTACACTAGAAGTAGAAAAAAACAATCAACTGCCCTTTCTGGACATACTCATCACAAAAACAGCACAGGGACGTCTCAAACACACAGTCCCACCATCACCCATTCCAGATACAAGCTGTGGCGAGCACATTGATATCCAGGTCAATCAACCTAACCGACGCCGCAAATAAACAACAGGAAATGGAGAAAATCAGAAATGCTTTGCGACAAAACGGGTACAAATCACACACAATTAAAAAGGCTATGAAACAACACAAAAAACCACGCGAAACACAGGAGCCCACCGACAACACCGCAAAAACCACACTGCCATATTTAAAAGGGGTCCCAGATAGAATAGGACGGATTCTAAGAAGAAACAATATCCAAACAGCTTACAAACCTCATCAAACCATAAGATCGACAACCCCAAGGACAAAATTAAGTTAGAGAATCCAGGGGTCTACAGTATATCCTGCGGGTCCTGCCACAAATCATATATAGGCATTTTCAAGTGCGGTTCGTCTCGTTACTCGCTGAGAACTGACGGTGGCCTCTGTTGAATTTCGACTTTTGTTTAGTTGGTTCACTTTCTGATTGGAGAGCGGCTTCGTAGACTCCTCGCCTCTGCCAAGTGCGATATATTTGATCCTTCTATGCTGTTCTCTCGTGTATTAGTTGATTTTTGTTGTTTCGTTTCTTAATTTTTTATTAATGTTTTCTCTGTAGTTGAAATATGCACAGGGTGAGTCAACGATTGGATGAAGTAGGTTTGTGCCTTTTCGGTGAAATTAACAAAGAAACTATATTTATTGTTTAATACAGTTTGTTTTTACGCAGATTTTAAAAATATTTAGGACTCTACAGGGTGAGCCAAAAAACTAGGATAGCATAAAGTTGTATTTTTTTAAATAGAACACCCTATATACGAATCGTATTTTCGATTTAGCTTATAATTTTAAATCTTTTTTATTAAGGGTTTACTATAACAAAACTTTATAGTTTCTGAGATAATTAAGTTTAAAGAAAAAAAGTCACATTTTCAAGCATCAATTCAATCCTAAATAACGTTTTCAATTTTGTGACAAATATATTCAAATTTGGAATTTAGCAAGGCCAAGGACAAGTTAATATAATTTTTACCTAATATTTGCAATAAAAGCTACAGGGTGTTGAACACATCGGCTCAAATTTGAACAAGTTTAAATGAATAAATATCTTTTTTTTAATGGTACACCCTGTATATTTTCATGTTATTTAATAGAGTAATGAAAACCCTAAAAGTTTTGTTCAATATATCCTATACCTATTTATAATAGTTTTTGAGATGTTTCAGTTTTTCTTATTTTCCATACTTTTTTACACAAATAGTCTTCATTATCATAGTAGCCATGGCAAAAACAATGTAAAAGAACATTTTTCCGTGTGTCAAATTTATAACCGCAATCGCTTCTTTTGGTTTTTATGTAGTGTAGTTTGGTTTTTTTTGCATTCATCTTATATTGTAAAATGAATTTTCCAAAGAATGAGTTAATAGATATGATTTATACAATAGGAGAGGCTCAAAAAAATTGTCTTCTTGCTCAAAGAATTTACAAAATGAAGTATCCTGATCGACGCCAGCCTAATACCCATACTTTTCAAAACTTAATGCAATGATTTGATTCTTCTGGTACTGTTGATTATCCAAAACGTAAAGTGGTCAACAAAACAAACCAGTAACTAATGAAGAAAAAGAACTACAAGTATTGTTAAATGTTCAGGAAAATCCTTATATTGGTGGCCGTCAGTTAGCAGCATTATGTGAAACATCACAATCCACCGCTAATCGTACTACCAAGAAATATAGGTATCATCCATATCACATGGAATTACACCAAGAATTGCATGGACAGGATTTTGAAAGTCGTGTAAACTTTTGTCGTACAATAAATGCGGAGATTCAATTAAATCCAAATTGATTATGCAAGGTAATGTTTAGTGATGAAGCTACTTTTAGAAGTAACGGTGCCGTAAATAGACGCAACATGCATTATTATGCCACAGAAAACCCATTTTGGATTAGAGAGGTGCAACATCAAAACCACTGGTCATTAAATGTTTGGTGTGGTATTCATCATAATCGAATTATTGGACCCCACTTTTTTAATGAACCACTAAATGGCCATAGTTAACTGAACTTTCCACAAGAAGAACTACCCCAACTGCTTCAAGGTCTCGATAGGGATGAGCTCGACAGTATGTGGTTCCAGCACGATGGTGCGCCTCCGCATTACCATCGTGAAGTTCGTGCGTTTTTGGACCAACGATATCCGCAAAAATGGATTGGACGTGGGGGTTTCATTGAGTGGCCACCAAGGTCTTGCGACATCACCCCATTAGATTTCTTCCTATGGGGTTATATTAAAAATAAGGTGTTTGTTAATCCACCAACAACAGTGGAAGATATGCGAAACAGGATTAGGGATACCTGTAAAACAATAACGCCACTAATTTTGTCCAGGGTCCGAGAAAATCTGCAAAAAAGACTAAATTTGTGCATTGCACAAGAGGGTCGTTTATTCGAACACTTATTAAAAATAAATGATTAATCTCAGTATTTAATAGGTAATTTTTTTGTTTCAGTTTAGTATAAAAGTAAATATGTATTTGCCTTGTCGTTATTGTTGTATTAATTTTTTCACATTATGTTTAATTAAACTATTGCCGTTGTAATATAACGAATAATGTATTTCATCATATTTAACCACATTCTGTTTGTTTCTGTAGTTTCTTTTTATTATTTTACATGGCTACTATGATAATAAAGACTATTTCTGTAAAAAAGTATGGAAAATAAGAAAAACTGAAATATCTCAAAAAGTATTATAAATAGGTATAAGATATATTGAACAAAACTTTTAGGGTTTTTATTACTCTATTAAATAACATGAAAATATACAGGGTGTACAATTTAAAAAAAAAAAGTAGATATTTATTCATTTAAACTTGTTCAAATTTGAGCCGATGTGTTCAACACCCTGTAGCTTTTATTGCAAATATTAGGTAAAAATTATGTTAACTTGTCCTTGGCCTTGCTAAATTCCAAATTTGAATATATTTGTCACAAAATTGAAAACGTTATTTACGATTGAATTGATGCTTGAAAATGTGACTTTTTTTCTTTAAACTTAATTATCTCAGAAACTATAAAGTTTTGTTATAGTAAACCCTTAATAAAAAAGATTTAAAATTATAAGCTAAATCGAAAATACGACTCGTATATAGGGTGTTCTATTTAAAAAAAAAACTTTATGCTGTCCTAGTTTTCTGGCTCACCCTGTAGAGTCCTAAATATTTTTAAAATCTGCGTAAAAATAAACTGTATCAAACAATAAATATCGTTTCTTTGTTAATTTAACCGAAAAGGCACAAACCTACTTCATCCAATCGTTGACTCACCCGGTACAGCATCGTCTCGTTTATTCAGCTGTCCCGCTTTTTCGATTTCTAAGGCCTCTCTTATGACGCGTACCTTGTAGTTCTGTACTGGTGCTACTTCTTTTGCTTTTTCGAAATCGATGATATCTACGGTTGTTAAGTGATATTTAAATAGAGCTGAGGTGGTCTGTTTGTTTTTGAGACTATTTTTATGCTCTTGAATTCTTGCTGATATGCGCCTGTTTGTTTGTCCTATGTATGTTTGATGGCAATCTGCACATGGCGTCTACAGCATTCCGGTACAACCGGAAGTGTCACCATCTTGAAAATATTTTAGCTGGGCGACATTAGTATACTATCAAATTTTCAAAATTTTCCTATATATTGTTTTTCATATACAGATCGAATTGGTTCCCAGTGGGACACCCTGTATATCTCGTGTTAATAGTTGTTTCATTTAGGAATAATTTTATACGTGTAAACTCGCCTTAGGTAATTTTATATTATAATTTCATACTCCAGCGTATATATTTTAATAAAGTTATGAATTTTCTCAACCAGACAATACCAAAAAAGATAATTCATCCCAATTCCGGTCTTATTTAAACTTTAAAATCTAGGTCATTCATTCTGAACCTAGGAAAGTGTTCATAAAGAGTTTTTCATGGCTCTTATTAAAATCTATCCGAGCGGAATATATCCCTCATATTGTATACCCAGCTTAATGATTCCAGTCTAGTTTTATAAAATGATCCCGGTTGGCCTTATTGTGTCTAACGAACGGAAATAAAATGATATTTAGGATAAGGTGGTGTTAGTGGAATATACGTACAGAGTATTCAAAATAATATGGGCCATCCACTTATCTTAAATTATCGTGATTATTTTTCAATTCTTTAGAAATGCGAGCGGCCCTCCTTTCTTATCGGCCATATTTGACCAATACAACAAAAAATAAAGGGTTTGAAAAGATACATTTTAGGTCTTAACAAGAGTGACGATGTTTTTTATTAATTATTAATTACTCATGATTAGTTAATTTATTTATTTTTTATCTCAAACAGTACATCACGGAGTCGGCGCCAAATTAATTCTAAATGAAACAGATAACAACTCAAAAAAAAGTTGATGCTGGTAGCCGTTACTATGTGGTAGTTAATCATCTTCGGGAAATGTTTAAAAAGGAACTACTATGTTTTATACCACTAAATTTATTTAGAATAACAGTGACTGCAGTTTCAGCTGACAGAGTCATTTTCAAACTCAATTACAAAGGTAGACTAAGTATTCAATACAGAAACATGACAAAATTTAACAATAAATAAAAACTACCTGAGAAATTACATTATTACAAAGGGGAGGTACTAAATTTTAGGAACTAATTATTATTTGATGACAACCAATAACGGGGAAAACCCAAGTTCTGTCTGGTCATTAAGGAAATTTACATTTTTATTTTTACCATGTTTATATATTTCTAAAGATTCAAGAATATTTAACTTTTGGCCCTTTGTTGAATAATGTAATATGTCAGTGTTGCTTAAATCAGGAAAGCTGTGGCTGTGTTCTAAGCAATGGTTGGCAAAGCTCAAGTCTGTTTTTTGTAGTCTATATGATCAGTGGTGTTCTGAAAAGCGAGTTTTAAAGCTTCTACCACTTTGTCCAATATACAAGCTATCACACTCTGAACATTTTAACTTATAAACTCCTGATTTATCAAATTTATTAATTTTATCTTTAGCATTGTAAAGGATAGTGGACAGATTGTCTTGAGATTTACAGGCTACTCTTATGTTATGTTTGGAAAAAGTATTAGCTATGTTTTCTGATAGGATACCACAGTATAACAAAGATATATAAGATGAACTATCTTTATCATTTTTTATTTTGGGATATATTGAATTAAAAACTAGTTGTTTTTGTTTTTTGGTTATTAATTTCTTTATGGTTTGTTGGGAGAAATTGTTTGATATTGCAATTCTTTCAATAATATTTAGTTCCTCTTGAAGATCTTCTTCAGAGAGAGGCAAAGAGAATGCTCTATGTATCATTGAATTGTATGCAGCCATTTTGTGTTGAAAGGGATGAAAAGAATCATTAGATATAGTATTACCTGTAAACGTTGGTTTTCTAAAAATTTTAAAATTACACTGATTATTGAGGTGAGATATGGTGGGATCTAGAAAATTTATTTTATGGTTATTTTCAGTTTCCAGAGTAAATTGAATTTTTGGATGGCAATTATTAATGTATTGTAAGAATTTTTGAAGCTGTCTAGTAGTGCCTTTAAAACATGCTAGAACATCATCCACATATCTGTACCAATATTGAACATGGTTTTTGCTTAAAGGGGAATTAAGAATTTTGTTTTCTATGTTTGACATGAAAATGTCTGCTAGGAGAGGACTAAGAGGAGAACCCATTGGTAGGCCTGAATTTTGTAAATAAAATTTGTTGTGTTGTCAAACATAGAAAACAAAACCTTTAAGCACAAACCATGTTCAATTTTGGTACAGATATGTGGATGATGTTCTAGCATGTTTTAAAGGCACTACTAGACAGCTTCAAAAAATTCTTACAATACATTAATAATTGCCATCCAAAAATTCAATTTACTCTGGAAACTGAAAATAACCATAAAATAAATTTTTTAGATCTCACCATATCTCACCTCAATAATCAGTGTACTTTTGAAATTTTTAGAAAACCAACGTTTACAGGTAACACTGTATCTAATGATTCTTTTCACCCCTTACAACACAAAATGGCTGCATACAATTCAATGATACATAGAGCATTCTCTTTGCCTCTCTCTGAAGAAGATCTTCAAGAGGAACTAAATATTATTGAAAGAATTGCAATATCAAACAATTTCTCCCAACAAACCATAAAGAAATTAATAATCAAAAAACAAAAACAACTAGCTTTTAAGTCAATATATCCCAAAATAAAAAATGATAAAGATAGTTCATCTTATATATCTTTGTCATACTGTGGTACCCTATCAGAAAACATAGTTAATACTCTTTCCAAACATAACATAAAAGTAGCCTTTAAATCTCAACATAATCTGTCCACTATCCTTTACAATGCTAAAGATAAAATTAATAAATTTGATAAATCAGGAGTTTATAAATTAAAATGTTCAGAGTGTGATAGCTTGTATACTGGACAAAGTAGCTTTTCAGAACACCACCGATCATATAGACTACAAAAAAAAGACTCGATTTTTTGCCAACCATTGCTTAGAACACAGCCACAGCTTTCCTGATTTAAGCAACACTGACATATTACATTATTCAACAAAGGGCCAAAAGTTAAATATTCTTGAATCTTTAGAAATATATAAACATGGTAAAAATAAAAATGTAAATTTGCTTAATGACCAAACAGAACTTGGGTTTTCCCCGTTATTTGTTGTCGACAAATAATTATTAGTTCCCAAAATTTAGTACCTCCCCTTTATAATAATGTAATTTCTCAGGTAGTTTTTATTTATTGTTAACTTTTCTCATGTTTCTGTATTGAATACTTAGTCTATCTTTGTAATTCAGTTTGAAAATGATTCTGTGAGTTGAAACTGCAGTCACTGTTTTCTTAATAAATTTAGTGGTATAAAACATAGTAGTTCATTTTAAACATTTCCCGAAGATAACTACTAATTTATACAAATTGGGGTAAGAAAGCAATTACAAATAAAGTATTTTTAATCTGTTTATGCGAATCACATTTCGTCAGGTATTAGTTTCGCGCCGACTTCAAATATTTCAATTTCATATAAAAATTTATAGTTATTTTTCACTTTTTAGCGCACTTTTAGAAGTCGGTTCAATTTTTTTTATAAAAATTTTATTGTCCGTAGAATGTCAACGTGGTCCCGAGAGCTAAGCTCGATCGGAAAAAGGACAAATTATATCAAAAAGAGCAAACCGTAATGTCCTTAGTTACGCCGCTGCCTTTTGGCTTTTATAGAAGTGGTGACGTAACGTTCTGAATTCGGGGAAGCACCAAGTCAGAGTACCGCCACCGTGCCGTTCACGAACTTGACATATAAAACTGGACTGATCATGCATAATACCTCCCCAAGAACTTGAGATATAAAACTGGACTGCTCGTGTTCCATATCTCCCTTATAAAAAAATGACCCCACTGTACTCCGTGCCATTAGGTGCAAATAATTGCTTGGGCAACAATGAATTCCCTAAGTTTTTATGATATTGGTGAAAGTGTATTTTTGACATTGACTGAATACTTTTCATTTTGACAAAGATTTTGCTGTTTTATGGATTTTATCACATTTTATGTAACGTTTTACTGAAAATTTCAAACAGGAATGTGAACTTTAAGGGTTTTTTTTGTACTTTAAAAAATATGATTCTTCATCGTAAGACGTGCAAATACCTCATTTGGTAAATTGGAATTTATTTAATTGGTAAGTTATAAAGCATTCAATAATAATTATATAAAATTTTACCTTAGAATCAAATTGTAAATCTAAGGGTAACAAGTTTAATCTTATGGATATGATATATGATAATTATTAAATGCTATCAATATTTTAGTTTTCTAAGAGAAAAGAATCTTCAAATTCAAGAGCTGAAGCAAATTGGTCATGATCATAATTCTTTTATACATCAGATAAGTAACTCTGTTCAGAACATTTTTCTGGAAATTGTTTTATATAAGAAGATGAGCAAAAAGTTTATGTTGTGCTTCTTACAAATAAACTGTCTGAAAAAAAAACTACGAAGCACTGTTTGATGTAAACATCTTGAAGCAACTAAACTTGGACTTAATAACATACACTGGCTCTACAAAAAAAAAAGTCCTGAATTAGGTGTGCATTAACCAACAACAATATCGTTTTACCATAAAGTTAATGTTTTACTGACATATAAAGCTGAATATCGAAACTGATATGGTGTTAAAATCTAAAATGATTATACGTTTAAAAACCAATATGTCATATTAAAATAGAAATAAATGATTGCATATAATATGAAATTTTTCAATATTATTAAGGATGTTTGGAAATTACATAAATTTTACTTTTATGTATTTGTTTTGTCTAAAAATAAAATAATAACCTTTTGTTTGAATATGTTATTAATTAATAAAACAAAAATTCTTAATTTTAACTCAGATAGGAAATTTGTGTCATGAAAATTCTTTGTCAAAGTAGTGAGAAGCTGCGATTGATAACCATTTCCAAAATTCAACTCTAGGAAAGGTCAATTCCAGATCCTTAAACAGTTAAGTAAATTGAAAGTTTGACCTACTGTAAAAATTAAAAGTTGCTAGTACATCTTTATGTATATATTTAGATTAAAAATGATTGTATTAATGTAAGAATTCTCTTGTATTTATAAGCTTCTTTATATTTAAAGTGTCTTAATAAATATTGTTTTGTTTACAATTAAATATAAACTGCTTTAACACTATCCCCTTTAGAGTTTAATTTTTTTTTTATAAAAATGGTTTAGTACATAATGTTACTTTACTTCATTTAAATTAAAGCCCCGTTTTTATGAAGGAAATGTCAACATTATTATGAATGTTGTTAACCCTATATGAAAACCTAACATATCAGTTCCCTAAAAGCATCGAGGAGAAAATAATTTTAACAAAGACCTAATCGAAGCTATTTTTAAATGAATGAAACTATCTTACTTTGCAATAGATTATGTGGACATTTCGATACCTTACATTAAACAATATACTATATTAATTTAATAATAATAAAGGGAAAGAGAATGTCATAATAAAGATCTTCTATCTTTGTTCAGTCTATATTAACACATAAGTATATCACTGTCCTAAAAGAGATAAAGGAAAGAGAATGTTAAAAAATATGCTTACAGAATCGAAGCTCTGGTCTTTTTTATTGAATATACTCGATTAACCTGTCAAGTAAAACAAGGAAAAGCGATTTATTGTTTTAGATATAGTATAGAAAGAGATAGTTATTGTCTAAACCTGTTAGTTAGAATAATAGAATTGACATTCATACACGACACATTCACGCCAATGTAAGAAACTAGCAGGGAATTCAATGTTGCCATACAAATCATTGCACCGAATGGCGACCAATAAGGGGGAGGTTAAAAATTATTTTCATGAGCACTCCAGTTTTATGTTATGTTCGTGGTGCCGTTTAATATATCAGTTTCCCCGCTTCGGCAATCGAAAAATTATAGTTTTAGCACTGTATGCTGTATTATTTAGATTATTTAATTTATTTAAGGAGTTTGAAGCAATATTAAACCTGAAATTTAATATTTTGTCGTAAAATCAGCGTGTATTCACAACAGTGGGCATTAGAGATAATGTAAGGATGTAAAATTAGAGATTTCTTCTCAGAAAATGAAATAATCTTACATTTTGAGTCGTCAAGTTGCATCTGGTTTGCCTCATATCATTTCATTAATTTGTGCTTTAAATTCAAAGTAAATGTAAATTATTCACGATTTTAAAAACAAAATCAATAAATTTAATGTAAAATGGACAATAAATTTAATGAATATTCATTAATTAAATTTAATGATTTTGTACCTTAAATCGTGAATAAGTTACATGTACTTTTAAATTAAAGCTTTGTACATTAAATTTAATTGAACGTTACCTTAAATTTCAATAAAGTAACTAAAGTTTAATTTACAATTACATAAAATTTAATGTAAAATTATTAAATTTAATGCATTAACATTAAAGCTATTTAATAAGAGGTTTGTGAAATTTGATTTCAGCGCATCACATTAAAATTAATGTAAAGTTTTTTACAGTGTACATTTGGTTTTGTGGATTCCTATTTAAGAAATAGATTGAGGATTGAAAAAGTGAAAAATTGGTATTTATATTTAAATTTTACAATGAAAATGCAAATTATGATAAATTATAAATTTACGATTTCAAGCTGTTTTTTATATTTATATTTTTACGCTGCTGCAAGTTTCAAATAATTTAGAAACATAATTGTTTCACTTAAAATTAATGAAATTTAGTTAGTTTAAGGTAAAGTTTATATTTTTGTACGTTCTTAAGCATTGCTTTGTAACTATTAAATTGTTTGTGTGTTTGAAATATTAAAATATATATTTTTTTATTGCTATTATGGTTTTTACTGGAAAAAAAATCAAGTAATTTAGATCATAATTTAAATCATTTGATTAAAATTATCCCAACTCGGGTTCAAATGCAAACCCTCGTCGCACGAATCACCATCGCACTTGACGACCTTATTTTTTTGAAAATAATAACAGCGTTGTTGAAGGCAATATTTCGCGGCGACAACAAAAATTGCGTTAATATAATATCCGGTGTGCTTCAAAACCGCGTGTTTTTATAATAACTTACTTTTTTCCTCCCTTTATCCTGTCATAAAGTGGAACGGTAATAATTTCGTTCCGTTGCGGGGCCTTCTTCGCCATTTTTTTAGCTTCCTTTTTCGTCTTTTTCTGTATTGATAGCATGTACTCGGGCACTTCGCATCCAGACTCTCTTAAAACGTGGGCAATGCTGTAAAAAACAAGAAAATATTCCTGTAAAAATAAATATTCATAAATAAATATATATAAATATGTATATATATATATATATATATATATATATATATATATATATGTTATATTGTAGATTTTCACGGATGGTAAAATGAATAGTTTGGTTATTCTGGGTTTCAATCCGTTCGTTGAAAAAAATCGTTTTCACGACGTTTCGCCAAAATCTTATTTGGCATTTTCAAGTGCGGTTCGTCTCGTTACTCGCTGAGAACTGATGGTGGCCTCTGTTGAATTTAGAGTTTTGTTTAGCTAGCTCGCTTCCTGATTGGATGAGCGGCTTCGCAGGCTCCTCTCTGCCGAGTGCGATATATTTTGTTCTTGTATGCAGGTCTCTCGTGTACTAGTTGATTTTTGTTGTTTTCTTTCTTGATTTTTTATTAATGTTTTCCGTGTAGTTGAAAAATTTATAGCATCGTCTCGTTTATTTAGCTGTCCCGCTTTTTCGATTTCTAGGGCCTCTCTTATGACGCGTACCTTGTAGTTCTGTACTGGTGCTATTTCTTTTGTTTTTTCGAAGTTGATGGTATGTCCGGTTGTTTGGTGATGTTGAAATAGGGCTGAAGTTGTCTGTTTGTTTTTGAGGCTATTTTTATGTTCTTGGATTCTTGCTGATATGCGCCTGTTTGTTTATCCTATATAAGTTTGATGGCAATCTGCACATGGAATGCTGTAAACGCCATGATTTTCAAGGTTGGTCTTGTCTTTGGGATGTCCCAGGATATTGGCTATTGTTTTTTGTGGTTTAAATATGAGACTTTGGACAAAATCGCCGATACAGCCCATTTTTAAACCACAAAAAACAATAGCCAACGCCCTGGGACATCCCAAAGACAAGACCAACCTTGAAAATCATGGCGTTTACAGCATTACATGTGCAGATTTCCATCAAACTTATATAGGACAAACAAACAGACAACTTCAGCCCTATTTCAACATCACCAAACAACCGGACATACCATCGACTTCGAAAAAACAAAAGAAATAGCACCAGTACAGAACTACAAGGTACGCGTCATAAGAGAGGCCCTAGAAATCGAAAAAGCGGGACAGCTAAATAAACGAGACGATGCTATAAATTTTTCAACTCGAAATTCATCAGAGGCCACCATCAGTTCTCAGCGAGTAACGAGACGAACCGCACTTGAAAATGCCAAATGAGATTTTGGCGAAACGTCGTGAAAACGATTTTTTGAATGAACGGATTGAAACCCGGAATAACCAAACTATTCATTTTACTATCTCATGTTAAGAAGTGCCCAGATCTCCAAAATAATGAAAAAGCTCCGGGTCCGAAAAATGACGACATCGCTGTTTCGTCTTCATCTCGTACCTGTGTCCTATAAACAAATTTCATGATTGAAAAATAGTAAATAAGACACAGTGGCGACATCATTAACAATATTGTATAAAACCACCATATGATGGCGCAACGGTAAATTAAAAAAGGAATATATCAAAACTCGAAACACGAAACGTGCTAAGCCAAGAATAGAAGTCGCATTATTCGGCATCGGCAACAAAACTAACTATGAATTCCGCAGTTTAAGCAGCGTCGCACCACCAATCTCCCTAAGAGAGCTGTTGTGTATGTTTTAAGCCAACAAATATAAAAATAAAAAGAGATAAGTTATCCTTTGAGTAATTTTTAAATAAAATAGGAATGAATGGTGGAATGAATGGTTTGGTTATTCCAGGTTTCAATCCGTTAGTTCACAGAATCGTTTTCACGACGTTTCGCCAAAATCTCATTTGGCATTTTCAAGTGCGGTTCGTCTCAACGAGTAACGCATGTTCTCAACGAGTAACGGATGTTCTCAGCGAGTAACGAGACGAACCGCACTTGAAAATGATAAACGAGATTTTGGTGAAATGTCGTAAAAACGATTCTTTGAACGAACGAATTGAAACCAGGAATAACCAAACCATTCTATATATATATATATATATATATATATATATATATATATATATATATATATATATATATATATATATATATATAAATATTGAGCGGAAAAATTAAATTCGTTTAAAATATACCACGAACAATAATGGGTACCCATACGCAGCCACATTTCCCAAACAAAATATATTATATAAGAGAAAAATATGTAACAGCTGCTAATTTATTAGTTGTGTGTTTGATGTGTGTTTGATACAAAGTAAATATTGTGTGACACACGAGTTTAGGGTGTCTTATATTCGACACTTTTACAGGGTATATCACAGAGGTCTACAAGATTCTATAGTTGGGTAGTTGGGGGTTATTTCCGAAATAATTTGCTGAGTAGAATTCGAATCCGAGGTCAAGATTGACTCATCACGTCAGAATTTTGAGATATTTGAGCTTATGTACCAGAAAAAAAATTTTGTTCTTGTTTTCTAAATTAAATTTTTGAGCGATAACTTTTAAGTTAAGAAATATATCCTAACAACGTCATGAGCATTCCCATTAACCTTTTGAGGCATAAATTTTTCTACTTTTTAAAAATAAAAATTTCAGTAAGACTATATCTGCCGTATTTAAAGAGTTGTTATATACGAGGTTTGTTTGTATTGAACTTCCGAGCGACCTCTGTGGGGTATGGGCGTTACCAGTAAGTCTTCACGAACTCGTTGGTGTGCGCAGTTACCGACTGGACGTGTTAGTTCGTGAACGGTGTGCGTTTTTTTTTTCGTTTGTCGCATTTTGTTATTGTAAAATATGACGGAAAAATTAGATCAACGAATTTGCATCAAGTTTTGCTTTAATCTTGGAAAAACTTGCTCGGAAACAATTAATATGATCAATAACGGCATTTAGAGAGAAGTGTATGAGTAAAGAAAGAATAAAAGAGTGGTACAAGCGGTTTAAAGATGGCCGCACGTCAGTTGACAGTGATTTTCGCTCTGGCCAACCTTCGAGTGCAATAACACCAGTAAATGTCAAGCGTGTGCAACTTGCAATTGAAGGAGATCGTCGGTTGACTGTACGCGAACTAGAAAGTGATCTTGGAATACCAAAAACTACTATTTGGAGAATTTTAACCGAGAGTTTGGGAATGGCTCGCACGTGTGCGAAATTCATCGAACCTTGTGCAGCAATATTTAACAAAGCACCAAGTCGTACAGTCCCAACGTAGCTCCCTGTGACTTTTGGCTCTTTCCCAGATTAAAAATGCCGCTCAAAGGACACCGGTTCGATGACAAAGAGACGGTTGAAACTAATGCGACGAATGCACTGAAGGCAATTCCGAAAACTGACTTCTAAGACTGCTTCAGGAAGTGGAATCACTGCTGGGAACGTGTTATTCAATTAAATGGTGATTATTTTCAAGAATGTCACTCACCGGATGATAAAGAATAACACCAATGCGGAGATATGAAGGTAGGCTCGATACTTTTGGGACAAACCTCGTACGTATTCTCCTTTCAAGCAGAGAAAAAGAAAGAATATATACAGGGTGAGTCAACGATTGGATGAAGTAGGTTTGTGCCTTTTCGGTGAAATTTACAAAGAAACTATATTTATTGTTTGATACAGTTTATTTTTACGCAGATTTTAAAAATATTTAGGACTCTACAGGGTGAGCCAAAAAACTAGGACAGCATAAAGTTGTATTTTTTTAAATAGAACACCCTATATACGAATCGTATTTTCGATTTAGCTTATAATTTTAAATCTTTTTTATTAAGGGTTTACTATAACAAAACTTTATAGTTTCTGAGATAATTAAGTTTAAAGAAAAAAAGTTACATTTTCAAGCATCAATTCAATCCTAAATAACGTTTTCAATTTTGTGACAAATATATTCAAATTTGGAATTTAGCAAGGCCAAGGACAAGTTAACATAATTTTTACCTAATATTTGCAATAAAAGCTACAGGGTGTTGAACACATCGGCTCAAATTTGATCAAGTTTAAATGAATAAATATATATTTTTTTAAATGGTACACCCTGTATATTTTCATGTTATTTAATAGAGTAATAAAAACCCTAAAAGTTTTGTTCAATATATCCTATACCTATTTATAATAGTTTTTGAGATATTTCAGTTTTTCTTATTTTCCATACTTTTTTACAGAAATAGTCTTCATTATCATAGTAGCCATGTCAAATAATAAAAAGAAACTACAGAAATAAACAGAATGTGGTTAAATATGATGAAATACATTATTCGTTATATTACAATAGCAATAGTTTAATTAAACATAATGTGAAAAAATTAACACAACAATAACGACAAGGCAAATACATATTTACTTTTATACTAAATTGAAAAAAAAAATTACCTATTAAATACTGAGATTAATTATTTCTTTTTAATAAGTGTTCGAATAAACGACCCTCTTGTGCAATGCACAAATTTAGTCTTTTTTGCAGATTTTCTCGGACCCTGGACAAAATTAGTGGCGTTATTGTTCTACAGGTATCCCTAATCCTGTTTCGCATATCTTCCACTGTTGTTGGTGGATTAACATACACCTTATTTTTAATATAACCCCATAGGAAGAAATCTAATGGGGTGATGTCGCAAGACCTTGGTGGCCACTCAATGAAACCCCCGCGTCCAATCCATTTTTGCGGATATCGTTGGTCCAAAAACGCACGAACTTCACGATGGTAATGCGGAGGCGCACCATCGTGCTGGAACCACATACTGTCGAGCTCATCCCTATCGAGACCTTGAAGCAGTTGGGGTAGTTCTTCTTGTAGAAAGTTCAGGTAACTACGGCCATTTAGTGGTTCATTAAAAAAGTGGGGTCCAATAATTCGATTATGATGAATACCACACCAAACATTTAATGACCAGTGGTTTTGATGTTGCACCTCTCTAATCCAAAATGGGTTTTCTGTGGCATAATAATGCATGTTGCGTCTATTTACGGCACCGTTACTTCTAAAAGTAGCTTCATCACTAAACATTACCTTGCATAATAAATTTGGATTTAATTGAATCTCCGCATTTATTGTACGACAAAAGTTTACACGACTTTCAAAATCCTGTCCATGTAATTCTTGGTGTAATTCCATGTGATATGGATGATACCTATATTTCTTGGTAGTACGATTAGCGGTGGATTGTGATGTTTCACATAATGCTGCTAACTGACGGCTACCAATATAAGGATTTTCCTGAACATTTAACAATACTTGTCGTTCTTTTTCTTCATTAGTTACTGGTTTGTTGACCACTTTACGTTTTGGATAATCAACAGTACCAGAAGAATCAAATCTTTGCAATAAGTTTTGAAAAGTATGGGTATTAGGCTGGCGTCGATCAGGATACTTCATTTTGTAAATTCTTTGAGCAAGAAAGCAATTTTTTTGAGCCTCTCCTATTGTATAAATCATATCTATTAACTCATTCTTTGGAAAATTCATTTTACAATATAAGATGAATGCAAAAAAAACCAAACTACACTACATAAAAACCAAAAGAAGCGATTGCGGTTATAAATTTGACACACAGAAAAATGTTCTTTTACATTGTTTTTGCCATGGCTACTATGATAATGAAGACTATTTCTGTAAAAAAGTATGGAAAATAAGAAAAACTGAAATATCTCAAAAACTATTATAAATAGGTATAGGATATATTGAACAAAACTTTTAGGGTTTTTATTACTCTATTAAATAACATGAAAATATACAGGGTGTACCCTTTAAAAAAAAAAGATATTTATTCATTTAAACTTGTTCAAATTTGAGCCGATGTGTTTAACACCCTGTATATTGCAAATATTAGGTAAAAATTAAGTTAACTTGTCCTTGGCCTTGCTAAATTCCAAATTTGAATATATTTGTCACAAAATTGAAAACGTTATTTAGGATTGAATTGATGCTTGAAAATGTGACTTTTTTTCTTTAAACTTAATTATCTCAGAAACTATAAAGTTTTGTTATAGTAAACCCTTAATAAAAAAGATTTAAAATTATAAACTAAATCGAAAATACGATTCGTATATAGGGTGTTCTATTTAAAAAAATATAACTTTATGCTGTCCAAGTTTTTTGGCTCACCCTGTAGAGTCCTAAATATTTTCAAAATCTGCGTAAAAATAAACTGTATCAAACAATAAATATAGTTTCTTTGTTAATTTCACCGAAAAGGCACAAACCTACTTCATCCAATCGTTGACTCACCCTGTACAAACAGTTTGTCCCCTGTAAATACAACTCTGGTCCTCTCTCCATACACTTTTCGACCACCTTATTGTCTCGTCAGTGGAGCTGTATCTAGCCCACAGCAACATTTGCAGGAAACAACTGCTGCATAAAGTATCAATTCCAATGTATGTATGGTAGGATATTAAAAACCTATCGACCGATGCCAGACTGAAAAATATCGCCAGTCAAACAACACTCCGGTGATTGTATAGACATCGTTACAGGCTACATCACACGTGGAATCGATTGTAACGCTGGATCAGGGTTCGCCGAGCATCAGTCGGGTATAAATACCGGGCTTTTGCTCCTCGATAGTCATTCAGTGTTCTAATCTCGTAGTGTAAAGATCCTTGAAGATGCCTCGTGCAATCGTAAGCGAAACGTCGGATAATAATTCCAATTTGACAGGATATTGCCTTGTGACAGTTGCTCTTCCGTTCCATGAACCATTTTTTGAAAAAATGAATTATATTTCAGTATCTTGTAGAAAAAAACAAGCTATCTGCAGTTACACATAGTGAGACACTTCAAACTGTTCAATTTTCGAAATATATATTCTGGTCGACGTACACCAAAGATAGTGATAATAATGATAAGGAAGAGTTTTGAAATTTTTGAATGGGTTTACCAACAGACATATCCAAGCTGGTTTCACAGATACTAACACAATAGTTAACAGGCAGAATAAGAGATCGTCCATTTTTTTTGTGTCACCATTCAAATCACATTCATTTTTAGTGCTGAATCGCCTGTTTGCAATTTTAGGTTGTGTTCCTTAAACTTCCATTTATGTTCTAAAACAAGTTCCAGATTTTCTACTACGTTACTTCAATTCAATTAAATTCTCACGACTAAAAAGAAGTTCCATTGATTTGCCCGGATTAAATAAATTATCTAAATCTGACAACTTTAAGAAGCTTTAATTAGAAAAACTATATATTAAGATGTAAAAACGAAAGTTTTGACTCAAGACTTAGAACTTTACAACAGACTAAATGCTGTACCTGTAAATAATAGCACCATTGTACCGTATTGAAAAATAAATTATAACATAAAAGATTTTTAAATTTACGTGGTGTGTGCTTTCTTGCACAATAGCTGCCAAAAAACCCACAAATAAAATTCACAAAAGCAAAGGTCTGTACAAACAATAGAAAAAAATACCGTGATTTACTTTCAGACGAGTTAACGACATGATTTTCAACAAAAGAGGCCCAAAAAAATTGAGCGAACAACTGCGGCGTATTAAATAGGCTTAAAATGAAGTATTTTCTTTAATAAGACTAAGGATTTATATATACATACATATATATATATATATATATATATATATATATATATATATATATATATATATAACCCGAGTCTGATGGATTTATGAGTTAATATTAATCTCCAGACATATACAGGGTGTCCCATCCGAAACCAACTCGATTTTTATATATAGAAAAGTATATAGGGTGATTCTTTCGGAACTTTATCGATCAATTGTCGGAAAACTATAATTAGGAAGAATCTGAAAATTTGACTGTGTACTAACGTGCATAGGGGACAGCCGGCTAAAATATTTTCAAGGTGGCGGCCTTTCCGGTTATACCGGAAGTATATGTCAACTTGCTTATTTTAAATAGAACATCCTATATATTATTGCATTTTTGATTTCTACGTAAAATTCTAGACATATTTCATGTATAATGTTCTATACTTAAGTCTCACCGTTTTGGATATATTTAAATTTTTATGTCAAAAATTACGTTTGCGGACCAAAACTTAACTATAAATTTTTCCTATAAGAAAGTCTTTATTATTTAATTCGGGTTAGTTTTCTTGTAGACGAAGATCGACCTTGGTAGTCTTTTTATGACTTTTTGTAAATTATTAGTACAGAGTGGTCAAAAAAGAAGAATAAAAATTATATCTAAAAAATCGTCAAAAGTCAATTTTTTTTTAAATAGATAGCACCTATTTTTATAACTTTATCATAATAAGCATTAAAAATAAGGGTAACTTTGTATAAGGTTGTCTAATCCAAAAATTTTACTTCTCAAAATATTGGCAAAAAAGCTATACATCTTTTAAGTTTTGTTATTAGTTGGCCATGACGGTGAGGCGAGGCGAAAATAAAACAATCGAACCCTACAGAATTGTCATTATTTCTTGCCATTTGACATTCGTTAATAATAATCATGCCGGGGCGATTAAATTACACGCACGAAGATTATTTAAACTTATTTATTATTTATGGAGAATGTGATAGAGTTATTTCAAGAACATGCGATACATTCGCGATCCGATATCTGCAAGAACAGAAACCAACACAACCAACTCTTAAAAGGATTATAGAAAACTTCAAGAAACGCGAAATAGAAATAAACCTGTTGTTAATAATGAAAATATTGAAATTACAATTTTAGGATATTTCGCCGCATATCCCACAATACCTAGAAGGCAAGTAGCATTAGAGTTTGGATTATCTCAAACATCAGTTTTAAGGATTTTATGGAAACACAATTTTTATTCCTATGTATATTCCATAGTCCAACATTTAAAAGGCACTGATTTTCTACGAAGAGTCGAGTTCTGTCAATTTATTTTACTTCGGTCACAAGGAAATGCTGGTTTTTTGGATCATATTATTTTTGGTCGGACGAAGCCAAATTCACAAAAAATGGATTGTTTAATAGACGCAATTCCTACTATTGGAGCGACTCAGACGTACATCCATTTAGAGAATTAAATTTTCAATAGTCTTGGCAGTTTAACGTGTATTGTGCTATAACAAATGACGGCGTCGTCGCCCTAGAATTCTACCAAAATAATCTGAATGGAGAAATGTTGAATTCCCAATATTTTAATAACTACACATTTTTGGAATAGACAACCTTATCCAAAGTTACCCGTATTTTAATGCTCAATTTCAAAAAATTGACTTTTGACGGTTTTTTAAATATGTTTTTTATTCTTTTTTAACCACTCTCAGTCGATCTTCGTCTACAAGAAAACTAACCCGAGTTAAATAATAAAGTCTTCCTTATAGGAAAAATTTATAGTTAAGTTTTGGTCCGAAAACATCTTTTGTGACATAAAAATGTAAATATGTCCAAAACGGTGAGACTTAAGTATAGAATATTATACATGAAATATGGCTAGAATTTTACGTAGAAATCAAAAATGCAATATTATAAAGGGTGTTCTATTTAAAATAAGCAAGCTGACATCTACTTGCAGTAAAACTGGAAGTTCCGGTATAACTTGAAAATATTTTAGCCGGCTGTCCCCCATACACGTTGGTAAACTGTCAAATTTTCAGATTCTCCCTAATGATAGTTTTCCCACAATAGACCGATAAAGTTCCCGGAGAATCACCCTGTATAGTTTTCCAGATATAGATCGAATTAGTTCTCGGTACACCCTGTATTTTGGTTACAATAGAGGTAAGAATAATATTTTGCTTCTAGCTCCATTATAATATTATTGGATATATTTTTTTTATAAGGTTCTTATGTAATTTTTTTGTATGTTTGATTATTCTATTCAAAAACATTTTGAAAATAAGGACCGTCACCAACCAAGAATATTTTTCTCTATCTGTAACGTTGATTTAATTCTATTTGAGAAATAAAATTAGCAGATTGAAAAATTATGGTATGTGTGCCCTCCTTTCTTTGTTTAGAATTGCCTAATTAAATTTTCCTGTCACAACATTATTAAATCAGCGAATTAAAACAGGAATCCAAACAAAATTAATGTATTTTCTTTTATAAAGGGTGTTTTTTATAGAGGTATAGAACTTTAAGTTGGCAACACTTTTTTAACTGGTGGCCATTTTGTCAGCTGTCAAGTGATTTATGTTTAGTTTGGTTTGGCATTTCAACATGAATAGACTGACGCCTGAACAACGCTTCCAAATTGTGCAAATTGATTTTGAAAATCATGGTTCTGTTCGAAATACGTATCGCGCACTACGTCCATTTTACGGTCAACATAATCGTCCATCAGAGCAATTAATTCGATTAACTATGGAACGTTTTCGCACCACGTTTACTCTAAATGATAATACGCATCCACAGAGACGTCGTACAGTGCGTACAGAAGAAGTTATTGCTGCTGTAGAGCGTAGCTTAGAGGAAGACCCGAATCAGTCTATCCGCCATCGTGCACAGGAATTGGATATGTGTCCATTCACTTTATGGAAGATTTTGCGGAAAAATCTTGGTTTGTGTGCTTATAAAATCCAACTCTCGTGCATGAATTGAAGCCACACGATCACCTAGCAAGGCGTAGATTCGGTGAATGGGCCCAAAACAAGATTGCCGTTGATTCCGATTTTCATAAGCGAATTTTGTTTAGCGATGAAGCTCACTGTTATTTGAATGGATATGTCAATAAACAAAACTGCCGTATTTGGAGTGATGATAATCCTCAAGTGTATGTTGAGACACCGTTACATTCAGGAAAACTGACTGTTTGGTGTGCTTTATGGGCTGGTGGAATCATTGGTCCGTACTTCTTTAAAAACAATGCTGGTCAGAACGTTACAGTCAATGGTGACCGCTATAGAGCCATGATTACTGACTTTTTCGTTCATCAATTGAACAACCATGATGTGCAGGAGCTGTGGTTTCAACAAGACGGCGCAACATGTCACACAGCTCGTGCCACATATGATTTATTGAAGGAAACGTTTGGTAACCGCATAGTTTCACGTTTAGGACCCGTGAATTGGCCTCCAAGATCGTGCAACGTAACGCCGCTAGACTATTTTCTGTGGGGATATGTGAAGTCGCTAGTCTACGCCGATAAGCCCGAAACGATTGATCACTTGGAGGACAACATTCGCCGCGTTATTGCCGATATACGGCCACAAATGTTGGAAAAAGTCATCGAAAATTGGACCTCCAGATTAGACTACGTCCGAGCCAGCCGTGGCGGTCATATGCCAGAAGTCATATTTAAATTATAATGGCAGAAGGTTATCTTTCGAATAAAGTAAATTTCATGTCAATTTAAAAAATTCATCTTTGTTTTATTCCATTTAAAAGTTCTATACCTCTATAAAAAACACCCTTTATAAAGGAAATTTTAAAAAGAACTACAAGATCTAAAACATAATTAAAAAGAAAAGACTTATTACTGCTACCGTGCCCAACAGGATTTTTCTATTTCATATGATGAACTTATTTCTGCGAATAAAGCTTCTTATAGGTAACATACAATTCTAAAGAAATTAATTTCATATTGTGTAGTGTTTCGTCTGACTACTGTGTTGAAGATAGAAAACTCGGAATAACTAACGATTGAAAAATCAATTGTACTGATAATACAATTTCTTTGCTTTTTAGAAACTTAAGTACAATACAGTTAACAATAAGGCTCCACACAGTTATTGGAATTCTGAACAGATTTTCTCACACAAGATTATTCGATCAATTTTCATCAAACATATTTCCTATACAGTACATGGGTGAAACCTTTTATTTTTTGAAAAATGGTCCCCGGCTTGACTTTCCGCATAACAAATAACTAATAAATGCTTAAAATAATCTGTCAAATCGTATACACCATACACCATCGGACGAAAGAGGGAAAGAAAAACATTTTTTTCGAACAACTGTTTTATTGCTTTTCAAAATATTCGTCTCTAAGATTTTTTCGATGACTTTTTAATCCGGGAGTCCAGAGGATTTTCGTAGCCGATGAACAAATATAGCTCAAACAAAGTTTTTTTGGATCTATTTTGACCCCCTGATTACGAATATCGAGAGTAGATTCTCGAAAAATAGTCAGGCAAAACAACGACGCATAGTTTTTTAGTAAAAAATTGTTAAACATTTGAAAAATTGCATGTTTGAACAACTTCTGATTAAATAAATATTTTTAAATTTTGCGCTCAACAATTGATAGTTTGAGTCAAGAACTACAAGAGGGCAATAATCGCAATGCAAAATGTAATTTTTAACGCTATAAACAAATAGCTATTCATCAATTATAGCATACGTGCCGCCGTGTATAAAGGGCGCTCACTTATGCACATAATCCATTATAGGTTTTGCTGAGCGTTGCATACTTTTAACCCATATGAATATATATATATATATATATATATATATATATATATATATATATATATATATATATATATTATAATGGAATTCTTCTCAAAGCTCACTGTACGACGTCTGTGGGCAAACTGGCGCTTGCGACTCGGGTGCTGTCGGTCCCGTATGTACGTGGCAACAGGGCCGTTAACACGCAGCAGGGCCCAATTGGCCAGAACCATCCAGCCACACACCTGTGAGAACATCCAACATAACATAACAAATATATATATATATATATATATATATATATATATATATATATATATATATATATATATATATATATATATATGAAGTAAAATGCGAACAGTAAATGCGAACTTCTCTCCATCATATCCTTTCTGTGTTAGAGGTTGCACAGTTAGAATAAATTGTTATAAAACGCAATTCATCCTATTCCACCACCATCGAGATGATGGCCTACCTGTACCACCATACCGAGAAGAAAGTCTAAACTTACCCTCCCCGCCACAGTGATACGGCAGAGGTACATGTTTCGTCTCTACTAGACTCATCAGGGTACCGACATGCACCTAGCTGTGTAGAAGATAGACCGGAAGGAAGCATGCAAATACTGAACGCGGCTTCGCCGACCTCCCGCCGGATGGCGTATATATGTTTATGCGGCTTTCACGGATTCCTCCGTGTGAGATGCAATAGCAGTGGATATATCCACATTATGCCGTTGTAGTTGCTATTGCATCTCACACGAAGGAATCCGTGAAAGCCGCATAAACATATATACGCCATCCGGTGGGAGGTCGGCGAAGCCGCGTTCAGTATTTGCATGCTTCCTTCCGGTCTATCTTCTACACAGCCAGGTGCATGTCGGTACCCTGATGAGTCTAGTAGAGACGAAACATGTACCTCTGCCGTATCACTGTAGCGGGGAGGGTAAGTTTAGACTTTCTTCTCGGTATGGTGGTACAGGTAGGCCATCATCTCGATGGTGGTGGAATAGGATGAATTGCGTTTTATAACAATTTATTCTAACTGTGCAACCTCGAACACAGAAAGGATATGATGGAGAGAAGTTCGCATTTACTGTTCGCATTTTACTTCATTCATACGCGGAGCTGCATATAGTTGTACGTTTGCTGAATGTGATTTCAGCACTACAACGGCATAATGTGGATATATCCACTGCTATTGCATCTCACACGGAGGAATCCGTGAAAGCCGCATAAACATACATATATATATATATATATATATATATATATATATATATATATATATATATTCTTTAGAGGTTCCCCTCTTGGGTATAGGTTTGCAATTTTAAAAAATAAACAACTTGTTTCTGTTGACGTTTCGCCCATAATTATGAGCTTTTTCAAAACGTTTATTATTACAAGATTCCTAAAACAAAAAGTTAAAACATATTTAAAAACACTCAACATTTATTAAAACAATTTCAAAAGATCGACAAAACAATTATGTAATGAAATCAAATAAGTTTCTTAAAATAGTAACACATCTACGCACCTTGAAAATTCATCTTTCCGGTACAAGCAGACTAAATTTATTGACAAGATTTGATATATTTGTGGGTTTGTTTATTTATTGTTGGACTTTTTATGTATTTATTTATACATGTCTGATATGAATATTGGTTTATTTCTTTATATTATATACTGAGGGTTTAACATTTATTGACTTTTAATTATTAACTTAACAAATTAGATTGTAATATATCTGACTAAGGTTTTTTATATCTTGTTTATCATTGACAGTATGTTATTCCTTCTTTATATGTGTAATAATAGAACTAATTGACAGAGCACAGGCATTAACCTCACCAAAATATAGACCAGAATCACTTAAAAAAAAGTAAGAAAAATCCTTAAAGAAAACAATTTCTTAGAATTACAAGTAAATAAAATCATCAAACAACGTATTTTCAAATTTTATTATAAACTACCACAAAATAAAAACCTAAAAACGAAAAACACAATGAAGTACATTGCAATGCCATATACAGAAAATTTATCTGAAAAAATTTCACATATCCTTAGAAAACATGACATCAGTGTATGCTATAAAGCCCAAAATCTGTTATCTTCACTATTTACTCCTCTTAAAAGTAAAGTTCCTGTGAAAAAAAAACTCTAACCTTGTGTATTCCATACCATGCCTAAATTGTCCTAAAAAATACATTGGCATGACAACTCATTATTTAGAAAACAGACTTAATGGGCATAAACACACCAAATATGCATCTACTGCTCTACACAAACACGAATCAAATTTAAAACATGAATCACTACATAGTATAAAACAAAGTCGCTTTCTCTGTCCCTATGTCCCTTTGTATGCTTAAATCTTTAAAACTACGCACCGGATTTTGATGCGTTTTTTTTTCAGTAGATAGAGTGATTCAAGAGGAAGGTTTATATGTATAATAACATCCATTAAATAGTGGAGAAATACTGTTATTTTTGAGGTTTCTAATGTAATGTCGTTAATTATCATATTTTTTTCCGCTTACATTGCAAACGCAGGCTGAACCCTACGAGATTTATCAAAATAATGTACTAATTATTTGTACACATTGAAAAGGTCTACAGAAAACTCCGCGATGGTATATGTCTATCTCTCATGGATATCCCACAATAACATTTTTTGTCATTTACTTTTTACAACAAATAATGGCAAATTTTGAAGCGATTTTAACCAATACAGCATTAATCCTTATCCAATTAAATAGCTTAAATACATTGTTGATTTAATATAGATCTATATGGTCCTTTACAGCACAAGATTTAAATGAATATTTTCGAAGATATTACAGATTTAAAATTGCAGGAAGTAGCGCTTGCGGCGGTACTGGCCGACCGGGGCGGCGGCAGCGTGCCTATAAATAGCGCGTCGGAGACCGATGTAATAATTGTTGTAAAAATAAAAAAAATAGTCACAGTTTTTCTGTAGTGTATTTAGTATCAGCATTGCACCCGTGCGAAGCCGGGGCGGGTCGCTAGTTTGATTATAAAAACACCAAAAATTTAACCCAAGACTAAAACTATCACAAATTACTTGTCAAAGAAACGATACATATAAAGAAGGAACAACCTACTGTCAATGATAAGCAAGATAAAAAAAACCTTAGTCAGATATATTATAAACTAATTTGTTAAGTTAATAATTAAAAGTCAATAAATGTTAAACCCTCAGTATATAACATAAAGAAATAAACCAATATTTATATCAGACATGTATAAATAAATACATAAAAAGTCCAACAACAAATAAACAAACCCACAAATATATCAAATCTTGTCAATAAATTTAGTCTGCTTGTACCTGAAAGATGAATTTTCAAGGTGCGTAGATGTGTTACTATTTTAAAAAAACTTATTTTATTTCATTACATAATTGTTTTTTCGATCTTTTGAAATTGTGTTGGTAAATGTTGAGTGTTTTTAAATCTGTTTTAACTTTTTGTTGTAAGAATCTTGTAATAATAAACGTTTTGAAAAACCTCATAATCATGGACGAAACGTCAACATAAACAAGTTGTTTATTTTTTTAAATTGCAAACCTATACCCAAGAGGGGAACCTCTAAAGAATATATATATATATATATATATATATATATATATATATATATATATATATATATATATATATATATATATATTATCGAGTTCCGTTACGAAATGCAGATTTTAAATATATACAGTGTTTTTCTGTGCATTTTGCTCTCGATTCGTTACGGATCCACTGATGAAACCATTACATGGTCGAAACTAGTATGGAGAGAGAATCAGAATGGAATTCGCAAAGAATATACTGTCTGCCCCTTTTCTTAACGGTCATAAGGAAAATAAAATGACTTTTCCTAATACATAGACCGTGGATATAAAAATGCCAAACTCTTAAATTTTGCGTTCTTCAACAGATAATCTCCGATTTATCAATTAAAATTGAGTTTCTCTTCTGTTTTTCCAAACAAAAGTTCACCTCAGACAGCATTTTCCATAATTTTTTTCTCCCCATTCTCATTTTCCTTTAAAACTGCTAAAACTATGTCTATTATTAGAATCTCCTCATTAAAATAGATTGAATATACTTTTGTCTTATTATATTTCTTGCATATTCATCAAGTACCAATAGTCATCTACCACGAAAATTCTAATCCATCCGTTCATTGTTTCGACTTTTTCATTAAGGAATCTGTAAATTATTGATTCACTGAAAGCTGACAATACTCATCAACAGTTCAATTACATTCGCAGACATAAAATTGTTGAAACTCAAGAGACCACACGTATTGCAGCATTTTTCTTGTTCTTTCAAATAAGTTATGATGTATTAAACTGTCTTATGGAGTTTCAATAAATAGTATTTATTAAAGTTTGCACCAATTTTTCTTACACTCGTTAGATCAGGTTAACAACCCCAAAGTCCTACAATTTTGAAACACAATCCAGAAATCAACTGTTCCTAATCTGGCAACCGTATCCTCCAGACAAGAATTTAATATAAGATATTTGCGACACAATAAATAAAATCAGTTTAATCTATACTTTTACCCTGTCGAAACAATATGGCTTATGAAATACTGAACTTTTTCGTAAAATTAATTGAGCAACCTTAGAGTAAGAAATTAATAATAAATAAACGGGTTATTTTCCTCAGGGGCATTTCCTGGATCGCTATAAGTTTGTTAGCTTGTCTACCATTTTTCTACGATATTAATTTGAAATTGACGCTATACCGTTAAACAGTTTTGACTGACTCACATGACGGATATATATATATATATATATATATATATATATATATATATATATATATATATATATATATATATATATATATATATATATATATATATATATATATTTAGTTGGTTATTTTCTTGGGAATATGGTTCATTTTATATTGAAACTACATATATAAAGTAGTCATACTTATTGTATATATATATTTTTATTTTTCAGAACGTTTCGATTCTTTCGAATCTTTTTCAACTGACGGTTTCGGCGAATGCTACAAAAATGTACATTTTTAATCTTATTATATATGGAATAGGAGGTTAAAAACTTACCATTAAGAACAGAGATTTTTGTGTTAATCAAAAATTAATTACATCACAAACCAATTATAATCACTCACTCTTTTGTGTATTCACTTTTCAAAAAATTTTTTAACAGTCCAGTTAGAAGAATGGACACTACATTTTTAACCCTATAACTGCCTTGACTTGACTGAATGTGGAACCCAGATGGTGTATGTTTAGGTACTTTAAGTGGCGTAAAAAGTT
The DNA here is from genome assembly GCA_034092305.1 of Diaprepes abbreviatus. Lineage (NCBI taxonomy): Eukaryota > Metazoa > Arthropoda > Insecta > Coleoptera > Curculionidae > Diaprepes > Diaprepes abbreviatus. The sequence continues at coordinate 2,628,334 of JASJET010000029.1, read as the reverse complement.
TGGGTCTTTTAATTGAAGTGATATTTTTCTGAAAAAATATCGTGATTCAATTTAGGAGAATTGAAGGCGGAGAATTGTTCTTATTTATTGTTTTATTTATTTTAGAAATTCCCTTATATTGGTTTATTTTAATATGTTGAAATAAATTTGATTTAGATTATTCATGTCTGTTTTATCGTTTACGGCGTTCGGATTTTTTTTTATTGCGATCATTTCGTAAAATTCTCGTTTTCCTTTGTTAGTTTCAGTTTTCAAGATTTTTGTATTTTCATAATCAAAGGTGTGCTTGCGTTTCATTTCGTGTTTTTTTAGGGCTGTAATATTTTTTTGCCATATTTATGTCCATTTAGACGATTTTGCAGATACTGACTAGTTTGGCCGATATAATTCGATGGACAATCCTTACAGGGTATTTGGTAGACAACATTTGATTTTCTGTTTTTTGGAATGTCACTTTTTAATTTGCTGAAATTGCTTTTAAGTAAATTATGGTCCTTATGACTAGTGGTTATATTATGTTTTTTAAATAAAGTTTGAAAGTTTTCGGAAAGTTTTGGTATGTATGGCAAGGAAAGATATTGTTTTTTAGTCTTATTGTGTTCTAAATTTTCTGTTTTAGTTTTTCCATGTTTGTATCTTTCTAGCCTTTCTTTAAAAATTTTATTAATTAGTTTATTTGGGTAAGAGTTTGTCATAAGGACCTCTTTTGCTTTTTTGATGCAGTTGTTTCTGAATTCGGGACTACTAACGATGATGGCTCTATCGGCTATTCCAATTATTACTGATTATTTTTTGGCCATGTGGTGTTGGGAATTGTAGTTGAGGTAGCGACCAGACCATGTAGATTTTGAGTACCACTCAGTTAGTATTGTATTATTTTTGTGATGCAATGTCATATCTAGGGAATTTATGTGGTTATTATTTTCAAATTCTATGGTAAATTGTAATTTTTCATGATAGCTGTTAAATTTGTTTAAAATATATGAATCTTGATTTTTTGGTATAGCCGTTATGCAGTCATCTACATATCTGTAGAAGAATGGTAGTTTGAATTTTAAGCTGTTGATAACTTCAGTTTCTAGGTCTTCTAACACTAGTTGAGCAATAACACTTGATATGGATGCACACATCGCGCAACCCTCAATTTGCTTAAAGAATAAATTTTTGTATTTGAAGTATGTAGATATATATATATATATATATATATATATATATATATATATATATATATATATATATATATATATATATATATATATATTTCAGTTATGTACTCGAAATTTATAGTGAAGTGTCACAATAAATCATATTTTATATCTAAATTATAAAAAACTTGCTACAGGGTGTCCCAAAATTAAAACTAATCAAATAAAAATTTTAAGTGGCTATAACTTGATTAATTTAAATAGAACGCTGTACTTTTTACCTTACCAGAAAATGTACCTTTAAAATACCTATCGAATGGTGTAAAGGTGTTCTATAGCTAAGTCTTCGCGTTTTCACAGAATACGATGATGTGCTGTTTAGTGATGAATGTACTTTTCATAACAATGGTTTCTTCGTCAATAGACACAACTTCCATTATTATTCTGATTCAAATCCACATGAGTACAGAGTTATGAGAAACCAGAATAGGTGGTCGATTAATGTGTGGGGAGGAATACTGGGTCCATACTTAATTGGACTCCACTTTTTTTGAAGGGTCTTTAAATAGTTTGATGTTTCGCGATTTTCTTCTACACCAACTTCCAGTTTTATTAGAAGATGTCCTTTTAAATATTAAAACAGCTATGTGGTTTCGACTGGATGGAGCTCCGCCTCATTATCATCGCGAAGTTCGACCATTTTTAAATGTCAAGATTCGAAACAGGTGGATTGGGGAAGACAGATTTCAAAATTGGCCCCGAGATCTCCGGACTTAACTCCACCAGATTTCTTTTTATGGAGATACATAAAAGCAACTGTCTACAATGCGCCCCCGACAACACCTCAAGATATGAAAATACGCATAAGAGACGCTTTTCAAACTGTAACCCCACAAATGTTGTCCAGAGTTAGCAGTGGTTTCGAAAAAGGAGTATATAAGTGTTTGGAAATGGATAGTTGACATTTCGAACATCTACTATAAATATTTTGATTCTGTTTTGTGCTATCGTCAATATGTTATTACCATGATTGCTGTTATAGCCTGTTCGCCGACTATACATTAGGTTTCTGAATATTTGTAAAGATATTCCTCATTATTATTCTTGTAGTTCTAAATTAACCATCATTTCCAAATGCTATAGGCAACTAGATACATTAGAACATCTATTCAAAAAACACAAAATCGTGCAGAAATCGATTATTTGGCGTATAATGTGGAAACGCGAAGACTTAGCTATAGAACATCCCTTAAAGTTCTTATTTGATTAGTTTTAATTTTTAGACAACCTGTATAAATAAGTAATTGCCTCAATGTAAGAACGAACAACGTAAATGACCGCAACCCCATTTTCAAACTTTTTCCTTAAATTATTAAACAATTTAAATGTCTGGGAGCTGTGATTGCGTGGGATGCAATTTTATATTAATTTTGATCATCTATTTCAGTTTTAGACAGACACTTCATTCTAAATATATTAATAGTTAACACATTTCAACAAATTTCAACTGCGCGTATGTTCGTGTAATTTGTTACTTTTTTACAAAAATGGAAATCATTTCACGCCACTGGACCCAAGTGTTCGAAATATATCATAGAATGACCGATAACAGTAACGCTGTAGATTAATAAACTTTTACTGCCCGTTCTTTCTGCCCTTTTTTCTCTTTTTGCTCATTGTCAATAAATTATTGATTTGAAATACAACTGACAGGGAATTCAAGAATGAAAACTCATACAGAAAATCTCTACTCAGGCTTACAGATACTTGTATATAATTTTCATTTTTGGACAGTTTTATTGCTATACTATGCTATGACTGTGAGTGGCATAACCTCACTCTTTTGGGTTTTTATTAAAAAGGTTTATTGTTTTAATAATGTCAATGTACAGGGTGAGTCAACGATTGGATGAAGTAGGTTTGTGCCTTTTCGGTGAAATTAACAAAGAAACTATATTTATTGTTTGATACAGTTTATTTTTACGCAGATTTTAAAAATATTTAGGACTCTACAGGGTGAGCCAAAAAACTAGGACAGCATAAAGTTGTATTTTTTTAAATAGAACACCCTATATACGAATCGTATTTTCGATTAAGCTTATAATTTTAAATCTTTTTTATTAAGGGTTTACTATAACAAAACTTTATAGTTTCTGAGATAATTAAGTTTAAAGAAAAAAAGTCACATTTTCAAGCATCAATTCAATCCTAAATAACGTTTTCAATTTTGTGACAAATATATTCAAATTTGGAATTTAACAAGGCCAAGGACAAGTTAACATAATTTTTACCTAATATTTGCAATAAAAGCTACAGGGTGTTGAACACATCGGCTCAAATTTGAACAAGTTTAAATGAATAAATATTTTTTTTAAATGGTACACCCTGTATATTTTCATGTTATTTAATAGAGTAATAAAAACCCTAAAAGTTTTGTTCAATATATCCTATACCTATTTATAATAGTTTTTGAGATATTTCAGTTTTTCCCCTGAAGCTTTTATTGCAAATATTAGGTAAAAATTATGTTAACTTGTCCTTGGCCTTGCTAAATTCCAAATTTGAATATATTTGTCACAAAATTGAAAACGTTATTTAGGATTGAATTGATGCTTGAAAATGTGACTTTTTTTTTTAAACTTAATTATCTCAGAAACTATAAAGTTTTGTTATAGTAAACCCTTAATAAAAAAGATTTAAAATTATAAGCTAAATCGAAAATACGATTCGTATATAGGATGTTCTATTTAAAAAAAGACAACTTTATGCTGTCCTAGTTTTTTGGCTCACCCTGTAGAGTCCTAAATATTTTTAAAATCTGCGTAAAAATAAACTGTATCAAACAATAAATATAGTTTCTTTGTTAATTTCACCGAAAAGGCACAAACCTACTTCATCCAATCGTTGACTCACCCTGTACTAGTGTGTTGAATGTTTTAGTTTTAATTTTATTTTGTATACGACTGTGTGGAGGCTACGCTGGCGACTGGAGACTGCTCTCATACTGGCAGGGTTAAGGTGTGCCCTTTGACGAGTGAGTGTGGTTGGTGAGTACTGAGTAAGCTTATATGCTGGCCATATTCTCTTGTTTCTAGGGTCTGAGCCCTGAGGATGGTCTAAGTTAGACCGAAAACGCTTGGCCGAGAGTAATAAAATATGCACTGAAATACAAAACCCGTCTATTTCTTAACCTGTATAAATAGCACGTTTATTTTAAGTCGGATATAAAATATGCTTTATTGTTACACTTCATTGTAAAGTTCGCGTACATAACTGAGATACTTCTTAAGTATTTGAAACATGAAAATTAGGATAGATTTTGTCAAAATTAAAATTATTTAGAAACCCTTAAGTTTAATGTACGATAAACCTTATTCAAATAGGCACTTATTTTAATCGGAGAATCCAAAAATACACTAATATACAAAGGGTTTCATTTAAAAAAATACAACTTTGAAACTTTTATTGATTTTGGGACACCCTGTATAATATGCAAATAACTTTAAAACGTAACTATATTATACCCCATATATCCCAAAGGTAAATCTTTTTGAAAGTCACCTATTTTGGCCGCAATAAACTATCTATATATATATATATATATATATATATATATATATATATATATATATATATATATATATATATATATATATATATATAATTAATTTTATTTTTAGAATTGTTTTGGAGAGAAAAATTTGCTAAAAAAATCCTTAGACAAATACAGGCGCCGTACGCCTGAATATTCAATTCCGCCAAAAAAGTAATATTTTGTTGAGCAGTATATTGACAAATTAATACTATTTTAAAAATTAACAAAATTATTTTATGTTGCGCAGTGTATCCAAGAACAATAACAAGAAAATTTTTATTTTTAACATCAGTGGATGTATACCCTTAAATTAAATTGTTAGCGTTATAATTGTTGAACAATGAATTGTTTACAGATACCTACAACTCTTTTAAAGCTTCTCTTAAAATCCCTGAGTGCTGGGTGGCCTCAAAAATGCATAGTGAATTTTAAAATAACAAGAAAATTTTTATTTTTAACATCAGTGGATGTATACCCTTAAATTAAATTGTTAGCGTTATGATTGTTGAACTATGAATTTTTTACAGATACCTACAACTCTTTTAAAGATTCTCTTAAAATCCCTGAGTGCTGGGTGGCCTCAAAAATGCATAGTGAATTTTAAAATAACAGGAAAATTTTTATTTTTAACATCAGTGGATGTACACCCTTAAATTAAATTGTTAGCGTTATGATTGTTGAACTATGAATTTTTTACAGATACCTACAACTCTTTTAAAGCTTCTCTTAAAATCCCTGAGTGCTGGGTGCCCTTAAAAATGCATAGTGAATTTTAAAATAACAAGAAAATTTTTATTTTTAACATCAGTGGATGTACACCCTTAAATTAAATTGTTAGCGTTATGATTGTTGAACTATGAATTTTTTACAGATACCTACAACTCTTTTAAAGCTTCTCTTAAAATCCCTGAGTGCTGGGTGGCCTCAAAAATGCATAGTGAATTTTAAAATAACAAGAAAATTTTTATTTTTAACATCAGTGGATGTACACCCTTAAATTAAATTGTTAGCGTTATGATTGTTGAAGTATGAATTTTTTACAGATACCTACAACTCTATTAAAGCTTCTCTTAAAATCCCTGAGTGCTGGGTGGCCTCAAAAATGCATAGTGAATTTTAAAATAACAAGAAAATTTTTATTTTTAACATCAGTGGATGTACACCCTTAAATTAAATTGTTAGCGTTATGATTGTTGAACTATGAATTTTTTACAGATACCTACAACTCTTTTAAAGCTTCTCTTAAAATCCCTGAGTGCTGGGTGGCCTCAAAAATGCATAGTGAATTTTAAAATAACAAGAAAATTTTTATTTTTAACATCAGTGGATGTACACCCTTAAATTAAATTGTTAGCGTTATGATTGTTGAAGTATGAATTTTTTACAGATACCTACAACTCTATTAAAGCTTCTCTTAAAATCCCTGAGTGCTGGGTGGCCTCAAAAATGCATAGTGAATTTTAAAATAACAAGAAAATTTTTATTTTTAACATCAGTGGATGTACACCCTTAAATTAAATTGTTAGCGTTATGATTGTTGAACTATGAATTTTTTACAGATACCTACAACTCTTTTAAAGCTTCTCTTAAAATCCCTGAGTGCTGGGTGGCCTCAAAAATGCATAGTGAATTTTAAAATAACAAGAAAATTTTTATTTTTAACATCAGTGGATGTACACCCTTAAATTAAATTGTTAGCGTTATGATTGTTGAACTATGAATTTTTTACAGATACCTACAACTCTTTTAAAGCTTCTCTTAAAATCCCTGAGTGCTGGGTGGCCTCAAAAATGCATAGTGAATTTTAAAATAACAAGAAAATTTTTATTTTTAACATCAGTGGATGTACACCCTTAAATTAAATTGTTAGCGTTATGATTGTTGAAGTATGAATTTTTTACAGATACCTACAATTCTATTAAAGCTTCTCTTAAAATCCCTGAGTGCTGGGTGGCCTCAAAAATGCATAGTGAATTTTAAAATAACAAGAAAATTTTTATTTTTAACATCAGTGGATGTACACCCTTAAATTAAATTGTTAGCGTTATGATTGTTGAACTATGAATTTTTTACAGATACCTAAAACCCTTTTGAAGCTTCTCTTAAAATCCCTGAGTGCTGGGTGGCCTCAAAAATGCATAGTGAATTTTAAAATAACAAGAAAATTTTTATTTTTAACATCAGTGAATGTACACCCTTGGAACAATGGCGTGTTAGGCCGAAAACTAGTGTCTCCAAAAACGTAACTAATTTTTCTTTAACTTTTTAAGTAGTCGTATTTCGTCAACACATTTTTTTGGAACTAATTTGCTATTTCGTTTTGGAAAATATTTTTTTAAAACCTGATTTCCAAGCCACTATGGAGACCTTTTAAAAATAAAGTCTGATTGAAAATGTTTTTAGATGAAATTTTTATTTGTTGTGAGTCTGAAAATCACCCCTAAAACACACAAACTCTGTGTAGCGTAGAAATCCGGATACACGTTTGATATTTCAACTGCAACTTCTTTTGTCGATTCCGTTCTAATTTCTGTTTCCGAGGCAAAGATATCGTCTTTCGTTCCGATCGCTTTTCCATCACAAAACACCGATTTGTTCCTTTGGGGGAATAACTTATACGTGACTTATACATTGTAAGTATGTTACGAAAAATAGGGTATCATTTTTTCCTGTTGTTGACGATATTGGGGAACACCTGTGATTGTGTATTGGAGAAACAGAACAGAATAAGATTTTTATTCCTCTTTACCTTACCTCGCGGAGCTTAGAAAGCTCTTTGGATTAGTAAAAATACATTTTTCCTCTACATTGTTTTCTAATGGAATATTACTTATGATTAATCAAATTTAATATTGTTTGACGTAGAGTATATTCCACTAAAAGGAAGTAAACAATCTCTCTGTAGATGGATTTAAACCATGAGAACTGAGAAATATACCGGGTGAGTCAACGATTGGATGAAGTAAGTTTGTGCCTTTTCGGTGAAATTTACAAAGAAACTATATTTATTGTTTGATACAGTTTATTTTTACGCAGATTTTAAAAATATTTAGGACTCTACAGGGTGAGCCAAAAAACTAGGACAGCATAAAGTTGTATTTTTTTAAATAGAACACCCTATATACGAATCATATTTTCGATTTAGCTTATAATTTTAAATCTTTTTTATTAAGGGTTTACTATAACAAAACTTTATAGTTTCTGAGATAATTAAGTTTAAAGAAAAAAAGTCACATTTTCAAGCATCAATTCAATCCTAAATAACGTTTTCAATTTTGTGACAAATATATTCAAATTTGGAATTTAGCAAGGCCAAGGACAAGTTAACATAATTTTTACCTAATATTTGCAATAAAAGCTACAGGGTGTTGAACACATCGGCTCAAATTTGAACAAGTTTAAATGAATAAATATCTTTTTTTTTAATGGTATTTTTCATGTTATTTAATAGAGTAATAAAAACCCTAAAAGTTTTGTTCAATATATCCTATACCTATTTATAATAGTTTTTGAGATATTTCAGTTTTTCTTATTTTCCATACTTTTTTACAGAAATAGTCTTCATTATCATAGTAGCCATGGCAAAAACAATGTAAAAGAACATTTTTCTGTGTGTCAAATTTATAACCGCAATCGTTTCTTTTGGTTTTTATGTAGTGTAGTTTGGTTTTTTTTGCATTCATCTTATATTGTAAAATGAATTTTCCAAAGAATGAGTTAATAGATATGATTTATACAATAAAGGAGGCTCAAAAAAATTGCCTTCTTGCTCAAAGAATTTATAAAATGAAGTATCCTGATCGACGCCAGCCTAATACCCATACTTTTCAAAACTTAATGCAAAGATTTGATTCTTCTGGTACTGTTGATTATCCAAAACGTAAAGTGGTCAACAAACCAGTAACTAATGAAGAAAAAGAACTACAAGTATTGTTAAATGTTCAAGAAAATCCTTATATTGGTAGCCGTCAGTTAGCAGCATTATGTGAAACATCACAATCCACCGCTAATCGTACTACCAAGAAATATAGGTATCACCCATATCACATGGAATTACACCAAGAATTGCATGGACAGGATTTTGAAAGTCGTGTAAACTTTTGTCGTACAATAAATGCAGAGATTCAATTAAATCCAAATTTATTATGCAAGGTAATGTTTAGTGATGAAGCTACTTTTAGAAGTAACGGTGCCGTAAATAGACGCAACATGCATTATTATGCCACAGAAAACCCATTTTGGATTAGAGAGGTGCAACATCAAAACCACTGGTCATTAAATGTTTGGTGTGGTATTCATCATAATTGAATTATTGGACCCCACTTTTTTAATGAACCACTAAATGGCCATAGTTACCTGAACTTTCTACAAGAAGAACTACCCCAACTGCTTCAAGGTCTCGATAGGGATGAGCTCGACAGTATGTGGTTTCAGCACGATGGTGCGCCTCCGCATTACCATCGTGAAGTTCGTGCGTTTTTGGACCAACGATATCCGCAAAAATGGATTGGACGTGGGGGTTTCATTGAGTGGCCACCAAGGTCTTGCGACATCACCCCATTGGATTTCTTCCTATGGGGTTATATTAAAAATAAGGTGTATGTTAATCCATCAACAACAGTGAAAGATATGCGAAACAGGATTAGGGATACCTGTAGAACAATAACGCCACTAATGTTGTCCAGGGTCCGAGAAAATCTGCAAAAAAGACTAAATTTGTGCATTGCACAAGAGGGTCGTTTATTCGAACACTTATTAAAAAGAAATAATTAATCTCAGTATTTAATAGGTAAGTTTCTTGTTTCAATTTAGTATAAAAGTAAATATGTATTTGCCTTGTCGTTATTGTTGTGTTAATTTTTTCACATTATGTTTAATTAAACTATTGCCGTTGTAATATAACGAATAATGTATTTCATCATATTTAACCACATTCTGTTTGTTTCTGTAGTTTCTTTTTATTATTTTACATGGCTACTATGATAATGTAAAAAAGTATGGAAAATAAGAAAAACTGAAATATTTCAAAAACTATTATAAATAGGTATAGGATATATTGAACAAAACTTTTAGGGTTTTTATTACTCTATTAAATAACATGAAAATATACAGGGTGTACCATTTAAAAAAAAAGATATTTATTCATTTAAACTTGTTCAAATTTGAGCCGATGTGTTCAACACCCTGTAGCTTTTATTGCAAATATTAGGTAAAAATTATGTTAACTTGTCCTTGGCCTTGCTAAATTCCAAATTTGAATATATTTGTCACAAAATTGAAAACGTTATTTAGGATTGAATTGATGCTTGAAAATGTGACTTTTTTTCTTTAAACTTAATTATTATATTATCTCAGAAACTATAAAGTTTTGTTATAGTAAACCCTTAATAAAAAAGATTTAAAATTATAAGCTAAATCGAAAATACGATTCGTATATAGGGTGTTCTATTTAAAAAAATACAACTTTATGCTGTCCTAGTTTTTTGGCTCACCCTGTAGAGTCCTAAATATTTTTAAAATCTGCGTAAAAATAAACTGTATCAAACAATAAATATAGTTTTTTTGTAAATTTCACCGAAAAGGCACAAACCTACTTCATCCAATCGTTGACTCACCCTGTACATTATATCTTATATTAACACCCTAAGATTGTTCTCTTTAAAGAGTAAATAAATCAATAATCCAAGTTAGGCATACACTCAGTTTTATTACTTTTGGGTGGATTAAATGTTTTCTTAATAAAATATAAACCCAGACAGTTTATGGTGACATAAACTAAAATGGTCATACCCCCTTTAATATTCTTCCAAAAACCTGTCGAAGAAATCCTACCCTGGTTATGTAATTAAAATCGCAGGGATAAGTACCAAGAGTTACCTTAATATACATTATCCGCGACCACCAATTGATTGTTTTTAAGTTGAACAATTTTGTCATTATTAAGAAACAAAAGAATAATTCAATAAAATCGCTAGAATGAAGAATATCGGTACAAAGAATTCGTATAATGGCTGTTGCAATGATTGCAAGAAAAAAAAACGAATTAGATATCACCAAAATGGATAACAGAGGGATCAGGTTTATTCCCAGTTATTATCAATTCTTTTAGTTATAGAAAGACGTAGAACAGTTTAACCCTTTTATTTACAACATTACTAATGTGAGATGTTCAGGCCATGTTTGAAACTCGTTAGAGACGGTACATTTTGAAATCTGTCAGAGAAAGTTACGTATTTTGCGTATAATCGGTTCTGTTTAAGACGGTTTTATTTTTGTTATTTATCTTCGGGAAAGTTAAGGGAAAATTCTGTTGTGGACAAAACTGAGGAGTTTCACTTGAAAACGGCTAGAGATAACTACTAGCCGAAACGTCGTGATATTCAACAAAAATAAAGACAATGGAAGTCCAACAGATATCTACTATTTCGCAAGAAATATCGACCTTCAAACAAAAAAACTTTTGTTGAAAATTCGAAAAAAATAAACAATTTTAAATAAAGAGGATAAATATTTAATAAGTAAGATATTAAAGGATAAAGATGGACAATTTATTTCTGCAAATCCAACTCTGGCTTTCTCTCCATAAGCGATTCAACCACCTAATGATTTTGTCAGTGGAGCAAAATTCACATAAAAGAACTACCTATAAAATTGAAATTCTAAGACATGTCGGAGGGATGTTAAATCTGCAGGCATTTTAGATGTCTGTGACATACCATTTATATATGCCATTTGACTGTTGATATTTTAGAATTTCACATCGAGAATGTATGTAGAATGTATGGTAAAGATTTCTTTATATTTTACTGGAATAATTTTAAAGATGCCTTCGTTGTTAAAGGGTCTCTAATTTTAATGTTTATTTTTTAACCGACTTTTAAAAGAAGGAGATTCTGAATTCGTCAACTATGTATTTTTTTTATGTATGTATACCGATTACTCCGGAACGGCGGCACCGATTTGAATGATTTTTTTACGTTATGTTCAAGAATTTGCTGCAGTGATCCCATATTCCTTTGGACGAAATTGGAGTAGTAAGATCCAAGATGACAATATGGCGGCCAAAAAAAATTAATTTTGTGCGATTTTCTCCAGTGGGAATTTTCGAAGTCGTATACGACGAATCTGAAATTATTTTTATAAAATTCAGTATGGCGGATCTAATATGGCGGAAAAAAAATTTAATTTTGTGCGATTTTCTCCAAAATTGGTACGGGGGAGTTTTCGGGGTTGCCCATAACGATTCTAAAATTATTTTTAAAAACATTCAATATAGCGAATCCAATATGGCAGACGAAAAAATCAATTGTGTCCAATTTTCTCCAAAATTGGTATAGGAGAATTTGGGGACTGCACATAACGAATCTGAATTTATTTTTTAAAAATACAATATGACGTATCCAATATGGCGGATAAAAATTAATTTTCTCCGATTTTTTTCAAAATTGATATGAGGGAGTTTTTGGGATAGCACATTACGAATCTGAAATTATTTAAAAAGATAAATATGGCGTATCCAATAAGGCGGATAAAAAATCTAAAATGACGGATTAAAGATTCTACATCTCTCAATTTTGTCCAAAGTCAGTATTGGGGGATCTTCATTAGTGTTAATTACGAATTTAAATATTTTTTGAAAACTGAATTTGATGGATATTGCGCCATATTGCGTCCTGAAAATTTTATATTCTTCGATTTTCTCCAAAACTGATATAGGAGGTTCTTGAGGGTGTACATTATGAATTTAAAAGTATTTTCAGGATTCAATATGGCGAATCCAATATAGCGGACTAAAATTTAAGATAGTGGATTTACTATGACAGACTAAATATTCGTTTGACATAATTTCACCGGCATTTGGAGAACTTTAAGATTCAAAGAATTTTTAGTGGTTCATTTTAGGGTGATTTTCAATTTTGGATTAAAAGGATACTTTTTTGCCACCTTGCGAGTCATTGCGAGGTACACTAATTTCGATTAGTATTTAGTTCAAATAATTTATGGATATCATAATGAATTCAAAACTAAAAATTGAAAAATAAAATTTAAAAAAAAATGAACCGACTTCTAAAAGTGCACTAAAAAGTGAAAGAAACTATAAATTTTTATATGAAATTGAAATTTTTGAGATCGGCGCCAAACTATTTCTAAACGAAATAAATAACTACCATTATATACAAATTATGGTAAGAAAGCAATTTCAAACAAAGTATTTTTAAACTGTTTATGCGAATCAGATTTTGTCAGGTATTAGTTTGGCGCCGACTTCAAAAATTTCAATTTCATATAAAAATTTATAGTTATTTTTCACTTTTTAGCGCACTTTTGGAAGTCGGTTCAAAAAATCGATTTTCCAAAAAGTACAAATTCTTGTAGCTAATATATGTAGAAATTATGTAATAAATATTATTTTTGCTAGAAAATTCTAGAACATGTCGAAAAACGTGTTACAATGTAGGGGTCTTTAACGCGTCGAATGATACACAATAACACAATTAAAGTTTTTCTCAAAACAAGAAAAGTACTGGGCCGATTGAGCTCATATTTGGATATGTTATTCTACACATGAATAGTTATCGTCCCTACTACTTTTATAAATTTTCATTAACATTTCATATATTATTTAAACAACTGAAGTTGCAAAAAGCAGGTCGAACTTTTCAAAAGTCAACAATTTTTTTTTATAAAATCACCTGATAATAGTAGGGACGATAGCGACAAGTATACTTTTTAAAAATCAATTTGATTTTTTTGTCTCAGACGCACTGAACTTGAGATATCGTGTCTACCGATAGCAGCGAAACTTATGATGATAACACGAAAAAAAATTCCTGTTATTGTTTGAAACGTCAACTTTCATGTCTCAAAATATTGTTTTAATAAAATTTATTTTACTATGAAAAAAAAATCTTCAAAATAAGCCCCGAGATGGGGGACTACCGCCTTATGTCAACAAATACAATTTAACCAACCACATTTCGGTTGCAACATCCCTAACTTCTCACAACCACTTATGAAATATAAACACTGAATTACACATCTTGGCTAGAAAATTAACAAGATGCAGGTAAATCTAAGTTATTTTTTCATTTCTCTTAAATACCCTGGTTATACTCGTTTTTCTGACCGTAGAATTTTCCGGTTACATTTTAGAGAAAACTTGTCCAAATGAAAGTTGTGGGTATTGAAAAGACCTTTAATTTCATTTTTTATACGTCAAAATCGATAAATAATTTATCGAGATAATGGCGAAAACTACCTTTTCTGCACAATTATATAAATGTTAATAACTTAATAAGGCCATTATGTGCCTTTATAACTGTGCGAAAGCTAGACCAAATCAGTTTGGTAGTTTATGAATAACCTTAATTGTTTATCCCAGGCACTGAATGTTCGAAAAATTATCCTCGCCCGGAGGATGATTCTACAGATATTTGCAAAAGCGGAATGGATTCTTTGAAGTTCAAACTACAAAAGAAGATGAAAAAACGATTGATTTTTAAAAAAATTCTTGTTAAAAAAATCGTTTAAAGAAGGGGTAACTTTTTTCCGTATAGACAATTGGAATAACTTTGTTTATTTTAATGATACAAGTTTGTGAATAAGTGGACTTGAAAGCTGGTGAGAAAACACGAATTTTAAAAGAAAGCAAAGTCTCCTACGACCAATAGGAGCGAAGATAGCATTTTTTTTTAAATGTCATTCTCTTTTGTTTATAAACATTAAGAGTCAAAATTTTCGCAGATTTTAAACGAAGACCTATATTTTATGATGCAATTGATAAGTATGAAATTGATGCATCGTTAGTAAAGTTATAGCTCTTCGAAGTAAAGGTATTTTTGCAAGTGCGTTGTAGCGAGTAGTGAGGCTAGCTCTGCTTTCTCACGGTGTGCTTCTGAAATTCAAACTTCAAATTGGCGCGCGCAACAAAATTATTTATTCCGAGAAGATATATATATATATATATATATATATATATATATATATATATATATATATATATATATATATATTTAATCTATTCTAAAAATAGTTACTCTTTAAATTATTTGCATATTATACAGGGTGTCCCAGAAGCAATGAAAGTATCAAAGTTGTGTTGTGCTAGTAAAGTTTCTTGAAACAATATTAGTGTCAATATTGCAAAAAAATGTGTTTTCCGATGAAATGTCAATTTTCCGGTATTTCCTGATTTCCTATGATAATGAAAATAAGTCAGTTCGTTATACTTCGTCGAGTTACCCCAGTTCAAAAAAATGAAAATTCTACGTTATCTGTAACCCGAGATATCGTACAATTTTGTTGCGCGCTCTAATTTGAAGTTTGAATTTCAAGAGTACATCGTGAGAAAGCCGAATTTCCCCCTCCCCCCACTCGCTACAACGCACTTGCAAAAGTACCTTCACTTTGAAGGGCTATAACTTTATTAACGATGCATGAATTTCATACTTATCAATTGCATCATAAAATATAGGTCTTCGTTTGAAATCTGTGAAAATTTCGACTCTTACAGCCGGATTCACTAATATGGTTTAAATTTCAAACCGCCCTAAATTTACAGCTGAGGTCTTAAATTGACAAATGCAACAGTAAGTCAAGCAAATTTTAAACCCTAAAAATAAAAGCATAAAAAATCATTTTGTTTTATTACTGAACCGGCAGAAACGGAGAACTTTATTGTTTTAGGGAAAAAACTATTTCTCTTAAATTTTTCAAGGCTATATTGCAGGATTCTTATCCTTAATCACTACATAGTATAAAACAAAGTCGCTTTCTCTGTCCCTATGTCCCTTTGTATGCTTAAATCTTTAAAACTACGCACCGGATTTTGATGCGGTTTTTTTCAATAGATAGAGTGATTCAACAGGAAGGCTTATATGTATAATAACATCCATTAAATAGTGGAGAAATACTGTTATTTTTGAGGTTTCTAATGTGATGTCGTTAATTATCAGATTTTTTTCCGCTTACATTGCAAACGCAGGCTGAACCCTACGAGATTTATCAAAATAATGTACTAATTATTTGTACACATTGAAAAGGTCTACAAAAACTCCGCGATGGTATATGTCTATCTCTCATGGATATCCCACAATAACATTTTTTTGTCATTTACTTTTTACGACAAATAATGGCAAATTTTGAAGCGATTTTAACCAATACAGCATTAATCCTTATCCAATTAAATAGCTTAAATACATTGTTGATTTAATATAGATCTATATGGTCCTTTACAGCACAAGATTTAAATGAATATTTTCGAAGATATTACAGATTTAAAATTGCGGGAAGTAGCGCTTGCGGCGGTACTGGCCGACCGGGGCGGCGGCAGCGTGCCTGTAAATAGCGCGTCGGAGGCCGATGTAATAATTGTTGTAAAAATAAAATAAATAGTTAGAGTTTTTCTGTAGTGTATTTAGTATCAGCATTGTACCCGTGCGAAGCCGGGGCGGGTCGCTAGTATCTCTATATAAGCGTTTATTTGTTGACATATCTAATATAAATTATGACAATATCATAAGCAAAACAAAATTGGTCCACTATAAGATTTAAATTTCATGCCAACCAGATCGGGTTTAAATCTTAAATCTTCTTAGTGAATCTGGCTGTTAATGTTTATAAACAAAAGAGATATGACTTTTTAAAAAAATGATATCTTACCTCCTATTGGTCGTAGGAGACTGTTTTTTAATTCGTGTTTTTTTACCAGCTTTCAGGTTCACAATTGTTTATAAGTAAAAAAAGTACCCCTTTTTTTAAACAGTTTTTTTAACAACAATTTTTTTTTAAATCCATTGTTTTTTCATCTTCGTTTGTAGTTTAACCTTCAAAGAATCTATTCCGCTTTTGCAAATATCTGTAGAATCATCCTCTGGGCAAGGACAATTGTTTGAACATTCAGTGTCTGGGATAAACAATTAAGATTATTCATAAACTATCAAACCGATTTGGTCCAGCTTTCGCACAGTTATAAAGGCACATAATGGCCTTATCATCAAGGGGTTATATATCACTTTCGGCCTTTCTTGCAGAAGTTATTAACATTTATAAAATAGTGCAAAAAAGATGGTTTTTAGCAATTATCTCGATAATTTATTTATCGATTTTGACGTATAAAAAATTAGATTAAAGGTCTTTTCAATACCCACAACTTTCATTTGGACAAGTTTTCTCTAAAATGTAACCGGAAAATTCTATGGACAGAAAATCGAATTTTTCGACTTTGGATGTTGTTTATAAAAAAAAAAACAGGGCTGATCTAGCTGTACTTTTTTACGTATTTATCATCTACTGGGTACCCCTTACGACTTGACACTTTCAAAAATCTGCAATAAATTTTTACATGAAATCGCTACAAATTCAATAGAAAGACTGAAGTATTACCTGGGTTTTGCCAGTTAGTTGTATCGTGCACATCTTTACAATGTCGTAATTTTTTAAATGCAAGAAAAGGGTAGAAGTAAAAATGGGTGTATAAAGGGAAAAATTTATGTAAAAATTAAACTCTATAAATTTTGCACCGGATCACCACATTCATCAAAAACACCAATAAATAACAAATTTTTTTCCAGGAACTACATACCTTCGCAAATTGACCGTATCGTCCACAGTAAAAAACGTAATGGCCCTGCCGGTGCGACCCGCCCTTCCTGCGCGCCCTATTCTATGCACGTAAGAAATGGCCGAAGGTGGAAAATCGTAATTTATGACCAGATTAACTCCTTTGAAATCGACCCCGCGGGCCATCAGCTCGGTGCAGATCAGGACCCAAATATGGCCCTCGCGGAAGCTCCGCACTGTGTTATCTCTCTGTAAAGGAAAAGAAAAACAAATTTAGGTAATAAATAAAAATAGATAGGGAAACTTAGAGCAATGTGGGTCCTAGGGTAAAGTGGAAAACTGTGTACTATTCTAAGAGGTTTAAAAATAGTTTTTATATTATTCCTAATCAATTAGATTTTACTTTTTTGGGTTTCGGTCAAAATATTACTTTATAAGAAACACATGTTTTTTCTTACGTTTCGGTTTATTTTATTGATTATATCGTCTTCAGAGAATTACTGTAAATTTGAAGAGGAATATGTAATTTGTTGTTATACAGGCAGTTTGATGATTGAAAATTTCATTTTTTTTTTGTTACTGGTAAAAAATTTTGCTTTGAAATATTTTTTTCTTTTTCTTTAGTTCATACACTATAATAACAACGAGAGGACCAAAATTAAAATAACACACAGAAAACTGTGCACCCAAAAATTTTATTCATCTACGGAAATTCAAGTTTCATTCTTAGATTTGAGTGAGGTTTTTTTCTAATAGTGAGGGAAATAAATTCATTCAATTTATTTTAAAAATTACTTTAATGAATTATCTTTACAGTGGTTTATCGAAACACGTATCAATAAAATAGTACGTACATTAAATTCATAGAAAATATTCATATTAAGAAAATTAGTAATTTTCTCTATTCACTTTTTCTTTATTTAAATAAAATACAAAATATCTAATGTATTGCATTGGAAGTTCTAACCGCCTAAAAGGTGAATTTTTGTGTTTCTGTTCACCAGGCCGGTAATTGTTATTTTTAAAATAAACATAAACAAAATAAAAGAACCAATTGATAAACAACCAGTTTTTTTAGCCAGCCATACAGATGATATCGGCTTTAGTGCTGGTCGCACACATCTTGCAGTTGTGTTTTACACCAGGTCAGTGTTCACTTGTTAAATTTAAAATTGCCTTGTTGACAAAACGATTGCTACTTATTCCAATTTAGAATACGCTAATATAATTTTCATGTATGATAGAGCAGACGGCAATGCAGCTGCAGTTCGACGACTATACCGAGATCGATTTCCAGGAAGAAGAGTTCCCAATGTACAAGTTTTTATTAACACATATCGTCGTATTTGTGAAACCGGCAATCTTCATTTCAGAGAAAGATTGCATGCAGACAAACATGATATCGAAGTAGAACAACAAATTTTGGATTCATTTGATACAGATCCAACCATGAGTACTAGAATTACATCCCGGTTCAAGGCCTTGAAAAAGATAATCCAGCATGAATCGAAATTTTCTTGGGGCGGAATAACCAATTTCCACAATCTGCATTATTGGGCTGATGAGAATCCGCATATGAAAAAAGAAATATCCTTCTAACACAAATTCAGTGTAAACGTATGGGCAGCGGTAATCGGAAGAACTTTCATTGGGCCATATTTCCTTCCTGAACATTTAAACGGAGACAATTACTTCAGAGTTTTTACTAAATGAAATGCCGAACATTGTGGATGAAATACCATTCAACGTCCGAGAGAGAATAATTTTCCAGAACGACGGATGTCCAGCACATTATCGGCTTGACGTAAGAGATTTTTTAAATGAAACATTCCCTAATCGTTGGATCGGAAGAAATGGTCCCATATTGTGGTCTGCGAAGTCCCCAGACTTGACGCCTATAGATTTTCACATCTGGAGACGTATGAAAGAACTTGTCTATAAAGTTAAAATAATGGACCGTAATCAACTGATTGAAAGAATTAATGAAGCAGGTGTCACACTTAGGGAAGAAATGAGACTAGGCGTAAGCACCACCCAAGTGAGGAAAAGGGCCCGGAAATGTATTAGAAATAATGGCTCACATTTCGAACATAACATGTAAAATAATACTTAATGTGGTTTTTGTAATTTTAAGAAAGTAAAAATAAATATCTTCCCTGAATTTAATAGATTTAATATTTTATTGATACGGATCTCGATAAACCACTGTAAAGGTAATTCAACAAAGTTATTTTTAAAATAAATTAAATGCATTTATTTTTCTCACTGTTAGAAAAAAAGATCACTCAAATCTAAGAATGAAACTTGAGTTTTCGTAGATGAATAAAACTTTTGAGTGCACAGTTTTCTGTGTATTTTTAATTTTAGTCCTCTTGTTGTTATTATAGTGTATGGACCAAAGAATAAGAAAAAATATTTCAAACCGACAAATTATACCAGTATCATAAAAATTAAATTTTCAATCACCCACGGCCAGAAAACCGAAAAATTATAAAATGTGCTGTAACTCGACAACCGTGCATTTTTGTACTAAGGCATATATATATATATATATATATATATATATATATATATATATATATATATATTATTCAAAATGACATTCTCTATCACCTCTTCCAAACTTTCTATCGATCTACCAAACACCCTGTATAAACTGAAAATTTAATTTCTTAACTAACAGATGGTTCACTTAATTAACTTACGTTTAGCCTTTATATTATTTTAATATAAATATAAACAAAAACTTTTTTTTTAATATAAATAAAAATATAGACAAAAACATATTATTTTTATACATTTTTTCACATCTGTTTTGTCTGGTTTTTGACAGTATACTACTAAAGAGTTCGAAAGTTTCTAGATCATCTGCAATTTTATTGCCCCATTAGGTTGGTATACACATTACTCGGGTCATTTGTGTCCGTTCTGAAATTCACTGTACAGGGTGTTCTTTTGATGTGGATCATTTCTTTAATTGTACTTTTTTTTTTGGTAATTAATTTCTGAGTCTAAAATCTCAACGTTGTTAAAATCAATGTTGTGATATATTATCTATTGCATGTTTGGCTAAGGTGGTTTTATTATCGTTATTGTGATGTCTAATGCTGTATTTATGATTTTGTATTCCATTTTCTAAATACTGTTTGGCTTGACCGACATATGTTTGGTTACAATTTAAACAAATAATCTTGTAAATGATATGTGTTTGTTCGTTTTTAGGGATATCGGGTTTAACTTTTGTATAAAGGCTTTTGAAATTATTCGAAGGTTTTTCAGCTATTTGGATATCATATGATTTTAGTACTTATTTAATGGGATTAGTAATTTCCAGTATATACGGCAATAATACGTATTTTTAGGATGGTGGAACATTGCTTTTTATTAGTTTATTGTTGTTATAGAGTTTTTCAATTTGGCTTTTTATTATAGGTTCGATAAATTTTTTTGGATAGTTGTTTTTTACTAAAGTGCCTCTTTTGAGGTCTAAATTGTGATGAGAAAATTTGATAGCTCAGTTAGTGCTGTGACAACACTCTTTTTGTATTTTTTAGGTGCAGCAGAATTCTCCCTGATCATACCGGTTTTTTGTACTAGTTTGTTTGTATTTTACCATTGTGATCATAATGAATAGTAATATCAAGGAAATTAATGGCATTATTATTTTCTTTTTCTAATGTAAGTTGTATTTTGTTATGATAACTATTGAATTTATTGAGGGTGTACTGAACTTTGTCTTCAGGTATGCAGCCCTAACCAAGATTAGTGACCCACCATTTCTGAAGCTGGCCCTATTAAAGGACGTTAAAAGGCTGTATCCATCGATATGTATCTCAGCAGATTCTGAGCGAAGTCAGTATTCAGTTGTATACATTACATCAATACTCTCTAACCTCAACATATTATCGAGTAAGTAAATTTTACTAGAAATACACAGAATGTTTAGATTTTATTTTTATTCGGAATTGGTGTATTTTATGTATAACTAGCGACCCGCCCCGGCTTCGCACGGGTGCAATGCTGATACTAAATACACTACAGAAAAACTGTGACTATTTATTTTATTTTTACAACAATTATTACATCGGCCTCCGACGCGCTATTTATAGGCACGCTGCCGCCGCCCCGGTCGGCCAGTACTTCCCGCAATTTTAAATCTATAATATCTTCGAAAATATTCATTTAAATCTTGTGCTGTAAAGGACCATATAGATCTATATTAAATCAACAATGTATTTAAGCTATTTAATTGGATAAGGATTAATCGCTTCAAAATTTGCCATTATTTGTCGTAAAAAGTAAATGACAAAAAAATGTTATTGTGGGATATCCATGAGAGATAGACATATACCATCGCGGAGTTTTCTGTAGACCTTTTCAATGTGTACAAATAATTAGTACATTATTTTGATAAATCTCGTAGGGTTCAGCCTGCGTTTGCAATGTAAGCGGAAAAAAATATGATAATTAACGACATCACATTAGAAACCTCAAAAATAACAGTATTTCTCCACTATTTAATGGATGTTATTATACATATAAACCTTCCTCTTGAATCACTCTATCTATTGAAAAAAACCGCATCAAAATCCGGTGCGTAGTTTTAAAGATTTAAGCATACAAAGGGACATAGGGACAGAGAAAGCGACTTTGTTTTATACTATGTAGTGATATAGCAGCTGTGCTTATAAAATACAGAGTGTTGGAGTTTTCACTCTAGTGTCCGACTTTTTAACGAAACCAAAGGTTCCGGTTTCAAATTTACATGGCTGTTTTAATTTTTAATCTACAGTGTGATTTTGAAAATCTTCGTTTTTTTTGGCATATCTTATATTTCCGTTATGCATTAATTTATCAAAAAGATAAGAACTGATTTTTATAGAGTTTTTTACCTAGAGTTCAGTGGCGCAGTCATTTTTTTTCTAAAAAGTTTACTTTTGGCGGTATTAACCAAACTTTTGATTTTTTTATTCGGACACCCTGTATATTAATTTAGAAATGTTTTGGGTTTATTTTATTGAGAAAAACAAGGTCAAATTCGATATTTTAAATCATTTATTTTATTTGTAACCATAGACCATGACCAATTTATAAGACACAACAGGCAGATATCCAAAACTTCTCAGTTTTGTCAGATTGTTATTATTTATGAAATATTTTTGTCACGTAGTTGTTTTTATTTATTTTGCATTTACAATGGCTGTTTATGATAATGATGAAAAGTATGACATGCTAGTTTGTTTTATACAAAGTCTCCAAGAAGCTTCTGAATTATATTTCAATAGGTAATATATTTAAAGCGTTATGATTAGTATAACATCTTATATCTGGCAATCGTTTTTGTTCATATTAGGTATCCAGAAAGAAGGCAAACCTTTCCAGACATATTTGCTCGTTTGAAAAAAAATCTAGTTGAACAAGGATCTTTTATTCAGCCGCGTCCCAAAACACACGCCAAAGAAGACAGGGAGAGAAAAGAAACAAATGTGTTATTTTACGCAGCAGCAACAACTTCATCATCCTATAGGGAAAAAGAGGAAGAAGTTGGTATAGCAAAATCTGACGCTGAAAGACTTTGAAAAAGTATAAATACTATCCATATAAATTTAAAATAGTGCAACATTTACATCCCGGAAATGATGAGCGCCGAGTAACGTTTTGTCAATGGTATTTAGAACAAATCCGCACCAACGAATCTTTTGGCAGATTTGGTCTGCAGAAAATTACTATTTAGTTTCTAAAACGGCACCACAAGGGCGCTTCGGGGTTGGTGTCTCGTGTTTTATTTTGGGTCGACGCGTAGCTTACAGGATGTATGAAGGGGGTCTCACAGCTCGTAGATACCTAGAAATCCTAGAAGAAATTATAACAGAATTGCATGAAAATGTTCCATTGGTCCATTTCAGTTCCATTTATTTTCAACAAAACGGTGTCTCGAGCCACAACCCAGGGCTGTTAATAAGGCCATTTCTGGACAATAACTTTCTTCAAAGATCGATTGGATTTTTGGTGAGATTTTATGCAAAATCAAGAGTATAAGACATGACATGAATCTATAGCGGAACTTCGTAAAGCAATTGGTTTGATCTTCCAAACTCTTCATTACAGATATGATTCGTTTAAATGCAATTAGAAGAATAACAAAACTGTGCAAATATTGCATTCAAGAAAACGGCCGTCATTTTCAAAACCTTTTTTCTTGTTTTTATTTTCAGTGTTTCTTTATGTTTTTGTTATTTTAATTCTATGAAATAATATTGTTCTTGTTTCTTTGCAATTAAATTTCAATATTCTAGTTTTATAAGAACAGTGTTGTTTAAAATAAAAAAATGTAAGTAAAGTGTTTACAAATAACATCATCACAACTCAACAGAAAGGATGCACCAGGGGAGCAAGGGTATGCAAGGAACAATTGACTGTTGACTTTATCATAAGTAACCAAGCCTGTACCAACCGAAGAAACCTTTTTGCTACTCTGTGGATTATAAGAAGACCTTCGGCTCAGTGCCACATGAGTGGCTCACAATATATTCATTTTTTTCCTTTTTAAAACGCATCATGTGAACCTGGAGAACTAGAATCCAATTGCAAATGCCATCCAACGATACCATCGAAACGAATACAATCCCAATATGAAGGGGAATATTTCAGAGCGATTCACTAAGCCCATTGTGATTCTGCCTTGCAATGAACCCACTTTCACACCGTTTGAACTCTACCAGATACGGCTTCAGTATTGGGAATAACAACTAAGAGATAGCAAGATTAAATCATCTTCTATACATGGATAATCTTAAACTGATGGCTGCTAGCAGAAACCAGTTGGAACGAATGCTTAAAATTGTAGAGGAGTTCTCCGAGGGTATCGGAATGCAGTTTGGACTTGACAAGTGCTGTATTTTGAACACCGTCAAAGGAAAGATATGATCAGGAGCATTTGAAATGCAGATGGGTGAAACTATAGCTGCAATGGAAGCAGAACAAACATACAAATACCTGGGTATAAAGCAGGCTAATAGAATTGACCATCGCACTATGAAAGCTGAATTGCCAATCGAATTTGTGAAGAGGGTTATCCGGGTATTACGAACTAACCTTAATAGTAAAAATTTGTTTAAGGCGCTCAACACGTACGCTTGCTCTGCATTTAGCTAGTCTTTGGAATTATAAAATGGAGCAGGACGGACATCCAAAACCTGCAAAGAAAAATAGAACACTCCCAACAAAAGCACAAAAACGTTACCCTCGAAGTGCTATTGAACGTACAATGCTTTGAACACATCAAGAGGGAAAAGGATTGGTAAGCAGCTTGATCAACAAATAATAAACTTACATTCATATTCCCACAGATTAGCGGGCTCTTCCACACTACATCGAGCAATATGCGAGGCAGACGATTCAACGCCGCTACAGCTGAGGGAACAGGATATTGCTTCTCACCACCAAACAGATCAGGAGAAATTACAAACCTGGCTACTGAAACTACTTCATGGAAGACATCCAAATGAGGTGAATCAGGACGATGTCAACAATTCAGCGTCGAACTACTGGTTGATTTCAAGACAGATGTTTCTGGAAACGGAGGGCTTCATGTTAGCTATCCAAGACCAGGTTATTCCAGACACAATCCAGCACATAACTGGAGGATGCCAAGCATTCTCCGCAATCGAGTATAAGAAAAGTGCCTTATTACGAATACAATCCGGAGCCTATTCTTGAGAATAACCAGTTCAAGTTATATTGGGACCGAACGGTTATGATGGATCAGACAGTTGCTCATAATAGACCGGCCATTATACTAACAGATAAAATTTTCAGGCGAACTACCCTAATCAACATTGCTGTACCCAAAAACAACAACCTAAGGCCAAAATAGAACGAGAAGATCGCCAAATACAGAGATCTGGAGGTGCAGATCCAAAGACAATGGGCAATGAACAGCGTCCAAACGATTCCCATAATTTTATCAACAACTAAAGTGATGCGAAAGAACCTCCTGCAGAACATCAAGGGACTGGGCCTTAGTGAGCATCTGTATCAACCGATGCAGAAAGCAACTCACCTTGCAACCGCGCGAACCGTCCGAAAGTTCGTAGGAAATACAGCAAACCACGTCACCTAAAACCCAATAACATGGAAAGGGTTCCCACAGAGCTTCATACTTTTGGTATCTTTGTGTACCTGGTATGCGTGCGAAGCCGTTTGGCTTGAAATTATTAATAATTAAGTATTTACAATTAAAAATATATAAAAACATGAAAATTAATTTTTAAAATGTCTAATCTTTGGCATAATTATTATTATCAAAAGTTTGCATTTTTTTCTTATAAATTGGCTATGGCCTACTGTTACAAATAAATAAATTATTGAAAATATCGAATTCCGACCTTGTTTTTCAAAATAAAATACATTATATATTCTTGAAAAGCCCAAATTATACTTAATCAATATCTAAAATAATATACAGGGTATCTCATTTTGAAAAATCATAAGTTTCGTTAATATCTCAAAAACTAATTTTTTTTTAGAAAAAAAAACTGGCTGCACCACTGAACTCTACGTAAAAAAATCTATAAAAATCAGTTTTTACCTTTTTGATAAATTAACGCATAACGGAAATACGAGATGTGTCTAAAAACCAAGATTTTCGAAATCACCCTGTAGATTAATTACTGAGAGAGCCATGACAAATTTGATACCGGAATCTTTTGTTTCATAAAAAAGTAGAACACTTAAGTGAATACTGCAACACTCTATCTTTGAAAATAACTCCAATACCCCCTAAAAGTGTCTAAAATGGGACACCCCGTACGATTTCCGAATAACACGTTCTACATTTAAAAAGCACGATTTCTCAAATATGTTCCTCCTTTCCAATTGCATCGTAAATGTTTCCAATCCATTTGCCTCAGGTTATATCCATCCACATACCTACACTTCGTGTAGGAAGCCCGGTCATCCTTTTTGACCGTAAACGAATTGCATAACCGACCGTTTTATGTCGTTAGGGCAGATCTATACCCGTTCGAAATTACGCCGAATAGTTCACGGTCCACCCTTTCGCTGCGTACAAATATATTAAAGGAAATGGATAGATATATTTGACCTAATTTCCATTTTAGCAGAAGTTAAGCTTTATTTACATTGCAATTTCAATCTCGGCAGGGTTTCAATATAGATTTAGATACAACATTAAAATTCATGAATGGCAATCTGTCGATTGCGAAGTAGTATTTTGCCAAGAAGGATGGGATTCCGGAAGGAGTGTGAAATCGTTATTATTCGTTCTCACTACGCGCCATAGCGTCGTAACATAAGGGGCGGTTCGAAAAGTTTTTCCACAAGCATTTTACAATACATATCTATTGTAAAGTTTAACATTTTAACCGATATACGTCAGCTAGGTGAATCTTCTTACGACAGTTATCGCAACATATAGTTACATGATCCCCATACGTTTTCAAGCTATGTCGTACACTGTTTAAAAAAATCTTAATTTTAATGTTCATTCTACATTAAATTTAATGATTTTATACTAAAAATCGTCAATAATTTACATTTACTTTGAATTTAAAGCAATTCATTGAAATATCAGCTCGTTGTACATTAAATTTGATTAAATGGTATCTTAAATTTCAATAAAGTAACTGAAAAGATATTTTCACATCTGTACATAAAAATTAATTCACATGTACCTTAATATTAAAGGAATTTACATTATTATCAGGGCTGTTAATTTGCCAGTAATTCCTTGTATTTGCCAGGAATACTATCATGCCAGGGATTTGCCAGGAATAGATATCTTGTACTCGGAAATTGATAAAATGTTAAGGCGAAATGTATATACAATTCATGGCAGGTGTATGAAAATCGATAAGATGCCCCATCTCTAAAATTAAATCTCTCCACTATCTCTTTTTGCTTCTCACATGTAGTTATTTCTATTTTTATTTTATGGTTTTACAGTCTAAAATTTAAAGGATGGACAATCTTGTTATCATCTGTCTTTTTTTAATATTCAGCAATATCAGCTTTTTCTTATCACACGCATTTTGCCAGGAATTACCAGGAATAAATATAAAACTTGCAGGTATTTTTCTGTGGAATATCTGACAGAACTGATTACACAAGTCTGCAAAAAAAATTGAGAGCCGTTTTGGTTTTTTTGCGTAATAATATTTTTGGGTGTGCTGAATCCGAAAATGACTTTCATTTTGTCATAGAACGTCACGTTTTCTGACAATGTAGGTATCTATGTTAAACAAGTTATCATCTTAAAATAAAAGATAAAAGACTAAAAAAAAAATTTTTTTTATTTATAATTGCGTAGCAAAACTTATTTTTTTATCTAAAATACATTCATTAATAAGCACTAAACACATTTCTTTTTCCCAATGAGGCTCTTTTTGGTACATTTTCGCTTGTAGGAAGCATCTGGAAGGTCCAACAGTAGTCTGCCAACATTGAAACGCTCCATCTTCCCTGGTATTTTTTTTCCATCTCCTTAATATCTTGGTGAAATCGTTCACCTTGCTCTTCATTCACATCTCCTAAATTTTCTGAAAAGTAGTCGAGATGGGAATGAAGAAAATGTACTTTTAAACTCATTAGGCAACCTAAAGCTTGACATGCTTTTAACATTCTTTTGACGATTTGTTTGTAGTTAGGGTCTTTGTTATTGCCTAAAAATTTCTCTATGACCTCTTTAAAGGCAATCCACCCTTCTCTTTGAGGATCCGTCATGGTTGTGATGAATTGTGGATCAGCGATAAGCCGTCTAATATCTGGTCCAACGAAAACACCTTCCTTCAACTTTGCCTCCGAGAGGCCTGGAAACTTTGATATTAAGTATTTGAAGCAATTTCCATCTCTTGGAAGTGACTTTACAAATTGCTTCATCAATCCCAGCTTTATGTAAAGCGGTGGTAGAAAAACTTTATGAGGAGGCACCAAAGTTTCATGCAGGACGTTATTTTCGCCAACGTTAAGCTCCCTCGGAGGCCAACACTTTTTGGTCCAGTGATTTGCTCGTTCTCTACTATCCCATAGACACAAAAAGTAAGGGAATTTGGTAAACCCAGATTGTTGTCCGAGCAACATGCCCAAGATTTTTAAATCACCGCACACTTGCCAACCGTGGTCTTGATATTTTAATTTGCCAATTCCAGGTTCTTGTAGGTTTCCTTGAGGTGTACGGAATGGCCGACAGGAATGGAAGCATAGAAACCGCCATTGTGAAGCAGAACTGCTTTAAGGCGTCTTTTTGAAGAATCTATGAAAATACGCCACTGTGCTTGGTCGTATGAGATCTTTAACGTATCCATCAAACCTTCAATATTGGTACAATAAACCAACTCGTCTTCTTGGGCAAAATAGGAAGTGAACTACTTCTCACGATATCTAAACCAGGAGGAAGACACTCCCGGCAAAAGTAAATTCCTGCTTTTGAGCCTTGATCCAAGCAACTCAGCAGCGTTTTTGGGAAGATTGAAGTCTCTTACCAAATCATTTAGCTCGCCCTGGGAAAACAATTTCGGACTGCTGTCATCTTCAAATTCAAAACTTGACTTGTCATCGGGTTCAGGTACAGCACCATCTTCGTCAGAACTTGGAATCTCTTCCAAGGTAGCAGAGGCCTTGGGCACTGATATTTCGGTCCCATGAGGAATGGGACGAATAGCTGATTGCAGATTAGGGTATGAAATAGACTGCTTCCGTTTTGAATTATATCCTTTCACATTACACGAACAAAAGTAACAATCATCACTATGGTTCTTTTGCTCGCGCCATATCATAAGAATCGCATATCGGAAAGCTTTTTTCTTGCCCTTAAACCAATTTCAAAGATCTTCAACACATCGTTTGCAGACTTTATGAGGTGCCCAAACTTTATCTTGATCTCCAAGTTTTAAGCCAAAATACGCGAAGTATACTTTTTTTACAAAGTCCGTAATATTAAGTTGTTGCTTTAATACCATATATTCGCCACAAATGTAACAGAAACTGTCAGACGAATTCACACACTTCCGCACAGACGACATTGCACTATATTAAACCAAGATCTATAAAACAATGACGAGTTAACACGTCTACACTATCGGAGCGCGCACGTTCAGGTTACAAAATGTTTATGTTTGTTAATCTAGCTCACACAGGGCGTTCTTTATTTAGAAAGTAATGATAGTTATGGCCTGTATACATTTAAAAACAGTAATCAAAATAAAATTGTACCTATTTATTTATGACTTCAAGTTAGCCCAAAAAATCTCTTTTTTATAATAAAATTTTGCGTTTTGCAAAGTATTTTTTTAGTTTTCAGAACACCTAAATACATAGAAATCAGTTGAAAACATCCAGACGGCATTTTTGTTGCAGACCTGTGTTATTATTCAATATACATTGCATGACATTCCGGGAGATGGCACAACTTATATTGAACTTTTTGTTGTAAGTTGCTTAAAGGGCTCAATTGTTGCAAGATTACATCTTACCGATAGATTCCGTCAAGGTTTAGATTCAAATACAAGTTCCAAAATAATAGAAAGCACGTAAAAGGTATTTGGGAAAGGCAATGGCGGACCCATTGATAAATCCACCTATTTTGACCGAGGACGAAATACCAAACTTTCAGTGGTCAATTGTGTGAACCGAGCTGACCGTATCCTGGTTCGGTAAATTACACAATAATTCAATTGTAAGTCCCAGCAGGGACTACGTTTATAATACAGTTTTCTTATAGTGAGGTGTACATGTCTGCCCCGAACTGACGGGAACCAATGTGTTCGAAACCGGTCTAGATGGTGAACAGTTCTTGGAAGTTTCAGGATTTTTTGAACTCATATTAATGTTAGTGCATTAAATATGTGATAATATATCTCAAATTCAATGAGCACTGACTATATATTTAATGCATATAGTCACCCTCAAAAGTAATGATCAGATTTTAAGTTTAACGAATGATTACATTAAAAATGGAATAAATTAATTGAGACCAATGTGAATTATTAAATTTAATGCATTAAATTAAATGCATTACATTAAATGCATTTCCTTTTTACAGCGCAATATCTAGGGCATTCAATCGCCGTTTGTTTAAACCCCATTAAACCCTCACAAATAGGGCATTCTGTTCAGTCAATATACATTTTCAACAAAGTTCGGTTCTGTCTACTCAGAATATAAAAAGATCACCAACACAAAGGAGATTCCATTAAATAAAAAATCACAATAGACTACTGATAATTCCTTGAAGCACCTAAGATTGATAAAAACTTATCTTATTTCTTTTTTACTTATTTTTTATTTAACCTAAAGTTAACAGTAATATTAAAGTTTTTGCAAATGATTTAATAAAATTTATAGAATCTTATCTATATAACTGAATTCTGCAGTTGATTATCAACATGCACATGTAAAACTCAAATTTAACAAAACGACACAACTTCGTTAATGTTTTAATATTAAAAGTTTTTGCTAAAAAAATGCCATTTATTTATCACCAAACTCTACAAAAACAATGGTCCACCAATTTTTACATTGTTGTAGTATCACCCTCGAGATATTTTATTCTTACCAAATCTGCCGCTGACGACAGCAAACTAGAAAAAGGCGGAAACCGTTTGAATTTTAAAATGAAATATCTCGCTTTAAAAAGGGAATAAAAAATACAAAAAAAAACTGATGCGTCAAAAAAGTGATGTACGCCTTCATTGACTGCAATTTAAAATTATTTCCTTATATTTATATTGATATACGAGGAGGGTTCGATAAGTTCTCGGCCTGATAAAGAAAAATTTTTGAAAATATTTTTCAACATAGTGCCCTTGTACTTCAATACAGACCAACTATGTTCTAACATTTTAATACCCGTAGTACAATGCGATTTGTCCAACTCTACAAAATAAGCGGTTGTCGCTGCTCTGACCTCGTTATTTGAAGGGAATTTTTTACCAGCGAGCCATTTTTTCAAGGTTGGGAAGAAAAGGTAATCGCTGGAAGCCAGATCTGACGCATGTGAAAGCACTTCGAAACATAGATCATGGAGTTTTGCAGCAACAACTATAGATTTGTGTGCAGGCGCGTTATCCTGATGAAAGAGCCCTTTTTTTTTCAAGATGTGGACGTTTAGCCTTAATCACATGTTGCAAACGATCCAGTAGTGAAGCGTAATACTCCCCGATGATGGTCTTGCCTTGTTCTAAATAGTCTATAAGCACCACGCCATGTGAATCCCAAAAAACTGTTGCCATGACTTTTCCTGCAGACGGAACCGTTTTTGCTTTTTTTGGCACACTGTTTAGACTGCTGGTTTGTCTCTGACGTGTAATAGTGAATCCATGTTTCATCTATCGCTATAAAACATCGAAGAAACTCAGCAGGATTGCGTCTGAATAAGTCTAAACACTCTTACGAAGTGTTCATTCGAAGGAGTTTTTGGTCGACTGTTAACAAACGCGACACTCATCGCGCAGAAAGCTTTTTCATGTCAAGAACGCATGTAAAATGTAGTAGCATCGTTCATTTCTTTAAAAAAATAGCACAGTGCCACGAAAACCTTATCTTTCTTCTTCTTCTTCTTCTTCTAAGTAGAACCAAGTTCTGTTATCTACACAATGCGTCGTTTGACGTCGAAATCCAGCTGTCTCTCCATCTTTTGGAGGGCCGTCCAGGCGGCCGTTTGGTGTTTGGTTTCTCTCTCATCACGGTTTTTGCTAGTCTGTCATCGTCCATTCGTTCCACGTGATCTCTCCACTGCCTACGACGGTTTCGAACCCACTTCACAACATCCCCCACTCCGCTGTCCTCGCGTATTTTTGCGTTTCTTATTCTATCTCTTAAACTTGTTCCCGTGATCATTTTCAGCGTTTTCATTTCTGTGGTTCTCATAATTTGTTTTGTCTTTGTTGTTTCATTTCTTGCTTCTGCGCCGTAGGTCAGTATCGGTCTTACACAGACCTTGTAAATTCTTGCTTTGCTCTCAACCGTCATATATTTATTGTTCCAGATTATGTCTCTTAGTTGGCCTGATATCATGGCCGCTTTGTTGGCTTGTGTGCGTACTTCTTCCGTTACTTCCCTGTTACTTGTTATATGTGCTCCCAGGTATTTAAACTTCCCAACCTGTTCGATACGTTTGTCAACAACCATTAGTTTGCATCTTACCGGTTCTTTTGCTATTACCATTGCTTTGGTTTTCTCCACAGATATTTTCATATTATACTGTTTGGCTGTTCAACTGAGATGGAAAAGCATTCTTTGTAAGTTGTCCTCGCTATTTGCTGTCAAGGCAACATCGACTGCAAAGCATATAATCTGAACGGTGTTGTGTCCCATTGGGTACCCAATATTTGTGCTTTTTACCTCATCAATGATTTCGTCCATGATTACATTGAAAAGTGTTGGACTTAGGCAATCACCCTGTCTTATTCCTATGGATAGTGGGATTTTCTCTGTTAGAGTGTTATTTGTTTTAATTA
Source organism: Diaprepes abbreviatus (assembly GCA_034092305.1). Classification (NCBI taxonomy): domain Eukaryota; kingdom Metazoa; phylum Arthropoda; class Insecta; order Coleoptera; family Curculionidae; genus Diaprepes; species Diaprepes abbreviatus. The sequence continues at coordinate 2,595,557 of JASJET010000029.1, read as the reverse complement.
CCATGGTGTTTTTGGAAGTCAGTTCGTATATTGTGCGTATGATTGCTTCGTCTACTTGTTTTCTTCGCAGTAGTTCTGTTATGTGTTCCAGTTTGACTCGGTCGAACGCTTGTGTAAAGTCCACAAAACAAATGAACAGCAGTTTATCGTATTCGATAAATTTTTCAACCAGCTGTCTGATAATAAATATACCGTCGATAGTAGAACGGTTATTCCCGAAGCCCTGCTGTTCTTCGCACGCCCCTACCTTGTCTACGATCCGTTGTGACAGTATTTTGGTTAATAATTTGGCTGAACTGTTCAGTAGGCTGATTCCCCTGTAGTTTTCGGGTTGTTCTTTGATCTTCTTTTGTGGATTGGAATTGTGATGCTTTTCCGCCATTCGTTGGGTACTGACGTTGTGCGGAGTATTTTTTGAAATAGAACAGTGAGCTCTATGACAAGGCTGGGGCCTCCGTACTTTAGCATCTCATTCGTAATTTGATCGGTACCATCTATCCTTCTATTTTTACTAATAACGAAGATAACTCCCAACACTCTGGAAATTTGGATACCCTGTACACAAAGAATAAACTGCGTGAAAAACAATTTTCAATATCGTCCTATTATCATCGTCACCTTTGTCGTTTCTAATCTGCCTAGAATATGTGTATATCAGTATAAATATGGCGAAGTATTTTTAAATTGCAGGCAATGAAGGCGTACATCACTTTTTTTGACGCATCAGTTTTTTCTCGTATTTTTTATTCCCCTTTTAAAGCGAGATATTTGATTTTAAAATTCAAGCGGTTTCCGCCTTTTTCTAGTTTGCTGTCGTCAGCGGTCGGTTTGGTAAGAATAAAATATCTCGAGGGTGATACTACATTAGTGGACCATTGTTTTTGTAGAGTTTTGTGATAAATTAAATGACATGTTTTTTTAGCAAACACCTTTAATATTAAAATATTAATGAAAATTTTAATTTTCTGAACAAAATACGTTTTATTTCAAAGTTATTGCCAATATTCAACGAGCTTGTCGAATCTGCATTATCTGATGTTTTGATTTTCGGGTTAAAAAATGCAAAAAAGGCTATTTTCTTAAAATAGAAAGAGTCCAGACTAACAGCAGACCGTTACTCATCAATATTGCCAACGTTCATTAAAATTCCTTGTTTAAACAGCGAGACGAAACCAAAAAAATACCCTAGTTGTCTCTTTCATCGACATTTATTCGAATAATAGACTAAGCTCTGACGTGCACTGGATTTCATTATGGATAGACACAGAATGTGGGATTAAGAGGCGAAAACAAACTGTAACATCACAAAATGACTCTTTTTCTAACCTACTAAATTGAATTCATTGCCTGAAAACGCACGAAAAAATAGAAACAGGCGTACAAATTACTGGAAGTCATATATATATATATATATATATATATATATATATATATATATATATATATATATATATATATTCTGTAATATTTTCTTGGGTTTAGGTTTTTCCATTAGAGAATCAAAAGACAACAATTTTCCGACGTTTCGTTCTACATAGTGAACTTCTTCAAAGGTATGGTATATTTATTTTGAATCTACAAAATTACAAATTTTTCTTTTAATAAACATGTATTACAGTAATTGTCCTACATACACATTATATTTGCATTTCTAAGTTAGTTAAAATTAATAAAAATAAAACAGATTTTACAACAGGCTCAAAATTAAAACAATACACAGGTTAAAATAGGGAAAAACTAAAATGGTACATACCTTGAAAGCAGCTTTGTGCGTATGTTAAAATTAAATTCAATTATTACAACTTCGTATGCAACTGATATGGACAGATTACTTTTTATAAACCAGCAAAAAATAGGAAAAAATATTATTATTTCTTTTTCAATAATGTTCTTTCATTTTCAGGAGTTTATACGAAATCGTGCCAAGCATCATTACATTATTTCTAATATTTGTTATAGTGTCGGTTCAAGTATGTCATATTAAAAAATCAAATTATAGTATACTAGCGACCCGCCCCGGCTTCGCACGGGTGCAATGCTGATACTAAATACACTACAGAAAAACTGTGACTATTTATTTTATTTTTACAACAATTATTACATCGGCCTCCGACGCGCTATTTATAGGCACGCTGCCGCCGCCCCGGTCGGCCAGTACCGCCGCAAGCGCTACTTCCCGCAATTTTAAATCTGTAATATCTTCGAAAATATTCATTTAAATCTTGTGCTGTAAAGGACCATATAGATCTATATTAAATCAACAATGTATTTAAGCTATTTAATTGGATAAGGATTAATGCTGTATTGGTTAAAATCGCTTCAAAATTTGCCATTATTTGTCGTAAAAAGTAAATGACAAAAAAATGTTATTGTGGGATTTCCATGAGAGATAGAGATATACCATCGCGGAGTTTTCTGTAGACCTTTTCAATGTGTACAAATAATTAGTACATTATTTTGATAAATCTCGTAGGGTTCAGCCTGCGTTTGCAATGTAAGCGGAAAAAAATATGATAATTAACGACACCACATTAGAAACCTCAAAAATAACAGTATTTCTCCACTATTTAATGGATGTTATTATACATATAAACCTTCCTCTTGAATCACTCTATCTATTGAAAAAAACCGCATCAAAATCCGGTGCGTAGTTTTAAAGATTTAAGCATACAAAGGGACATAGGGGCAGAGAAAGCGACTTTGTTTTATACTATGTAGTGATTTGACTTAGGTTTTTGATATCTTGTTTGTCATTTACAGCATTATTATCTCTTTTTATATGTATCATTTCTTTGATGACTAATTTGTGATAATTTCCGTCAGTATCTAAAATGGGGACGTTTTTAAAATCAAATTCATACTTAGTTGTTTGCTCATGTTTATGTAAGGATGTCGATGCGTTTTTAGTATACTTGTGTTCATTAATTCTATTTTCAATATATGGTGTCGTCATGCCAATGTATTTCTTAGGACAGTTTAGGCATGGAATTGCAAATATTACGTTAGATCTTTTTTTTGGTGGGAACTTTGCTTTTTAATTTTGTATAAAATGATCCTAGTAAATTGTTCGCCTTATGGCATACCGTTATGTTATGTTTACCTAAAATATATTTTATTTTTTCTGATAGTTGGTTTATATACGGTACTGCAATGAAAGTGTTTTGTGTTTTGGTATTGTTAATTTCATTTTTTTTTGTTTGTGTTATAATATAAAAGGTTAGTTGTTTAATTATTTTTTTATAAGGAGTTTGGCAAAATGGTTCATTATTAGGGTTTCTTCTACTTTTTTTAACACTTTTGAGCGAAATTCGGGTGAAGATAATTTTATTGCTCGATCAACTAAACCGATTTTTCTGTTTATTTGGATGTTGAGAGTTAAAATTCAAATACTGGCCCGACCAAATATCTTTCGTGTACCACTTTGTATGAAGACTGTTATCCGTCTTATTTCTATTTATAGTTAAGTCCCAAAAGTTTATTTTCTGTTCCATTTCAATATCAGATGTAAATTTCAGTTTTGGGTGGAAATTATTAAAATATTGTAGTAATTTATCTATTTTGGTTTCGGATAAAGCAGCCAACCAGTCATCCACATAGCGTTTAAAAAATATTATATTACAATGCAATTTTTTCAATACTTCTTCTTCTACATATTCCATAACTATTTGTGCTATTGTTGACGAGATTGGTGAACCCATATCACAACCGTCTAATTGTTGGTACAGACTATCTTCGAACTGGAAATAATTATTGTTTATTGTAAGTTTTACAGATTCTATAAATTCATTGTGTGTCAATGTGGTGTGTTCTTTTAAATCGTTCCATTTTTTTTCCATAACTTTAGGAATGATGTCATTAGGTATATTTGTATACAAAGAAACTACATCTAGTGAAACTAATTTATAATTTATTGGTATTTGTATTGTATCAATGAACTGTTTAAATGTGAAAGAGTCCCTCACATAGCGATTATTTTTTCCTGAGGATGAAAGTAAAAAATTAACAATACATAACGCTATAGCACCAAAAATTCATGGGTTACCTAAATTACACACACCAAACACACCTCTCAGACCAATTGTTTCAAGCAAACAATCCCCATTTTATAACCTGTCCAAGTACTTATCAAATTACCTAACAAAGATCAGATTTTATTATTTTGATGTTGCGAGAGTTCAAATTAAGGTAGGAATAATTTTTAATTAATATCTATAATAGCAGGGTGTTCAAACTTAATATATTTTTGCAGTATTTGAATGTATAATGTTTGAAAAAGAGTAGGAAAGTTCCAGCCGAAACTAAGAAAACTTTGTTGTATTTTAAAAAAAAAGGACTAAAAAACCCAAGAAAACCCTCCAATAATATATATACATATATATATATATATATATATATATATATATATATATATATATATATATATCTTTGTTTTCTTAAACCATCTATATTTATTTTTCTGAAATTTCTTGGGTATGAGGTTTTTTGTTTTTAAAACAATCTACAAAGAAAACAGAACAATCAGCAATCACTCAAACAATTAAATGCACTTAAACTAGACATACATATTTTATAAAACTAACACACTGTACAATATCAAAAATGTAAATTTAAAATTCTTTGCTAGATACGCACCCGTTGTAGCTGTGCCATATATAATTCAACTAAGAGTATACATTGCCAGTATGAAGGAATTTAGTATTATCAGTAAAAGTTTTTTTAAACATTTTTATTAATTATTTGTGAAGCAATTATTATATTATGAAAGACCCTAATATTTTTTTTTTGGTATTTTAGTATTGCATTTGTTATAATTTTTAATGGAGTTTTTAATTAATTAGGTTATTAAATATTTGGCTAAGATTTTTTATATCTTGTTTGTCGTTAACGACATGCTTTTCTTTTTTTAATGTGAATCATCTCCTTAATAAGCAGTTTGTGGTAGTTCTGGTGTTGGGCTAATATCTGTGTATTTGCGAAATCAAATTCGGGTTTTTGAAAGGATTCGTGCTTATGTAACGCAGTTGAAGCATTTTTGGTGTACTTGTGACCATTCAATCTATTATCCAAATATTGCGTTGTCATGCCTATGTACTTTTTTGGGCAGTTAAGGCAAGGTACAGCGTATATTAAATTTGACTTCTTTTTGGTTGCTACTTTACGTTTTAACGGAGTGAAAAGCGAAGACAAAACATTTTGAGATTTGTGGCATACAACAATGTCGTGTTTTTTTAAGGTGTATTTTATTTTTTCTTAAAGTCCTTAAAGTTATTTTCAATCAGAATATTTTTGACTTTCTTAAATGTGCAGACGTTAATTTTAGTGCTCTGTCTGTTAGACCGATGACAACGCTGTTTTTTTGAGATAGGGGATGGTGTGAATTGTAGTTCAATTATCGACCAGACCCTGTTTCTTTTGTATTCCACTTCGTCTTAAGGCATTCACCAACATTGTTTCTTGTTATTAAGTCCAAAAAGTTAATACTACTGTTTTGCTTGATTCCTGATGTAAATTATAATTTGGGGTGAAAGTTATTGAAACAATCTAAAATGTCCTGTACATGTATTTCTGGAACGACAGTAAGGCAATCATCAATATACCTTTTGGCAAAAGTCATAGGGATATTAGTATTATTTAAGACGGTTTCTTCCAAATATTCCATTACAAGTTGTGCAACTGTGGAAGATATGGGTGATCCCATGGCACAGCCATCTAATTGTTGGTAAAAAGTATTTTGGTATTGGAAGTAATTATTAGTTAACGTTAGATTTATAGATTCTATGAAAAGATCTTGATTAAGGCTGGTATGTTCCTTTAAAATTTCCCACTTTTCTTTTATTATTTGATTTAAAAGTTCGTTGGGTATATTGGTATATAATGATACTACGTCAAGAGAAAGTAAAATATAATTATTTGGAATTTTTGTTCTGTTGATGAATTCCCTAAAACTAAAGTCTTTTATGTAATATTCATTTTTACAAGTAATTTTTGATAAACAATTACTAAGATATTTAGATAATTTGCAGAACGGTGATTGTATGCACGAGACTATGGATCTAAGTGGAATGCCTGGTTTATGTAATTTAGGCAGTCCGTAGATCTTCGGTGCAATTGCGTTATGTATTAATAATTTCTTGCCTTCCGTCTCAGACATGAGTTTTTTGGATATCATTTTCTTGATCAAGGTATTGTTTTTTAATTGAAAAGTGTTAGTAGGATCACAGCGAAGTTTCTTATATGTTAGGTTGTCACATAGTAAACTATTTAATTTTAAGTTGTAGTCCTTTGTGTTCATAACTACAGTTTTATTTGTTTTGTCTGGTTTTAAAATGGTTATATCGGGATTATCTTTAATAAATTGTTTTGCTTTATTTAATTGCTTGGAATTTTTTTTCTGGAATGTATTTTGTTTTTGATTTTTTATATTTCAATTTAATTTTATGATTTGTAATTATATTCACAATATCCGCGCGTATGGTATCTTTAATTTCAGTGGGTTTGTCATGTATGGCAGATTCTAAACATGCTATATATTCACTTGTTGGGAGTTGTTTTTCAGTTACTACTGGTAATGCGAATTTATCACCCAAAGCCAAAACCTCCGCATGTCGTAAACGACAAACAAGATATAAAGAATCTTAGCCAAATATATAATAACCTAATTAATTAAAAACTCCATTAAAAATTATAACAAATGCAATACTAAAATCCCAAAAAAAAAATTTGGGTCTTCAATAATATAATAATTGTTTCACAAATTATTAATAAAAATGTATAAAAAAAAACTTTTACTGATAACACCAAATTCCTTCATACTGGCAATGTATACTCTTAGTTGAATTATATACGGCACAGCTACAACGGGTGCGTATCTAGCAAAGAATTTTAAATTTACATTTTTAATAGTGTACACTGTGTTAGTTTTATAAAATATGTATGTCTAGTTTAAGTGCATTTAATTGTTTGAATGATTGCTGGTTGTTCTGTTTTTCTTTGTAGATTTTGTCCATAGACTGACAATATATTTTTGATAAAGCCCAAAAGAATGGGCGAAACGTTAAATTTTAATTAGATTGTTTTAAAAACAAAAAACCTCAAACCCAAAAAATTTCAGAAATATATATATATATATATATATATATATATATATATATATATATTGCTTAAAACCGACCAAGAAACAAGAAAATATTTTTTTATTATACCAAAAAAAAATGTTTTAATTATTAACAATTTTTTTGTTTATAACAAATTATCTGACTATTTTTCGGAAATTTGCCCTCGATATTCGTAATCAGGGGGTTAAAATACATCTAAAAAAACTTTGGTAAAGCTGTCTCTTTATCAGCCACAAAAACCCACTGAGCTCTCCGACTATAAAGAAATTCAAAAATATACGCGGCTGCAGAGGGCAGATGGAATAATCATCAAAATTGGGAAAACGTCATATTCTCAGATGAGATAAGAACAGACTTAGTGGTAGATTTTGCTGCTGTGAAGCCGTAAGAAATGCGTATGGAAAGGGAACAAGGGCTGACTTCGCAGGACATAAACTGTCCCTTTATATTTTTTCCTTGAAATGACCTGAAGGGGAAGAAAAGCGGTAGTTTATTAAACTAGTGTATCAAATATTATAGATTCTGAAATGGTTCCGAGACGCTACTGGTTATAAATATCAACGGGCGAAGTTTTCATAAAAACAGTAAAATTTGTGAGTGATATTTAATCGATTTTATAATGAAATTACGTGTTCCACACATTGATGTACTTTTTATCGATATGAGGATCATCTTTCCAATAAGATTGGCATAGGATACCCTTCCATCGTCTGTTTGCATTTTAAACTTCTCACACAATCAGAGTGAATTTAATCGAAATTTGATCAACTTTATGAATCAGCACAATCTCCGAACATTGCAAAAAATAAACCGAATCGAGAAAAATTCCACTTGTTCAAAATTATTTAACTCAAAACGGAAATCGTGCTTCGTTTCACGTTATTATTTATCTCTAGTTTAACGTTTACTATTCCAAAGCTCGCCTTCGATTCAATTAATGACAATCGAACGCGAGTAAACATAAAAAAAACTTTTTTTTGTTGGTATTTTTCTCTCGTAAAAAACTCTTTTCCCAACTTTTTGATTAGAAAAAAAATCACATTCACAGAATCAAAAAACGTGATGGGGGCCCCCGTTTCATTATGAAATGACAATAGACGTAAAATCTGCTTAAAGGAAGAAACGTAGCTTTTAAAATGTTTTATTGGCAAAAAGTAATTTAAATATCCGATGACGGTATCAAAAGGAAATAATTACAGTTAAAAATTAAAAGCAAACAGATTTTTTTAACCGAATTTGAAGAGGAGAGCCAGTTATATACACATTACTTCTTTAAAAAAAATTGCAGGAAATAAAACTGTTTGTATATATATTTTTCATATTCTATGCCTGAAAGGAGAATTACACATCTAACAAACACATTACTTCTTATTTATACGTATTATCCCTTCAAGCACACTGTTAATAATAGCCTTAAATTTGATGCGAATTTAATGTACATTCTACATTAAATTTAATGATTTTTTACTTCAAATCGTGAATAATTTACATTTATTTTGAATTTAAAGCAAATTCATTGAAATGTCAGTAAGCTGTACATTAAATTTAATTAAATGGCATCTTAAATTTTAATAAAGTAACTGAAAAGATATTTCAACTTTCTGTAGATTAAAATTAATTCACAAGTACTTTAACATTAAAGGAATTTACATTAATATTCATGGTACATAGCATGAGATAACGGGAGATGGCGCAACTTGTACTGAACTTTTTATTAAGTATGATATAAGTTGCTTAAAGGGCTCAATTTTCTTATGATGAGTTGTACATGTCTGCCGGTACTGACGAAAACCAATGAGTTCGAAACTGGTGTACAGATGACGGTACACTACCTATGAGAAACATATCTTAAATTCAATGAACACTGGCTGTATATTTAATGTACATAGTCATCTTAAAAAGTAATGATCAAACTTTAAATTTAATGTATGATTACATTAAATTTAATGGAATACATTAATTTAGATTCATGTAAAAATTATTAATTTTAATGAATTACATTAATTTAGTTTAAGAAATGGTTTATGAAGCTTCCAGTACATTTACTTTAAATTTAATGCACTTCCTTTTTACAGTGCAGAGAAAATGGAAATAATATATAGAAACAGTTTATTTTCTGCAAATACAACTCAGGTCCCCTCTCTATACGCGTTTTATCCACCTGATGGTCTCGTCAGTGGAGCTGTATCGAACCGAGAACAACCTACCGAATTCGATGCTATACTGAAAAATATCGCCAGTGAAACGACATTTATACAATCACCAAAGTAATGCGAAATTCAAAAAAAAAATACAGCTGACTTCTTTATTTCTTACGGAAATTTAGGTTTTTAAAACCATTACTTTCTGTCGTGTGTCCTACAAATTCCCACTACAGCTTTATGACCACTTGTTTATTATTAATTGCAATTCGATTTCCTTGGCCTGTGTAGATATAACTCAACGATCATCGAGATGATGGCCTACCTGTACCACCATACCGAGAAGAAAGTCAAAACTTACTCTCCCCGCCACAGTGATACATACAGAGGTACATGTTTCGTCTCTACTAGACTCATCACGGTACCGACATGCACCTGGCTGTGCAAAGGACAGATCGGAAGGTGTTTGCTTGCTTTGAAAGCAATTACAAATAAAGTATATTCAATCTGTTTATGCGAATCACATTTTGTCAGGTGTTAGTTTGGCGCCGACTTCAAAAATTTCAATTTCATATAAAAATTTATAATTATTTTTCACTTTTCAGCGCACTTTTAGAAGTCGGTTCAATTTTTTTATAAAAATTTTATTTTTTTAATAGCTTTATTCGAAATTTGACTTTGACAACAATTTCTGCTTCAATCGAGATGATAATTAACCAAAAAAAAATAGTAGTCATATGATTAGCATTATCTGTCAAATTTTAATTTTGTTCCAAAAAAAAACTCAAAAGTGGGGTTATATCTCAAAATATCGAAAAAAAAGTTATTAGAAAAAATTTTTCTAAATGCAATTTTTAGCCAATATGCATTTCAGTTGTGTATAAGATAATTTAGATTTTTTGCCCGTTTTTTGTAAATTTTGTGTAACACAAATTAAGTTATCTACCGTAATTTATTAATTTTCTCGGAAAGGTTGGAAAAACCGTTGACCAAAAACCGGTCATAGCTCAAAATTTGACCAAATTTAGGCCTGGTAACCACGACAAATGTATCCTGCGTACCGTAAAACATAACACCCTCATTATTGATAAATTGCAGGAGATAATTAGCTATATCTAGTCTATTTGCACTGAGGCTATTAGGGGTATTTCAATGGAACGTATGCACAAAAAATTACGTAAGAATGAGTTTCACTAAAATTTCATTGGTCTTCTTTCTTAAAATCCCCGGGGGTCTTGAGTGCCAGCTAAACCACGACAGGTAACTGCTAGTAATACATGTGTTTTAGATTCTGAATGGGCTAAGCTTATAGAATACAAAGTTTTTTCAATATACGGGCGAATAAGACGAAAGAGCAGGACAAATTTTCACATTACACATTTTATCTAAAATACGTAAATGTTGCGGCAAATCATTTAGAAATTAGCAAAACTAATTTCAACGTCCTTAAATATTTGATTTGATTTATAATCTTGGTGGTGAAACCCTAAAGGCCGCAATTTAAAAGTCGCCTCCAAAAGCAAATTTGATCATTATTTATGACGGACCATTTAGCGAGAAGATATTTAAAGGGTCAAAAGTTTAAGGGGCCTTCAAAATTCCCGTCAGGCCACAAAGTTTCAGCTCAGGACGTTAAGCCACTTCATTATTCATTTAGCTGTGATGAAGAGAAAACACTTATAGTTATGAGAACTATTAAAAACATTAATGTTTAATAATTATAGTAGCATTGCTTATTTTCTAATCTATATTTTAACCATAAAAAGAAATAGCGTATATTTTCGTTAAACAAAACTAATAGGATACTATCATCATCAGAAATTGGGTTTTAAACTTAATTTCTGCTGTTTTTGTATACAATACAAAAAAAAAAGATCATTTAACAGTAAAGAACAAGAACTAATAATAGAATTGGACCACCACAACATTGACATATGCGCACTTCAGGAAACAAAAAAGAAAGGAAATGGTCAGAACCTGTACGGTGAATACATCTTGATATATTGCGGGGTGGATAAAGATGAACGCGCCAAAGAAGGAGTAGCAGTAGCCGTACATAAAAAATACAAGGATTGCATAGAACGATGCCAATACATATCCTCAAGAATACTGGTCATCAAACTACACACAGGAACCCAAGAACTATATATAATATCCGCGTACGCACCCGAAGACAATAAAACAAGACAAGAACGGGAAGAGTTCTATGATCAAATTCAAAACGTCATCGAGTCGATTCCACAATGTAAACCAATGATAATGGTAGGAAATTTCAATGGTCGTATTGACAACGAAACTTTACCCGGAGTTAAACAACGGTTCAACGAGGATGTATTGAACTACAATGGAGAACTCCTACCGCAATACAAATATACTTTCAGTAACACTCGAGGACAACAATCAATGATCGACTACATAATAACAAACAGATGCTTACAGCCACCTCAGATATTGGAAATACGAGCCCTTAACTCTCCTAATATCGGTAGCGATCACAAACTAGTCCTTGGAAAAATCAAAATAAAATTAAAACCCAAGATCTGGCACACCGGATAAGAAAATAAACGTAGAATCATTGTGGGATCCACTAAGGAATTATACCAAAAACGACTTAGGAAAAAAATACAAACAATTAGACGAAAGGGATGACAATAACAACAGCTGGGAGAAACTAAAGCGAAATATCAACAAAGCAGCCACTGAAGCACTCGGAACACGAAAAACAGACCAAAGAAAAGGAGGACCCAACAAGACCCCCTGGTTCTATAAGGAAGTTAAGGAGCAATATAAAGAGAAAAAGACAGCCGACTTAAAATACAGGACAATGCAGTCTCCGGAAGATTATCAAGAGTACAAAAGAATTAGAAATAGCACCAATACATTAGTGAGACAAGTTAAAAACAAGCACTGGGAAACCTTTTCAAAAAGGATGGAAAGCGACTTCTATGGACTCCAGAAACATATATGGCGGCTGATCAGAGACCAAAGAAAGGAAACACATGAGTTAATTAGCAGTAACCGCATACCGAAGGGAACTTGGGTGAACTACTTGAAGGAATTATACAAGAAACAACAGACAGAAATCAAACCTAGCACACCCGAAATTATAATTAACGACGATATACTTGTAAAAAAGGAAGACGTAGAACTAGCCTTAAAAAAACTAAAAAACAGGAAAAGTGCGGGACCTGACGGAATTACCAATAAACTACTGAAATACGGAGGAGAGAGCCTGACAGAACAACTGAAAATTCTCATCAATAAAATCATATACCATCACAGAATCCCTGATGAATGAAGGACTAGCACAACAATACTCCTATTCAAAAAAGGTGCCGGCTAATTACCGAGGAATCAATCTTCTCTCCACCTCGTTAAAACTAACAACGAAAATTCTTACAAGCAAAATTAATGAACACACTTCCTTAGCAGACAAACAGCAGCGATTCCGGTCGGGAAGGTCATGCATGGATGCCATATTTGTTATAAGACAAATAACTGAAAAGTCAATTGAATATAATCGTCCAGCCTTTATGTGTTTCATCGATCTAAAGAAGGCGTTCGATCGTATACAACTGGAGGATGTAACACAGCTACTTTACGACAGACAAATACCTCAAAACATTATCAAAACGATTGAAAATATATATTAGGCAAATACGATTCAAGCTAGGATAAACGGTGAATTGACCGAAAAAATAGAAGTAAATAATGGCATCCGACAAGGTGACTCTCTTAGCCCCCTACTATTTAACATCATCATGGACGAGTTGATAAAGCAGGTGCGTAGATTGAAAGGGTATAAAATGGGAGACAGGGAAATCAAAATACTGTGCTACGCCGACGATGCAGTGTTAATAGCTGAAAGCGAAGACGATTTGCAAAGACTACTGCACCAATTTAACATAACAGCGAAAAAGTTTAACATGAATATATCAGAGTCAAAAACTAAAGCCATGACTACATCTAGAACACCACTCAGATGCAAACTAGAAATAGACAACAAAATTATACAGCAGGAAATGAAGTTCAAGTATCTCGGAATAGAAATATCTGGATACGGGGGATGTTGAAACGGAGATGAGGGGACAAGCCATGAAAGAAGCAAGAACGGCCGCATGTCTTAACAGTACCATATGGAGCAATAAACATATAGGAATCGAAGTTTAATCCAGAATTTATAAAACAGCAATAAGATCCATGCTAACGTACACACAGAAACCAGACCAGAAACTTCGAAAACAAAACAAATACCGGAAGCAACAGAGATGAGAGTGGTGCGCAGGAGAGCTGGCAGAACACTTATGGATCGGAATAGGAGCGAAGATATAAGAAGAGTGTGTAAAGTCGATAACATCAATGACTGGGAATTACAAAGAAAAAGGGAATGGAACGAACACATCAACCGCATGACCGACGACAGAATAGTAAAGATCACGAGGGACAAATCACCAATAGGACGTAGGAGCACCGGAAGACCCTGTAAACGATGGAGTGATAACCTCGCTATAGACTGAAACCAGGCAAAAAGACGAAGAATAACAAGAAGGAAGAAGAAGAACAACAAGAAAACAAACATTGCAGTAAATGTTAAAGCAGATACCAAGCAACTTAACAAAATATATAACAATATTAAAAAATAATAACCAAAAAAATATAATTCAAAAACTAAAAAACGCATTGCATTTTCGGACTAAACCCCTTAAACCATCAATAGCCAAAAAATCCTCATTATTTCCAAAAAAAATACCATCTGTGTCTTTCAGTACCACTTTAACTTCAAGATGACACACGTTGTCATCTTGACCGCTGTGAATTTACGAAAGTTAAATTCTCAATAGAATATAATTTTTAAATCAATTTATACGCGTGAGTACAGTGTTGTTCCTGAATCATTGTTCAAGGTAAATACACAATATGTAAACAATTTACTAGTTGAAATCAACAAAATACTTTGTTTTTTAGCCACAAATGTACATTCTGACGAAGGTAAAAAAATTACCGAAACGTTAATGTTTTAAAAATGCGCTAAAAAGTGAAAAATAACTATAAATTTTTATATGAAATTGAAAGTTTTTAAGTCGGCGCCAATCTAATACCTGACAAAATGTGATTAAAAATACTTTATTTATAATTGCTTTCTTACCATAATTTGGATATATTAGTAGTTATTTATTTCATTTAGAAATAATTTGATGCCGACTTCAAAAATTTCAATTTCATATAAAAATTTATAGCTATTTTTCACTTTTTAGCGTACTTTCATTATGATATCCATAAATTATTTGAACCAAGTACTAATCGAGATTAGTATACCTGGCAATGACTCCAAGGTAGCAAAAAAGGACCCATTTTATCTAAAGTTGTAAATCACCCTAAAATGAACAACCAGTGACATTGTGTCAAGCAAATATTTAGTCTGTCATAGTAAATTCACTATCTTAAATTTCAAATTAATTTTATAATGGTAATATAGGCCCCAAACCCTTACAATATTGACACTTAAAGAACTTGAGACGTAAATTTCTTAGCCCGATATATTTTATACTGCATATTGAGTATGCCCAAGAACCCCGCAATATCAATTTTGGACAAAGTTGGAAATATAAAATTTTCAATCCCTCATATTGTATCTTATCAACCTAATAGTTGTAAAAAATTAACTTCATATTCGTAATACACGACCCAGAAAACACCCTACTACCAAATCTGATAAAACGCGAATAAAGTAAAATGTTCAACCTACCATATTGCATCCACCATATTCAATTTCAAAAAAATAATTTTAGCGTCTTAATCTAATCTAAATCTAAACCCTTCAAAGCCCCCTAGTACCAATTTTGGATGAAATCGAGAAATTTAAAATTTCTAAACCGTCATATTGCATCTGACATATTAGATTTTCTTGAAATAATTTTATATTCGCTACTTACATCCTCAAAAACGATTCAGTTCCACCTTTGAACAAAATCGAAAAATGTAAAATTTTTAGTCCGCTATATTGGATTTGCCATATTGAATCTTGAAAAAATACTTATAATTTACACCTTCAAGTTTTGGAAAAAATCGAAGAAAGTAAAATTTTCAGGACGCCATATTGAATCCGCCAGATTCAGTTTTTCAAAAAATATTTTAAATTCGTAATTAACACTAACAAAAATCCCCCAATACTGATTTTAGACAAAATCGAGAGATACAGAATCTTCAATTCGCCATCTTGAAATTTTATCAGCCATATTGGATACACCATATTTCATTTTTTTTTTTTAATTATTTCAGATTCAATCCCAAAACTCCCCCATATCAATTTTGAAAAAAAATCGGACAAAATTAATTTTTTATCCGCCATATTGGATTGAATTTTTTAAAAATAACTTCAGATTCGTTATGTGCAACCCAGAAAACTTCCCTATAACAATTTTGGAGAAAATCGGACTAAATTGATTTTTTTTGTCGGCCATATTGGATCCGCCATATTGAATTTTTTTAAAATATGTTTGATTCGTTATGTGCGACCCCGAAAATTCCCACATACCAATTTTGGAGAAAATCGGATGAAATTAATTTTTTGGCAGTCATATTGTCAGCGCCATCTTCGATATTACTGCTCCAATTTCATCCAAAAAAATATGGGACCACCGCAGCAATTTCCTTTACATAATGTAAAAAATTTCATTCAAATCGGTGCAGCCGTTCCGGAGTAATCGGTATACATACATAAAAAAAACATACATAGTCGACGAATTGAGAACCTCCTTCTTTTAGAAGTCGGTTAAAAAATATTTCTAATTTCAAGTGTAGAAGGCGTAATGGATATAACAGTCTTCCATAATTTGACACTAAAAATGGACGATCCAGCCGGTTTTCACGAGAAAAACTTATTTTATGAGAGAAAATTTCATTTTCAATGGTCTTTCTAAACCGTGGCCGGGTTTTTGAGGGAAAGTATGTTACATATATGGAGACGGATAAAATTTGTTTCTGCCATTTGCTCGAAAAAATTTAGTAGCATTCTAAACTTTTTATTGTTCAAGTTGAGGATATGTATTTTATGTTCCAGTAATTTTACCGAATATATTTTACAGAAACGCCATTTGAGATCTTTTAAAATTAGGTCACACACAAGTATTGTTCAAGACTTTAATATAAACGCTTGGATTTCTAGTAAAATTTCGGTTTGAACCTGGCTTGAAGGGCACATCCAACCGTGACCTTGACGCTGGTCTTCAACCATTTCAAGGCCAGATTTTTAAGCAGAAATAAAAAGTACCATTTTTATAGCAGGATATGAAACTACGGAAAATTTCAATATCAACCATATAAAGGTCATGAGGGGGAGGGGGAGTAAATATCATCTGGAAGTAATTTTTTCCAATCACTTAGTTGGAAATCAGCTGATTACTTGGAAATTAAAGGCGTTCCAAAAAAATATCGGGTAGAAATACTATAGGGATATAAACGTGGTATTTGACGGTAATGTTAAAGGTGATCTTGAGAGAGACCTTAGTAATAAAATAAGCCATAAACGAAATGCCCCTCTAAGGTCCATCCTGGACGCTTACAAATCTCTAACTGAAAAACTAAAAAAATACCTTGCTAGCCTCCAGCTATTGCAAGTCTATTCGTGACCTATTATAATACCAAAGCTGGTATTGCTACGTGGATGATGTATTTGTGATATGGCCTCATGGCAAACAGCAGCTCATCTGTTCCCACGATTTTCTTAATTCTATTCACCCCAAGATACAGTTTACACTGGAAATTGAGGAAAACAATACACTCCCATTTCTAGACGTTTTAGTGACCAAGACAATGCAGGAACACCTACAACATACAATATCTCGAAAACATACTCACACGGACATATATCTCAATACAAGACGTAGCTAATACCCTAATATCAAGATCGTTTCATCCAACCGACAATTAAGGACAAGAAAAAGAACTATCACACATAGAGAAGCCCTCTAAGAAAATGGCTGCAATCCACCAACCATAAATAGAGTAATAAACAAACACAAGAATCGGCAGATTCCTCCGGAAACATATCTACATCCAACATCAGCTCGAGACAGATTCATTTGCGAGTCAATTGAAATTAAAAAGGACGGCACTCTGAATAAGGGAAAATACGCACTTAAGCTTCCTTCTAGCTGGAAAACTCTCCTCAAGCTAGATTATTGTACCGGCGCAGCCTATGAGCTTAGACCACGATTTCTGAAAATAAAATGGATGACAGATTGTAATGTAGCTGTCAAATGAAAAATGTCCGGAGTATGCTCGTCGCCATTTTGGGTAAAGTGACGTTTTGGCACGTCAAATTAACCGTCAAAAGTCAAAAAAATAGTGTCATTGTTGTGAAATTATTGATTGTCATTAAAACCTTTGTTTTTTTCCCTGGATTAAATGTACTTTATATAATTTAACAACCAAATAATATAATAATAGTATATTAACGAATCCAATAAATACAATCCATTTCAAAAATAAAAAATACAAACACTATTTAACACAGAATCAGAATTAAAAAACTTACAAATCTAAACATGCATTAAAGTGCTTCAAAAACAAGTCTTGATAATTGACAATTGACAATTTCCATTTCAAAAATAAAAAATAGAATCACTATTTAAAACAGTCAGAAATAAAAAAAAACTACGAATCTAAACATACATCAAAGTGCTTCAAAAGACAAGTATTGAGAATTGACAATATTAACTAGTTTTTCAAGAATTGTAAAATTTTTAATTTAAAGACATTAATTGGCAAATGAAAAATATCAATCTCGGTAGGAACTGAATTCATTTCCCTACACATTCGAGAAATAGGAATGTTAATGCCATAATTCGTTCGGTGATATATCACATTAAACAAATTGTGCGCTCTAAAAGCTCTTTGAGGAACTGATAATCCAATATTATTGAGTAGTTCGGGAGAATCAATACAAGAGTTAACAATCTTATAAAGTATAACGAGGTCAAGATATATGCGTCTTACACACAATGGTAGCAACCTCAAAGCATCGGAAGTATCATCATATACAGACCGCTCCTGCTGCATTCCCTGTCTAAAGGCAATGAAACTTAAAAACTTTCTTTGTACTTTTTCTACTTTTTCTTTGTAGGTAAAATAATGAGGTGATCAAACTTGGGACGCATATTCTAAAATTGATCGAACTACAGAGCAGTATATCACTTTAAAACAGTCTACACTATTAAAATCTGTAAGCATTCTCTTCACAAACCCGAGTAACTTCAAACCCCTGTTCACAATATTATCAATATGTGTATCGAAGCAAAGGGCCCGATCAAATGTAACACCCAGATCCTTCACCCATTTGACGCGATTAATCATGTTATTATCAAGAAAGTAATCAAAAGCTGTCCAATCCCTTTTAAGATAAAAACTTATAATGGAGCATTTATTAACATTGAGGTGCATAAAATTTAACTTACACCATTCAGAGAATTGAGCTAGATCCTGTTGAATGCCCTCGCAATCGTTGCTACTCCTGACAACCCGAAATATCTTTAAATCATCTGCATAAAGAAGACATCTACTGAAAGTTATGATGTCCTCAATATCGTTAATAAAGCAGTTAAAAAGAAGCGGAGCGAGGTGAGTACCCTGAGGAACACCAGAGGTAACAAATATATCAGATGATTCAGAGTTATTAATTTTTACTCGCTGTACTCTAACAGACAGGTAACTCTTTATCAATTGTAGAAATGTTCCATGGATGTCCAAGCCTTCCAGCTTGTAAATAAGAAGTTGATGGTTAACCTTGTCGAAAGCCTTTGAGAAGTCAGTGTAAATAGCATCCACTTGACACCTCCCCTCCAAAGCATCCGCCAAGTACTGTTCATAGACAAGCAGATTAGTAGTAGTCGATCGACCTGCCATAAAACCATGCTGTGAAGTTGCTAACAAAAAGAGGACACATCTTTTAGTAAACAATACCCTCAAAAATCTTACTAAATAGTGAAAAATTCGAAATTCCACGATAATTTTCGACGTTAGCTCTGTCTCCATCTTATGGATTAGCGTAATGTAAGTACTTTTCCATACTTTTGGGAAAACACCCGTTAATAAAGAAATTTAAAAATCTGAGCCAACACTGCAGACAAAATACCCTGGCAATTCTTAACAAATATGACTGGTATCCCGTCGGGTCCGGTACCCAATTTACTGTTCAAGTGATCTATTGCATTAAACACATCCACCGGCTCAACTGGAAGGAAACTAAGGTTTAGAGTTTTCATGTAATTAAAAGTACGGGTCTCACAATGCTCATGCGTGTAGACTGTGGAGAAAAAAGCTCTAAAGAGATCTACTATAGCGGTTGAGTCTTCCGCTTTAACATTATTATGTGACATACTACTAGGAAGAGAAAATTTCGTATTCTTGGCATTAACATACCTCCAGAAATACCTACTATCAGACTTTATAGAGTCTTCAATGCCAGATATATGGTTTTGATAATTGTATTTATATGTGCACTTACAAAGCTTACGTAACTCTGAAAAAAAAATATGCACCAAGCCATCAGTCAAATATTTAGGTGTAAATATATACCACAAAATTACCTTAAATTGGCACTTTAGAACTATTAAACAAAAATGTATACATAGGGCCAAATACCTTAGGAATCTAATATACAAAGGAAAATGTATATCATGAAAAACAACTCTTATATACAAAGCAATATAATGACTTTATTAGGAATAGATGCCCCCCACATACAGTAATCGCAGGAACCAGCACATAAACCTTGAAACGGTAGAAACCGCAGCTCTATGTAGTATGACTAAAATCCCTCGTCCTGGCTATCCACCAATCAATTATTGTATGAACCTTTAATATACTTTTTTATTATTTTGTAAAGATTTGTAGGGGCTTGAAAATCAAATGTTCTATAAATAAGGATTTTATTCTGAAGAACCTCGCTTGTGGGCCTGTATGGTTCAAATTTATATATCCTAATAAATTATAATCATAATATT
This sequence comes from Diaprepes abbreviatus, assembly GCA_034092305.1. Lineage (NCBI taxonomy): Eukaryota > Metazoa > Arthropoda > Insecta > Coleoptera > Curculionidae > Diaprepes > Diaprepes abbreviatus. The sequence continues at coordinate 2,575,298 of JASJET010000029.1, read as the reverse complement.
TATTTAACTGTAGTGCAGTATAGTGTATAACACCGCGTAAGGAAGTAAAATGTTGCATTTAACATTATTTGAATATAAAATTTAATGTTACTTATATAATTAAAAGTTTTAAATATCTTACAAATTGTTATTCTCAAATTTTTTATAAGTTGTGTTGATGAAAAAAATTATGTTATATTTAAGTGTTTAAAAGTATGATACTCGGCTGTTATGGACATATGGACACAAGTGTTTATGTTAAATCCATAATTAGACCTAGCCGTAGGAAAACACTTTTTAAACAGCACGCTCATACTATTGAGATATGAACAGAATTTAGTGTAATAATTTTGTATGTCTATATTAACAAATTTACTTGAATTTTGAGAGGCATTCAACTTTCTACGGACATTTTAGTTAAAAATTAGAAAATATTGAAAATAACGGGGTACCATTTCAACTGTTTTTTCAAAAAATAAAACGTTTTGAAGAAACGGTTCGTCAACATATTGCTTTTTTAAATGAATAGTATAATAAAAATTTTAATCCATTTTTACGACCGACCAATAGTATGGCAGACATCCAACATAACAATCAGTTGACACGTATTGGATCAGTTGGGTGAGGCTATAACATAATACTGCCATTTTATCTCTTTCTACCATTCGTTTCGTTCAACTACTTATGTCGATGAAATTTCGGAAAGGTCTGCAAATTGCTTCAAACCTTGTCAGTGGGAGGTAAATGATTAAGTTTAGTCGTTATAATTTATCAGTGGCGACAGCGTATTCACTGTTATTATAACTTCACCTTACCCAAAATGGCGCATAGCATGATCCGGACATTTTCTGTTTATTTGATGATCAATACAGTTACTTTAATATGTCCGTGGCTTAGACTGACAGTACCAACGGCTCTTAAACAGGGGGAGGCCAAACGCGAATCAATAAGTACTATCTAAGACCGCGTATTGTATAAAACACGCTCCAAATTAAATTTCCTTATTTTGCATTAAAAAAAGATAAAAACAAAAAAGTTATTAAACAAAACGACCCCCATTCCCACCCAAACTAAATATTACACGTCGTTGGTTAATTTCTTATCACCATCATCAAGTTTTAACATAAAAGAAAAAAATTTCATTTCTAGCTACAGTAAAAGCAAAACCACTTTTTGATTTGCTTTTGATGGGCCCTATCTTCTTTCAATGCCTAACGATCAATACTGTTTTTTCTATCATACTATTTATCATTAAAAACCTATTATCAGAAAGGTGCTCCAAAAACGTGCCGTAAAAAAAATTTAAATGTAAAAGATGCCAATATTTATTTTCCCTTCAGATGTCTATTCCAGATATGTCTAGTTATTATCCAATACATTTGATACTTCAAGGAGAGACGTAAACAAATTATATTTGAAAACCTTTTCTTGATTTATTATAACTCAATATTATTCAAATAGAAAATTTAATATACCTTATATATTTGGAGCAACATAAACAGTTCAGTAAAAAGCGACATCTGAAGAAATAAGACTAATATATATATATATATATATATATATATATATATATATATATATATATATATATATATATATATATATATATTGTATGATGATAAACACCCAATATTGGTTTGAGATTACAAGATAAAAACAATTCACAAAAAGATTAAAATCAAACATTACTTACTTACTTACTTACTCTGTGGCGTTACAAACCCGTGTGGGTTTTAGCCGATTTGACAATATGCCTCCATTCGTTTCTGTCCTTTGCTAGCTCCATCCAGTTCTCTACATCCATAGCTTTAAGGTCTCCTGCTATATTATCCCGCCACCGGAGCCGGAGTCGTCCAAGCGGTCTTTTTCCAGTTGGGGTTTCTTCCCACACCAGTCTCACTATTCTTTCGTTAGAGTGTCTTATGAAGTGGCCTGTCCACTGGAGTCTTCTAGACTTTATTTCTTTTACTATGTTGGCGTCTGCGTATAACTCTTCTAACTCTTTGTTTGTTCTTATTCTATATTGTCCCGTTGCCCCATCCAGTAACGGACCAACGATTTTCCTTAGGATTTTTCTCTCCCAAACTCGCAGTCGCTCTTCGTTTGCCTTTGTTATTGTCCAAGTTTCGCTGCCGTATATCACTACTGGTCTTATAACTGCTTTATATAGATTTATCTTTGTTCGTCTTGTTAGTTGTTTCGATTTTATCAGGTCTCGAAGGGCGTAGCTACATCTGTTCCCAGCTTGGATCCTATTGTTTATTTCTTGTGATCCGTTATTATCTTCAGTTATTGTTGTTCCAAGATACTTAAATTCTCTGACGCGCTCAAAGTTGTAGTCGTCGATGGTGATGTTCTGTCCAATTCTGTCTCTGTTTCGAATATTGCGGCTCGTGTACATATATTTAGTTTTGTTTTCATTTATTTGTAGCCCCATCTTCTCTGCTTCCTTCTCGAACCTGATAAAAGTTTCCTTCATTTTTATTCTTGTGTTTTCTATTAGATCTACATCGTCTGCAAATGTCAGCAGTAAGTTTGGTCCTTCTCGATGGAATATGGAAGTCGGTGTATCAATTCTTGCATTTCTGATTATGTGTTCTAAAGCTACGTTGAAGAGTTATGGTGAGAGTGCATCTCCCTGTTTCAGTCCTTTGTCAATCAAACATTGATACATAATAAATTAGTATCTACAGTGTAGATTAAAGTATCCAATAAAACTAAGTATTAGTTTAAGGTACTTTGTTTAAGATATAGAATAGATAATTAAGAATAGTGTTAAGAATAACTCAATAGATACCAAAAAGCTGGTCTAAGCAAATAATTTTAGAACTGTTTGTTTTAGCAAAGTCTTGACTTAGTTTCCCCTTTAGAGACATAAGTTCAATAAAAAACTGTGTTAAATAAATTGAACAAGAAAGAGGAAACATTATTGTAAAATGTATTTTTAATTTGTACTATAAGTGAGTGAATGCGTTAGAAAAACTAAGAATCAAGTGTTACTCATTTATTTTGGTTCTAAAATCAACAATCACATTGAAACTAAAAGTGCGTGAAGTTTACTATCAGTGCGGATATCGAGCAAAAAAAACACTGTGATAAGTGAAAACATTCATTAATGTTCAGTTTGAAACAAGAATGTAATAGTTTTAAGGTTTATTAAACAAAATATGAGAAAATTAAAACAATGTATGGTACATTTCTGAAAAATATAAGACAGATTTATCTAGATTATAAGATAGATTAAAGCTTTTAGTAAGCAAATCTAGGATTAAAATGTCCAGAAAATGTTATTTAATACATAGATAATAATATTCGAGGCAATAATAAACATTTTAGAGTTTTTTCGAACAAAAATAGAGTCAAATAGTCATAAATTTCTATGTGCAAGCCGTTTATTTTCATCAATTTTAATAAATAAATAGTATGCCAAAGTGGTTCTAAAGTATATCAAAGTATCGAGAAAACTCTAAAGATTATTTTGGGCAAGTTCAATAATGCTCAACGATAGAATTTTGGTCCATATATTCATCAAAACATATAAAATTCCAGTAAAAATTGATCAAATTAAAAAGCTTTCATAAGTCGCAATTTTTCAAATTGGTAATATTTATCAAGTTATCTGGTGTCACAAATCTGACTAATCAGGTGTTTTAGCTTCTTTTAAATAGCCAAAGCGTAGGAATTTCGTCAGAGTTGAAATAATCCTGTTGCTAAAAGCATCGCGTCTTGAGAGCTCTCGAAATTTTACCATAACCTCAATTTTCATTTGTTTCCCTACGTCATTAAAACAAAAGTGAAATATTTTATTTTATTTTATTTTTAATTGAGGTTATGTGTTTGTTTTAATAAGTAAAACAAGTTTAGTATTTAATAAAATTAAATAAAAGTATCGAAATTTGTCCTACGAATAAAATAATCAACTCTCAAATAACAACAAGTACGGGAAATAGTGTTTTGGAAAATAGAAGAAAATTAAATGATATATTCTTAAAGAAGAAAATATTTGTTCGAGTTTTTGTTTGGGAAAAATATTTGTAATTTATTTACTTGACAGGAAAGTATTACAAAATATTTTGGGATATTTAAAAGATTTTTGAAGAAGAAAACGAGTAAATCAATATACTGGTATTATGTTTATGAAATTGGACCAAGATACAGAAAACAAAACCAAGGTATAGAAAATAAAACCAAGGTATAGAAAACAACACCAAGGTATTTATAATAGTCTAAGCAGGTGAATGTTTTTAGTTTGTAGAAAATAAAAAAAAAAACTAGCATCAATAATAGTTTGCACAAGATTAAAAAAATACACTAATGAATGATAGCTTGTTATACTAACCTGAAAATATATAAATAACATTAATCATCAATAGTAGGTGTCGCTACAATAATAATTAACCACTTATATCACGTCACGGCAAACGAAAATTTTTAAAAATTAACCAAATTTTAAGAAATTAACTACGTTACAAATTAAATTGCAATAGCGCCATCTAGCGGAAGGTTGCAAAATTAAAATAATAAAACGTTGCCAAGGAGTGATACAGGTTGTTAAAAAGGATAATTCAAGGCAAATTGAAATAAATAAATTTAAAAAATTGATAAGAAGCATAGTTGCATGAAATTTTATAGTATTGTTCTTATAATTTCATCCAAAATTGTGCCACATTTTTTAATTGTTAAATAAAATATTTATATTGTGTTTTAATCTGTTTGGGTATTCATTATCTGAGTGTGATCTTTAAAAAAATCTGAACTCACCTGAGAAGGGGGTCAAATTAACAGGTAGGAACACACACACACACACATATATATATATATATATATATATATATATATATATATATATATATATATATATATATATATATATATATATATATGAAGAAATGGCTGGCGGGAAAAAGATTTCATTCAAACGAGGTGGGTGCAGAAAGGAATAGTGATTTTACGGACTTGGACAAATCGTAGCAGCTTTGGATGAAGTGTATAAGCCTAAAAAGTGACTATGTTGGAAAATAAAAAAGATTTATCCAAAAAAATTAAGTAGTTTTAATTTTTGCACGGACTTTTCAAACGACCCTCGTATTTACTGCTTGAGCTACAGGAACGAATCACAGTTCATTTCCGTTACAAAACAGAACGCGAAACAGCTGTTTTATAAAGAATCAATAAAAAGTCTTAAGTCGGGGACATCATGAATAATGTACCAATCTGTGGTGTAGATATGTAAAAATTTTATATCTCTGTTGATAGAAGTATTTGACGGTTGAAATTTACCTACGGGGTATTCTCAGACATCCTCTACGCGGTACTGCTATATCCCTTAAAATTAAATCATAATATACGGAAGCGTAACTAATTTTCTATTGGTAGTGTAATCTAGAATAGGATTACCGGTCTCTGTGGATTTTGTTTATAGGCTTCTTAATTGAAAATGGAGGGCTCTTAAATGATGTTTACGAATATTACAATGCCTGAAGACGAATAGTAATAATTAAAGTGCTAATTATATGAAGTGGTTTATTTCTGTCTTGGGGTTTAAAATTGTTTTTATACCCTATAAAGACGAGCTGCGTTTCAGACGAATTAAACATAGAAGACGTTTGACTCTATTTATAGCCAGCATCTTATTCCTTGGTTATTTATGTTTTACTTTCTTAAATGGCAATGAAAATATACATAATTTTAATTAAATTGGTTGTTAAATTTATCTCTGAAGGTTGTTTTTATTAGAATAACGTACAAAGAAACAATATTTAGGTACACGATAGAAATTTGGCACCATTCGCAACGATTATGTTTAAGTATGTCATAGGGAGATTAAATTAAAAAATAAATACAATAATAAAATTAAAATAGTCCACAATTGGATGAGCAAAACATGTGCAAAATATAAAATATTTGAAGCAGTTTTTTCTGTACATACACGAACACGCCCAAAAAATACTGAAGCTGCAAAATTTATAAAATAGGCTGTAATATATGGTTCAAGAATCAATAAAATATATATATATATATATATATATATATATATATATATAATTCTGCTGAAAACTATATGGTGTTCTCTGATTTGAGAAGATCATGTAAGCAGTTATATGAAAGTACCTACCATGCTTATATTTCGAATATGGAGAGGACTATGTGCTCCGATAATAGTGCATTTTGGGATTATGTGAATGCAAAAAATGGAAGAGGTTGTTTCCCCAGCTCAATGTCATATGGTGATTCTTGTGCTAATAATCAATCAGACATAGTGGAGCTCTTCAGGTTGTTTTTTTCATCTGTGTATTCTAGTAACTCCGGCGGCCTCCCATCTCATAAATGTGCAAGGTCAACTGATCTTGGTTCTCTGCATGTGACACCTTTGGATGTATTTAATGCAATCTCACATCTAGAAAGTAGGTTGGGAGTGGGGCCGGATGGTATTTCACCTCATTTTATCAAAGGTTGTCAGTGTATTCTTTCCACAATATTATCTGAAATATTTAATGTATCTCTGTCCACTGGTGTGTTTCCTGATGTTTGGAAGGTTACTTATATTACCCCTATCTACAAGTGTGGTGATAGGACGAATGTTGAGAATTATAGAGGTATCTCAAAATTCTCTATATTTAGCAAATTGTTTGAACAGATAGTCCATCAAAAAATATATCCCCTATTTATAAGTATTTTTTCTACTGCCCAACATGGCTTTGTCCGTGGTCGCTCTGCAATCACTAATCTTTTGGCTGAGCAGGTCTTGTTAGAGGCGTTGGAGAGGCGTTGTCAGGTGGATGCTATTTACACTGACTTCTCCAAGGCCTTTGACAAGGTGGATCATCAGCTTCTCTTGATGAAGCTAAGTAGTATGTGTATCCACGGAGTTTTTCTTAAGTGGTTTGAAAGTTATCTTTCCAATCGAACACAAAGGGTGAAGATTAATGGCGTTGAATCTGCTAATATACCTGTCACTTCTGGAGTCCCACAGGGTGCACATTTGGCACCCCTTCTTTTTAATTGTTTCGTGAATGACATAGAGGATTCTATAATCTCAAGCAGATGTCTTTTATATGCTGACGACTTAAAGATATTTAAGGTTGTTGGAGAGATGGAGGACTGTGTGGCCTTGCAGGGTGACCTGGATAGTTTTACTAAGTGGTGTGACCGCAATTTCATGCAACTTAATTTAACAAAATGTTCTGCCATTACTTTCTCAAAGAAAAAAGATAGTATAGTTTATAATTGCACATTGCACAATTCAATGCTGACTCGCTCAGATCATATAAAGGATCTTGGGGTGATATTTGATGAGGGTCTTTCTTTTGACCTGCACGTTAATAGTATTTCGAGCCGTGGTTTAAGGCTTGTTGGCTTTATTAAACGCACATTAGCTGATTTCAGCAGTGTGCAGTGTTTTAAGTCTGTATACTGCTCAATGGTTCAATCTGTCTTGGAGTATGCATCTCCAGTCTGGGCACCAAACTATGAAATATATAGAAATAAAATCGAGAAGGTACAGGTCCGTTTCTTGAAATTTGTTGCTTTTAAGCAGGATGTGCCATTCAGTGTAATACGGGATTATATGAGCTTGTTATCATTATATAATAGACGCATCTATCTTGACCTAATATTATTTTATAAGATCATAAACTCTATGGTTGATGCTCCTGAATTGTTGGGGGCTGTTGGATTCGCTGTACCTCAGAAGGTGCTTCGGGTCCATAGTCTTTTTAATGAACCATACCATAGGACAAACTATGCGTTTAACACCCCAATGTCCAGAATGAGTAGGGAAATGAATTCACTGCCTAGGAATGTTGACCCATTTATACTCTTTCTGAACTCATTTATGGGTTGTATTAAAGAATTTTTAAATAATTGAATTTTATACATAATAGACTGTAGGGACAGTATTATTGTTTTAGTTAATTGTTATTCTTTTATTACTGGTGTGACTTGTGATATTTTGTGATTGCTTCGTTTTAGATTTTTTATTCTTATTTGACGTATTATATAAAATGGAATTTGTATGATTTATTGCCGTTAATAAACCATTATTATATATATATATATATATATATATATATATATATATATATATATATATAACTTGGTTAAACAGGAATCCAAGTTTTGTAGAAAGCATGACAAATAGGATGTCTGGGAAAGATACCGATGGATCCCACTGATGAGTCCACCACCGGTATCGGGACGAAACATCCATACATTTTCGGTGGTCGAAAATTAGATCGCTAGATATATATATATATATATATATATATATATATATATATATATATATATATATATATATATATAAAAGAAAAGATTTAAGATGAGAGCATGTTTAATCATTAAAATTTTTAAGATTATTAAAGACCCTTAATAAAGAGTTAATCTCAGCAAACCTATAACATTGTCAATTATCATGCCGTAATAATCGATCATTATTACAAACGACGATATTAGATGATGTTCTGTAATTGAAAATTAATTTGAGAATAGTAATACACATTCTCTCCTGCTGCTAATACAATGCCTTATAAACCGCGTTTCTGAAGTATTCTCGATATAATTAGGCATCGATTAAGTGTATTACAGTTAAGGTAAAGTATATGATTTCAAAAAAAATATTACTTTTTTCTTACAATTAGGTGCAAATTAAAGAATCCATCAGCGTAAAATTTTCTATTAATAAATAAGAATTATTTACCTGTGTTTGAGTCCTGTCAGCATGTATAGCGTCAACTCTTATTCCGTCGTAAATGAGTTCATTAAACAACTGTTGCGCACGTTCTTTACTCTGTACAAATATTAAAACGGGGACACTCAGGCCTTGACGGACGAGATCACGGAACGCTAGGAGTTTACCTTGCTCGGAACCGACAAAAAGAAGCTGTTGATCTACAGTGTCTGTGGCAGCATTTCTGTAAAAAAAAGTAATATTAGGTAACCAATCGTACATTCACAACAATTTACTTCAGGTTTCATTATCGATTCGTTACCCCTGCATTGTCTACAGTAAAACAAGTTTTTATTTCCTTGAAAGGACATAAAAAAAAACCTTCCCTAATTCAATGGTAACTAATTAGATTTGGGTTATGTCGGGATCCTTTTGTGTTTCTACCTACAACCCTCGTTTTCCCACTTCCTGGAATAAATAACTTTGTGATAATATAATTTAAACTGTTAGAAAGGGTGACTAATCCCAAAAACCAGCGTTGCCATTCTGCGAAATTTACTGCCTTTTCGGCATTCTAGCACATATAAATAAATTCTAAATCCAACCGATCCTAATTTAATACATTTCAAATATATACGACAGAAATAAATTGGCGATTTTTAAAAAAATATATACACTGCTTAAAATGAATTAAGGATCCCCTTAAATTATCTATTTTGCTTTCCCGGTTCCCAACCTTTTTCTTGTTGCGAACCTCTTCTAAAAACCGAAATAAATTTGCGAACTCCCTACGCAATCACTAGGAACAGTAAATAAAACAGTAAAATTGGGTTATAAAACTTATTGTTCATATTGAATAACAGTTCATAATGAAAAACTAAAACATAATCGTAAAACATTTCCGGGCAAACGTTATTAAATCTAAAGTGACAGCTTAACCTACAAAAAAGAATTAATACAAAATAAAGACAATAATTTTGTTTCTTTTGTTAACCGTGTAGTTATTAATTTGATTTTACTTTTTGGGTTTCGGTCATACTATTACTTTATAAGAAATTAACACATGTTTTTTCTGACGTTTCGGTTTATTTTATTGATTAAACCATCTTCAGAGAATTACTGTAAATATGAAAAGGAATATGTAAATTGTTATATAAACTGAAATTTTAATTTCCTACCTAATGTTAACAGGTGGTTCACTTGAAAAACTTACATTTAACTATTTTATTACTTTAATACAGTATAATTAAAAACTTCTTTTTTAATATAAATATAGAAAACTGATATTATTTTTTTTAATGCATTTTTTACACATCTGGTTTGTTTTGCTTTTGACAGAGTACTACTAAAGAATTTGAAAGTTTCTCGACTATCAGAATTTTATCGCCCTATTAGATTGGTATACACGTTACTCAGGTCATTTGTGTCCATTCTGAAATTCATTATATAGGGTGTTCTTTTGATATGGATCATTTCTTTAATTGTTCTTTTTTGTATTTAATTTCTGTGTCTAAAATCTCCACGTTGTTAAAATCGACGTTGTGTATGTTATCTATTGCATGTTTGACTAAGGCGGTTTTATTATCGTTATTGTGATGTCTAATGCTGTATTTGTGATTTTGTATTCTATTTTTTAAATACTGTTTGGTTTGACCGACATATGTTTGGTTGCAATCTAAACAATTGATCTTGTAAATGACATTTGTTTGTTCGTCTTTAGGAATATCGGGTTTAAGTTTTGTATAAAGGGTTTTGAAATTATTCGAAGGTTTGTCAGCTATTTGGATATCATATGGTTTTAGTACTTTTTTAATGAGATTAGTAATTTCTGGTATATATGGCAAAGATACGTATTTTTGGGTTGGTAAAACATTGCTTTTTGTTGGTTTTTTGTTATTATAGAGTTTTTCTACTCGGCTTTTTATTATGGGTTCAATAAATTTCTTTGGATAATTGTTTTTTGCTAAAGTGTTTAACTTTTTTTTTTAATTTTGAAGTCTAAATTGTGCATGGGAAAATTTGATAGCTCTATCGGTTAGTACTGTGATAGATCCGCAAAGTTTAATCCCAAAAAACGGCAAATTTACGACAATAAAATGTAAACATCGTAGATCAGATGTCGGCATGCGCACTACAAAATGATCAGGTGACCATCGACAGGACCAGTTCAATTAGTCATAAATGGTGTCTAAATCAAGCAAGTTATCAAAGTTGCAACCATGGTTGCAATCTTTAGTAAAAAAGTCGGTGTCATGTAACTTTCTTGTTCTGGGAGTCACATCATATGGGCACAAATAATATTTGAAGCAGAAGGGAATAATCCGGTCTGTGTTTACCGATAGGAGTTAGTTTAGTTATTTCTTATACTGTTAAAGTAAAATTGTGAAGAAAATGTATCTTACTATTTCTCTAATCTATTGTTTCCGCCTGTGTGCGTTAACTTTCTTGTTGTAGGGTGAGAGTGAATAATTAACATTTCTAAGGTCCGGCAATTTATTCTCTAATTATTAAAAAATAATGACCTTCTTTTCCTTATCTTTTTTTTTTCATTCTTTAAGAAAATATTGATACGAAATGGGTTTGTCCACGGATATGCAGGATTTAAAAATAATTTTATATTATCATATTTTTCTGCCGTAATGGTGAACGGAGCATATATTTTCTTATCGCATTAATTTTTTCGACAAAATGATGAAAATGTTATTTCAAATAAAATAAGTGGAGGTTATTGCTGGGGGTGAATAAAAAAAATATACCAACAAAAGAAATTCACATTTATCTAACTTATTTCGTAATATTTTGCTTATGTTAACATATTAATGAATTTTTAATTTGACGATTTCAAAGTGGGGATTGCCATGACCACATGAATTATGACATTTTCATAAAATGAGTATGGACATAACTAATCTGAATTTACTTCCAAAACCAGTATTAATAATGAACAACGCTTTTCAACGTCACGTCCTCAATCTTCAGACACAAAATAATAAATCATAGAATGGCTGCAGAACAAAAAAAAACATTTGAGCTGGGTGAAAACATCGGTTAAATATAAGGTGGATGAAGTTATGTAAGAATATGGACTTTGTGCAAATTAGCAACTGGAAAAAAGTCATTGACAATTTGAAAAAATAATTCAAACAGAGCTTAGAAATTATAGAGCCAATAGCCGATTCTGGTTAAAATATAAACCTTGTACTGAAATATTTTATGTATATAACAAAATAATAATGCATTATATTTATTGTAAGTTATATATATTTTAAAATATTCCAACTTCATTTTGAGGATGTATGTTTTTATTTATTTAAGTAATGTAATAGATGGAGAAATTGTACCATTTCTTGACATATTGATGAATGTACTTTTTTCATATGATAGAATAAACTATTCTATGGTTTGGTGCGAATTTTCAGATTTTTTTTTAAGAATTGATTGCTTAAAAGTTCAGTTTATATTTTAGTAATCATTTAGAAAGTGCTCAAAATATATCATACTACATGTTTTGGAAATTTAATGTTATACGAAAACACTATAAGTCCAAAAACGTTGTAAAGCAACACTATTTTTTATCCTATAGAGAGAAAGGAAAATAAAACAAATAAAATATGTACCCATTCCATTATATTAAATAAAAACACAAAAACAAATAAAATAAATCACTTAAAACGCTATAAATCCGTTTAAATCGCACGCAACTCACAAAGCAAAAATAAACACAAAAATGGCGTTGAGCCGATACTGTGCTGTTTACGGATGGCGCTACGAAACAACCGATCGATAATAGGAAGTCGCATATGCGCTTGCCCTTATCTGATCAACGTCCAAAAATATGACTGGCGCCCGATGTGCAGAAACGCATCTTTTCGCCCATGGTTTGCCATTTTTTGGCTTTAGCAGACGACAAGAGTAGGGGTCCATAGTAGAGGTCAGTGGGTGCTACAGAATTGTAATTTAGGTATGTCCCTGATCATACCGGTTTTGTGTATCAGTTTGTTTTTATTTTACCATTGTGATCATAATGAATACTAATGTCGAAGAAATTAATGGCTTTATTATTTTCTTTTTCTAATGTAAATTGTATTTTGTTATGATAACTATTGAATTTATTAAGGGTGTACTGAACTTTATCTTCCGGTATACATAATATACAGTCGTCGACGTATCTGTTAAAGAAAAAGGGTTTGTAAAATGTAAACAACTAAAATAAAAATTATTTAAAAGATACGTCAGCTAGGACTAGAAATCCCACTCTTAATGGAGTTTGTAGGAAAAAAACTCAACCTGATGCTGAATTGTCTGTGGTATAATAGAAAAACTTTTCAAGTTAGATTAACTATGATAACTTTAAAAGAACCCTAAACTTTAATTATAAACCCTTCAAAACATCATACTCGTTAACCTAAATTTTTCCCTCCCTCATCTCTTGTCGCCAACGTTTAACAAAACTTTCGTCATCAAAAGTGTTTTTAATAAAACCTTTGTGTCATTCAACCGGTTAATATAAAAACTTTGACGTTTTATTATATAGGGTGGGTTAAAAATCTGTTCAAACTTCTTTTTTCGATACAAATACAAGGTTGGAAAAATATCTGCTATTGTTCGTGAGAAAAATTTCCCATCCGACAATAAAACAAATAGTTTAAGTCAAAACGGATAAAGTGTGTTTCAACTTCTTTCGTTTTCCTTTATATATAGTACTGTCCATGGAGGCTCGTGCATATTAATAAGAGATGATGTGAAAGACTTTCAAAAACTTAGTGATATAATTAAATATATATATATATATATATATATATATATATATATATATATATATTGAATGTGAAATAGAAATATCTTGCATAATAAATAAAGTTAGGAAAATTATTGTATTGTCGATGTATGGAACTTGTCTGGGCGATTTTAACACTTTTATATATAGGGCGAAAGATGTTTTATATGAAATTTGTTTAACGTATGTAAATTTTAACATTGCCCTTTGTGGTGATTGTAATATTAATTTAATGCTCGAGAGCAATGATAGAATAAGGTCTTTAGATTTGCTAGCAAGTTTTAATCTTTCTCAAACAATTTCTGAACCTGCTAGAGTTACAAAGACATCCCAATCTCTATTGGATAACATTTTTGTAAAGTTTAGAGGTTTTGGAGACGGTGTGGTAATAGCATCTGGTCTCTCTGATCATATAGCCCAGACTATTACATTGAGAGTCGAGTCAGTAGAGAGTGGGTGGGCAATCTTTGGATTTGCTAACAAGTTTTAATCTTTCTCAAACAATTTTTGAACCTGCTAGAGGTACAAAAACATCCCAATCTCTATTGGATAACATTCTTGTAAAGTTTAGAGGTTTTGGAGACGGTGTGGTAATAACATCTGGTCTCTCTGATCATATAGCCCAGACTATTACATTGAGAGCCGAGTCAGTAGAGAGTGGGTGGGCAATCTTTGGATTTGCTAACAAGTTTTAATCTTTCTCAAACAATTTTTGAACATACTAGAGTTACAAAGACATCCCAATCTCTACTGGATAACATTTTTGTAAATTTTAGAAGTTTTGGAGACGGCGTAGACGGTAATAGGATCTGGTCTCTCTGATCATATAGCCCAGACTATTACATTGAGAGCCGAGTAAGTAGAGAGTGGGCAGGCCTTTGTCAACAAGACAATTTCCTCGAAATGTAAAATAGAACAATTCGCACTTAGTTTACAGAATATTTCTTGGCATGATGTGCTGACGGAGACATACGTCAATAGGGCATATGATAAGTTTAACAGCATTATTCAGTCTAGGATCAACCAGGTTTTTCCAGTAAAAAGGTAAGCTGTCAGGGGGGAGGGGGGAATCTATCGAAAACATGGATTACGAATGATATAAGAATTTCTAGTAAGAAAAAAAAGATTTTTATATAGAGAAGTAAGGGCAGGTAGATTGTCAGAGGATTATTATACATCCTACTCAAATATTCAAAGCAGGTAATAAAAAAGCCAAAACTTATGAGTCAGACTTCTTACATAAATTCAGCGGAAAATAAAAAAGAGCGACTTGGTCCCTTATAAAAGAAATAACTAATACGAATAAAAAAAACATCTCAATATTTGATTCTTTCCAGACAGAGATGATCTTGAACTCCTTAATGAATTTCACAATTATTTCCTAAACATTAGTTCTAATATAAACAAAAATAAACAAATAAATTTATCTTAAATTAGACCGTGTAAACATAGCTTTTTCTTTGAACCAATAGTAGTATCACGTTTTTAAGTATATAATGTGGTTAAAAAATAAAAAAATCAGTGGTCTGTGATGAGCTTCCGGTGTCTACCCTTAAGAATGCAGCGGAGATCATAGCAATTCCATTAACACATATAATAAATTTTATCCTTTTAAAATGGATTATACCCTGGGGCACATAAGGAGGCCTGGATTAGATCCATACACAAAAAAAAATGTTATGGACCAATTGGATAACTATAGACCGATCTCGCTTCTCTCGAATGTAAACAAAATATTTGAAAGGGCAATCTTGAGAGAAATGATGTTCTTGCAGAGCGACAAAATGGTTTCCTTAAGGGTAAGTCTACCATGACTGCAATCTATCTGACCATACAGAATGCCATTGCTTATTTAAATAAAAGCAAAATAACAGCGACTTTGTGTTTGGATCTGTCCAAGGCCTTTTTAAAGGCTTAATATATATATATATATATATATATATATATATATATATATATATATATATATATATATATTGGAATCGACCGTACCTTAATAATTTTGGAAGAAGTTGCGGTCTATAGGATAAATAATTAACTCATATTCTTTTTAATACTCAATATTTCGACATTTATTTCATGTCTTCTTCTGAAGTAAAAAACTAAAAATCAAACAAATACAGGTAGTTAAAAACGGTTAAACAAAACTAATATGTAATTAAAATAGTTACAAATTAAAGTTTCCTTCTACGAAATCAACCCTAACACACTCAACATCGTACGAAGTGTAAACATCCAATAAACATTTAAGTTTGTATTTTTATACAGCAATACATCATTCTTATTAACGAGACGAAAAAGGTTCTTTCTGATAACAAAAAATTTGTTCTTTTGAGGTATTATATAGAGATTAGATTAAATTTAAAATATTACAGTAGATGTTGCTAAGTTGGTTAATATCAGATTTGTAGTTTATGGTGTTTTTTGTTTTTTTTTAATATGATACATTTCTAGGAATAGACGATTTTTATAATTGTTTTGATGTTCTAAAATTTTTATGTTGTTATAGTCAAAGTGATGGCATGTATTTAAATAGTGTTCAACCACAACACACGTGTTTTTTCCCAATCGACAATCGCTTTTGTGATGGGTAACCCGCAGTCTGAGCCACTGTCCAGTTTGACCCACGTAACAACGCTGGTAACCCAAACAAGACATCTTATAAATTACATTATTGTTCATTAAAAGCGGTGTTCTGTCTTTAACTTTAGAGAATAAGTTGCCAGTTTTTATTATGTTGTAATTTGCTATTTTTATCTCAGGAAAACTTTTAAACAGTGACGTAATCGATTGTGTGAGTTTGTCTAAGTATGGTAACTTTTTATATTTATATTGTATTGGCGAATCTTCAATTAGGCCCTTATATATGTTAGAGTTGTATATGAGTTTGTTGAGGATGTGTCTGGGATAACCATTATTTAAGAAGATGTTAAAAAGCTTCCTCAAATTATCCTTTATTTAAAAAAGTATTTTAATTGCATATTAGTTTTGTTTAACCGTTTGTTAACTACCTGTTTTTGTTTGATTTTTAGTTTTTTACTCCAGAAAAAGACATGAAATAAATGTCGTCGAAATATTGAGTATTAAAAAGAAAATGAGTTAATTATTTATCCTATAAACCGCAACCTGATAAACTCCTTCCAAAATTATATATATATATATATATATATATATATATATATATATATATATATATATATATATATATATATATAGATTTAATTAGTCTAAATAAGTTTGAAAAAAACTATAAAAAGCAAATTATTAAATAATACATATATTAGTTAAGTGGTATCTGTAATTGGTTTCGGTTGTTGATATTGTATTAAATAAATAAACAAATAGTCTTATTAAAAAAAGAGATCTTTTAGACAGGCTGAAAGCATTTAACTTTAAAAAAGAGTATGTGTGTGACACTAAAAAAATAAGAGACATACAGTGCTTTGTCTTCCTCGATACTATTGCATTGTCAATCCCAGAGAACATATGTGGCATCAATTAAAATCTAGGGTACGCTCTACAAACACCACTCCTGTACTAAACTCAAACGCCGTAGAGTTGATTAGGAGAATTATCATAGATCACGCAGATGCAGAGCTGAAAAAATTCAGATAAACACGTCATTAAGATTCAAACGTCTTATTTTTCTTTACATGATATTGTAGATCCCCTTATCGTTAAGCTGGATGAAGACAGCGATAGTGGAACTGAGTTGGATTTATAATTCTGAAGTAGTTTGCTCTCTTTATCTATTATAAATTTTGCATTCTATAATAAATTATATTTATGTAAGTATTATGTAATGAATATTAGTTATTATTTTTAATTTATTGTCAATATATAAATATTTTTTTTTGTTATTATACTAGTGTTTTAATAATCTGTTTATTAATTAATTAATTTAAAGAATGACTATTGTATAAAAATTTCC
Source organism: Diaprepes abbreviatus (assembly GCA_034092305.1). NCBI lineage: Eukaryota > Metazoa > Arthropoda > Insecta > Coleoptera > Curculionidae > Diaprepes > Diaprepes abbreviatus. The sequence goes on along the minus strand of JASJET010000029.1, from coordinate 2,557,943 downwards.
AAAATCTGATTTTAAAAAATACTCCTAGCATCACACTCGGTACCACAAAAGGGTTTTAATGCTCTAGGTAGTGACCATTATTATTAAAACCAAGAGCTAAACGATAGATCTTGAAACATACTTTACACCGTCCCTCTTGGTTCATTATCCCTAATACCATTTTTCTGATTTATTTTAGAATTATTTTTCTTTCCTGTTTCTGTTTTGGTTTTGATTCTAATTGTGATTGGTTTAATCTGAAAAATTTTTTTAATGATCTGATCTGGTGGTTATAACTCAATTTTGGACTCCTTTTTCCGTTCCACAGAAGGATCCTTGTATGCCTGATCAAACAGGAGAATTTTGAATATATGGTGAATCTGTTACGAGGTTCCAGTAACAACATATTTGAGAAAAACAACAATTCAGAGTTTATCTTTTACATGTCAACAGAACTGCATTAATAGTTTACTGATTTTGAAATACCAGAAGGAATAAACAACGTTCCTTTAGATTCATTATATTGTTACTGTTTTTTTAATTATTAACAATTTTTTGTTTCCTTCGACACTAATCAATGGGTCAAAATACATATAAAAAACTTTGGTGGAGCCATGTCTCTTCCATCGGCTACTAAAAAGCACTGGGCTCCCCGATTACTACAAAAAGTAACGAAAGCAACATACAAAATCTAATTTATATCGTGGGCGTACAGGATTACTCGGGAAAAATAGGGTCAATTTTTAGGAAAAATACATTAGGGATTTGATTATTAAAGAAAAACCCTTTGAAATCCTCTTAAACCAAATTACGTTAAAACATCCAAAGCAGTCGTAATATGATCACGTGTCCTTTGACAAGCGATAATTGTTTTCAATCAGATAGGGGAAAATTTACTAAATATATTTAAGAAAGTTTGTACCACCATTTAATTTAAATTGGAAAATCGTGAAACTACAAGTAGCTTTCAGATAATATGAACATTAACAAAGATGAATATAGAAAGGATCGCAAAGACATGGAGCGTAAAAAAAATTCCCTTTCTATATAAAATGCGGAAATAAAGTCTCGAATAAATTCGTTATTTAAAAACATAGATAAAATATTTATAGATCCGCAAAGTTTAATCCCAAAAACGGCAAATTTACGACAATAAAATGTAAACATCGTAGATCAGATGTCGGTATGCGCACTACAAAATGATCAGGTGACCATCGACAGGACCGAACTTCGAAAATCTATTTTAGTGAGTTCAATTAGTCATAAATGGTGTCTAAATCAAGCAAGCTATCAAAGTTGCAACCATGGTTGCAATCTTGTCATGTAACTTTCTTGTTCTAGGAGTCACATCATATGGGCACAAATAATATCTGAAGCAGAAGGGAATAATCCGATCTGTGTCTACCGATGGGAGTTAGTTTAGTCTCTTATACTGTAAAGTAAAATTGTGAAGAAAATGAAGAAAATTTCTTTAATCTATTTTTTTCGTCTGTGTGCGTTAACTTTCTTGTTGTAGAGTGGGAGTGAATAATTAATATTTTTAAAGTCCGGCAATTTATTCTCTAATTATTAAAAAATTATGGCCTTCTTTTCCCTATCTTTTTTTTCATTCTTTAAGAAAATATTGATATGAAATGAGTTTGTCAACGGATATGCAGGATTTAAAAATAATTTTATATAATAATATTATTCTGCCGTAATGGTGAACGGAGCATATATTTTATTATCGCATTAATTTTTTCGACAAAATGATGAAATGTTATTTGAAATAAAATACGTGAACAAGGTCATTGCTGGGGGTGAATAAAAAAAATATACCAAGAAAAGAAATTCACATTTGTCTAACTTATTTCGTAATATTTTGCTTTTGTTAACATATTAATGAATTTTTAATTTGACGATTTCAAAGTGGGGATTGACATGACAACATGAATCATGACAATTTCATAAAATGAGTACGGACATAACTAATCTAATTTACTTCCAAAACCAGTATTAATAATGAACAACGCTTTTTAACGTCATATCCTCAATCTTCAGACATACAAAATAATAAATCATAGAATGGCTACAGAACAAAAAAAAAATTTGTGCTTGGTAGAAACATCAGTTAAATATAAGGTGGATGAAGTTATGCAAGAATATGGACATTGTGCAAATTATTAGCAACTGGAAAAAAGTCGTTGACAATTTGAAAAAATAATTCAAACAGAGCTTAGAAATTATAGAACCAATAGCCGATTCTGGCTAAAATATAAACCTTGTACTGAAATATTTTATGTATATAACAAAATAATAATGCATTATATTTATTGTAAGTTATATATATATATATATATATATATATATATATATATATATATATATATATATATATATATATATATATAAAATATTCCAACTTCATTTTGAAGATGTATGTTTTTATTTATGTAAGTAATGTAATAGATGAAGAAATTGTACCATTTCTTGACATATTGATGAATGTAATTTTTTCATATGATAGAATAAACTATTCTATGGTTTGGTGCGAATTTTCAGAATTTTTTAAAGAATTGATTGCTTAAAAGTTCAGTTTATCTTTTGGTAATCATTTGGAAAGTTATACGAAAACACTATAAATCCAAAAACGTTGTAAAGCAAGCACTATTGTTTATCCTATAGAGAAAAAGGAAAATAAAACAAAATATGTAGACATTCCATTATATTAAATGAAAACACAAAAACAAATAAAATAAATCACTTAAAACGCTATAAATCTGTTTAAATCGCACGCAACTCACAAAGCAGAAATAAACACAAAAATGGCGTTGAGCCGATACTGTGCTGTTTACGGATGGCGCTACGAAACAACCGATCGATAATAGGAAGTGGCTTATGCTCATGCCCTTATCTGATCAACATCCAAAAATATAACTGGCGCCCGATGTGCAGAAACGCATTTTTTCGCCCATGGTTTGCCATTTTTTGACCTTAGCAGCCGACAAGAGTAGGGGTCCATAGTAGAGGTCAGTGTTTAAAAAGCGCTTGATTCTTTGAAAAATAGTTCAGGTTAGTTAGACACGTTGATTTTTTTTTCATCAAAATTTTTTTCCAATATATGAAATTTTACAGGGTGATTTGAAAAAACTGCCCTATAATTAACTTTGCTTTTTCAATAATTCTAAACAATTTTTCTATTACATATTCTATACCTAAATATAACTATTTTTGATTTATCGACACATAAACTCGAAATAAAATACAATATTTATTCGATTTTTTTAATGAAAATGTAACTGGATATTTACAGTTTCTACAAAAGCATTTTATTCCTGCCGTTTCGACGCTGTGTCTTGAAGAAGATGATCCAAATATACCCCATCAAAATATCTAAGCACCTAAACATAAGACTATTAAACAACTTACATCAGATCAAATAGAAAGTCTAATGCAAGCAGTACCATCTCCTAGCACTTAATCTTGTAGAAATCACTCGATACAATATATCTGCAGTTGGGTGTATGAAAAACATATATATTAGAGAAACTATTTTAGTTTTCTACACAACAAGGGTAGACGTACTCTGTTCTAATACAGTTAGAGACAAACTACTATCTCAGATTGCAAAGAACTATCGAGAAGCGGTGGGAGCCTAATAAAAATAGCATTTCACGCAATCTGAATATATTTGCAATCTGAGGTAGTACTTTGTTTCTGTGTTAGAACAAAGTACGTCTGTCCTTATTTGTATATGGTTTTTTTCAGATGGTGGAGAACTAAAAGAGTTTCTCTAATATCTAATATGTATTTATACACTCAAATGCAAGTATATTATATTCACTGTTGATACAATGACTGTTGTTAGCATTGGATCGACAAGAAAGAATTTTTTGTTGTCACAAAAATAGAGAGCGTTGTAATTCTTATATTTATTATTTAAAAGCATCGACAGATTTATTCAACTGCCGACACTAATTATAATTACAATTTAAAGAAAAAACAATTAGAATAAGCTACATCACAATATCTAAACACCAACAATAAAAATACAGCCAATAGCTGCATATACCAAAACAAAGCTATTTAATATAGTTATTTAAAATTTTATTTACCTTTTTTGGATTTATTGCAAAAATGTCCAAATTTTTAAATACCTATTCGTCAAATCACACATGCCATAAGCGGGATTATTCTTATACAAATTTGTTCTCAGTATAGATAGATAAATAAATCTCTAGATCTAGTGTTAATTAATGAACTTATTCTGAAAGGTAATTTTGCGAGAAAATTCTTACTATCTATCAGATAAAAAAACAATTTTTATCCACACTACAAGACATGTTCGAATTCTACTTATTTGAAGATTATCAAAAGAAAATATTATTAATAATGGTTGATGGTCAAATCATCTAGGAGGATAAGTACATTTTTTCTAATATAAAAATTTATCCTTCGTATAACAAATTTAGTTTTATTTCAGACTACAAATCCGAAATTACTTTCTTGCAAACCCGATACTTTATTTCGATTTTTAACTGTCGATAAATCGAAAAGAGTAGCATTCATGGACGTCTGAACACGGAATGTTTACAAAAACAAAACGCCAAGAATGTCTCACAATCAATAGTCATTTGACAACTGTTGCGGAAAAAAATAAAGGAAAAGAATTTACTTTGTTTATACCCATTTTCATGAAAGAAAAAAACATTATGATAATAAATTTCATATAATATTTACTAATAATTTATTGATACAATGTCAACTAATATCTTTAAAATAGTATACTTTATAATAATTCAGTTTAACTCCCAGAAAAATTGAAGATTTCTAAGTAATACGATAAACTAAAATCTGGCAATCTCGCAAATTTCTTTTACGCTATCGTATCATCAAGGTCGAATCCGGAGCATTCATAAAAATTTTGACAAATGGCATTTTTGTGGTTGACGTTTCTAATTTCTTGTGATTCTAAAATGTTTTTGTAAGTGATTAATTACTTGTTAGTAACAAAATGGTCAATCAGTGCCAAGTGTGCCGAAAATTGGATTATTTATTTCCAAATTTAACTTTTCACAGGTAATGACATAATTTAGGATATATTTTGTACCATAGGCGGGTAATCTGGGTTTTTAAATTTCAGTGATCAGTGATTTTTTATAGAATTTTAACCGGCGAGACCTTTGGATTAACATATTAGGACTATAAGATAAAATATTGTCCAGGTCACTTCGTATTTGTAGTGAACATTTTGGCCTGAACGATTTCACTTATAGATTTGATGGTGTTCGCGTTGTTTGCAATTATTAATATTATTTATAATAGTATACATATATTACTAAGCTTTTTAAAGAAAGTAACATTTAATTACAAAAAATATAATAAATTATCCTAAAGAATTAACTGTTTGTTATGATGACTACTTTACTAGGTTAAAATAGTTTTGTCATTTTGGAACATATAATATCTAACTTCATACTATCCAACAGTGGGATGATATTTTCTTGTATATAAATTATTAGTTACTTAATGAAATTGAAGATTTAAATTAAGAATCGCTATACTTAGGTATATAATGCTCTATTTTTTCCTGAACACCTACACCGTCGAATATATATATATATATATATATATATATATTTAAATATTTCCATTTCTTTTGTTGCATTTATTAATTTTAAAAAATCTCCATTTTCTCGTTTTAGGAATTTTGTACCAAGCGTTATTATGTTTACAAATAATTGACATTCTAACCGAATATCAAAGTCATATTTGCATTCCACGACGTCGTTACGTTTATACAATATTGCACCTCAATATTTCCTCAATATTTCAGACATTAAAATTTTGATAAGACTACTTTTTTACGCCTAGTCCATTCTCTACTATGTCTATGGTTGCATTTAGGTCTAGGGCATGTAATAGAAAAAAAGTTCAATATAAAATTGTACAAAATTGATTATAGCACAGCTTCTTTTAAACCACTCCGTATATTTTAATATACTGGAAAAAATTCGTACCAAAAAAAACAAAGTCGACGTTTTTGAACGATTCTCCAAAAAAACAAGCGTTATTTAAAAAACGAATTTATTCCAAACTTCACGTCCTTATCGTATAAATAATTAACAGTACCACGGATAACGACACTGAGCACACCAAAATAATATTTGTCCCAGTAAAGGCCGAAACAATTTAATCAAATTTTTCAACTCCCACATTTCCTCTACTCTCTTTTCTGGAACGCTTCACTAATAACAGGGGTTAGCAAAAAAAGCCTTGGAACATTTCGCAAGAGTTAGAAATATTGATGGAGTATATGAGCTGAATAATTTCCCGCGCAAGGATACGAGCTGATAAATGGCAAGGTCCGGCACTGGTTTGTATTCCAGACAGAAAGCATCGACATTGAAATATTGGTTTCTGACTTTAAAAGTTCCTTGATTAACTTAGATTTTAAAAAATATGAGATCATACAGAAACTACGCATTATTTTAAAATGATAGTATACCAGGGTGGCTGTTTATCTTTCGGAAATAACAGACTAAAACAAATATTTATCATTGTTTTTCAATATATCCTCCACGATGATCCATATATTTGTATATGCATTTCAAACAACCAGAAAACCATTTTTTTCACTGTGAAAATGATATCCGCAAAGCATGGTTTTTGATCGCATCAACCATTGTTTGTTCTTGATGCACAGGAACAAAAAGAAATCATTGGGTCCAAAATCAGGGCTGTACGGCGATGACCCATCACATCGTAAGTTTTCACGGATAGTGGAATAAATGGTTTGGTTATTCAGGGTTTCAATACGGTCGTTCAAGAAATCGTTTTTCACTACGTTTCGCCAAAATCTCACATTGATCGTGAGAAATGATATTTGTCTCTGTTGTATTTCGAGTTTTGTTTAGCTGGCTGGCTTTCTGATTGGACAAGCGGCTTCACAAGACAGGGTGTCCCAAAAGCTCTAAAAATATCAAAGTTGTGTCTTTTTTAAATGGACCCCCCTGTATATTATTGCCTCTTTGGGCTCTCCGGTCAAAATAAGTGCCTATTTTAATAAGGTTTATAGTACCTAAACCTTAAGGGTTTTAAAATAATTTGAATTTTAACAAAATCTAACCTAATTTTCCTGTTTAAAATACTTAAGAAGTATTTCAGTTATGTACTCGAAATTTACAGTGAAGTGTAACAATAAATCATATTTTATATCGCAATTATAATAAACTTGCTATATTATACAGGGTGTCCAAAAATTAAAACTAATCAAATAAGAACTTTAAGTGGCTATAACTTGATTAATTTAAATAGAATGCTATACTTTTTACCTTACCAGAAAATAGACCTTTTAAATACCTATTGAATGGTACAAGGTGTCTCAAAAGAAAGTTCACATTTAAAAAATCGATTTAAAAAAAAGTCAGGACTTTATTGAAAAAATGTTTATTACATATTAAAATACATTGTTTGGGAATTTATTTTTTAAAAATGATATCGTCCAAATGTAATCCGTTGCGCTCACGGCATTCATTTAATTGAACACTAAAATTGCTCATGACGGCTCGGCAGGTATTCTCCGTGATGTCTGCCATTTCGTTGCGGATATTTTCTTTTAATTGTGCCAGGGAAGTCGGTTTGTTGGCGTAAACTTTTGATTTGACATAACCCCATAGGAAAAAGTCCATAGGTGATAAATCAGGACTGCGTGGAGGCCAACTTATGTCACCTTTCTTTGAGATCAATTTGCCAGGAAAAATTTCACGCACTCGTGGCAGACATGTTGGACGTGTGTGAAGTTGCTCCGTCTTGCTGGAACCATGTTCTTTGGATATAGCCAGGAAAATTTTGCAGTTCAGGCACGAAGAAGTCGTCTAACATCTCCACATACCGCTCTGAAGTCACTGTTACTGTGCGTTCCCTTTCATCTTCAAAAAAGTACGGGCCGATAATTCCTCGCGCCGACATCGCAGCCCATACAGTCACTTTCGGCGAATGTAGAAGTTTCTGATGTTTGTGTTTTGGATTGTTTGCACTCCAATTTGCTTGTTTACATGACCATTAAGATGAAAATGGGCTTCATCCGAAAAGAAGATGTTGGTAAACGTTGAAAAGCGTTCAGTCATCTGGTTTACGAAGTCAAGCCTCTGACCAGCATCCTGAGGCTTCAATTCTTGCACCAACTGAATTTTATAGGGGTTCAGCTTTAAATCTTTGTGTAAAATGCGGAATAATGATGACCTATGCACATTTAAAGCAACAGCACGCTTACGAATCGAAACGTTTGGGTCGTCACGAACAGACTGAGTAACACTCTCTACGTTTTCGACCGAAGACCTCGGACGCCCAGATTTTGGTTTATCTAGTGTTGAACCGGTCTCTTCAAACTTCTGGACCCATTTTCCAATAAGCCGAGTGCTTGGCGCATCATTTAAGTGACGAATATGTCGAAAATTGCAGAATTTTCTACGCGCTACAGTCGCCGAATTACCGTTTTTGTAAAACTCACGTACGCACAAAGCACGGTCCGCTCCCGAGAAACGCGCCATAGCGACTAAATTCCCAAGAGCCAGGCTACCGATTGACATACCCCCCGCGCCGCTCGGAATAGTTGCGTTCACGCAATAAGCAAAACAAATGTGTACTTTCTTTTGAGACACCCTGTATAAGGTTGTTCTATAGCTAAGTCTTCGAGTTTTCACAGAATACACCAAATAATCGTCTTCTGCACCATTTTGTGTTTTTTGGATAGATGTTCTAATGTATCTAGTTGCCTATGTCTTTTGGAAATGACAGGTAATTTACAACTATAAGAATAAAAATCAGGAATATTTTTACAAATGTTCTTCTGAACATTTCCGAGTTTCTACTCGAAACGCGATTTATAGTCATCCAACAGGCTATAACAGCAATAATGGTAATAACATATTGATTCCAAGACTTCAAAAGATTTCTGTATCTGGAATCAATCCTTGCATTGTCCATTGCTTCAAATATGACCCCTAGCTCGACAGAGTCAAAAGCCTTGCTATAATCAACAAATGCTAGATGGATTTGAATATTGTATTCGGTGTATTTTTCAACTAGTAATTTGATGTTCTGTATCTGCTCTGTTGTACTACAGCCCTTTCGAAACCTGGTTTGTTCTTGAGGTTGATAGGAGTCAAATTTGTTTGTAAGTCTATTAGTTATAATCTTTATAAGCAGTTTGTTCGGATATGGCAGAAGACTTATTGGGCGATAATTTTCGATGTCTAATTTGCCGCCTTTTTTATACAGAAGAAAGACTCGAGCGTTTTGCCAGTTATCAGGGATTTTACCGTTTTGAAGACATTTATTCAAAAGAATACTTATTGAATGTGTAGCATTGTAGACCCTACGATTTACAACATTTCTTTAGATAGACCATCTTCACCTGGGGCACGATCAGATTTCATTTGTGACAAAGCATGATTCAACTCTTCGATTGTGATGCCAGGTATTTCTTCTGAACCAACATTTGTAACATTGGGGAGATTGATGTAAACTGAAATGTACAAATTTGAATACCACTTTGCTTCGTCCATTTTTTGTTTCTCCTTCTTGATCTTTCAATTGGTTTATATTGCATTTACCAATTGAATTTATGGATTTTAATACCGTCATATTCTTGATGTTTTCTATGGTGGTTCAAATATTTTCCGTGTTATGCTTCCTGACATCGTGTCTAATTTTTCTTCTGATTTGTTTGTTTAGTTGTGCGTAGTCTGCTGTGCCTTTTTCCATGTTTCTTCGTTTATTTATCAGGTCTGTTGTGATAATTTACTGTTTGTTTGTCTTCTGAAAGTGCAGATTTTCTTTACTGCAGTTTGGAAATCTTTTTGGATTTTATTTTCCAGTTCCAATGTATTAAATTTATCCAATAATGTAAATTTTTTCTTGATATGTATCTTTATTTTGTTTCAATTCTTCCGATGTCGGAAAGCGTTGGAGATTAATAAGTTTGTCCCGTTTTTTTTTAATGTTGATGTTTATGTTTGCTCGAACGAGTCTGTGATCTCTACCCGGGTCGAATTTGTTTACGGCTGTTACATCGCACACAAAAAGAAATATATTGTGTCAAATTTACTAATACGGTTTAATTTTAAAACCATCCTAACAGTAAAGAGCTTAAACTGACAAGAGCATCAACAAGTCAATTTTAAACCTTAAAAATACAAGCTTAAAAAGTCATTTTGTTTTATTACCGAACCGGCAAAAATGGAGAATTTATTTTCAGTTTACAACCATTTCTCTCGCATATTTCAAGGTTTTATCGCAAGGTATTTATCCTTAATATCTTTATATAATCGTTTATTTGTTGACTTATGTAATATAAATTATAACAATATCATAAGTAAAACAAAATTGGCCGACTAGGACATTTAAATTTTATAGCAACTGCAAATGTTTGCACCATTCTGTATCACTGACCTCTACTATGGATCCCTACTCTTGTCGGCTGCTAAAGCCAAAAAATGGCAAACCATGGGCGAAAAAATGCGTTTCTGCACATCGGGCGGCAGTCATATTTTTGGATGCTGGCCAGATAAGGGCATGCGCATAAGCGACTTCCTGTTATCGATCGGTTGTTTCGTAGTGCCATCCGTAAACAGCACAGTATCGGCTGATTTATTTTATTTGTTTTTGTGTTTTTATTTAATATAGTGGAATGTGTACATATTTTATTTGTTTTATTTTCCTTTTTTGTCTATAGGGTAAAAAATAGTGTTGCTTTACAACGTTTTTGGATTTATAGTGTTTTCGTATAACATTAAATTTCCAAAACATGTAGTATGATCTATTTTTAGCACTTTCCAAAAGATTACCAAAAGATAAACTGAACTTTTAAGCAATCAATTCTTAAAAAAAAATCTGAAAATTCGCTCCAAATCATAGAATAGTTTATTCAATGAAAAGTACATTCATCAATATGTCAAGAAATGGTACAATTTCTCCATCTATTCCATTACTTATATAAATAAAAACATACATCCTCAAAATGAAGTTGAAATATTTTAAAACATACATATATAACTTACAATAATTATAATGCATTATTATTTTGTTATATACATAAAATATTTCAGTACAAGGTTTATATTTTAGCCAGAATTGGCTATTGGTTCTATAATTTCTAAGCTCTGTTTGAATTATTTTTCCAAATTGCCAACGACTTTTTTCCAGTTACTAATTTGCACAATGTCCATATTCTTGCATAACTTCATCTACCTTATATTTAACCGATGTTTCCAACCAGCTCAAATTTTTTTTGTTCTGCAGCCACTCTGATTTATAATTTTGTATGTCTGAAGATTGAGGATATGACGTTAAAAAGCGTTGTTCATTATTAATACTGGTTTTGGAAGCAAATTCAGATTAGTTATGTCCGTACTCATTTTATGACATTGTCATGAATCATGTTGTCATGGAAATCCTCACTTTGAAATCGTCAAATAAAAAATTCATTAATATGTTAAAAGAAGCAAAATATTACTAAATAAGTTAGACAAATGTGAATTTCTTTTGTTGGTATATTTTTTTTATTCACCCCCAACAATGACCTTGTTCACTTATTTTATTTGAAATAAGATTTTCATCATTTTGTCGAAAAAATTAATGAGATAAGAAAATATATGCTCTGTTCACCATTACGGCAGAAAAATATTATTATATAAAATTATTTTCAAATCCTGCATATCCGTTAAAAAACCCATTTCGTATCAATATTTTCTTAAAAAATTAAAAAAAAAAAAGATAAGGAAAAGATGGTAATTATTTTTTCATAATCACTACATAGTATAAAACAAAGTCGCTTTCTCTGTCCCTATGTCCCTTTGTATGCTTAAATCTTTAAAACTACGCACCGGATTTTGATGCGGTTTTTTTCAATAGATAGAGTGATTCAAGAGGAAGGTTTATATGTATAATAACATCCATTAAATAGTGGAGAAATACTGTTATTTTTGAGGTTTCTAATGTGATGTCGTTAATTATCATATTTTTTTCCGCTTACATTGCAAACGCAGGCTGAACCCTACGAGATTGATCAAAATAATGTACTAATTATTTGTACACATTGAAAAGGTCTACAGAAAACTCCGCGATGGTATATGTCTATCTCTCATGGATATCCCACAATAACATTTTTTTGTCATTTACTTTTTACGACAAATAATGGCAAATTTTGAAGCGATTTTAACCAATACAGCATTAATCCTTATCCAATTAAATAGCTTAAATACATTGTTGATTTAATATAGATCTATATGGTCATTTACAGCACAAGATTTAAATGAATATTTTCGAAGATATTACAGATTTAAAATTGCGGGAAGTAGCGCTTGCGGCGGTACTGGCCGACCGGGGCGGCGGTAGCGTGCCTATAAATAGCGCGTCGGAGGCCGATGTAATAATTGTTGTAAAAATAAAATAAATAGTCACAGTTTTTCTGTAGTGTATTTAGTATCAGCATTGCACCCGTGCGAAGCCGGGGCGGGTCGCTAGTTAGAGAATAAATTGCCGAACCTTAAAAATGTTAATTATTCACTCCCACCCCACAACAAGAAAGTTAACGCACACAGACGGAAACAATAGATTAGAGAAATAGTAAGATACATTTTTTTCACAATTTTACTTTCACAGTATAAGAAATTACTAAACTAACTCCCATCGGTACACTGATCGGATTATTCCCTTCTGCTTCAGATATTATTTGTGCCCATATGATATAACTCCCAGAACAAGAAAGTTACATGAGACCGACTTATTTACTAAAGATTGCAACTTTGATAACTTGCTTCATTTAGACACCATTTATGACTAATTGAACTAACTAAATAGATTTTCGAAGTTCGGTCCTGTCGATGGTCACCTGATCATTTTGTAGTGCGCATGCCGACATCTGTTCTAGGATGTTTACATTTTATTGTCGTAAATTTGCCGTTTTTGGGATTAAGCTTTGCGGATCTATAAATATTTTATCTATGTTCTGTATACGTATACTGCAACATGTAATAATACACCTACTTTGAAAGAAAATGCACTTTCCGTTCTCTTCGGTTCCATTAAACTAAATTGTATGTTAGGTTGCGTGCATCAAATTTCAAAGTATTATATTATCAAGTGCAAAAGTATCTCAACTGTTAACACCCTCAACCCTTCTAAAGTTTTAGAGAATTTAAATTATGTTTAGGAGCGGAAAACATTAAATCACTTGGAAAAAGGAAAACATCATCCCATTTAACCTGACATTAAAATAATGATTTATAGAGGCAGCAAAAAAGTTGATTTACTTCTTTTGGACCGTAAAATGAACATTTCTTTGTAAATTATACTCCGCAAATCGGTTTTGATCGTCTTACAGACAGACTCTCGCCACCTTCAATCTTAACAGAGTCGAATTTTAAAAAGGGGAAAATGGAGAAAAAATTGTAAAGCTAACATAGAAAATTTGATAACTTAAAATTTTTTACGTTTTCATAATTATCTTTAAAATATTGATTTACATTTATTGCAATTTTTTTAACAAAGAGCGTTTCATCAGTTATGACGTACGAGCCGCATTGTACGAAGTCTACGTATAGTTGCTCACCTAGTACACATAATTTATTATAGCTTTCCCCGATCGTTCTATTAATGCCATAAATACATTTTAATATACGAGGGTGGGGTGAAAAGTTTCCGGCCTAACTAAGAGATGGCGCCAGAAATTTTTGATTTGTATTTCATACTACTATCTGTCACTAGCTTGTACGAGGATTGTTCGATAAGTTCTCGACCTGATAAAGTAAACAAAAGATTTCTGAAAATGTTTTTATTTATTTTTCAACATAGTCCCCCTGTACTTCAATACATTTAGACCAACGATGTTCTAACATTTTAATACCCGTAGTATAAGGCGATTTGTCCAACCCTGCAAAATAACCGGTTGTCGCTGCTCTGACCTCGTTATTTGAAGGGAATTTTCGTCCAGCGAGCCATTTTTTCAAGTTTGGGGAGAGAAAGTAATCGCTGGGAGCCAGATCCGGCGAATATGACGCATGTGGAAGCACTTCGAAACGTAGGTCATGGAGTTTTGCAGTAACAACCACAGATTTGTGCGAAAGCGCGTTATCCTGATGAAACAGCACTTTTGTTTTTGGCAAGATGTGGACGTGATGGTCTTGCCTTGTTCTAAACAGTCTATAAGCACCACGCCGTGTGAATCCCAAAAAACTGTTGCCATGACTTTTCCTGCAGACGGAACCGTTTTTGCTTTTTTTGGCGCACTTTCACCTGCTCCCATCCACTGTTTAGACTGCTGCTTTGTCTCTGGCGTGTAATGGTGAATCCATGTTTCATCTACAGTTATAAAACGTAGAAGAAAAGTCTAAACACTCTTGCGAAGTGTTCATTCGAAGGCGTTTTTGGTTGGCTGTTAACAAACGCGGTATCCATCGCGCAGAAGTTTTTTCATGCCAAGAACATCATGTAAAATGTAGTGGACACGGCCTATCGAGATGTTTGCTATACCAGCAAACTATCGTACTTTCAGTCGGCGGTCGTGAAGTATGACATTGTGAATTTTTGTGACAATTTCGCCAGTTGTAGCGGTTTTTGGGCGTTCCGAGCGTTCATCATCTCTTGAATTGATGTACGACCACGATTAAATTCAGCAGCCCATTTTTTTACTGTCAAAAACGAAGGAGAGAATCCTTTAAAGTAGAATCTAACTCATTCTTAATGACCGTAGGAGTTAAGCCCTTTAAAACAAAGTACTTTATAACCGCTCGAACTTCAATTTTATTCATCTTTCACAATATATATATATATATATATATATATATATATATATATATATATATATATATATATATATATGTGTGTGTTATGTAGGATATTCTCACGGGTGTGATGTGTAATCGAAGGTTTTCGGGCATCCCGTGTATGTGCTGAGTCCCTCTCAGGACTGTAAGGCAGCTGACGTTTCGGTGAAATCTCATTCACCATTTTCAAAGCTCACTGTATGGTGTCTACGAACGCTCGTAGACGTAATTTCCTTATACACCAATATTCCAAATTGCCTAGCAAAAAAAAATAATAACAAAAAAATGGGAGGAAATAAAACAATTTACAGACATACCGCTCAATGAATTTCAAAACGCAGTAGAACAAACGCTTCATCAACATACTTTCTCTACAATGATAAATTT
Source organism: Diaprepes abbreviatus (assembly GCA_034092305.1). Classification (NCBI taxonomy): domain Eukaryota; kingdom Metazoa; phylum Arthropoda; class Insecta; order Coleoptera; family Curculionidae; genus Diaprepes; species Diaprepes abbreviatus. The sequence goes on along the minus strand of JASJET010000029.1, from coordinate 2,542,770 downwards.
TATAAACAAACAGAGGGATGCGCCATGGGTGCCCCAATATCTAGTGTTATAGCCCAGCTAGTGTTGGAGGACCTCGAAGAAACGGTTATATCCAATTTAGACATCAATATACCATTTTTTTATAGATATGTAGACGATTGTATAACAGCAATTCCAAAAAATCGTAGTGAAGATATTCTCAGTAAATTTAATGCCTACCACCAAAAATTACAATTTACCATAGAAAAAGAAGAAAAAAATAAAATCAATTTCTTAGACCTCACAATTTACCACCAAAATAATGTCATTAAAACTCAGTGATATACAAAAGCAACATGGTCTTCTAGATATTTGCATTATAATTCTCAACATCCTCTATCCCAAAAAAAAATCAGTAGTAATAGGAATTGCAGACCGAGCCATAAAATTATCCGATCCAGAATACCGAAACAAAGCAATTCAAAAAGCAAAGGAAGCCTTATTACTACACAGTTATTCCCCTAAAATTATAAACAATACCTTCAAAAAAAGAATAGACAAATTTTACCATAACAACAACCAAAACCCTCAACACCAAAAAACAAAACGACAAAACCAATGTTTCCATACCATATATACCACAACTCTCAGAAAAATTTCAAAATGTCCTCAAAAATCATAATATTATTGTTAGCCACAAAGGACACAATCTATTAAAAAAAACTTTAGTAACTTAAAATGCAAAATACCTAAAGACAAAAAAAACACACGTAGTATATGAGATCCCATGTAAAAATTGTGACGGAGTTTACATCGGCCAAATCAGTCAACATCTTAAAAACAGGATTAATGGACACAAATACGACAAACATAATAAGACCATATTGACGAACCACATTGCAGAAAAACAACACACTTTTGATTTTGAAAATGTAAAAATTCTCAAAACAGAAAACAATAAAAAAAAACGTGAATTTTATGAAATGATCGCAATTCAAAAAAATAAGAAATCTATAAATACAAAAGCTGATACAAAACACCTAAGTAAAATATATTACAACATCCTAAAATAACCCCCCAAACAAATTAAATATACACAAAATGAATTCAAAAATAAATCACTCCAAAAATAAGAAAAAAATAATAGTCAGGCAAGGACCCTTAAGGCGAAAAAAAATCCAAACCCTTGACCACCGGAACCCATAAAATAAAATTCAGTTTAAATAAAGATGCGACACAAAAAGCAAGGTTTTTGTAGTATCTTGTCAAAAAGTGAACCATGTGTTAACAATATGTAGTCTATGTTGTGTTCCTCGGCAAAAACTTATTAAGGTATGTTTTAAATTTAACTTATTAATTTTATGTTATAAAATAGCAAAAAAAAAATTTCTATTATAGTTATAAAAAAAATTACTCTGAAGATGGTCAAGTGTGACCGAAACGTCAATAGGTATGCACAACAAATAAAACATATGCAGTTTTATTAATAAAAAGGATTTTACACCCAAGAAAATTGAAAACTTTAAAAAATATACAAATAGAAAAATCCAAGAAAAAAATAAGAAAAAACATATACATATATATATATATATATATATATATATATATATATATATATATATATATATATATATATATATATATATACATACATACATAGTTTTAAGACAACTGAGGATTTATAAGAAAATTCCAAGTTTCGATAAAAATGCGGAAAAACTGCTAATATATGGCGTTTTTTGCGATTTTGACTATGTTTCACCACTTTTAAAAATCTGAAAAAATTCATGAACATAGTTTGGCGTCTAGAAAACAGCATATTTTTCTTGGGCCCTGCTATTGTCCTAGTTTTTATTTTATTGAATTTATAAACTTTCGAATACCCGTAAAAATTTGAATTTTGCGCCAAAAATTTTTATAAAAAATATATTGTTGTAGGCAATAAAAAAAACCTACAAAATGAAAAAAAAAAGAAGTTTCTACGATGATTAGAACCGAAGATATCGTCAAAAACGGAAAAATACGTTTTATTTTTTCTTTGAGGTTATGTGACGATAAAAGTGGCTAAAAATTTTTTGTGTGGGTACTTTTTGTTGTAGAACTACTGTGTTTTTTTATTATCGAAGGGACAGCTTCGACCCTCTTAATCGGCTAGACCATTTAGAATCTCCTTCTTTTAAGAGTCGGTTAAAAACTGAATTCTGCCTCGTACAAATTATCTGTAACTTTTTTATTCCATAACGTTCTTTGAATCTCCAAAAAACCACCCACGCACGCGTGCTACAAAAAGTTATTACACTCATTAATATTTACAAAGTATTTCGATAACAACATACAAGAAAGTATCCCCGTTAACGATACCGAACCCTTAGAAGACGATAAAAAATTTATATCGTACTAAAAGGACAACTAATTTGCTCAGAAAAGTTACCGTCTGCTCGTTAATTTAGTATTAAAATATTCGACGGCAAGATTTATGTACGACTTACACATTCTATATTTCAAAAGTCTCTGAAAGGTTATACTGACAAAAAGTTTTATTCCGCGATTTAAAGGGGTAATATGATTAGAATTAAAATTTAATATCTACATAATAATTACCAGTGGCAGCTCGTCCTTATGTTTGCAAGTTTGCACAACCCCCTCCGAAAAAAAATTGTAAATTAAAATAAAACATACTAATAAATATAAGTACAAATATTTTTTAAATTTCTCCTGATAATTTAATGATTAGATTTCCAATTCCAATTCTGAATACATTTTATTTTCAGAATTACGTAAGCTATGTAAGTACACATATAAATACAATTATCAAAACCATATATCTGGGTAGCTATTCTCGTTCTTGAGAGAACGATCATCTTGATGGAAAGTGGGCGTGGTTCTCACGAAAAAGTATGAAACCGTATTCTCGTAATTTTAAGCGATGGTCACATCCATCAAATCTTGAGAAAACTTGTTCTACTAGTCTGAACCAAGAGAACGGCGAGATTTTGAGAGAACGATACTGTCATTCCCGTCATTATGCGGTATTTTTAGGTATAAAAGTTCAAGAAAATTCATGATTGTTTTGAAAATATTGTAAATTTTATAAAATATTTTCGCTCGCAAATATACATATATAAAATGGGTTTTGGGGAAGTCATTTTGAACCACGATGGACCTGAGGATGTCAGATTAACGGAAAAGCAAATGGCAAATTATAATCGTCGATTTCTACCACGGTTGCGTCGATTTGGAGATTTAAATGATTCAGAATTCACGAAGCTGTTTAGATAAGTATCTATTATATAAATATTTGTGGAACTTGGCGGACTCTACTTCATTTAATTTATTTTACTGGCTTGGTAAAGATCAAAGAAGATATCTTGTACTAAAAATAACCCAATTTATAGAATTCTCAGGGCTTGAAAGGAGGCAACATCATCTTTGCCAGAAGTCATGGTAATATTTGGTAACTATAAAGTTAGCATATGCAAGAGTAGCAAGTCATTAATGATTTTTTTACTTGGTTGGATTATACATATTTGTAATATATTACCTGCCATAGTTACTCTTAAAAAATTTGGAGAATGTTAAGCTAATATTAATTTTTCTTTTTAGATTTAGGTAACCATGTTAATATAATTTTATTAAAATATAAAAATTTGTAGGTTCTTGGATTTTTTGCGACTAGCAGCTACCACAAAATAACTGGGTTGAATATATTTCTGGAGTGAGTCGCCCAAGTGTCAGTTGGAGTATTGTAGAAGAAAAACCCAGATGCTTTAAATAGAGACGATATTATTTCAGAGTGGATCTAATTGCTACAAAATTTAAATGAATTATGAGCTTGTCCAATTGGGTAATTTTCTATTAAATTGTAAATTAAATATATCTAGCAGTAACATGTATTTTGTAAACTTAAAATGTAAATGTAATTTGTTTTTTTTTTTTTAAAGAATTAAAACTGATGTTAAATAGGTAATATGTAAGATAATTTTGAAATATACGACATTTTTATAATATTTTAGGTTTTATACTAAACATAATTTCCCTGGTATTTTAGGGTACATTGACAGCACTCATGTTGCAATTACAAAATCAGTAACAGATGACCTAGAATTTGCGATGAGACTTTATAAATCATGAATATAAATGCTAAATTTCTTAGTTGTACCCATGATTCTTATATTTGGAATGAATCTAACATTTCCAATATAATGGAAATGATCTATAGAAGAACCCCAGATTCATTTTTCCTCATTGGATATTCGGGTAAATTAATTGTACAGTAAACCGATAATTTGTTATTAATTTAGAATATGTTTAAATATAATAAGAAAAGTGAACCAAGTTTAAATTTTTCAGGATTTCTTTTAAGGTCATAGCCTTTGGAAGATATTTCACAACTGAGAACACCAGAGGAAAGATTTAATAGATATATGTTCATTATGGAGTACCGTTGAAAGATGTGGTGTCGTGAAGAATAAATTTAGATGTTTTTCAAAAGATAGATAGATATATATATTTCAAGTATGCAGAATGTATTTTATTGATAAAATAAATTTTTACACATTTCATTTTGTTTTTTTACTTCTTATATTCATTCCCTGATTATGGGGAGTATAAAAAATAGCATTTTTACAAAAACAAGGGAAATCTTTCTTTTCCCAACCTAATAGAAAATAAACTAAATTTGTATTTTAGGAAATGAAAATGTTAATTTTATTTCGCATATCCTTTACATCTTTGTAGGTGATACTAATTTCACGCAAAACGGCTATTTTATCACTAAAATATTTCGATTTGTTTTTTTACATATTTATTTTTTTCTCTATAAAACTCCCTTTCTAATGCTTTTCTCTCATTAAGAATATTAAATAGGTAAAAAATATTAATTATTATATTCATTTTAAATTCGAACATTTACTTGCTAAGTAGGGTTATGTCCATATTCACATTCTTTTTTAGGGTTAAATGCACAATTTATATGGTTACATACACCATTGACGCTTGGCAACATAGCTTACTAGATTTTGTTTCCGATCTCCCATCACATCCTACGAGAATACGGTAATACACGATCGAGAGAATAACCGTAGGATGAGATTGTCCCTACTCTCTCAAGAGAATGATCACTTCCTATGAAGAACCAGAATAGCTACCCTGGCATTGAAGACTCTATAAAGTCTGATAGTAGGTGTGTCTGGAGGTATGTTAATGCCAAGAATACGAAATTTTCTCTTCCAAGTAGTATGTCACATAATAATGTTACGTCGGAAGACTCAACCACTATAGCAGAGCTCTTTAGAGCTTTTTTCTCCACTGTCTACAGGCATGAAGATTGCGATACCCGTACTTTTAATTACACAAAAACTGTAAACCTTAGTTTCCTTCAAGTTGAGCCGGTGGACGTGTTTAATGCAATAGATCACTTGAACAGTAAATTGGGTACCAGTCCCGACGGGATACCCGTTATATTTGTTAAGAATTGTCAGGGTGTTTTGTTTGCAGTGTTGGCCCAGATTTTTAATATCTCTTTATCAACGGGTGTTTTTCCAAAAGTATGGAAAACTACTTACATTACGCCAATCCATAAGAATGAAGACAGAGGTAACGTCGAAAATTATCGTGGAATTTCGAAATTTTCACTATTTAGTAAAATTTTTGAGGGTATTGTTTACCAAAAGATGTGTCCTCTTTTTAGACATGTGTTAGCGACTTCACAGCATGGTTTTATGGCAGGTCGATCAACTACTACTAATCTACTTGTTTATGAGCCGTACTTGGTGGAGGCTTTGGAGGGGAGGTGTCAAGTGGATGCTATTTACACTGACTTCTCCAAGGTTTTCGACAAGGTTAACCATCAACTTCTTATTTACAAGCTGGAAGGCTTGGGCATCCATGGATCATTCCTACAATGGATAAATAACTACCTGTCTGATAGAGTACAGCGAGTAAAAATTAACAACTGCTTTTTTACTGCTTTATTAACGACATTGAGGACATCATAACTTTCAGTAGATGTCTTCTTTATACAGATGATTTAAAGATATTGCGGGTTTTCGGGAGTAGCAACGACTGCGAGGGCATTCAGCGGGATCTAACTCGATTCTCTGAATTGTGTAAATTAAATTTCATGCACCTCAATATTAACAAATACTCCATTATACTTTCTTGATAATAACACGATTAATCGTGTTGACTGTGTGAAGGATCTGGGTGTTACATTTGATAGGGCCCTTCGCTTCGACACACATATTGATAATATTGTGAACAAAAGTTTGAAGTTGCTCGGGTTTGCGAAGAGAATGCTTGCAGATTTTAATAATGTAGACTGTTTTAAAGTGATATACTGCTTTGTAGTTCGATCAGTCTTGGAATATGCGTCCCAAATTTGGTCACCTCATTCTTTTACATACTAAAAATTCAATCACAATAATGCTGGAATGTGACGGCGCATTGCTTCACGTAGACGCCTGAAAACGTCCAAGTAGTATTCCTTATTGACCGTTTGACCTTCTGGTACGAATTCATGGTGAACTACACCGTAATCGAAGAAAACGATGGGCATCACTTTGATTTTCAGCCGACCTTGACGTGTTTTTTCGGTTTCGGCTCATTTTTGACGCGCCATTCTCTAGCTTGTTAGGCAATTTCGACGTCATATTCATAAACCCACGTCTTTACATCAGTAATGATGCATTTGATGACTGTAGTAGGGTCATCAGCTACCTTCGCAAGCATCTCTTTTGCGACCTCTACTCGACGTTCATTTTGGAAAAAATACAGGTCTTTTGGTACGAGTCAGCGTTGCCACACTTCACACCCAAAACATCAACCAAAATGTGTTGAGTCGATCCATAAGAGATGTTGAGAGCCTCTGCTATCTCTCTAATGCTAACACGGCGATTTTCGAGCACGATTTCCTTAACATTTCGATGTTATCGTCGCTAACAGAGGTGGATGGACGACTCGCATGAGGCAAGTGTTCGACGACCTCAATACCTTCATTGAATGCTTTGTGCCACTCAAATACTTACGTTCTCGATAGAGTAGACTCCCTAAAACATTTCATTGGAAACACAAAATTTCAAGCAAACTCGCAATTTTTTTTCCATAGTGAAAATCACCAGATAAACTTTTACCGTCGTAAACAAATAGCTGCCAAACACACACTAATTGATATATGGCGCTCAAACTTCACACGAATGTCAAAAAAGGTTGTACCAAAGAAAAAAAAATCCCATTCGGTTTGCGCGCGTGGTTTAAATGGACCAATCCAGGTCAAATTTGATCACATGGTACACTGCTTTGTTTCACGCTAACTCAATTTTTAAAGACTTTTATTTTTTCATCCACCAATGCCTATGGCAGTTTTTATACATATCTATCTTTTTAATGTTCCATTAGAATTGCAATCCCTACTTTTTTAGTGCCCCAGCCGCCACTGGTAATTACATAACCCTTAATACTTATAGCGTACATTAAACAGAATTTTTTATAGGCGCATAAAATTTTAAAGGTAGAAGCTTTTAAAATTAGGTCATGTTTAAAACGGGAGATTATAAAAATTAATCTGAAAATATGTATTGTTAAGATTATTAAAAGTTGACTGCGAAGGCATGTGTAAAAAAATCGAAGAGATTTTAGATTAAAATAGAGAAAGCCAAGCCTATTCCAAACCATACCACTAAAAGCTCGAAAAGCAGAACTAATATAGAGGCAAAAGGGGTCTCAGTCACTCCTTTAATTTATATAGACCTACCCAAGTTTTTTTTATGTATTTTGAGCCCCTGAAAAAAAGAATGGTCATAGCCGTAAATTGTTTACAGACAAAATTAATTATTATAAATAATTAAAAAAAATATACGATTTTATGCATCATAGAGTCTGATAGATCATAAATTTATTTATTTTTATTTACTCTTGCAAATTACACACACAGTATTGTTCACAATTTTTAGTTTTACGAACCAAATCAATATCTTTAAAATAGCACTAAAAATTGATAAAATTCAAAATGAAATAACAAGAGAAAGAAAAAAGAAGATATGTCGATTCCCACAAATTCCACCATAATGATTAATGATAAGCATAATTGCCGGATTGTGCAGTTAATCCGGAGAAGCAAAAATAAAAATTTCAGTAAGGAATGACATATTTATTATGCGGTTTATGTTTTTGAAGCTATCAGTCATTTTTTTATTGAATTGAGAAATTGTTTACGGTAATTGACGTTCCTTAAATCATCTGCAGAAATACAATTAAACACTAAAACGGGATTAAAATGTAAATAATTTTTATATGGTATAATTAAAATTTGCCGTAGTTATTTTTATTTCTATTGTATTGACTTATCATAACTTAATTTAAATATGGGAATATTTTTTTAATTTATGCAGTTTATATTTTCGTTCCTTTTATTGTAAAGAACGAAAATATAAAGTCCATAAACTAAAAAAATGTTCCCATATTTAAATTAAGTTATGATGAGTCAACGCAATAGAAATATATATATATATATATATATATATATATATATATATATATATATATATATATATATATATATATATATATATATAATCTGACAAACGAATTGAAAACCGGAAGAACACCAGCACACACACACACATACATATACATATACATATATATATATATATATATATATATATATATATATATATATATATATATATATATATTTAGTATTTCAGTTGCATCTGTTACTAGTTCGTTGTTGAAATACTAAAAATATGGCAAGAATACTTCAACAAGCTGCTGAATACAAACAATCAGGGGGAAATAACGCGCATAACCTACCAAACAGCAGAAATCCAAGATAATGAACCCTCTATACAGGAAACTATAGACGCCATTAACCGGCTCAAAAATAATAAAGCACCTGGTTGCGATAATTTGCCGGCAGAACTATTGAAAAATGGGGGAACACATCTCCATAAAGAAATACACAAATTAATAGTAGATATATGGAACACTGGAATAATACCTGAAGAGTGGAAGAAAGGTATAATTGTCCCCATCCACAAGAAAGGGGATCGATTAAATTGTTCAAACTATAGAGGGATAACACTATTAAACTCAGCGTACAAAATATTATCTAATATATTATTGAAGCGAATATCACCCTATGCTGAAGAGAACATCGGTGACTACCAATGAGGCTTTAGGCCTAACAGATCCACGGTGGACCAAATATTCACAATACGCCAACTCCTGGAAAAAAGCTGGGAATTCAACAGAGATGTACACCAATTATTCATCGACTTCAAACAGGCCTATGACACCATAATACGAGAGAGTATTTGGATTGCCATGGAAAGCATGGGGATACCAAAAAAACTTATTAGTCTAACGAAACTATGTGTCAACAATACCGAATTATGTGTAAAAATAGGAAACCAAGTCTCTAGCAATTTCACAGTTCGAAGTGGTCTGAAGCAGGGGGACGGATTATCTCCACTTCTGTTCAATATCGTACTCGACATGGTAATCAAGAAAGCGAACATTAATACCGAAATATTCACAAATCAGGGACCACAAATGTTGCTAGCCTTTGCAGATGATATTGACACAATAGGACAAAATACTGTAAGAGTCAAGGAAAGTTTCCTACAAATCGAAAAGGAGAGTCAGAAAGTGGGCCTTAAAATTAATGAAGATAAGACCAAATATATGCATGTAGCACGCAATCTCCGCAGAGATAGAATCAGACAAAACGTAACAATGGCGGACTATAACTTCGAGAATGTCCAAAAATTCAAATATTTGGGAACTGTCATAACATCGGATAACGACATGACAGAAGAAATAAAAGCCAGAATACAGAGTGGTAATAGATGCTTCTTTTCTCTGCAAACGCTGATAAAATCAAAAATCCTGTCAAGGTCCTCAAAGATAAAAATCTACCAAACAATAATAAAACCAGTGGTATGCTACGGGTGTGAGACATGGACCCTCACAAGGCATAACGAACTTCTGCTTAAATGTTTTGAGCGAAAAATGCTAAGGAGAATATTTGGTCCTGTACAAGACCCTATTACGGGACAATACCGCATAAGAAGTAATGCTGAACTAGAGATGTTGTACCATAGCCCAAATATAATAAAAACAATAAAATCCCAGCGACTGAGATGGGCAGGACACGTCCAGAGATCCCCTGACAACCGACTAATTAACATGGTATGGAATCAAAACCCAACAGGAACTAGACCCCTTGGACGACCAAAATTAAGGTGGAGAGATAATATAGCCAAGGACCTACAAATTATGAGTGTCGACATCTGGAGAGAAGCCATGATGGACAGAGACCAGTGGAGGCAAATCGTTTCTGCAGCAAAAACCCACGTAGGGTTGTAGCGCTACTAGATATATATATATATATATATATATATATATATATATATATATATATATATATATATATATAAATATATATATATATATATATATATATATATATATATATATATATATATATCCTTACGACCGGTAAGAAAGGGAGACAGACAGTATATTATCTGCGAACTTCACTGTGGTTCGCTCTCCATATTAGTTTCGACCACCTAACGGTCTCATCAGTGAAGCTGTAACGAACAAAATGCACAGAAAACAACTGTCTATTTAACATCCCCAGACCTTTAAATATAACTAACAAGTATTAATGGTGAATTTTTCCCCTGTTTTTCACATATCTACTTGTTTCATATTCAAACCACATTGGTGATTTACTTAATAATTATAGGTTAGGTTTAATATTCTAACTTTGTAATTAATATTGTAGAGATGGGTTTTTTTCTTTATCAAGGCCTACAAATTTAAATAGATTGAACCGTCAATAACCCTAGTTTGGAATATTATTTATTTACATATATATATATATATATATATATATATATATATATATATATATATATATATGAATGGTTTGGTTATTCCGGGTTTCAATCCGTTCGTTCAAAAAATCGTTTTCACGACGTTTCGCTAAAATCTCATTTGGCATTTTCAAGTGCGGTTCGTCTCGTTACTCACTGGAAACTGATCGTGGCCTCTGATGAATGTCGAGTTTTGTTTAGCTGACTCGCTTTCTGATTGGACGAGCGGCTTGGCAGGCTCCTCCCCTCTGCCGAATGCGATATATTTGGTACTTGTATGCTGCTCTCTCGTATATTGGTTGATCTTTGTTGTTTAGTTTCTTATTTTTTTATTTATGTTTTCCATGTTGTTGGAATATGTATAGCATCGTCTCGTTTATTCAGCTGTCCCGCTTTTTCGATGTCTAGGGCCTCTCTTATGACGCGTACCTTGTAGTTCTGTACTGGTGCTATCTTTTTTGCTTTTTCAAAGTCGATGGTATGTCCGGTGGTTTGGTGATGTTGAAATAGAGCTGAGGTTTGTTTTTGAGACTATTTTTGTGTTTTTGAATTCTTGCTGATATGCGCCTGTTTGTTTGTCCTATATATGTTTGCGGACAATCTGCACATAGAATACTGTAAACGCCATGATTTTCAAGGTTGGTCTTATCTTTGGGATATTCCAGGATGTTGGCTATTGTTTTTTGTAGTTTAAATATGGGCTGTATGTGGTGTTTTCTTAAGATTCTTCCGAATCTGTCCGTTATTCCTTTTATATATGGGATTATGGCTTTGTTTCTTGTTTGATCTGAGTCTTTGGTTTTTGTTGTGGTTTTATCTTTTCTTTTTATGGCTTTCTTTATGTCTGATTGTGAGAAACCATTCCGTTCTAGAGCTGTTGAAATGAAATTTCGTCTTGTTTTGTATCAAGTTCTGTTAGGCGGAGAGATCTTGATATTAGTGTGGTGACTACTGCCTGCTTTTGAAAGGGATGATGATGTGACTCTGCATTGAGATATCGGTCAGTATGTGTGGGTTTTCGATATACGCTAAAACCTAGGGTGTTGCTGGGTTTTCTAGTTAATAAAAGATCCAAAAAAGGAAGTTTCTTTTCTTGCTCGATTTCTAGCATGAATTGGATTCTATGGTGGATATTATTCAGGTATATGAGGAAATCGTCCAGGTGTTCTTTTCCATGTGGCCATATTATAAAAATATCATGCACATAGCGTTTCCAAAATTTCGGTTTTAAGAGTGCTTTTTGCAGTGTCTCTTGTTCGAAATATATCATGAAAAGGTTTGCTATAACTGGTGAAAGTGAGGACACCATAGGTGCGCCATCTGTTTGTTTGTATATTAGGTTATTGAACATTAAATATGTGTTTTTTAGGCAGTGTTCTGCAAGTTCAATTGTATAGGCTGGAAAATCTTCGTTCATGGCGATTTTGTCCAAAGTCTCCTCCAGTGGTATGCTTGGATATAGCGATTTTATTACGAGGCTTGCTAAGATGTCATTTTCTTCGAGATGAATGTATTTGATCATGTTGGTCAAATGTTCGGAGTTTTTCCACGAAGGAATCGGCCAGTTCTACTCTTGGTTGCATGATGCTGGCTAAATATTTTTCTAGTTTTTGTGTTGGAGATCCGACGGCGCTCACTATTGGTCTGAGTGGTGCATTGGTTTTGTGTATTTTAGGTAGGCCATACAGTTTTGGACATCTGCTTGATTTTTCCCTTGGTATTAAAGATTTTTCAGTTTCTAGGTCTAATTTAGAGACTGTGATCTTGGCTTTCGTAGTACTAAATGTTATGATGATGTTTCGGTTTACGTCAGATATCCTAAACAATTTTTTAATTTAATAAAAAAATAACTGGTAGCCCCAAAAAAATGCAATATAACATCGCCCGGAGAATAAAATTAGTTTAATATGCTACCGTTCTCCTTCAGGGCGTTAAAGGAAAAAAGATACACAGACAGTTTATTTCCTGCGAATCCAATTCTGGTCCTCTCCTCATATGCGTTTCGACCACCTAACAGGCGCGGATCCAAGGGTGGGGCGGTGGGGGCGATCGCCACCCCCCCCCCCCAAGAGCTTTGAGTTTAGGAAAATGGACCCGATTTTTCCTCTTATACTATAGTTTATTCAAGAACTAGAGAGAGTAATAAATCATTTTTTCTCCTCGCAAACTACCTGTGTTCTTTAGTCCGGTGTTTTTAGCAAAATTTGTTAGATACATATATTTTTCATAGGAATGGGTTAGAAATTTTATAATCAAAAATACCGGTCTATAATAATAGACTAAAACGTAGGATTATTCTCTCAAAAAATTCTAAGTTATAATTTAAATACTTACAAAATATCCATTGTCAAAAATACAAAAAGTTAAACATATATAAAAAAATAAATTCGTCTATATAATAATAAAATATTTTTGGGGCTATCGGTCATTTTATTATTAATTAAAAACATTTTTAGGGTATTTGACGTTTCAGTTTATTTATTTCTTAAACCATCTACAGAATTACAATTAAACACTAAAAAGGGATTCAAATGTAATTACTTTTTTTTATGTTGTAATTAAAATTAGACCTACTTATTTTTATTTGTATTGTACTGATATCTTAATTTAATTTACTTTTATATATGGAAATACGATAGCCCCAAAAAATAAGATAAACATGTTAATTCTACTCGCTTAAGAAAAAGACACAAACACAATAATAAAGCAATAAAAAACTTACGGCTAATTAGAATTATATATATATATATATATATATATATATATATATATATATATAAAATTAAAGAGTGGGACACACTAAAATAAAAATATATAAAAAAATAAAAAAAAAAACATATAAACAACATTAAACAATAAAATACAACAAAAACAAAAATTTAAATAATAAATTGTGTTTACACTAGTAAACATTACGTATCTAATTCCTAATCAAAGTCAGTGACACTATCTTCGTTAAAATTAATTATAATTGGTTCCTCTATTTCACCGATTATGAGATCGAGTTCTCACATTTTGTTTTATTCTTTTATTATATGGATTTTTCCCAATTTCCCGCAGTAACTTGATTCAAAAAAATCTTTCAAAGGTTTAGTTAAATTACTAATTTTATTAATTGTGTTATTTCCAGCAACTTGAGAGAGATATTTACGTCTCCAACGGACAGTTTCCGGACGATTTATAAGAACAAATTTTCTATCTGGTTTTTCCCAGCAAAAATTAAGTTCTCTGAGCAATTTCCAGAGATCAGTTCTTTTAATTTCAGGTAAATCGCGATCTTCAATGATTTTAGTTAGAATTTTGTAGATAGTTGGGGTCTGCTTCTCATAATAAAATGTATATACAACCCCTTTAATTGCAGTTTTCATCTCTTCTTCCAACGAGGTCTTTCGTTTGCCTGTGATCGAATCTGGCTTGGAAGTACTAACAATTCCAGTCGTTTTTTCTCCTTCAGTATTCGGTACATAGTAGATTTTACAACTCCTGTCATGTTGGAACATATCTCAACAGAGCTTTTAACATTATTATCTAGATATTGATATCTTAAGGCATCATAAACACTCATCGTAATAAGTTTTTCGTTGAGGAAAAAATGCCCTTGTTTAACGATTTTGGAATAAATATAAAGGTGAAAGCCATATCTTTTGGGTATCTCACTAATCTCAAATAATATATAAAAACAAGCGCAAACAAGATAAATCACTAAGAAAAAACTGTAAGTTGTACTTTGCTCACTGACAGAAATTAAATTAAACTATCAGAAATTCTATGTTGCAGTAAATTTATAAAATATATTTAAATATAATGAAATATAATTAGATTTACGGCAGTTCTCAGTTACCTGCGGCACTGGAGCAGGTACGTTAGAGGTTTCGGTAACAGTTTTATTACTCTCTCTAGTTCTTGAATAGAGTATAGCAGTCTGTATGCTTGCGATCGCCCCCTCCCCATCCCAAGGAATGAGTATGCTGCTTGCACCCCCCCTCCCCATCCCAAGGAATGAGTATGCTGCTTGCACCCCCCCCCCCCCCGTTGATAACTTTTTTTTCTTGCCATACTGTACTTTTGTGATATCACCGCCCCCCCCCCCCCAAAGAGAGAGGCTGGATCCGCCCCTGCCACCTAATAGTATCTTCAGTGGAGCTGCAACAAACCAAGAACCAAATCCGACTTATAATTAATCGAACATCTAAAATTCATTACTAGTCACCCTGTATACTAAGGACATCAGAAAAACGTCCTCTATCGACAACTGGTCCGCAATACGTGCTTATTTTTTAAAAATAAATCAAGCATTTGATTTTATTCTATCTTATTTCACTTTATATTTATGAGTGTTTTCAACCGTTACCAAGATGAGATATTATGTTTAGTGTCTGTCTAGTCGACAAATAAAATCCAATGTCGAATGTTTTGTAACTTTTTTTTCAATAAGAGTCAGTTGTATGGCTTCGACCGTCTGAAACCTTCACCAATTTTTCTCCATTCTAGAGCAATTTATCTTTTTTCTATTTATTTCAGTAAAACCTTTTCACTTACAAGGTTTTTTTTGGGTAAAAATTGTAAACGTGCATCACTTTGTAATAATAACAATGTCTGGGCATACGATAATAATCTTTACTGATTCCAGTACAATTATTACATGTCTTCTAAAGACATTCTTCGACACATTTTTGATGTGATGTGATTCTTTTTATATTTAGCACCATACCTAGAGATTTTATTATAAGAGATAGAAAGATCTAGAATTTCTTCCATATTCTTTTTTATATTTGTTTACAAAAACAATGACGCATCGTAAAGTTGGCAAACAAAAGATATTTCAATTTTTTTAATCATACAATTTGTATATTCTCTGCTAGAAAGTTATATTCCTCCAGATTTCAGAAATGTATAATAAGTTAGTGTTCGGACCAAACGTTATTCACATATTTAAGTCTAAATTATACTGGACAATAGCCAAAATATATCACTACATAGTATAAAACAAAGTCGCTTTCTCTGTCCCTATGTCCCTTTGTATGCTTAAATCTTTAAAACTACGCACCGGATTTTGATGCGGTTTTTTTCAATAGATAGAGTGATTCAAGAGGAAGGTTTATATGTATAATAACATCCATTAAATAGTGGAGAAATACTGTTATTTTTGAGGTTTCTAATGTGATGTCGTTAATTATCATATTTTTTTCCGCTTACATTGCAAACGCAGGCTGAACCCTACGAGATTTATCAAAATAATGTACTAATTATTTGTACATATTGAAAAGGTCTACAGAAAACTCCACGATGGTATATGTCTATCTCTCATGGATATCCCACAATAACATTTTTTTGTCATTTACTTTTTACGACAAATAATGGCAAATTTTGAAGCGATTTTAACCAATACAGCATTAATCCTTATCCAATTAAATAGCTTAAATACATTGTTGATTTAATATAGATCTATATGGTCCTTTACAGCACAAGATTTAAATGAATATTTTCGAAGATATTACAGATTTAAAATTGCGGGAAGTAGCGCTTGCGGCGGTACTGGCCGATCGGGGCGGCGGCAGCGTGCCTATAAATAGCGCGTCGGAGACCGATGTAATAATTGTTGTAAAAATAAAATAAATAGTCACAGTTTTTCTGTAGTGTATTTAGTATCAGCATTGCACCCGTGCGAAACCGGGGCGGGTCGCTAGTCTAAAATAAAATCAACTAAATCTTACTATTTTTGGTGTGCTAAAATCGAAACTAATGTAACTTTTTAATATTAGTTGAAGTTTTAGAGATACGTGATGTCATTCTCCCTATATATTAACAATCTATCGCAAGAATGGACGTCGAATATTTATACTATTATAACAATAGTGGGTGCGACGTTGCCAAATATACTTTATCCCCCCCGAGTTAAGGAAATTTTGCGCAACTTGGTAACACCGTAAGGGGCATCTTCCTAGATGACCCCCATATACAAAGTCCCAACCCCCACGACTTAAAATAATTCCCAAGGCTAAGTGAAGCAAAAATTGAAGAAGGTATTTTTGTTGGGCCATAGATTCGAAATATTCTGAAAGACAAACATTTTGACAGCACTCTATCGGATATTGAAAAAAGTGCTTGAAATGACTTTCGCCTCACAGTCACTAATTTCTTTGGAAATAAAAAGCTGACAATTACGTTATTTTTGTTTAAAATATGCTGTCATCGTATCAAAAAATGGGTTGCAATATGTCTCTAAAAATCCATTTCCTACACTCACATCTGGACTTTTTTCCTGACAACTGCTGTAAGCGATCAGCATGGCGAACGCTTCCCTCAGGATATATCAACAGTGGAGAAAAAGTACCAGTACTGTTGGTCAAAAACAGATATACTTGGGTATAGGACACTGTACGTGCAATATGTATATAATTTGAAGTGCCACTATCTTGAAAATATATATATATATATATATATATATATATATATATATATATATATATATTACATTTTCCTGATTCTTGAACCATAGATTATACCTTTTTTTTCTTTATTTTGTCTTTTCTTGGGTTTAGGTCCTTCATTTAACAAAAAAATGCAAACAATTGACGTTTCGCCCTTTATTTAAGACATTTTCAAAATTTTTGGTTTATTTTCCTTCCTAAAAAAATTTTTTATATAATTAAAACATTCACACAAGAACATATCTACAATTTTAAAAAACGAGCAAACACTTTAAAACAGTATTTAAATTTTTTTTAAAATATTCAATTTTACCGGTACACACCTTGACATTTGGTTGATTAATTAATAATGGAACTCAACCTTTACATCGTCTACTTAGGTACTGAGGATACATGGAATGCGACTGTGTTATATTTTTTATATTTTACAATGCACAAAAAAAACAAAAAAACGCATACATTTAATTTTATGTTTAAGAGGATATTCAATTTTTGATGCTTATTAACAAGATCGAATACTTAATATTTTTGTTTAAATTAGGCTGGTGTAAATATGGCTCAAATTTCCTATATCCGTTCTGTCGTTAACAGTGTTTTTATCTTTTTTAATTTCTATCGTTTCATTTATCTGCAATTTTTGGTAATTCATATTTTTGTTTTTAATTATGGTACTGTAATCAAATGTATGTTTTTCGTCCTGTGTGTGTTTGTTTAATACTGTTGAGGTATCTTTCGTATATTTATGGCCATTCAATCTGTTCTTTAGCAATTGGTTCGTCATGCCTATATATTTTTTGGGACAATTTGTGCAAGGGATCGAATATACTACATTTTATTTATTCCTGAGAGGAGTTTTACTTTTTAAATTAGTGAACAGTGTATTTAATTTATTATGACACCTCTGCATACGAAATTATCATGATTTTTTAAAATATGTTCTATTTTTTCTGACAGCTCACTAGTGTAAGGTAATGCTACATATTTTTGTTGTTTATGTTCTATATTTCTTTTTATTAGGTTATTATACATTGTAAAATATAAAAAATAAAACACAGTCGCATTCCATGTATCCTCAGTACCTAAATAGACGATGTAAGGGTTGAATTTCATTATTAATTAATAAACAAAATGTCAAGGTGTGTACCAGTAAAATTAAATATTTTTTAAAAAATTAAATAGTGTTTTAAAGTGTTTGTTTTTTAAAATTGTAGATATATTCTTGTGTGAATGTTTTAATTATAAAAAAAATATTTTTAGGAAGGAAAATAAACCAAAAATTTCGAAAATGCCTTAAGTAGAGGTCTAAACATATATATATGATTCAGTATTAATCCGGGAATACATCCGTTCGTTGACTTGGTTTCCTGTAGAAATTTGCAGACGTTTCGCCAAAATCCCATTTGGCATCTTCTGTGCTTGGTGGTTGTAGGTCAACTGAAAGAAAAGTCAGCGTGCAGCGTGCTTTATACGCGGTCGCAGATAGTAGCGGTTGGTTGGCGTTGGCTCCGCCTCCCTCTCGAGCGCCACCGTTGGTGTCAGTTTAAGCATGGCACGCGTGTCGGTACCGTGGTCCCGCTTGAAGAGAGTTTTCCAAGTAGAAGGCAGATTCAGTGCATCGTCTCTCTTGTTCAGAGTGCCGTTTTTTGCAATTTCGATGGATTCACGAATCAATCTTGCCTTGTAGTGTCCTATATTAGCGATTTGCTGGCCGGTGTCAAAATCAATTTTGTGTCCTGTCTCGCGCTGGTGTCGAAAAAGCGCCGATGTTGTCTGTTTGTTTCTTATATTGAGCTTATGTTCTTCTAGTCTAGCTGATATTCTTCTGTTGGTCTGGCCTATGTATGTTTTGTTGCAGGTGCCACATGAGACTTTATATACGCCTTGATTTTCTAGACTGATTTTGTCTTTTGGATTTCTTAAAGAAGAGCCTATTGTTTTATGTAGTTTGTAGGCTGTAGATATGTTGTGTTTCCGGAGTAATCTGCCGATTCTGTCTGTTGTGTCTTTTATGTAAGGAAGTATAGTGATTTGTCTATCATCGGCAGGTGGTCTTGTTTCTTGCGTTGGTTTTTGTTGCAATTTTATTGCCTTATTTATTGTTGGTGTATTGTAGCTGTTTTGTTGGAGGGCCCTTTTTATGTATGACAGTTCCTTTTCTTTTCCTTGGTCATCAGTTAGGCCGAGGGATCTTGATATTAGGGTATTGGCTACGCCCTGTATTTATGAGGGGTGATGGTGAGAATCAGCATTCAGGTATCTGTCCGTGTGTGTTGGTTTTCGATATACTGTGTGTCGTAGATCTCCATTCATTGTTTTGGTTATGAGGACGTCTAGAAACGGAAGCTGATTATTTTCCTCTAGTTCCAGAGTAAACTGTATCTTTGCGTGTATAAAATTGAGGAACTCATGGAAGCGGTTGAGCTGTTGTTTGCCATGAGGCCATATTACAAATACGTCATCAACGTAGCGACACCAAAGTTTGGGTTTGAGGTGGAATTTATCAAGAGCTTTCGTTTCGAAATAGGTCATGAAAAGATTTGCCACGGCTGGAGATAGTGAAGAGCCCATGGCAGCGCCGTCTCTCTGTCTGTATATCTGATCATCAAACAGGAAATATGCGTTTTTAAGACAGTGTCTGGTGAGATCCATGATATGAGTTGGGAAATCTTCTCTTTGAGCGATCTGATCCAGTGCTTCATCCATCGGTATGCTCGGATAAAGGGATTTTACGTCGAAACTTGCAATGATGTCGTCCTTGTCAATTCTTACGGAGTGTAGAATGGTTAAGAAGTGCTCCGAGTTTTTGACGTAAGAGGCGGCATTCTCAACACGTGGTTGCATGAAGGCAGCAAGGTATTTTTCTAGTTTTTGAGTGGCAGAGTTGTAAGCGCTAACGATGGGTCTTAGAGGGACATTTGGCTTGTGGATCTTCGGAAGTCCGTATAGTCTTGGGCACCTGCTGGATTTTTCCCGTGGTATCAGTTTCTGTTTGACATCAGGTTCTATGGGTGACTCCATGATTTTGGTCTTTGTTGTTTTCTCTAGATATGTAGTAGGATCCCTTGACACAGGTTTGTAAGCAGGGTCTTGCAAGATATCGTTCATTTTTGCAGTATAGTCCTCGGTATCCATGACTACAGTTGCATTGCCTTTATCTGCTGGTAATATTATGATGTGTTCATTTTTGTTCAGGTCTTTTAAGGCTGTAAATCGCTAATATAGGACACTACAAGGCAAGATTGATTCGTGAATCCATCGAAATTGAAAAGAACGGCACTCTGAACAAGAGAGACGATGCACTGAATCTGCCTTCTACTTGGAAAACTCTCTTCAAGCGGGACCACGGTACCGACACGAGTGCCATGCTTAAACTGACACCAACGGTGGCGCTCGAGAGGGAGGCGGAGCCAACGCCAACCAACCGCTACTATCTGCGACCGCGTATAAAGCACGCTGCACGCTGACTTTTCTTTCAGTTGATCTACAACCACCAAGCACAGAAGATGCCAAATAGGATTTTGGCGAAACGTCTGCAAATTTCTACAGGAAACCAAACCAACGAACGGATGTATTCCCGGATTAATACTGAATCACATGTTCCCATCCGTGAAACACTACGCAACAACATATATATATATATATATATATATATATATATATATATATATATATATATATATATATATATATATATATATATATATACTCTATTACTTCAAAATCTCATTATAGTCACAACTTTGACAACTTGTCGAAATAATTCAAGTTGCATCGACGAGCTCTCAAACTAAACTGTCCCCGAAAGCCAATATGGAACCTTTATATATCCTTTTTTTGGTCGATACCGGAAGATTCCCTAATTTTCTAGAAGGATTTCCATACTACATTGTATAATAAAAATAAGAAAAATGAGTAATCTGGTGATATCTAAACCTTCTATTTTAAAAAGGAAATAGAATTCTCTAAAAAGTTCCAGACCTTCTTTCATAGATAAATTATGAACTCGTAGAAAATAATCCTAAAACCCTACAAACTACAAACACAAACTAATACTATGAGAACAGTTCTCAGCGAGTAACGAGACGAACCGCACTTGAAAATGCCAAATGAGATTTTGGCGAAACGTCGTGAAAACGATTTTTTGAACGAACGGACTGAAACCCGGATATATATCCTTTTTTCTTTATTTCGTCTTTTCTTGGGTTTAGGTTCTTTATTTGCTCAACTCGGCCGGTCGCGTTGTCTAATATAATATTAAAATAATTCAGGTCATTAGTTTTTTTATATTCTTCGTTTAGACGTTACGAAAAATTAGAAAAAAATAGCTTCCTGGTGCGAGAAAAGAAAGTCTTGCTTCACCAAAAAGCTGGTGATGGTATTTAACTATTTCATCGGAGCACATTTATAACTATCTTTTGAACACAGACTTTATATATATATATATATATATATATATATATATATATATATATATATATATATATAACAATTAATAAAGACCAAAGGACTATTATTTCATACAATTTCGGCACCCTATATTACATTTCTTCCTTGCCAGTTGAAGAGTTTTTAACATTGCCGACATTCTCTGACAGAATGAATGAATTAATTGTCCTCGGAAAGTTGTTTTCGACCCTGTAAGTTTAGATGATAACTTCGGAGTTGGTTTCAAGAATTAAAGCAAACAAGAGATGACATATTATAGGGGGGAATTCGTATATAATTTAGAAATTCAATTAAAGCATGTTCGGTGTTGTACGGTTTGCCTTTGAATTTTAAACTGTGTGATAGCTTTAAGGACTGGAACATCAGATATTATATATTATTATTTTGAAATGTCGGTTTTAGTTGGAAGAAATGTTGTATAGTGTATGCGGAAGTTGCGTTGACAAATAGCCAATTACAATTTTCAGATGAATTTATTTGATAGTGAATTTTGTTGGGATATATATATATATATATATATATATATATATATATATATATATATATATATATATATACAGGTGTGGAAAATCCAAAACAGAACCTCTAAATAATGGGAGTGTAACAGATAGAGACGGACAATCCGTTTAGCCATGTTGAAGAAGTGAAATAAAGCATACTGTTGTATCGCAGCTTACTTTCTAGTTTCCAGCAAAGACGGTTGGCGGGGTCGTCAAAACACAGTGGATCGATCGAAAGCATGGATTTACTATTGAAAATAAAAATCGGATCCAACATAACAGACTCAATCTTTAAAATCATGAAAATAAATTCGAAAAACGTCTAATGTGGTTCAATAAGCTGTTAAATATGCAATTTAAAAACAAAATAAAAATAATAATTTTATTTCCATGAATAAAATATTGCGCTTGACTTCAAGGTGCATTTTAAAAATAATACTATAATAATAAATACATGGATATCGATAATAGTTAAAAAGGCGAAAGTATTTTTGCTTCTATGCTTATATAACATGTTAGAATATGTTTAATTTTTAGAATTTTATTTTATTTTTGCTTTTTAGGAGGGTTTTTTGGTACCTCCTGGGCTTTGCCTAAATCCTAGAAGGGTCATCTCCTCATGCTCAGTGACTTTGCTACTAATAATAAGATTGTAATCAATAAAGCGAAAAAATAATAAGGAGAAAGAAGGGGAAAAAAAGATTTTGCTCGTTATAAATAATGACAAGTCGCGGGGGCACCGTCGTTTCTCCTTCAGAGGGCGGCGGTGGATGAGGGTGGTGGGTTCCCCCTTCTTCTTTCTTCTTCTTCTTTCCTCTATGCTTAGGACTTCTTAATAAATATCATTGCAAATAATTTGTAAGTAATATTATATTTATTGATTCACATAAATGAATAAATAATACCACTGTAATAAAAAGAACTTTTTAATCATTACCTTCTTTGTTAACAGCTCTTTTCTCATTCTCCAATACGTACGAATTGTTGTCCAAATCCTTACGATGTCAAAAAACAGTGTAAGGATCCATCGACGCCAAAAATTTTGGAACACACCCTCCATATTTTTTCTCGAGAAGATTTTCGGGCAAAGTCTAGGCGATAGTTTCTTATCAACTTGTCCATTGATTTTTGTGCATCTTTCGATAGTTTACCTATCGGTAATATTGCAAATACTATGTTGTCTGATCGATGGGGTAAGTAATTTGTGGATTCCTGTTGGCATATTGTACCAAAAATATTCTTTGAAAAACAATCTTGTTGTTTGAAGTATGTATTCCCAAATCTTCTCTACTGCAGTTTAATGTCCGTTTCCAATAGTTTGTAAAATGACGGGAAACCGGAAGATCAGTTTTCGCTTTACTCTTGTTATAATAGCTGATTCATCACTGTTCTCAAAGAAAAGTCGACCTGTGTAGCCATCGTTAGTGCTTCCTAACTCTTTCTTTGGCATGTCAACAAGAAGTCCCAATCTCTATTGAATGGTAGCCGTTGTCTGTGCTTTCACCTCTTTGTCTTTCTGCTTACAGGCTTGCCAGTTCTGTGTGTCACGTTGATACGACAAATACAAGCAGCATTCAAAGAATCGAATACATGCGTGTAGAGTTAGCTTGAAATACTCTGTATTTACTGGGACACAGTATCAATGTTGTTGAATTGAGATGTTGTTTGACAGAGATAAAAATGTTGGATCGATTTCGTTCCAGCCAAAGCATTCACCTAACCGTCTATCATCGACATAGATAAGGTGTACTGTACTGAAGCTGAGGTGGCAAAGAAAACTCTTTCATATGGTGCAAGTTGTTTAGTTCGAATTCATAATTTTCTATTCTCTTTAAAGACTTTTATTCGGTTTCCTTAATAAATTCAAATTTCAGAAGCCCACAATTCATAGTAGAGGAGGGTTTGGAATTGTACAACAGAATCTGTTCTTGTTGAGTTTGTGGGTTAATACCTGCTAATTGAAGTGGAATAAGAAAGGTTAGGAATAAGTTTGTATCAGAAATAGTCGGATCAGTGAATTTCATTTTGTACTGGCTCTGACCTGACGTTGCGTCGAAGCCACATTTACAAATGAAACTCATTTTTACATATTTAATTTATCGATTTGTTCAAGGGCGTCTAATTGAAGCAATATAATTCGATCCACTGTGTGATCCAGCAAGCCTTGGAATTTAACCTCGGCTTTTGATTTAGTAGAAGTTAAATAATCGTCATGTGGATAACATGCTTTTTTTGTATTTTACGCACCAAAGTACGGTGAAAATTTAGTCCTGCCTTTCGGTTGAACCCAATTTCGTAATCGTTGATATTTGTCTCTCGACAATCCAATGTTAAATAGAAAAGCGGCGCACAAATGTAACTGGGCGAGACGCAACCACAACACTGTTGCCTTTGACCTGAGTCGAAACTTTAGAAAGAAAAGACTGGCCGTTCATATTATCGAGATTTAATAGAAACGTTACTATAGCAAACCTTTCAGTTTAAATTTCCTAACTAGAAATTGTTTTGGCCCGTTTTCTTAAATTCTGACCCACTAAGCCCTTCTAAGGCCTTTCGTGTTAGTTCGGGACAGAAAATTGTAGGGAACGCCTACGCGCAATATTACCCCCGCTAACTTCCGTGCGACAAGAAAACGAACAATACCTTGAAACGAACGAGTGGGTGTATTTACTTTTCGTCTAAACTTATAACGTAATCGACGGAATTTGGAATATTTAATGACTATTTGATACATTGATTGTTTTAAATACATCAAATAGTCGAAATACATAAAAAATATTTTTTGTTGACCGTTGATCGTAGTGAAAATTGATATATCTGTTACAAAATAAACATTTATTTTAATAAAAATACTAGTGAAACGCAACGGTCATTTCTAAGTAAATAAGTTAATAAACCACTTTAAAATTACAAATCATTCTCAAAAATAAACTTTGATTCTGGTAAAAAATAAAAGTAACACGTTCAGTAATTATAAATAAATAAACAAATAATTAAATTCAATTTAAATCAACAAAAATACCTAAAAGTCTACAAGAGGTGTTCAAACAGGCCTCCACTTTGAGCGAGACAATAACCCAGTCTATTGTAAAATACGGTTCGCGTATTTGCCAAAACTTCAGGGGTTATATTCCTACTACCATCATGTCCTCGCAAAACACTATACGTTTTTCCTGGTCTTCCTGAAAAATTTCTTGAGTTGTTCGCAATTTGTAACAGCGATATTTGTTCCTCTTTAAAATATTCCGAACTGTTCGAGTGTTCATATCAAGTTCTTCGGCAATTGCAGAAAAATTAATTTCCGCCAAACTACATACGTCAATATCCCGATTTGCTTGTTCTTCAGTAATTTGAGGAACAGGTTGCTCCTTATCGATATCAGTGCATTTTTTACAAGTTTTTAGACAACAGGTTGTCTCAAATTTTTTAATAATTTCCGAGATTATAGATTTTGAAGGAACAGGATGATTATCGCACGTAAATTCAAATCTGCCGATTATCTCATCCATATCCTTACCAAAATAGTACCGCTTAATAATTTGTACTTCTTGTTCCGTGGAACAAACTACCATTTTAAATTTAAAAAAATTGGCGCGAAACACGGAAATACCAATACTCGGTACTTACGCTTCGACGGCCTGAAGGAAAGCAAATAACTTGGAATCCTCTTGTTGTGCTAGGGCGTGGCGTATGCTGCCGCCCGCTCTCACCGCGCCAGCATTTTATTACTCCTCACTCTAGGGCCAAACTGGTAATTTATTAAATTTAAGCACGTATGTCGATACTTGCTATGCTCATATTTTCTCTCATTCTGATTTGATTAATAATATAGTATTCTCTTTATCTTACTTAAGAAACGTCCAGGTTCCGGTTTGGATTTTCCACGCCTGTATAAAAAGATCTGGAAAGGAAAATTCCAAAAACGACCGGACATTCAGAGGTTGAAAGATAACACCACAAGAGACGAAGTCAAAGAGGAATTAAACATCAAAATAACGAGCATAGCCACGGATATTAACAAGGAGAACATAAATGTGGATGATATGTAGAAGAAGATAAAAAATGTCTGTAATTCAATAGTGGATAATAAACTAAAAGCAGGAAAAAATATAAAGAAACATCCGTGGATGACAGAAGAAGTATCAGAACTCATGGAAGAGCGAAGAAAATACAGACATAAAAATGAAAGAAGGTACAAAGACATAAACAAAGTTATTAACAATAGGATCAAGGAAGCAAAAGAGTTGTGGCTACAAAACGAATGTAAAGAAATCGAATCCTTAGAACAAAAACATGACATTTTTAACTTGCATAAGAAAATCAGGGCCCTAACCAGAGGAAACAACTCACGCAGAAATA
This sequence comes from Diaprepes abbreviatus, assembly GCA_034092305.1. NCBI lineage: Eukaryota > Metazoa > Arthropoda > Insecta > Coleoptera > Curculionidae > Diaprepes > Diaprepes abbreviatus. The sequence goes on along the minus strand of JASJET010000029.1, from coordinate 2,516,193 downwards.
ATTCAGTACTGGACAAACACAACAATCTGCTGTACGAGAATGAAAAAATACTTGAAAGATGGGAGGAATATATGGGAGAATTATTCGATGAAGAACAGCAGACAGAAACAGATGTCCTTGGATTTTCCGGACCAGGAATAACACTCAGCGAAGTAACATATGCAATAAAACGACTAAAAAACAATAAGTCACCTGGGCCGGATAATATACAATCAGAAATACTAAAACTATTTGAAGATGACCAACTTAAACTCCTAACAAGTCTACTTAATAAAATTTACGAAACTGGCGAATTGCCTGGAGATTGACTAGTTTCCACCTTCATTCCTCTTCCTAAGAAAACAAATGCTACCAGATGCTCTGATTACAGAATTATAAGCTTAATGAGCCATGCGCTGAAAATCCTTCTCAGTATCATTCACTCTCGAATATATAGAAAACGTTAGCAATGTTCAGTTTGGCTTTAGAAATGGACTTGGAACACGAGAAGCTCTATTTTCTATTCAAATTTTGATACAAACAGCTCGGGACGTAAACTGCAATATCTATGCATGTTTTATCGATTTCGAGAAAGCATTCGACAAAGTGCAACATCACAAACTGCTTCAAATATTAAATGAATCTGGTATCGATGACAAGGATTTACGCCTTATTAGAAACCTTTACTCACAGCAAAGGGCGACTGTACGTGTAGGCAACGAAACATCACAAGAATTTACAATAAAACGGAGAGTTCGTCAGGGCTGTATTTTATCGCCGACGTTATTCAATATGTACTCGGAAATGCTGTTCAGGGAAGCTATCAGTGGAATGAGAGAGGGCATAAAAAATAATGGTGAAAGCATTAACAACTTAAGATATGCAGACGACACAGTTCTGTTGGCCGATAATGCAGAGGATCTGCAAACACTAATAGACCGCGTAGTGGAAGCCTGTGAAAGATACGGCATGAAATTAAACTGTAAAAAGACAAAAATCCTTATAGTAAGCAAAAATGACGAAATACACCACCAATTTGGAGCAAATAATGAAACTTTGGAAACTGTTGACAAAGTTACGTATGTAGGATACAGTCTGAACAGAGAATGGGACCACTCACAGGAGATTAGATGCCGCATAGAGAAGGCGAGAGCTGTCTTCAACCGCCTCAGAAAGATCTTGTGCAATATGCACCTGAACATTGATATAAGAACACGAGTCTTAAGATGTTATGTATTTTCAATTCTTCTATATGGAGTGGAAGCCTGGACTTTGACAGAAACATCTAAACGACTGGAAGCCTTCGAAATGTGGTGTTACCGCCGCATGCTCAGAATTTCGTATATCCATCATGTCACAAATAACACCGTGATGCAACGTATGAAAAAAGACCCAGAAATTATGCGCAATGTGAAAATCAGAAAGATATCATACTTAGGGCATGTAATGCGCAATGAGAAATACCAACTAATTCAGTTAATTTTGCAAGGTAAGATAGAGGGTAAAAGAACTCAGGGTCGCCGACGAACATAATGGCTGAGGAATATCAGACAATGGACAGGAATGACGACGGTACATTTATTTACAACAGCTGTCAATAAGGTCATATGGGCCAATGTGATTGCCAACATCCACAGAGGATAGGCACCAACAGAAGAAGAAGAAGAAGTAGATAAAAGTCTGCGTTCAAAAGAAAAAGTTATAAATGTGCTCCGATAAAACAATTAAATACCATCGCCAGCTTTTTGGTGAAGCTTCCCTTTCTTGCACCAGGAAGCTATTTTTTTCTAATTTTTCGTAACGTCTCAACGCAGAACGTAAAAAAACTAATGACCTGAATTATTTTAATATTATATTAGACAACGCCACCGGCCGAGTTGAGCATGAAGCAAAATTGTGGAGTGTCCTCAACTGAATAATTTTATGTCTGAAGGGTGCATAAAGTTTAAAACTACGACAAAATGGAAATATTACGGCTTAGAGAAACCTTTTTAAACAAAATTATTATTTTATTATGCGGACACGGTATTGTATTATTATTCTTTCGAAAAAAGTTTTTTATCAGGGGGTTTCGGAGAATGTTTAAATTAAAAAAAGTTTCAGGATTATTTTTTAATTTATTTTGTTTATTATTCTAAAAAGTCCTTTCGAGACGAGTTGGATTTCTTTGTTTTGTTGCTCGAATAATTTTAATAAAAGTTAATTTTCATACAAAAGGAGTCTTTTAGACAAGTTAAGATATATAAAATGGCTATTTTTAATTCTAATTAATTTCGTCTTATTCATAACTACCGACCCGCCCCGGCTTCGCACGAGTGCAATGCTGATACTAAATACACTACAGAAAAACTGTGACTATTTATTTTATTTTTACAACAATTATTACATCGGCCTCCGACGCGCTATTTATAGGCACGCTGCCGCCGCCCCGGTCGGCCAGTACCGCCGCAAGCGCTACTTCCCGCAATTTTAAATCTGTAATATCTTCGAAAATATTCATTTAAATCTTGTGCTGTAAAGGACCATATAGATCTATATTAAATCAACAATGTATTTAAGCTATTTAATTGGATAAGGATTAATGCTGTATTGGTTAAAATCGCTTCAAAATTTGCCATTATTTGTCGTAAAAAGTAAATGACAAAAAAATGTTATTGTGGGATATCCATGAGAGAGAGACATATACCATCGCGGAGTTTTCTGTAGACCTTTTCAATGTGTACAAATAATTAGTACATTATTTTGATAAATCTCGTAGGGTTCAGCCTGCGTTTGCAATGTAAGCGGAAAAAAATATGATAATTAACGACATCACATTAGAAACCTCAAAAATAACAGTATTTCTCCACTATTTAATGGATGTTATTATACATATAAACCTTCCTCTTGAATCACTCTATCTATTGAAAAAAACCGCATCAAAATCCGGTGCGTAGTTTTAAAGATTTAAGCATACAAAGGGCCATAGGGACAGAGAAAGCGACTTTGTTTTATACTACGTAGTGATGTTAAATATTTACTTTGTATGTTCTGTATCTGATTGGAACTCTACAAACTTGGGTAGCTTTTAGCAACAAGATAATTGTCAACAGGATATTTCAATCTCACGATATTTCGAAATTTGACGTTATTTTGTGGTCTCCATGTGTAATTTTGTGTTTTAATAACGCTAGATTAATTTTATTAAAGACTTTATTTATCTACCATTTGGATAATTCAATGAAATGTGTGGTATTTTTGACATGTCTTGCAACACATTACCAGAAATTTGAGAGAGCGAGAGTAAGAAGAACTGGAACTTAAAAATGTTAATTAGTTTCCCTTTATTATATTATTATTGTTGAAAATAATTTTAAATTAACACACGCAACTGGAACTGATGAACATAGCAATGGGAGTCTTTTTTAACTTATCTAAGGCTCTTGACACACTAATTGCAGCTTTATAGAAAAGCCTTACAGCCTTAAAATTCGAAAAAAAAAACACTATATCATCATATTATTTCTAACTGAAAGAAAACTGATAATGAAAATAAAGGACACTTTATCTTCTGAATACCGTGTAAACATTCGAGCACCTCAAGGATTAGCCCTTGTCCAACTTATATTTATTCTATTTGTGAACGATCTATTGTTACCTGGCATCACCGTCAAATTGCTGACGATACATACAAAGTTTGTCCCAAAAGTATCGAGCCTGCATGCATATATCTGCGAGCGACCTCTGTGGGGCATGGGCGTCACCAATAAGTCTTCACGAACTCGTTGGTGTGCGCAGTTACCGACTGGAGGTGTTAGTTCGTGAACGGTGTACGTTTGTTTCCAGTGTCTTTTTTTCGCACGTCGCATTTTGATATTGTAAAAAATGACGGATAAATTAGATCAACGAATTTTCATCAAGTTTTGCTTTAATCTTGAAAAAACTTGCTCGAAAACAATTAATATGATGAATAAGGCATTTAGAGAGGAATGTATGAGTAAATCAAGAATAAAAGAGTGGTACAAGCAGTTTAAAGATGGCCGCACGTCAGTAATTCTCGCTCTGGCCGACCTTCAAGCGCAATAACACCAGTAAATGTCGGACGTGTGCGAGATGAAATTGAAGGAGATCGTCGGTTGACTGTACGCGAACTAGAAAGTGATCTTGGAATATCAAAAACTACTGTTTGGAAAATTTTAACCGAGAATTTGGCAATGGCTCGCGTGTGTGCGAAATTCATCCCAAAATTGCTAACGGCAGAGCAGAAGAATCTTCGCTTTGAAATCGCTCGGGACCACTTGGAAATGGTTTCTAATGATGAAAATGTATTCAAGAAGATTATTACTGGTGATGAATCATGGGTTTACGGCTATGATCCAGAAACAAAGCAACAGTCTTCACAGTGGAAGCATTCTGAATCGCAAAGACCAAAAAAAAACACGTCGAAGTCGGAGCAAAGTGAAGACAATGTTGACTATTTTCTTTGATTATGAAGGTGTTGTGCCCCACGAATATGCTCCGAGAGGTCACACGATCACTAAAGAATACTACGTTGAAGTATTGAAAAGATTGCGTGACGCAGTGAGAAGAAAACGGCCACAGCTTTGGACAAGCGGTGATTGGCTGCTTCACCACGACAATGTGCCAGCGCATTCAGCGAACCTTGTGCAGCAATATTTAACAAAGCACCAAGTCGTACAGCTTCGCCAGCCTCCGTACAGTCCTGACGTAGCTCCCTGCGACTTTTGGCTCTTTCCCAGATTAAAAATGCCGTTCAAAGGACACCGGTTCCATGACAAAGAGACGGTTGAAACTAATGCGACGAATGCAATGAAGGCAATTCCGAAAACTGACTTCCAGGACTGCTTCAGAAAGTGGAAACACCGCTGGGAACGTGTTATTTAATTAAATGGGGACTACTTTGAAGGATGTCACTCACCGGATGATAAAGAATAACACCAATGCGGAGATATGAAGGTAGGCCCGATACTTTTGAGACAAACCTCGTATGTTGTAGTATCAATGAGAAACGAGCCACAAATACACAATAAACTTACTTCTTGAACAGTCTGGTCTTAAGCGAACAAAAAACAATGCAGAATTTTTGCCATCCACTATGATAATCGTTGAATACAACCCCATGGAGTCCTTACAAGTAATTGTCTTACAGTTTCACCAAGCATAAAAAATTGGAACAACCTTACTCCCATAGAAACATCACCGACTTTTGAAAAAGAGATTCCAACTGAAATAGACAAAGCCTCATCTTCAACGCCAGTGAGTACCATTTTCTCCCGATCAGTAGCAGATCTATAGAAACCCATAACTCATATAAAACTTATAGATATCAAACCTACACCTAAATTGAGTCCAAATAAAACAAACCGCAAGTGAAAAATTCAAAGAACTTAAGTGTTTTTTTTTTATTATTATATTCCCGGGTCCGTCCTAAAGCCGGATGCACTGCGACCAGAGTAGGCCTATTGTGCTCACCCTAGACATTACAGCCACTCTGTCAACCTAGCACCCTGGCTCAATCTGTACAGTCCTGCTAAGGAGTGAGTATTTCTCCCGGTTCCAATTTTACTGACCCGAAAGTTTGTTGTCTAAATCTCACCAGTGACTCACAGTCACATATGATATGCTTCACCGTTTCCTCGGCTTGTCCACATAGTCTGCAGCCGAGGTTTCCGTTATATAGATTCATTCTATTCAGATGTACTTTGACGGCCATGTATCCCGTTATTATACCCGTAATAGTCCTTAATTGGTTCCTACTCATTTGTAGTAATTTCCTTGCCAGTTTCGGGTCAGGATTCCCAATAAATAGCTTGCTGTGGTTTAAACCCTGTTTGGTCATCCAGTGGTTTTTGTGTTCTCTTTTGATCCATTTTATGACTGCTTCCCGGGCCGCGCACCGCGGCAAACTTAAGTGTTAACCACACCGATTAAAGAGCAACAATAAGACAAAAAAAGAAATGTTCTGGTAAAGCAAGAATTTTGAAAGACCTTCCTTCTACAGGTAAAAAGGCAAAACTAAAAAATAGCATTAAAGAAGAAACCAATATATTTGTCTTGATCGTGGCGCTCCTTATATGAACCCGCCTGAGGAAGATTGAATTAAATGTGAACACTGTGAAGGATGGGCTCATAAGGTTTGTACTAGTTATTCTGGAATGGGTTCACATTTTTGCAACTTATGCAAAAAATGAGGACACTGCTTTATTTCTTTAAAATATCTGACATATCATTTTATTAACATTGATTGATTGATTTAATAGTTAAAGGCGCGTTGGTATCTGGGATCATGTAACGCCTTCTGCAGTACGGATAGGGTGTAATAAATTTTGTTATAAAAACTTATGTGTTTTAAGAAGTTAAGTATGCGTTTGGCCTTAATTACATCGAAAGACACGTCTGTCGTGAAATTATTAGAGATGAGGTACCTATCTCTGGCATTTCTATATAAAGGGCAATCAGTTATGATATGTTTTATAGTGAGGAGGGAACGACATGACGGACATTGAGAGGGATCCTCGTTCTTAAGAAGATATGAATGTGTCAATTTAGAATGATCAAGAGCAATTAACTTCGAAACAACGTTATCCCTCCTAGATAGTTGAGGAAAGTGAAAGGTTTTAGAGAAGTTTCTTTTTATGCAAATTAATTTGTTAGGATTATTGAGGGATTCCCAGTGATCTTGAGCAATGTTATGAATGATGCCATCGATGTGCCTATTGAGTTCTTTAAAGTTAAGTAAAGGAAGGAAAGGGGTTCCTTCACGAATTGCAGACTTAGCTTGAAAGTCTATACCAATGTGGCTCGGGGCCCATATGATACGTATATACAAGTTGCGTTGGAATCCCATTTTAAAATGACCAAGAATTTGATTCATGACGGGGTGGGACGTGTTAGGGCTAGAATCGATTTGAAGCAGCTTAGGGAGTCCGAAATGGTTAGATGTTTGGGGGTGGAGGAGTGTTTAATTATTTCTCTGATACATTGTTTGATGGCAAGCAATTCAGCTGAAAAGATTGGTGAGAGGGGGTTCAGTTTGTTTGTTTTGTTACATGAAGAACTAGGTACAGTAGCTGAACCTACACCTTGATCTGATTTGGAACCACCAGTAAAAGATAATTTGAAGGTTTTAAATTTTGAAGTAATTAGGCTAAGGAATTGTTCTTTAATAATAAAAGGCAGGGTATTGTTCTTATGATACGAAGAAGATCAAAAGTTGATTTCGAAGGGAGAAAATGCAAAGTGGGGAAGATTTGAGGAAGAATGGGAGTGATATTGGGGATGGTTATGTTATGGGAGGTCGTAAAAACAGAGGCTCGATCATTTGCGCCTAATGTGACATTTAAAAAAGCCGGGAAACCAGAAGGATTAAGGATTTTATTATGGTCCAAAAGAAAGGGCCTAGACTTAGCAGAGATGACATAGTTCACAAGTAAGGAAGTGCGTCGAAGAGACAGAGGGGGAGTGTTAGTAAGACATTGGAGACTGACTATTAGGGAGGTGCGTAATGCACCAGTCGACCAACGTAAAGCTTGGTTCTGGATAGGGTCAAGGGAAGAGATATAAGAGGGACTAGCAGAGTCAAATGCTTGGGGATAATAATGGATTTGTACATTTTGTGGAACGTATGAAAATCTGAGCCCCAAGTGTAAATAAGTAGAAGTTAAAAGAACAAGTTATTTTTTTAAGATAGTTATATAATTGAGATCTCAATATGATCCTAAAAAAACTGTTGTCAGTACAATTTTTTCCTTTGTTATCCTGATTTATACATCTTAGAAATATTTGTGGTGATATTATGCTTTGCCCCAACGGCTTATTTATTTTAGGCCCCCTATCAAGGCAAAGCGGGTTTATGAAGACTCGTTAATTTTTGATAATAAATAATTATGATACAAACTGACGCCAACGTGTTGTTTTATTTTTAAGTACAACATCAAACAAAAATTACAATTTTTGGACCTTCAACGTTAACTTCCTCGCTTTAGACCACCTTTACCTACAAAAAAAGGAACACAAATTTGTATATATATATATATATATATATATATATATATATATATATATATATATATATATATATATATATATATATATTCTTGATTCTTGAACCACAGAATATATCATTTTTCCTTTATTTTGTCTTTCTATGATAGAACCTAAACCCATTGGCTTTTTTAGTGACTGGACCGACAGTTTAACGTGGATTCCGAACCATAGTTCTTGACACTCAACCAACCCCGAATTTTCACTCTTTATCAGTTTTCGTGTCTAGCGACTGTCAGCTACAGCACTCGGTGTTCCCAAGCGGTCACCCATCCAAGTACTAACCGTGCCCAGCGTGGATTAACACCAGTGTTTTATACGTAACAAGGCCTTAACCTTGTCGTCCATGAGTTGAAAAAATTTCGTTGTCAATATAATATAATATATATATATATATATATATATATATATATATATATATATATATATATATATATATATATATATATATATGTAATCGAAGGTTTTCGGGCATCCCGTGTATGTGCTGAGCCCCTCTCAGGACTGTAAGGCAGCTGACGTTTCGGTGAAATCTCATTCACCATTTTCAAAGCTCACTGTATGGCGTCTACGAGCGACTCAGCACATACACGAAAACCTTCGATTACACATCACACCCGTGAGAATATCCGACATAACATATATATATATATATATATATATATATATATATATATATATATATATATATATATATATCGATGGTAAGTTCATCGTATGGAAGGGTAATGATCAATTACCTAATAATTTCTTGAAACATCTAAATAACATTCGACCTACAATTAAATTCACCATGGAAATACAGGTAAATGATCACTTGTCCTTCCTAGATGTCATGGTGAACCGTTCAAACGAAACTATTAAAACTTCAGTATAACAGAAAGCCAACATATACTGAACAATATCTTAATCATAGTTCTAATCATTCTGTTGTAACAAAACGGGGAATTATATACAACCTCTATAATCGCGTTATATCAATATGCAATAATGCCGATTTATTGGAAAAAGAGGTAGCAAACATTCGATTTACAACAGAATGGTTATCCTATAAAATTAATTGATGATGTCATAAATAACTTTAAACAAAGATCACTAGACAGCAAGAAACACATTCGTTCTTCACAACTCCTTACATTAAGGGAACCTCGGAGAAAATAAAACGAATTGCCAGAAGTTATAATATAAAAACAGCCTTTAAATCAGGAAATATGCTTAGAGCTCATTTAACAAAAACAAAACCAAAAACTACCGATAAAAAAGAATGTGTTTACAAAGTTCCATGTGAGTGTGGTGAAATGTATATTGGAGAAACTAAGAGACCAGTTAGAATTAAGGAACATAAAACTCATACACAAAAAGGGGAAACTTTGAGATCAGGTATTACAGAACACACCTGGGATAAACAACACCATATAAAATGGTCTGAAACTGCGGCAATATATATGGAATGCAACATGAAGAAAAAGAAACCCAGTGTCGAGATATCTAATCTTTGACAACCACTACTTTGTAACGTCAAATCATAGAGGTGTGTATAGTGAAGCGAAATCCTCCAATGGACATAGATTAGAGATACAACCTAATTGAAACATCGGAAACGCAAACAAAAATAAAGACAATGCAAGTTGGAGAGCCACATTTTAGTCAACATTAGGCGAGTTCTTTTATTCCATCGATGAAAAAGCACTGAATTAGTCCGATGGGTTATTGTGACGTCATAGATGGATTTTCAATGAAATTATGTTAAATTTAAGAACGCTCATTTCCGATTGACATGTGACATTTTTCCAAAAACCTAACCTTAAAAATCCAATATTTTATTTGGAAGTTTATTTTATATTTATATAAATATTTTTATATAATATAGAAATTCTGTCATTTTTATATATAACGAACAATAAATCAAAAATAGTGGCAATTATTTCTTTTCAAGACAGAAATAAAAACATAACCTTCAAAATTAACAGTTATTTTTTCCCCCACTACCTGTCCATCGCATTCATCGGGGTCTGAAGCCGATGGATTCGATGGATTGTTGATGCATCCATCGATAAAAAAAAGAACGGTGTAATAATTAATCGCATTTTTATCGCTTTATTTTAAGAACGGTTTGATGGATTTCAGATTAGTGCGCAAAATCATCGATGGAATAAAGGAACGCGCCTATTATCTACAACCTTCAAACAATAGTATTTTTGATATAATTTTGCTGTATACCAGCTTTAATTACGTCTAATTTTAGTGAAAAAGGGAATTATCTCCTAAAATGAATGACTTAATTTATCGTTTTTTACCTTTCAATGATAACCCAGTTTACTATTTGTAATCAACAAACTTGGTTTATTGATATAAATATTTCGTACGTCAAAAACGAGGGAACTAAGCGAGCGTTAGTTTTTTCTACACTTCATAAAAACACAATTTAATTTATAAACAAAACAATAAAAGTCAAATAACATCCGTTACACAAATAAATTTTGCACCCGTATTGTTTCACTCTAATGCTTTCAGCAATATTTACATTAAAATGATTTACAGACTCAATTACCAAAACCCTGTTCCCAGTTTTTAATAAACAATGAAGGAAAATACGATAATTTATTTGCTTTATTGGTTTTTTAGGTACTTCCTTTTTCCGACAACGAGGGGGCGACTTTTCAACATTACAATTTAGGTATAATTCGATAACCGTCGTATCAGAACATGGAACAAAACATTTCATTATTTTACAATTATCAGTAAGGTGATTGATGAATCGAACTGTGAATACCGCATTATTGAATTTAAAAATATTGAAAAAATAGAATTTTTGGGAGGGTAGTGAAATAATAAATTTTTACGATGCAATATAATACAATATACCAAACTATAAACGCCTTACCAAATTCTGGCTACACCCTGTAAGGTACTTCAGTTCAGACTTACCTAATGTTTGTCCTAATGCTGACTGGAGTCTACCTATATGCTAGCTCATCTCATGGTAGATTCGTTATTTTTATATTTTTCCACTATTTTTAAGATATTGCCTGTGTAAGTTTTATAAATGTCTAATTCAGGAAAAAGGCCCCACCAAATTTTACTTTAAAATTTGCCCTAATGATTATACTACGAGCACTTGTAGTAGAGAAAACTTGGAAAAGAACAAATATTTAATATGTCATGTCCGGGTAAATAAATCGCTGAGTTTAACTACTTAGTAGTATACTATTCTAAGATAATAAGAAATAAAACCAATTAAATAGAGGCCAATACATTTATACCTCATATTCCCCTTTCCAGAAAATAAGGACAATCCCTGGAAAAAGTTATCACCAGTGTGAATTCTTGCAAGTTCCTCTAACGGGGCTATCTGATAGAAATGCGATTACAAATGGTAAATTGCAATAAATAAAAAAAAAAACTTTGTTAATGACTTAGTCGAAAGTTATTGACTTTCTATGATGTAGAAAAAGTGAAAATTAAAACAAAAGAGAGTAAGTTAAACCTGACAGTGTCCTGGACAGTGAACGGCAAACCGATCCAAAAAGTAAACAAATCAACTATTACACTTGGAAGGTTTACGTCGACATAGCCTAGTCATAGAAGATAAAAGCACTCTCTATTTTAAACTAGACTATAAAGTTCCAATAGCCCAACAATGCAGGAGACTATCCACCTTGCAGTAAATAAAAAAAATTAAGCAATGTAAAAAAACTACAAAAAGGTCTGCAAAGAGAAAAAATTAGAAAATTGATAATGCGAGACATAATGAAAATTTAAGTGATAGTTAACAGAATATAAGCAATAGATAATTACACAAAAAAAGTGATAGATAATTACAAATATTAGATCATAGAAAGGAACTTATAACGGTCGCTCAAGTGGTTAAAATCTTAACAAAATTTTGATGAAAAGTATGTTACACTTTTGTACAAAATAACTAAAATTGTTAAGTAATTAAAATTTTCAATAAATTTATCATTATAAAATCCATTACATTAAACAATTATTAAATGGTTAATTGGCCACTCTGGGACTCTAAAAGGGAACTATAAAAAAAAACCTCAATTACAGTAGGGTATCGCAAAATAAAACATTTAAATTTGGGGTTGTAGCGCCACGTAGTCGAATTCGTTTCACTTTACAAAGTTTACTGGTTCGCCGCAAAGATTAAGTGATATGGTAAATTTAGCAAAAGATAAATATCATTCTTCTTCTTCAAGTGCCTTCTCCATTGCGGAGGTTGGCAATCATAATAGCTATTTTAATTTTTGAGGCAGTTGCTCTAAATAGTTGTTTTGAACTGCATCCAAACCATTCCCTTAGGTTTTTTAGTCATGAAATTCGTCGTCGTCCTACGCCTCTTCTGCTTCTTATTTTGCCCTGGATTATGAGCCGTAAGATGATGTACTTTTCTCCTCGTATAATGTGTCCGAAATATTGCAGTTTTCTCTATTTTACTGTTATCTCGACTTCCTTTTCTTTCCCCATTCTTCTCAACACTTCGGCGTTCGTAACTCGATCCACCCACGAAATCCTCTGAATTCTTCTATAGGTCCACATTTCAAAAGAGTTAAGTCTTCTCATTGCCTCTCGATTCAGTGTCCATGCTTCCATTCCATAATATAGAACACTATATACGTAACATTTAGTCAGTCGTATTTTCAGGGCTAACGTTAGATCTTTGCTGCAGATAACTTTTTTCATTCTAATAAATTTGGCACGTGCTTTCTCGATTCTGGTTTTTATTTCGACGGTATAGTCATTATTTTCTGTTATTAGGGTTCCCAAGTAAGTGTACTTCTTAACTCTTTCTATGTGCTGGCCTCCTACCATTTCATTATTATTGGTGTTGTTTTTACTAATTATCATGAACTTGGTCTTTTTCGTGTTAAGAGAGAGTCCATATTCTCCACTAACTTTTAATATTTTTAACCGACTTCTAAAAGAAGGAGGTTCTCAATTCGTCGACTATGTATTTTTTTTTTTTTTATGTATGTACACCGATTACTCCGGAACGGCTGCACCGATTTGAATGAAATTTTTTACGTTATGTAAAGGAAGTTGCTGCGGTGGTCCCATATTTTTTTAGATGAAATTGGTGCAGTAAAATTCAAGATGGCGCTTACAATATGGCGGCCAAAAAAATAAATTTTGTCCGATTTTCTCCAAAATTTGTATGGAGGAATTTTCGGGGTTGTACCCAACGAATCTGAAGTTATTTTTCAAAAATTCAAAATGGCGGATCCAATATGGCGGACAAAAAAATTTAATTTAGTCCGATTTTCTCCAAAATTGGTATGGGGGAGTTTTTAAGATGCCACATAACGAATATAATATTATTTTTAAAAAATTCAATATGGCGGATCCAATATGGCGGACGAAAAAATCAATTTTGTCCGATTTTCACCAAAATTGGTACGGGGGAATTTTCGGAGTCGCATATGACGAATTTAAAATAATTTTTAAAAAATTCAATATGGCGGATCCAAAATGGCGGACAAAAAATCAATTTTGTTCGATTTTCTCTAAAATTGGTACAGGGGAATTTTCGGGGTTGCATGTGACGAATCTAAAATAATTTTTATAAAATCCAATATGGCGGATCTAATACGGCCGACAAAAAAATTAATTTTGTCCGATTTTCTCCAAAATTGGTACGGGGGAGTTATTGGGGTCGCATATGACGAATCTAAAATAATTTTTAAAAAATTCAATTTGGCGGATCCAATATGGCCCACAAAAAAAATCTTTTTTGTTCAATTTTCTCCAAAATTGGTACAGGGGAGTTTTTGGGGTCGCATATAACGAATCTAAAATAATTTTTAAAAAATTCAATTTGGCGGATCCAATATGGCCCACAAAAAAAATCTTTTTTGTTCAATTTTCTCCAAAATTGGTACGGAGGAGTTTTCGGAATCGCATATGACGAATCTAAAATAATTTTTAAAAAATTCAATATGGTGGACGAAAAAATCAATTTTGTTCGATTTTCTCCAAAATTGGTATGGGTAAGTTTTCGGGGTCTCACATAAAGAATCAGAAATTATTTTTAAAAAATTCAATATGGCGGATTCAATATGGCCGACAAAAAAATCTTTTTTGTTCGATTTTCTCCAAAATTGGTACGGGGGAGTTCTCGGAGTCGCATATGACGAATTTAAATTAATTTTTAAAAAATTCAATATGGCGGACGAAAAAATCAATTTTGTCCGATTTTAACCAAAATTGGTACGGGAGAGTTTTCGGGGTCACACATGACAAATCTAAAATTATTAAAAAAAAATAATATGGCGTATCTAATATGGTGGATAAAAAATTATTTATTTTCTTTAATTATCAATATTGGAAGGTGTTGGGGCCTATATTACCAATCTAAAATTAATTTTAAATTTAAGATTGTGGATTTTCTATGACAGACTAAATATTCGTTTGACCCCATTTGATTGGTATTTGGAAAACTCTAAGAATTAAAGAATTTTTAATGGTTTATTTTAGGGTGATTTACAGCTTTGGATAAAATTTGTCCTTTTTTGCCACTTTGGAGTCATTGCGAAGTACACTAATTTCGATTAGTTCTTAGTTCAAATAATTTATGAATATCATAATGAATTCTAAAACCAAAAATAGAAAAATAAAATTTTTATAAAAAAAATTGAACCGACTTCTAAAAGTGCGCTAAAAAGTAAAAAATAACTATAAATTTTTATATGAAATTGAACTTTTTGAAGTCGGCGCCAAATTATTTGTAAATGAAATAAATAACTACTAATATATACAAATTATGGTAAGAAAGCAATTACAAACAAAGTATTTTAAATCTGTTTATGCAAATCACATTTGGTCAAGTATTAGTTTGGCGCCGACTTCAAAAAGTTCAATTTCATATAAAAATTTATAGTTATTTTTTACTTTTTAGCGCACTTTTAGAAGTCGGTTCAATTTTTTTTATAAAAATTTTATATTCATTATCTTTTCTAGGTCTTTCAAACTATCAGCTATTATTACGGTGTCATCTGCATACCTAATATTGTTGATTAAAACTCCGTTTACTTTTATCCCTGCTGTTTCAGATTCAAGACTTTCCAATATGACCTCTTCAGAATAAGCGTTAAATAGTAAAGGTGACAATATACACCCTTGTCTGACTCCCCTTTGTATTTCCACATCTCCGGATATTTCCTGTCCAAATCTTACTGCCGCTCGCTGATTGTAATACAGATTTGATATCAACCTTAAATCCCTTTCATCCAAATTTTTGCTTCTGAGAATCTCTATCAGTTTGTCATGTTTGACCCTATCAAAAGCTTTGTTGTAATCTATGAAGCAGACATAGAGGTCCTGATTGATATCTAAGCATCTTTGAGTAAGCACATTAAAAGCAAATAATGCTTCTCTTGTACCCACCCCGTATATTATTAGAAAATATTAAAGTCCAGATATTTAAAGTCTATTAATTAAAAAAGGTTCAAAATCATGCACAGAAGAATCCCTTACCTGTTAGCCCTCTAGGTAATCGAAAAGGAAACTTTGCTCAGAGAATTAAGCGATTACAAATACTGGTTTAATACCCATCAGGCTTAACAGTTAGAAACTCTCGGGTACATGTCTTTTGCTAAAACTAGGCACTTAGCTGAATCACTTTCGAACATGAGGATAAACAAGGCCTGTGACATAGACGATTTCACCAGAAACGACGTTGACCTGGCTCAATAAGGAGATTATCCCATTCAGAGGCTCACAATCCCAGAAGTCCAGCACGATAACCCAAACTGCATATTACTTCCCAAAATGTACATTATAAAATTTCATCCAAAAAAACAGAAATACTGAATAAATCCAAAGACATACTGAAGTTGTCCTAAGATGTACTGAAGTTATCCCAAGACGTACTGTAGTTATTCTAAAACCCTCGAACTCAAGAAAATGGTGGCATCTGATAAAATGTTAAGCCGTTATTTCTGGACTGGCTGAAGAAAAATAATCGCCAAACTGGCTGTAGGGTGAAACGACCAAATCACCAAAAAATGTTTGCACCCCGACTTGGTTTCGTTAATTTAATCGGCCATTTATGACCAAATCTCTTAACTTGGGAAAGTAGTAAAACTAAACCACTTCTTCTCGCTCTTGCGTCAGATAACCAAAAGAGAACGATTTTTCTCAAATCACTAGCACATTCCTTCCAACGGAAGTAACCAAAAAAACTTAATAAAAAAAAGTCCATCAAAAATCCATCCAAAAAAAAAAATAACCTTAATCTTGAGGCAATAATCTCGAACACTTTACATTTACCATACAATTTGAATTACTTCCGGAAACTATATACAAAAATACTTCTATCTCAATTTTAACTGGCCAGTACTCAAGTCAGACAAAAACACATAATACTCTCAACTATCTTGTCCTACAAAACGAATACCCAATAACAAATTACTTAATGGGTTCGAAATATTCAAAAATAAAATCCAGTTAGTTCGAATTAGTTCGAGGGTCTAATTTCAAATATTATAATTACCAAAAATTCTAACTTGTAAGGTAGAGGGAAGTCGATGCTATCTTATTTCGAATTTAGCATTTCGATATATTCAACAGAGGAGCCAT
Source organism: Diaprepes abbreviatus (assembly GCA_034092305.1). Taxonomy (NCBI): domain Eukaryota; kingdom Metazoa; phylum Arthropoda; class Insecta; order Coleoptera; family Curculionidae; genus Diaprepes; species Diaprepes abbreviatus. The sequence goes on along the minus strand of JASJET010000029.1, from coordinate 2,499,588 downwards.
CATATAGGCAACCATAAAAACTTTCCATGCAATGGAGTGGACCTGAGTATTTATCTGAAACAGCTGATATGTGAAAATAAATAAACATTTTCTGAAAAAGGAAAATCAACAAGAAAACAAATAAACACTGTTCATATTTATCCAATCATCATGAAACCACTTTGACCAATCTGTGACACATTGTCTCGAGGAACCCAACGAAATTTACAAATTACAGAAATAGGTTAAGTTACGATACCAATCAAAATTTCAAAATGTAAACAAAAGGAATGATCTGAATATAGATGAAACCAATATTAATGAATGAAAAACAAAAGGTAATCATTAGTTTTATAGTAGAAAGCATCGTTTACTGTAAATTTACGTTTCAAGTTATGCATGTCATTGACAATCTTTAAAGAAAAACGTACAAAACAAAAATCTATTTGTTACTTTAATAATCTGAACTTGTAATTTAATGTAGAAAAATGTAAACGATAATATTTATTATTTAATATAAATTTTTAACCGTAACAATATATATATATATATATATATATATATATATATATATATATATATATATATATATATATATATATATATATATATATATATATATATATATATATATATATATATATATATATGATTCAGTATTAATCCGGGAATACATCCGTTCGTTGGTTTGGTTTCCTGTAGAAATTTGCAGACGTTTCGCCAAAATCCCATTTGACATCTTCTGTGCTTGGTGGTTGTAGATCAACAGTTGATCTACAACCACCAAGCACAGAAGATGTCAATAGGGATTTTGGCGAAACGTCTGCAAATTTCTACAGGAAACCAAACCAACGAACGGATGTATTCCCGGATTAATACTGAATCACATGTTCCCATCCGTGAAACACTACGCAACAACATATATATATATATATATATATATATATATATATATATATATATATATATATATATATATATATATATATATATTACAGGAAGTGGTAACTGACTATCCTAGTAATAACTGTAATGGGCTGCGAATAAAGTTACCAGACTGATCGGGATCGTCTAAAAGCTGGCATTCAATGCAAATACATCGGAGAAATTTTCTTCGTTCTAGTATTTCAACTTAGAAAAAACATGGACTTACCTTTGTCCAACAGTGACTCTAATCAATCCAGGCATGTTATGGACGCTCCATTTTGCAACAACTGGAGTATAAGTGGCGCTGAACATGGCTATTTTTCTGTCGCTGTTAGTGCAAGCTTCAAGGATTTGATTAAGCTGATCGCGAAAACTCCGACTGCCTTCTTCAAATAGTTTATCAGCTTCGTCTATCACAAGCCATTGAATGCTGCAAAAAAATATACTTTAGCAATTATAAAGCCGAAAATTAGAACATTTATTTTAGTTAAACTTTTGCGCAAGCTGAAAGTTGTAACATCCGTTTCTTATTTTTACGCTTGTTTTATTCAAAATTTAAATTTGTAAGTGATTGTATGCATCTCGCCATCTATCGGCATTGTTTCTAACTACAATCGCGATTTTGCGGAGTACCTTTGTTATTATCTTTTATCGATTTTCGTATAGGTAAATTGATTATCTGTTTCTATTGTAGTTTTAGGTAAATAAAACTGAACTTTGAAAAAACGTCGTGTTTAATATTTTTCTAATAATTAGGACCGTGGTTTCAAAAATCTCTCGGATAATGCCTGTTGAAAAGTCTAATTTTAACATCTTGAGGAAATCAGCCATTTTCTCTGCAACTGGCCGAACTTATAGTCGTGTACAATTATTAAAGAACAAAATTCTCAATCATCTGTGTCCTATTTTATTTAAATTGATCGGTCTACACCAGCGTTTAACAGGAGGTGGTCCCCGAACCCCCGGGAGTTAACATCTTTACATCGCTGAAAGAAGACTTAAACAGCAAAAAGAGCTTCTCTTGTACCTACCGTTACCAAATTCAAACTGTGACCGGATTATACGCATTTCACAGTTTTAGTATATTCTACGTTGAATTATTTTCAACAGCCTTTTTAAGGCTCATAAGGCTGATAATTCCGTCGTCTTTGCATTTCTTTACGTAAGATGTTTTAGGCAAAGTTATAAAAGTCAATTTCAATGTATACAAAATTATCCCTGACTTATAAATAGCAATAGTAGTAGTTATTAATTAAAGTCACATCAACTCATAGAATTTTTTGTGACGGGACCTACAGTTTAACGTGGATTCAGAACCACGGTCCCTGGCATTCAATCAAGCCCGAGTTTGTCGGTTTTCCTGTCTCGCCACTGTCCGCTACAGCACTCGGTGTTCCCAAGCGGTCACCCATTCAAGTACTAACCGCGCCCAGCATATATTAACTGCGGTGATCTGATAGGAATCGGTGTTTTATACGTGACAAGGCCTTAACCTGATATATATATATATATATATATATATATATATATATATATATATATATATATATATATATATATATATATAGGAAGTAAAATGCGAAGCGTAAATGCAAACTTCATTCCAACCATATCCTTTCCGTGTTAGAGGTTGCACAGTTTGAACAAATTATTAAGGAACACAATTTATTCTATTCCACCACCATCGCAATGATGGCCTACCTGTACCACCATACCGAGAAGAAAGTCAAAACTTACCCTCCCCGTCACAGTGATACGGCAGAGGTACAAATACTGAACGCGGCTTCACCGACCTCCCGCCGGATGGCGTATATATGTTTATGCGGCTTTCATGGATTCCTCCGTGTGAGATGCAATAGCAGTAGATATATCCACATTAAGCCGTTGTAGTGCTGAAATCACATTCAGCAAATGTACAACTATATGCAGCTCCGTATATGAATGAAGTAATCTGTCCTTTGCACAGCCAGGTGCATGTCGGTACCCTGATAAGTCTAGTAGAGACGAAACATGTATCTCTGCCGTATCACTGTGGCGGGGAGGGTAAGTTTTGACTTTCTTCTAGGTATGGTGGTACAGGTAGGCCATCATCTCAGTGGTGGTAAAATAGGATAAATTGTGTTCCTTAGCAATTTGTTCAAACTGTGTGCAACCTCTAATACGGAAAAGATATGGTTGGAACGAAGTTTGCATTTACTGTTCGCATTTTACTTCATTCATCCACGGAGCTGCATATAGTTGTCCGTTTGCTGAATGTGATTTCAGCACTACAACGGCATAATGTGGATATATCCACTGCTATTGCATCTCACACGGAGGAATCCGTGAAAGCCGCATAAACATATATATATATATATATATATATATATATATATATATATATATATATATATATATATATATATACGTATGTGTGTGTATGTATCTTCAGATTTTGTATCTAGTCTACAATGGTTAAAAATATAAATACTTGGAATGTCACTGGTCGTACACACACCAACATATTAAATAAACAAAAATAATTAATTACACACACTAACAACACTCGTTAAAATTTTTATTAATAAAATTATTTATAATATTACACGGTCGTGTTGGTCACTTGAAAGTTTTATCGATATCAAACAACTGAGTATTTTTCATTAAAAAAGAGGTATGTATAATTTGTTTCGATTGTTTATTTCTTTTTTGTCATTTATTGTACACCTCGATTTATGAATTTCCAAACGACAAAAAACGCTAGATAGTCGTCCTGGAAAACCAAAGTTCCTGCGAACAGCGCCAAATGGATACATTTTCATTTGCTGCAATACTTGCCCAAACGGCGGCTATATTTTTATCACTACAGGCACTACTTCGTCATCTCACTGGCTTATTATTATGAACAGTAAACTCACTTTCTAATTTATGAATTACTCGGCGAATTCGGAACACAGATGAACAGAACCATATTTTGCACGAAATTCCTTTTGAATAGTAACAAAACTTCTTGAATTTTGATAAAATAATTGTACAATTCCAAACGTGGTAACGTGAAACGACCGGCAAGCCTTACATACGACAAATGACAGTAGATGTCAAATATTACAATTGAAAGATAACCACTATAAACTGTCAAAATCATATCATCCCTATTGGGACATAACCTCTACTGATATACTAACTACCCAACGTTTCTTATACATATAAACGATTATCGATTCCAGAATAATTTCCAACAGATTTTGTGCACACATTTCATATAAGTAAAAAACATTCAACGTTTAACTAAATGGGTGTAGTTTGTAATGGTTTTCTTACCGACATATAATTAAACAAAACTTTGTTTTAAGTTATGTTCTTTCTTATATAGAGTTTGAAATTAGTTTCAAACTAATTTTAGTTGTTACACTGTCACAATATATCTGTTTTAATGTTACGTAATCGTCTAACTTGAGACTTAACCAACCTCAAGTTTTTGTTATAAAACCGTTGGAACATTTGCTAGAATAAAGCAAGAAGAAAATAAAATTAATTGGTGAAATTTCTGTAACTTTAATTGAGATACGATTCGTTCATATTTCATTCATTTTTTACTAGTTAACTTTCAATTAACCTTGATTTATTTTCAGTAATACATCAAAGAATTTAGACACATTCTTGAGGTTATATTTTATGTACAAGCTATAATATATCTAAAAAGTACCAACTTGATTTTCTTATGAGAACCCGATTTTTTTTGTATTAACACATGGTGCTAAATGTCCGAAGAGTGGTCAAATGGCCGCTATAATAACATGTCCATACGATTTTTAATTAGCACCAACATTCAAAGGACACGTGTCAAAATTTTCGATTATTAGTTGTCGAGATATTGAAGTTTTAGTGAAGTGCCTTTTGATATTTTCAAAACAATGAAAAAAAAATAGTTTGGACGTTGATAAAACACTGTTATTTGATGGGAAAAATGGGTTTATGGTCCTTTTTAATCGGCTCCATCATGTTCTCCTTCGATTTGCCAGACGAAGATAGAATTTTAGATAGTTATAATGAAAATAGTTAGAAACTATTCATACACACTCTTAACAAAGATAAAATTTAGAGCGAATTTTATTACCTCTATAAAGACCTGAGACAAGATCTTCAAAGGTTTGCATAATGCATGAAAATGGATATAAGCACCTTTATCCTGAAGAAAATTGAAGGCAGGATAAATAAAAAAGAGAAAAATTCACCACCAACAAAACCGAAGAGCGATTTGCGAGGGTCTTGAATATTATCTACGAGATTGTGGTAGCAGGTTATTTGCGAAGTAAGGGCCAATGAGACCTCATACATTTACGGCAATACTTGTGGAGGCCGAGGGTGTATGTCATGCTATGATCCAGACGATGGTGCCCGGCTAAGAACGGTATCTCGTGGTTTTTTTTTATTTTCTCGACAAATAATGCAAAAGTCAACATTAAAAAATAACCTTTTTTCAGATTTACTCAAATTGCTTGGCTCAATAACTAGTCTATTTCGAATATAAAACTGAATAGTTTGCGTGAACGAAAGTACACGCAGTAGCTTCATTAAGAAGTTGCAGTAGTATAAATATAGGCTGAATGTTCTGTCTTAAGGCTACAAGCCTATGTAGGGACTGTGGTCCATTAAAACGCGAAGTTTCACTTCACTATACCACACCTCAATGATTTCAAGTTACAGAGTAATGGTCACCAAAGATTAGGTATTTCAACACTGGATTTACTGAAGATCCCATTTAATGTAAGCGGGTTCTATAAATCTGCAACATTATAAGATCGAACCACGTTACCAGTGGACGGGGTGGTGGACCTTTTGGAGTATTGCTTTCTTAGTGCTTACTTTCAAGTAAAGAACAAGTTCTACGCTCAGGACGATGGACTTCCAATGGGTACTTCACTTTCTCCAGTCGTCGTCAATATATACACGGAGTAGTTCGAAACTCATGCCATAGTAAGATCAACAGTGAAACCGAAAGTCTGGTTGAGATATTGCTGACATCTTCATTGTATGGAAGGGTAATGACCAAGAATTAAATGAGTTCTTGACACATCTCAACTCCGTTCAACCTACAATTAAGTTCACCGTGAAAAAAGAGGTAAATGATCAATTGTTCTTTCTAGATGTCATGGTGAACCGTTCAAACGAAATTATAAAAACTTGAGTACACAGGAAGCCAAAACATACTGGACAATATCCTAACCATGGTTCTAATTATTCTGTTGTAACAAAACGAGGAATTATACGCAACCTCTATTATCGTACTGTATCTATATGCAATAATGCCGATTCATTTGAAAGAGAGGTAGCAAACATTAAATCTGATTTACAACAGAATGATTATCCTCTAAAATTAATTGATGATGTCATAAACAACCATAGAACAAAAACTACTGGACAGCAAGAAACACATTCCTTCATCACAATTCCATATGTTATGGAAACCTCTGAGAAATAAGACGAACTGTCAGCAGTTACAATATAAAAAGAGTCTTCAAATAAGGAAATACACTCTGAACTCATTTAATACAACCAAAACCAAAAACTATAAGAAAGAATGTGTTTACAAAGTTCCATGTGAGTGTGGTGAAATGTATAGTGGAGAAACTGAGAGACCAGTTAGAATTACGGAACATAAAACTCATACACAAAAAGGAGAAATGTCAAGATCTGGTATTGCAGAACACGTCTGAGATAAACACCATATAAAATGGTCTGAAGCTGCGACAATATATATGTAATCCAATGTGCACGGGATAATCTTCGAAACAGCTGAACCAATTTCGATAAAACTCTACAGACATGAAAGGAAGGTTGTCAAGAGTGATAGAGGCTGTTTTTTTCTGTTTGCCTGTATGAGGTTATTTTCGAAACGGCAGAACTGATTTCAATAAAAAGTTTCAGATATGAAGAGGTGATTGAGAGAGAGTAATAAAGGCTGCTTTTATTTTAATTGTATTTATTAATTATTTCCAAGTTCCACGTGAAGGAAGTCGAGGGTAAAAACTAGATAATAAATAAAAATAAATATATATTAAAACGTGTTTTATATATTAATGCAACGATCAGCAAAGGCTATAACGGATAATGTGCACTAGGTAAGCATCTGTAGGTAGACTTCCACTTCCCTTCATACACGGCGACGTGTGCATTTTAATTGATTAAACGCTATTTATTCATAGAGTTAAAAGGTAATAAAAACATTACATTTTCGAATTGCGATTAATCTCAGCTTGTAGTTCTTGCCTTGAACTATTTATTTAATCAAAAATTATTTATGTTGAAAAGCAGGGAAAAAATTCCATGTTTCAAATATTTTACAATTTTTAACTCAAAAACTATGCATCGGACCGAAAAGTCACAAGAGACACTTTTTGCTTAGAATCGGCTGAGGAACAAAAAAGCATTTCTTTTAATAATTAACAATTCCTGTGTTTATAACAAATTATCTGGCCATTTTTCAGGAATTCACCCTCGATATTTGTAATCAGTGGATCAAAATACATATAAAAAACTTTGGTGGAACCATATCTCCACCGGCTAAGAAAACCCATAGGGCTCCCAGAATAGAGATTAATATTTAATAGAACTGCCTTTATACTATACAATGTTTTCCAATTTTGACACCAAGAGATAAAATACCATGCAGAGTTTTAAAAAATTTAGTTTGAGTATATTGCATTTCGTGACAAAACTTAAAATATTTGATTGCTAATTTATTGGTTGTAATAAACATACGGTACCTGACTCCCACACTTATCAAATAATATACTAGAAATTACTTACTTTGAGAGCTGAATTGCTGGCTGATCTTGTTTTAATAAAAAACAAAGCCTATTTGGCGTTGTTATAAGGATATCTGAAAATAAAAAGAAGAAATATTTGCACACAACAACATAAAGTGAACATATATTTATATATCTCTACCTAAAATTCATATTATCTTACCAAATTTTTGATTACTTTTGGGTCCATACTGAGCCAAAGCTTTTTTAATTTTACTTATCACATGTATTCGGAATCCTCGCCCTTCTGATAACCTAATGCATTCTCGTTGTGTTTGGCTTGCCAGTTCTCGAGTAGGACATAAAATTAAGGCTCGAAAACCTTGTTTTTGGGGTTCTTTTAAGTGTTGAATTATTGGCACTAAGAAAGCTGCGGTTTTTCCTGAGCCAGTAGGAGCACATGCAAGCAGTTGCCGTTTCTAAAAGCATGTGAAAATATTAAAAAAAAAAACATTAAGTTATATTTTCATGATTGAATCCTTGGAGATTAAAATGTTATTTTTTTATTTTCTTATGAAAAAAAAAATAAACAATTTTATGTGTAGCTTATAATGATGGAAATAAAAACACTGTATTTCTTAGGTAATTATTTCAATTAAGTGAAATCTACAAAAACTACCCTTTTCTTTGAAAAAATTTTAACACATTCCTTATTTTGAGGTCACAAAACACATTTTGAGCCTTAGTTCACCACTATTTTTCCTCGTTTTCTTGAACAACCGAAAAAACAACACATTTCCCTTCACAAAGCACTTTCATTTCTCAAGAAAATACTGAACTTTAGTATTTATCTTGAATAGTAAGAGTGAAAATATAAATTAAAGAGGGGTACAGACAAGAGGAAATATAACTTTATACATAAAATCGTGTATAATAAGACGGAAAAAATGTCTTTTTAGGTCCTTTTTAGAAATTATATTCATATTCTAGTAACTGCGCCCTTTCCAAATAAGTGGCACCACTGTTATTTTGATTTGTTCTTTCATTTTCCTTGATTTTTCCAATTAAAAAGTGCCAGTTTATGAAGTTTCATATAATACAAAAACTTCTATTAGTGTGAAATTTGAGGTTGCAAAAAAATGTCAACTTAGTGTAAAAAATTGATACTAAAGTGAAAAATGATGTAATTTACATCCTGAGAAAGTGAGGAAAAATAGTGGAAAGCCAAGGTAAGAATCGTGTTCAGCATCGTTTTCCTAGAATTCACTTAGTCAAAATAATTACGATTTCAACAAATAGAAGATGTTCACTTACCTCTAGCATAATTGGCACTGCTTGTTTTTGTATAGGGGTTGGTTCCTCGTAACCACACTTTCTTAAATTTTCGATGATATCTCCATCTACTTCAAAGTCATCAAAAGATCTGGCTGGGTTAGGTATTCGTCTACCAACAACAGAAATATTGTTCACATTCCTATAATGGTTTATCTAAAAAATTGGTAGTAATTGTAATATAATATTAGTTCTTTATTTAAGCAAAATTTTGTTTCCAAAACTTCAGATTATCAAGATTAAATCACAATAGTTCTATGTGATGTTTAAAAAGAAAATGTATACCTCTTCCTGTTCTAAAAGGCGCTTTTTCCTTTTTATTTCATTGTCGTCTAGCTGCTTACGTTTCTTTCCACGTTTAACTTCATTATTCATTCCACTCAACAACTGAATTGGTTCCGATTTACTTAGATCATTTTCCACAATAGTTTCTTTCTTAATTTTTAATTCAGCTGATCGATCTTGCGTTTGATCCTATAAAAATAATTATTTAATAATAATAAAGTTAATTAGTCAAGAAATTATGGACTGTAGTTACCTTGTTTAAGTTTAAGGACGAACTGTGAGTAGGTGAAAACTTAGCCCCCTTTGTAAGCTTTTTAAAAATATCGTATGCATCCATAACTTAAGTCTTTTTAAAGCGATTTTATAAATAAATAGAATCAAAACACATTGCCAACACTTAAGTACAGGGAGAAAAAAGTTGGGTTAGGTTAAATTAAAAATTTGACATGTGACGAAAACTAAGGCTGCATCTACACTCGAAGAAAATAGTTTTGACCGGCAAATTGTACATTGGGGTGTCCCAAAAACTTGACATATAAAACTGGACTGCTCATGTATAATATCTCTCTTATACTAAAAATGACCCTATCATGCTCCGTGCCACACGAACTTGAGATATAAAACTGGACTGCTGTGTTCCATATCTCCCTAATAAAAAAAATGACCCCACCGTGCTCCGTGCCATTAGGTGTAAATAATTGCTTTGGCAACAATGAATTCCCTAAGTTTTTATGATATTGGTAAAAGTGTATTTTTGACATTGACTGAATACTTTTCATTTTGACAAAAATTTATTTTTGATTTTGCTGTTTTATGGATTTTATCACATTTTATGTAACGTTTTACTGAAAAGTTCAAACAGGAATGTGAACTTTAAGGTTTTTTTTTGTATTTTAAAAAATATGATTCTTCATCGTAAGACGTGCAAATACCTCATCTGGTAAATTGGAATTTATTTAATTGGTAAGTTATAAAGCATTCAATAATAATTATATAAAATTTTACCTTAGAATCAAATTGTAAATCTAAGGGTAACAAGTTTAATCTTATGGATATGATTTATGATAATTATTAAATGCTATCAATATTTTAGTTTTCTAAGAGAAAAGAATCTTCAAATTCAAGAGCTGAAGCAAATTGGTCATGATCATAATTCTTTTATACATCAGATAAGTAACTCTGTTCAGAACATTTTTCTGGAAATTGTTTTATACAAGAAAATGAGCAAAAAGTTTGTATTGTGCTTCTTACAAATAAACTGCCTGAAAAAAACTATGAAGCACTGTTTGATGTAAACATCTTGAAGCAACTAAACTTGGACTTAATAACATACACTGGCTCTACAAAAAATGTCCTGAATTAGGTGTGCATTAACCAACAACAATATCGTTTTACCATAAAGTTAATGTTCCACTGACATATAAAGCTGAATATCGAAACTGGTATGGTGTTAAAATTTAAAATGATTATACATTTAAAAACCAATATGCCATATTAAAATAGAAATAAATGATTGCGTATAATATGAAATTTTTCAATATTAAGCATGTTTGGAAATTACATAAATTATACTTTTTAACCGATTTCGAAAAGAAGGAGGTTCTCAATTCGTCGACTATGTATTTTTTTTTTACGTATGTACACCGATTACTCCGGAACGGCTGCACCGATTTGAATGAAATTTTTTACGTTATATTTAGGAAGTTGCTGCAGTGGTCCCATATTTTTTTAGATCAAATTGGTGCAGTAAAATCCAAGATGGCGCTTACAATATGGCGGCCAAAAAAATTAATTTTGTCCGATTTTCTCCAAAATTGGTATGGAGAAATTTCCGGGGTTGTACCCAACGAAGCTAAAATTATTTTAAAAAAATTCAAAATGGCGGATCCAATATGGCGGACAAAAAAATTTAATTTGGTCCGATTTTCTCCAAAATTGGTATGGGGGAGTTTTCGAGGTTGCACATAACGAATCTGATATTATTTTAAGAAAATTCAATATGGCGGATCCAATATGGCGGACTAAAAATCAATTTTGTCCGATTTTCACCAAAATTGGTACGGGGAAGTTTTCGGGGTCCCATATGACGAATCTAAAATAATTTTTAAAAAATTCAATATGGCGGATTTAATATGGCGGACGAAAATTCAATTTTGTCCGATTTTCTCCAAAATTGGTACGGGGGAGTTTTCGGGGTCGCATATGACGAATCTAAAATATTTTAAAAAAAATTCAATATGGCGGATCTAATATGGCCGACAAAAAAATTGTTTTTGTCCGATTTTCTCCAAAATTGGTACGGAGGAGTTTTCGGGGTCGCATCTGACGAATATAAAATAATTTCTAAAAAATTCAATATGGCGGATCCAATATGGCGGACGAAAAAATCAATTTTGTCCGATTTTCTCCAAAATTGGTATGGGGAAGATTTCGGGGCCTCACATAAAGAATCTGAAATTATTTTTAAAAAATTCAATATGGCGGACAAAAAATCAATTTTGTCCGAATTTCGCCAAAATTGGTACGGGAGAATTTTTGGGGTCCACACATGACGAATTAAAAATAATTTTTAAAAAATTTAATATGGCGTATCTAATATGGTGGATAAAAAATTAATTTATTTTCTTTAAATATCGATATTGGAAGGTTTTGGGGCCTATATTACCAATCTAAAATTAATTTGAAATTTAAAATACTGGATTGACTATGGCAGACTAAATATTCGTTTGACACAATGTCATTGGTATTTGGAGAACTCTAAGAATCAAAAAATTTTTAGTGGTTCTTTTTAAGGTGATTTATAATTATGGAAAAAATTAGTACTTTTTTGCCACCTTGGGGTCATTGCGAGGTACACTAATCTCGATTAGTACTTAGTTCAAATAATTTATGATTATCATAATAAATTCAAAACTAAAAATCGAAAAATAAAATTTTTATAAAAAAATTGAACCGACTTCTAAAAGTGTGCTAAAAAGTGAAAAATAACTAGAAATTTTTATATGAAATTGAAATTTTTGAAATCGGCGCCAAATAATTTCTAAATGAAATAAACAATTACTAATATATACAAATTATGGTAAGAAAGCAATTACAAATAAAATATTTTTAATCTGTTTATGCGAATCACGTTTTGTCAGGTATTAGTTTGGCGCCGACTTCAAAAATTTCAATTTCATATAAAAATTTCTAGTTATTTTTCACTTTTTAGCACACTTTTAGAAGTCGGTTCAATTTTTTTATAAAAATTTTATTCTATAACTATACGTGTTTTAGAATGTCGGTAAGGAAATTTTCAAAATATAATTAAAATAATTAATATTATATCAAAACTTAGTCCTAATTTATGAGCAAATGATTAGAAGACACAAGTGTACGTGTGGGTTCATGTATCTGAGGGTGTCTCGAGGGTGTCCGAGCGCGTGTACGTGTCTCGAGGGTGTCCGAGCGTGTGTACGTGTCTCGAGGGTGTCCGAGCGTGTGTATGTGTCTCGAGGGTGTCCGAGTGTGTGTACGTATCTCGAGGGTGTCCGAACGTGTGTACGTGTCTCGAGGCTGTCCGAGCGTGTGTCCGTGTCTCAAGGGTGTCCGAACGTGTGCACGTGTCTGAGGGTGTCCGAGCGTGTGTGTGTCGGAGGGTCTCCGAACGTGTGTACGTGTCTCGAGGGTGTCCGAGCGTGTGTACGTGTCTCGAGGGTGTCCGAGTATGTGTACGTGTCTCGAGGGTGTCCGAGCATGTTTACGTGTCTCGCGGGTGTCCGAGGGTGTGTACGTATCTTGAGGGTGTCCGAGCGTGTGTACGTGTCTCGACGGTGTCCGAGCGTGTGCACGTGTCTAAGGGTGTCCGAGCGTGAGTGTGTCGGAGGGTGTCCGAGCGTGTGTACGTGTCTCGAGGGTGTCCAAGCGTGTGTACGTGTCTCGAGGGTATCCGAGCATGTGTACGTGTCTCGAGGGTGTCCGAACGTGTGTACGTGTCTCGAGGGTGTCCAAGCGTGTGTCCGTGTCTCGAAGGTGTCCGGGCGTGTGCACGTGTCTGAGGGTGTCCGAGCGTGTGTGTGTCGGAGGGTGTCCGAGCGTGTGTGTGTCGGAGGGTGTCTAAGCGTGTGTACGTGTCTCGAGGGTGTCCGAGCGTGTGTACGTGTCTCGAAGGTGTCCGAGCGTGTGCACGTGTCTAAGGGTGTCCGAGCGTGTGTACGTGTCTCGAAGGTGTCCGAGCGTGTGCACGTGTCTGAGGGTGTCCGAGCGTGTGTGTATCGGAGGGTGTCCGAATGTGTGTACGTGTCTCGAGGGTGTCCGAGCGTGTGTCCGTGTCTCGAGGGTGTCCGAGCGTGTGTACGTGTCTCGAAGGTGTCCGAGCGTGTGAACGTATCTGAGGGTGTCCGAGCGTGTGTACGTGTCTCGAAGGTGTCCGAGCGTGTGCACGTGTCTGAGGGTGTCCGAGCGTGTGTGTATCGGAGGGTGTCTGAACGTGTGTACGTGTCTCGAGGGTGTCCGAGCGTGTGTACGTGTCTCGAGGGTATCCGAGCGTGTGTACGTGTCTCGAGGGTGTCCGAGCGTGTGTACGTGTCTCGAGGGTATCCGAGCGTGTGCACGTGTCTGAGGGTGTCCGAGCGTGTGTGTGTCGGAGGGTGTCCGAGCGTGTGTACGTGTCTCGAGGGTATCCGAGCGTGTGTACGTGTCTCGAGGATATCCGAGCGTGTGTATGTGTCTCGAGGGTGTCCGAGCGTGTGCACGTGTCTGAGGGTGTCCGAGCGTGTGTGCGCGTGCGCGTGGGCGTGGGCGTGTGTTGTCAATTTAAAATAAGCCAAGAACATTAATCTGCTTTAAGGGGTCATTAGGTCCGCCATTTTTGCCCATTTATCTGTCATACACAACTAATTCCGTTGTTTTATACTAGATGTCACCCTTATGCAGAATGGGAGAAATAAATTTCTTAGCGTAAAAAATAGTAAATCCTCAATTTAAGAAATCTCCATTGATGAAGGCGGTGTTGTCTCAAACATTACATCTTACATTACATTACCTAAATTTAATGACTTTTTGGTCACTTTCTAGCACTTAATCTAAGATGTTGCAGAATAAAAAATAAGGAAATATTTAGTGAATAATGTTTAGAATTTTAAGAGTTATTATTGGATTTCGAATTCGACAGATATTATTATCAGCAATCCACGAGTCTCTTTTTTTTTTAAACATATGGCATCCTGCATTTTATTTAGCAAAAACGGGAATAAAATTATGTTCTGGCGCTTTATATCTCAAGTTCGTGTTTGGCCCGTGTCTGGCCTCGACTAACCACTTGACCTTGACAGCTTATTTAATTTCAACCATAGACGTAGAAGAAATTAAATAAAATTACATTTTATTTAATCTAGACTGCGGATCCTGTACAAAAAAGTTGGCTCACGCTTAAAAAGAGATGGAGCGTTTTCGCGCAACGGAATTTTCTTTCTATGGGCGGAGCTAAGTACGATTCCCCTCTCGCCTGAGCGCCATGATGGATCCCTACCAAAATGTGAAATTAAATGGACCAATTAGAAGCTGTAGGGGATTGAGACAAAGAGTGGACTGTATATAGGTTTAATTGAGATGAGAAATTATACAAAATACGGCGACAGCGTGACACAAATACTAAAATGGCCTACCTTGTAGTCGAAATCACTTCACTCAATTCTTCTTGGTGGCCACCAGAATAATTCCAAGCTTCACCATACAGGAACCAGGAATCGGGGACACTATCACTGTATTTCGGAGTAGTTTTGAGGCGAGAGTCAATATATTTGAGAGCAAAACGATAAGCGGGAGACGTGCAATACGTCGAGTACTATACGATACGACTATGGTACTACTACTATTCTGTCCCTTTTTACATTGTCCAAAGGCGCAAGGGCCAGTAAAATGTGTCACGTGTGAACACGAGTAAAATTGAACTAAAAAGTAATGAAACCTAAACATACCGCCCACCTAAAATGAGACATTTTATAAACAAAAAAAAAATATTTTTGTACCATCCAAATAAAAAAAAAAACTTAAAGTAGAGTAATAAACCAAAAAAAAATATAATTTTAATTTTGAGGTACGGGACATATTTTAGTTACAGGTCTTTTGAAATTACCCTGCGCAGTACGCACAGTCACAACGCGCGTAACTCCGTCCGCACCCGGATGCACCTCTAACACCCGGCCTAAATGCCATTTTAAGGGCGGCGCGTGTTCGTTTTTGAGCAACACGAGAGTATCTTTGAGAATAGGAACTGACGACTCAGTCCATTTGCTGCGTTGCATCAAAGTGTGTGAATATTCTTTGTTCCACCTTACCCAGAAATGCTGATGTAAGGCGTGTAGTAATTGAAAGCGAGATGATCGTCCGAGCGTAAACGAGGTCAAGTCCAGTTCCATAAAGGAGTTTAAGGGTTCCAAATTCAAAAAATGTTCTGGTGTACGAGCTTTAAGATCGTTTAAAACTAAACTTAAAAGGTGTCGGATATCTACCAACGCTTCAATTAAGACTAAAACCGTGTTACACTCTGTGTAAGAGAAAATTTGGGTACCAACAACGCGGGATAAACAAAAAATAAAACGAGCCTCAGGAATACCTTCCATAGTAGGCTGAGAAGACTTGAGAATGCTTGTTATATACTTGTAACAACGAGAAAGCAAGCGAATAGGTTTCTTAGGATATAAAATCCACAATTTTTGAGCAATCAAATACTGAAGGGTTTGTTGGCCGGGATGTAACTTTCTAGAAGATAGATGGGAGTACGATTGGTGTCCGCCCACCCTCAGGATACCCGGTTCAACAAGAAATATAACATTGCGAATGTACTTAAATAAGCACATGAGAGTTCCGGAAAATGGTTCCGAAAGAGTATCTTGCGTTTTCTTATTCGATATAAAACGTAGAAATCCACAAAGAATGCGCGTTATTCTATCCAAGGAGGAAAATCTATCAAGCAGATCTAAAAAGAAGTCCCTAGGTGGAACTAAGGTGGACAAAACGGTCTTTCTTTGCCCCAAAGCAGTTTCCGTGAACTTGAACGTTCGACAAAAATCTGGCGAAAGCTCTTCTGATTCAGAGAGAAAAAAGTGCCCCGCCCACCATAGCGAATGGTCAAGCAATTGAGAGGGTAATAAGCTCCGAGAACCACAATCAGCCGGATTGTGTTCGGAAGGAAGATAACACCAACGAGTAGGTGCATTCCTTTCTTGAAGATGAGTAAGACGATTGGAAACAAAAGTATTATACTTATGAGGAGACGATTTTATCCAGGATAGAGTTACAGTCGAATATGACCACGCATAAATCCGACGAAAATTAATTTTGTCTTCAAAAGCAGACAAAACCGAAATCAAGAGATCTGAAAGGAGTACGGCTGCACACAATTCTAAACGAGGAACAGAAATCGTTTTCAATGGCGCAACACGAGATTTTGCAGCTACAAAAGAAGTTTTTATTTGATTTTGGGACGTTTCGTATCGAAAATATATAACGGTTGAATAGCCGTAAGAGGAAGCGTCACAAAATGCATGAATATCACAAAACAAATAATCGAGAGAGAGGAGAATACGAGGTAATTGAAAATTAGACAGTAGAGGTAATTCACCCTTAAATTTGCGCCACTTAATTCCAATGTCTTCAGGTGGGATGTCGTCCCACTGAAGCCCAAGTGCCCAGAGTTTTTGTATTATAAGTTTACCGAAAAGGACAACTGGGGTTAAAAATCCTTCAGGGTCAAATATGCGAGCTAAATCTGACAAAATATTACGTTTTGTACAGGAGGTTTCACTAACACTTACGTTATATGTGAAGATATCCAATTTGGGTTGCCATTGAAGTCCCAGAATTTTCACCATATTTTCCTGATCATTATCAAATGAAAGAGGATCAATTTGCAGCCAAGATTGCGGTAAATGAGTCAATAACTGTGGATTGTTACTGGCCCATTTTCTCAGCTCGAAACCACCAAGTCGCAAGAGCTCGACGAGCTCCTGTTGAAGCTGTACAGCTTCGCTAACAGTATCGCAACTGCAGATCAAGTCATTAACATAAATAGAATTTTTCAATGCTTGACAGGCTAGAGGATAATTTGCCTGGTAATCACTAGCCAGTTGCTGAAGAGTACGAATCGCCAAAAATGGAGCCGAAGATACACCGTAAGTCACTGTTAGTAAACGATAATCTTTAATAGATTCGTCTTGGGAGAAGCGAAATAATATTCTTTGATAATCACAGTGACTTTTAGTAACCAAAATTTGACGATACATCTGCTTGATATCAGCTGTAAACCCTACAGCGCCAAGTCTAAAGCACAGTAGCAGAGTGAAAATATCTAACTGAAGCTTGGGGCCAATTAAAAGAGTGTCATTCAATGATATATGATTTGCATCTTTAGTAGAGGCGTCAAAAACGACCCTTAATTTAGTCGTCTGACTCTCTGGGCGTAAAACACAATGATGAGGAATATAGTAAGAGTGGGGTGCTTCTAAGGGATCTTCAATAAGTTCCATGTGTCCAGCTGATAGATATTCTTGCATAAAATTGCAGTAGTCTTGATAAAGCGAGGGATTATTTTTCAGACGACGCTCCAAGTTCACAAATCTACGAAGAGCGATGTCGCGAGAATCACAAAAATTAGGAGAAGAGGAATTTTTGAAGGGGAGAGCTACTACGTATCTACCAGTGTGAGTTCTATCATGAGATTCAACAAATATATGTTCAGCAGCGTTCTCCTCGGGAGAAAGCTTGGGGGTTTGAGCTACTTGATCAAGCTCCCACAATCTTTTTATACAATTTTCAATTTGAGTTAAAGTACAAAACGTTCCTATGCGATAATTATTTTCAAGAGATACTTTGCCCATAAGTATCCATCCAAAAGACGTATTAACAGCGGAGGGTTTGTGGTGATCAAAACAAATTGATTCACCTTTCAATAAAGAGCCAAAAACTTCAGCACCGATGAGCATGTCAATCGAAGAAGAAACATTAAAATTTGGATCAGCTAAGTTTAAATTCAAAAATTCTTTAAAATGTTTTGCTGATAAGTCAGCGCATGGCAAATCGGCACAGATTTGCGGTAAAACAACAAATTCTAAAGTTAAACAAGGTTCACAATGAAAATGAGGACGAACTGTGCAAGCAACACCTTGCGTAGCCTTGGTAACCATAGGTCCTAACCCACCTATGGAAATATTTAGAGAATAAGAATCCAAACCCAGTTTTTTACAACACTTTTTAGTAACGAAATTAGCCTGACTTGCGGAATCCAGTAATACACGGACTTTTTGAAATTGTCCCCACGCATCTTTGACTTCTATGACCGCGGTGGACAAGAGAACAGTATGGTTACGAGGTAAATTAGCAACGTAAGAGTTAACATCTGGAGAATTATTGTTAGGCAAATTGTCTTTATCTGAATGTGACTGCAATGCTCCTGTACCGAGAGAGCTTTCCGCCAAGTGGGAAACTTGAGTAGGCGCACGCGTGGATGTATGAGAAACAACTTGAGAACTCTGAGGATGAGAAACAACATTTTGAGAAGATGAGGGCTTAAATTCTGAACCAAAATGTAAAAGTGTATGATGTTTTAGAGAACATTTACGACAAGTGCGAAGAGATGTACATGAAGGCGAAAAGTGCCTTGTACCTAAACAATTTATACACAATCTTTTAGTTTTAACAATATTATACCGTTCCTGAGGGGATTTTGATAAAAAGTCTTGACAACTATAAATGGGGTGCAACTTATTACAAAAAGGGCAATTTTCTTTGCGATCGATATTATTCAGAAATGTTTTTATTCTATTTTTAGGAGGTTGTGCTTTTACCGAAGAAGAAGTAATAGAAACAGCATCTAAAGCATCACAATGTTTTTGTAAAAAGTCCTTCAAAATACCAAAATTATTTGAGCGATTTGCTGGGTTTTTTAATTCAGTATGACAATCAATTTCAAAACGTGTAGCTAAACTGTGATTTAACCGTTCCATTAATATATTAAATAGTACAAAATCCCATTGTTTAACTGGGTAATGCAAATTATTTAAAGCAGCCAAGTTTTCTTCAAACTTGTCCACGAGATTTCTCAAAGAGCTGACCGAATAATCATCAGACAGTTTTTTAGTACCCTGTATTTCTTGCCAGTGAGTTATAGCAATAAGTCTAGGGTCTTCGTATCTATTAACCAGAGCATTATAGGCAATTAAATAATTTGCATCACATAAAGGTGTACATTTAACTAGAGCAAGCGGGGCTTTATCAAGAGAATTTATCAAATAGCTAAATTTTTCCACGTTGCTCAAATTGGAATTAGTATGTATGAGCGAGTTAAATAAATCATAGAAGGTTTTCCATGTTCGAATATCACCAGAGAAAACCGGTATTTCCAATTTGGGCAACCTACCATTATTTTGTGATGGCGCAGAATTGGAGACATTTAAGTTGACAAGGGGTTCAGATTCAAAAATACTATAATAAATAGCCTGAATTTCAAAATAATCAAAATCGAAAAGTTCCCTAAAAGTGGCTTCGGTTTTCAAAAGTGCATCTTTATTTTCCACGCTTGCTGTTAAATCAACGATGTTCGAATGATTTTTATCAAAATCATCTTTAATATTTTCCAACATTTTATAGCGCATTTTAAAATGTAAACGTACATTTTGATCTGTTTGAGCCTTTTCCGCGATATTCAATAATTCTTTGATGCGAGAATTAGCAGCATTTCTGCGAGCAATGTATATATCCAGTTTTGACATTTTCAAATCTATTATTTACTTTTCTAATCGAACAATATTTAATGAACAACAAATCAAAAAAAGATATTATTATAATATTTCCAATTGAACCAGTGAATAAAAATAAATCAGCAAAAAATATTACTATTTTTTTTTATTACTCTAAAATGAGGATTAAATACGCGATTTCAGTAATTTCCAATGCTTTAAAAATTCAAATATTTTATGTCGACAATTTGAAGATACTGATTCAGCTGATCAGCAGGACTAGTGGGTGCAATGGTATGGAGGGAGTACGACCATGAAATTGCGTGTGACAGGTGCGCCTTCGAGACTCTTAAAGGGCCAACGAAAAAATTCTAAAAATGGTACATTCTCGAAGAAAATTTTGTAAAATGTTAATTAATTAAAGAACATTTTTAATTTTGTGAATAAAACAATGAACATGCGGCTCGAAGTGGCCAAAAAATATGTAGGGGATTGAGACAAAGAGTGGACTGTATATAGGTTTAATTGAGATGAGAAATTATACAAAATACGGCGACAGCGTGACACAAATACTAAAATGGCCTACCTTGTAGTCGAAATCACTTCACTCAATTCTTCTTGGTGGCCACCAGAATAATTCCAAGCTTCACCATACAGGAACCAGGAATCGGGGACACTATCACTGTATTTCGGAGTAGTTTTGAGGCGAGAGTCAATATATTTGAGAGCAAAACGATAAGCGGGAGACGTGCAATACGTCGAGTACTATACGATACGACTATGGTACTACTACTATTCTGTCCCTTTTTACATTGTCCAAAGGCGCAAGGGCCAGTAAAATGTGTCACGTGTGAACACGAGTAAAATTGAACTAAAAAGTAATGAAACCTAAACAGAAGCATTCTGCCTATTTATTGAATCATGAGGTATTTTCTCGTGGGGAACCTGGTTTAAAACATGTGGTAGATCTTTTTTGAAAAACTTTTGAAATGACGTTACTATTTCCGAACGCGCGAATACTAGAATGACGAAGTGCGCATGCTCACTTATTTGAAAGCATGTCTATAATTTGTTTCAAAATATGTGCAAACAATTTTAATGTGACGTCATTACTTCATCGCCAAAATTCACCCATTTTAAAATTCTTTGAATCTGGTTAAAATAAATTGACGGCGACAAAACAGCTGTATTATGGATTGTCAAAATTGTGCCGCCGTGGTTCGTTTTATTTTGAAAGAAGTTTATTGAGTAACTTATTATTTGTTTGTGTTTAACATAGTGAAAAACCTGTTGGATATTAATGGGATACTTTACTTTCGTTTAGGTAAGTACTTATTATTTAATTTTATTTTTAAAGTTTTCATGGCCAACATATTTGTTTTGAAGTTTTTTAAACAGGCGGCGTTCATATTTTGTGGCGTATATTTTAGAAAAAAGTTTTGCTGTAAAAATATTTCAGCAGTATTTTTATCATAACAGTACTTATAAAGACTGCAGTAATAATCTTAAGTAGTTGCCTATTAAAGGATTCAAAAGTTAATCTATTGTTGGAAAGAAGAGTTGACAGTTTTAAGTTTCCAATTAAAATATAAATTTTTACATACATAAGTTATTTTAATATAGAACATTTAAATGTTAGTCTAGTTCTGACTGGATGATTTTAATAGTGGTCGTGAGGGTTAAAATGCTCAATAAGCATTATTAACAGTCATGTTAATAGAACCGAGCTGACAAAAACTATTAGGTGATACATATTCTAGTTTTTGCATCCTATTACCTATGTACTTCATAATTAGTCTTTATTTTTTATTTGTCGTAGATGTAATGACTTATCAGTAAAGAATTTAGCCCAGGTATTTCACAATAAAATTATATAAGTTGCCTGGTGTTGTAATTATCATTTTTACCTTTAAATTTTTTTTTTCATTCTCTATTGCATTATCTTAATTGTCTCTCATACTATTTTAGTAATCTAATTTTTTTAACATGTGTAGATTTATAGTAGCTCTTCTTTTAATTTAAATAAATTAAAGACAAAATAACATACTATCAAGTAATCAAGTGTGTAATATTTTAGATATTATGATTGAAAAAAATGGATTGCATGATTTATAAAGTTTCTCTATATTATAAAACAAAATCCAGTTATACATTTTGGGCAACAATCGTAAAAAGTCAGAAATAATTTCAACATTGCAGGCCTTTCTCATTTTTGTGATATTTTGAATGTAATTAACTAAAAACTTCTTGGGCTGATTATTTTCTCGTCTCTTATAGGTTAACAAAGAATAGATATCGTGTCTGAATAAACACTTGCTGGTCATATCCTGAGGCAAAGAAATCTTTTCATTTTAATTGCATATGTCATGCCCTTTGGATTAAAACTGATACACTGTAACACTAAGAGGAAGGATGTCATTAAAATGTGGAGTTATTTCTAGCCTTAACCTTGGGCTCAACGTAAAACAAAGAAAATCTTTGTTATTACAAAGAGGAGTTCAAGCTGAACTGTAAGTTTTGATTTTCTTCTTTTAATTGTTATATGCCAAAGCAACTTATAAGTATTTATATATGTTTCTTTCTGTCTCAAGTCGGTATCTATTTCAAGAGTGTGGTTTTGTAAAATTGAAACTTTAAGGTAGCACTTTTCGAGTTCAAGAAATTATATCATGTAGATTAGTGAATACTATCCAAATAAATAACTAAAGAGCACTTCCTAGCTACTGTGTATAAACATTTATGTCAGAAGAGCATAAGTAAAACTCACAGGCTTAAGTCCAGTTGCAATAATTTGTTGATCTAATAGCATGAAAAAATGTGTCTTCGGTATATCACTTTAAATATATTTGCTTTTAACCATTTATTTGTTTTTTCTAAATTATTTAAAACAATAATGTACTAACATTTAAAAAAAAATAACACCTTGCACTACTTGATATTTTATCAAACTTTTTTCCTGATGGTACAATTTATAAAATGTATATATTTTCAGACCTGCAAAAATTCCTGGTATTTCGAGAGATGATTTTGTCATCACCTGATGGTTCAATTTGTAAAATGAATATATTTTCAGACCTACACATATTCCTTGTACCTCGAGAGATTATTTTGCCACCAAAGAGTAAGAATTTATTGGTTTACATTTTAAAAATAAGGTTATAATAAATAATATTCCTGAAATTAGAAATTTAATAAAATTTAACTTCTACCCATTTTCAGTATTTTTTGTATAGTTACTAAATAATATTAATTTTCTTCCAATAATCATATTTGTCTTGCCCGTAAAAAAAAAACACTCTAAATGTTGATGTTACTGTTTTTAACAAATACAATAAATTTTTTTATTGAAGGCCTGTCAGCATGGATTATACATATTCGGAAATATCTATACCAAAACAAGATATTGGTTCCCCTAAAGATGATGCTGATAAAGAAAGGTAATAATATGTTTATTATTTATTTCAAATACCATCACAGGTTGATACAGACATATCATTGACCCTATTATATATAGTCGCTCTTCAGAATTGCAGAAAATCTCTGCATCCCTTTAAAAAGAATCTTAATATTCCATCTGGAACTAGTGTTTTCTTATTTTTCATGCTGTTAAAAGCTTCAAGAAGTTCCTTTTGAGATATAGTTAATTGATTAAACAGTTTCCCTTGATCCTATCATACGTAACCAAGTATAAAGCTCAGAATAAAAGTTTTCATTACTAATTCCATGATCTGTAACATTTTTTTAAAAAGATAACAACCTGTATAACTCTTATATAAATAAATATCCAGGTTAAATATCATACAAGGAAATATGTAATAGTGGTTTTTCAAATAGAACAATAAAATGTAACACTCTGTTTTAAAAATACTAGTAAATTATATTCATCTAAAATCATGTTTGGTTTAAAAAACATATTTTGACCTCAATTTTAACAATTAGCTCTTAAACTTATGATTCAAGTTTATATTGAAAAAGATCTTTTATCAAATGTATGAAACTAATTTTCATTTTTATTATAGGATTTTGTTGCCAGGAGGTGCAGTTGAAATTAAAATAGTAGCTTCTCTGAGGGGAACAGACAGAATCTAGAAGACTTAATTTTAGTTTTTTTGATATAATGTTAAAACAGTTGTAGTTGTCAAGAAGTTTTCTTTTTAATAATTCAAAAATTATTTTTTCTTTTTTGTGGGAAGAAAATATGTTATTATGACTTATTGTGATCTGTATGTCATTTTTCACTTAGCAAGAGTTTTATTGAATAAATGCTACAATTATTACCTATAAAGTTCTTATGTTGCAAATATCACCAGAAAATAACAGTTCACTGAAACAATCTATTATTCTTATATATTGTTTTAAAATAAATTTTTGTGTTATATTCAGTCTATTCAGAACATTACTGTACAGCCCACTCCAGACCAAAATTCCATAGTGAATCAACACCGTTATATGATAAGAAATCTCAAACAAAATTTCTTTAAGGATATAGAATTTGTAGATTAAAAAATTAATACCCCTTTCTACAGTATTATAAATGTTTTTAACTTTCAGTTCTATTATGTCTGTCCTTTTTTTGCAGTACTGTTCAAGTACTGAAACTAATATACTAATGAAATAACAGTATGAACTCAAAAGAAACAGTATATTACAGAAAATTTATAATGAAATACAATACGCAACCATTTCTTAACTTTAAAAATTTATGTATATATATATATATATATATATATATATATATATATATATATATATATATATATATATATATATATATATATATATGATGGTAACAAAGTTCTGTGAATTAATGTATATAAGATACCCTAAGACCTAAACTATTTTTAAAGTTCGTGTGAAACAAAAAAAAAATAAGACCTACAACTTATGTGCGTTATTTTATAAGTTAACATATATGAATAACCATATTATTTGTGGCTTTTTGTAAATGTACTGGATCAAATGGATAGACCTATTTAATACCAGCAATTTCAAATTCACAATTTTTAGTATGTATTTCAAGATAACTGGAAAAAATTTCATGTCTGTTGACAGGGCGTGTACATTTAGACCTATAATATATAATTTTTTTACACATTCTTCTAAGATCAAAATGATTTCATTACCTTTTAGGGGTGTATTTACAAAAAAAAAAGTTGACATTGGTCTGTCTCCCTAACCATTATATCAAATGCGTTTTAGGCCAATATTTTTTTCTCACTGCCAAAATCATATAGAGCATTAATTTCATCTCTGCTTATATTATAAATGTATAATGTAATTTAATTTTTTTTTTGCTGTAATGTAATTTAATTTTTTTTTGCTGTAATAATAAATAATAATAATTATAATATTAGTTTGCTTTGATGGCCATCTCATGTATACATAACATACAATATCTGTCCAATTCATACATTGAAGCAATTTATGATGTTATGCTTTAAATGCAGCATTGTTGTTAATGCCAGGGCGAAACATTTTTTTAGTCATATGATGTCACCTATAATTGTTGTGGATCTTTTTTTAACACTTCATTTGAGGTTTTGGGTGAAAGTCAGTCTTCATTATAAAGGGGTATTTGTGCAATAAAATCCAACCTATTTGCTTTTACACTTCATCAGTATGAGCTCCACCTAAAATTGCAACATATCACTTTTTAAAATAAACATATTTATTTAAAAAAATCAATTTAAATATTCTCTCCTATCACAGAACAATCAGAAACCAGTCCTTGTCAATTAAATTGTCTAACACCAGTTGGCAATCTGTCGACCAACTATTATTGTTAATTATGATTTATGTACGAACAAGTCTAATATTTGTGCTGAGTGAAATATAACAGGCATCTTTTGTATGTACAAATTCAACTGAAATTATATTTTAATTTGACAGGAAAATTATTTCTTAACATATTTCAGCAATAATTTTTTGGCAGCATTATTACAATTATTTACTCGCCTGTATTTTCTTTATCATCTAATAATAAAAGAAAAAGTTCCCTTATACTTGATAGTGGATCAGAATCAACAGAACGTTTCCAATATGGACTTTCCTTAACTGTAATAAGATATATGGTGAATAAATTTTATATTTGGATAAAAAATATACTTTCATAAGATAAGATAAGATAAGATAAGATAAGATAATTTATTAGTAATAATATACAAATAGTACTTTTACAAGTCAAATAAATAAAATATTAAAATTTTGTCAATTAATTATTATCATTAACACAAATAAAACATTACACAATATTGATTCTTCCTTAAGAAGAAAGTTTTGGTAAAAAAAACCAAGAGAAGCTGACAACAGACAAAGACAATACTACAGATTAAAATTAGATTCGAAATACTCCTCGAATGAAAAAAACGCGTTCAGCACAAGGTAGCTCTTGATTTGCTTTTTGTACTGATAAAAGTTAAGAGCTTTAATTCTAGCTGGCACGCAGTTGTAGAACTTTATTGCTAAATATCTTGAACCATTTCTGGATCTTTCAAGCCGGCCAAAGTCTGGTACAAGATTGTTGTTGTTTCTTGTTGGATAGTTGTGAATATCTTCGTGTGATCTGTATAGATCAAGATTTTGTTTAACGTACAACAAACACTGCATAATGTACACACAAGGTAAAGTTAAAATTTTTAAATTCTTAAACGAATTTCGACAGTCTTCTCTATAACCAAGCCCAGAGATAATACGAATGCATTTTCTTTGTTGTCCAAATGCCTTATCAGTATGACAAGAATGACCCCAGGAAAGAATAGCATAAGCCAAATGAGAATGAAAGTTACTGTGATATGCTGTCAGAAGAGTTTCTTTGGAAGTTACTCGTACAAGACTCCTGAACAGGAACAGTTGTTGGGATAGTTTTTTTGAGAGATTAACAAGGTGTTGTTCCCAGGTTAATCCTGCATCTAGGTGTACTCCTAGGAATTTGACCTCCATTGCACATTGAGGCAGAAAGGACTGTACAATTTCACTGTTATTCCTTAGAGTAAAGTTAATACTTTGTGATTTGGAGTTGTTCAAGGATAGGCGATTGGCTCGAAACCATTGAAATAGTTCTCTTTCTGAAGTTTTGTAATCAAGATTGTCAATCTCTGAAGGGTGATAACTTATATAAAACGTTGTGTCGTCAGCAAACAAAACAGTATTGACTCCCTTGCCCCTACAGTATGCCAGGTCATTTATATAGATGAGGAATAAGATGGGACCCAACACCGACCCTTGAGGTACACCATACCTTAGGGATTGTTTTTTAGAATTACACTGCCCAAAGTGAACATACTGATCACGATCCGATAGATATGAATCAAGTAGTTGAATGGCATCAGCCTGAAAATTGTAGAATGGTAGTTTTTTTAGAAGAATGCTATGTGTAACGCAATCGAATGCCTTTGTGAGGTCTAAAAAGGATGCAAGAGTGTCAAG
Source organism: Diaprepes abbreviatus (assembly GCA_034092305.1). NCBI lineage: Eukaryota > Metazoa > Arthropoda > Insecta > Coleoptera > Curculionidae > Diaprepes > Diaprepes abbreviatus. The sequence continues at coordinate 2,472,197 of JASJET010000029.1, read as the reverse complement.
ATACCTTTCAAAGCCCTGTAAAACATTACTAGTGAAGTGATCAATAGCTAAAGTTGTGGTCCTGTTCTTTCGGAATCCAAACTGGTTCAAGGCAAACAATGTGTTTGACTCAAAGTGATCATTAGCCTGATTTTTCAAAATTCGTTCATAAACTTTTGACAAGATTGGTAATAAAGATATGGGGCGATAATTGTTGCAGTCATCAATGGAGCCCTTATTCTTGAAGAGGGGTACCACCTTTGCAGTTTTGAAAACTTTAGGAAATGTACTGCAAGCTATAGATTGATTTATCAATATTGTTAGGGGCTGAACTATTATATCCTTAATTTTTTTAATAATTTTTGTGTTAATTCCGTCAATATCTTTGCTGTTACTATTTTTTATTTCTGAAATGGCCTTGTCGACATCACTAAAACTAACCGATTGAAATCTAAAGGACGGGATGTTTTTCAGTGGCATAGATTTTAGGTAATCTTCAAAAGGCTGTTGAGAACCATCAAGTTTATTCATCACACATTCAGCAACTGAACAAAAGTGGTTATTAAAATCATTTGCATTTGGTTTTGAATTAGAGTCAGAGGTATTATTGTTGCTTTTATTATTAATAAGTTTCCACATAGCTTGTTGAGGGTTACTGGATTTTTTTATAAATTCGTCATTAGCTTTAATTTTTGCAAGCCTGATTGAATTTCGGTAATTTTTTCTATATTCAATTATGGTACTCGTTGGCATGGTAATAGAATCTCTTTTATTTAATGCTATCATAAACTGAAGTCTATTACGCATCTCTTTTAAATTATCATTGAACCAGTTTACTCCTTTATTGGGATAATTTTTATTGAATAGTCTTGATTTTTCTGGAAAAGAGATATTTATGCAATGGGTTAACGCGTCAATTAGCATTTTGAATTTAAGGTCAATATCCAAATTATCATCATTAACAAAATTAAAATTGTATTTGAGCATGCTTTGGTATAGATTGGAGAGGCCATCTTCTGTTATTGGCCTATAACATACTCTAGTTTGAAAATTTGTGGATGAATAGTTAGTCTGAAAAAAAAATACCTTTGTGGTCTGAGATGTGCGTGAGATCTACCGGTTTTGCAATACCATCAATATTTGTGAAGATATTATCGAGACATCTATCACCACGAGTGTTGAATTTAACTTTTTTTTTGAGATTAAATGAGCGGAAAAAATTACACAGTTTTAGAGCTCTAATATCTTTTTCATTAAAATGAACATTAAAATCTCCTGCTATGATAAGAGATTTGTGTACATCAATTTTTTTAATAGTATTTGCCATTATGTTAAAGAACTTGTCTAAATCACCGTCTGGTGTACGATATGCAGTGATAAGTTGCACATTTGAATTTTTTAACAAAATGCCTGCAATCTCGCAGTGCTGCTCAGCAGAGAGGCTTTCAATATTCAATAGATCATAACTTAAGTCCTGTCTGACATAGATACCTACGCCTCCATGAGACATGACCGTCCTGCAAAATCCAGAAACCATCCTGTAGTTCTTAATAAAAACAGTGTTTAGCTCCTCCGGCACCAGCCAGTGCTCATTTATGCACAAACAATCCGCCGAGACGTCATCGAGTAGCACTTCAAAATCCAAAAAGGAATTACGTAAAGATTGAGCATTATAATGGACAATTTTTAAAGATTTAACAACTTTGAAATGTTCACTTGAAGACACTTTGTTTTGTGTTGAAGAAGTTGTTTCTATAAAACCTCGGGAGTCTTCAGTTAACCCTTGCTGGTAGACAGTGGGCGTTGGATGCGGAGAAAATGGTTGATGGTTGTCCCAACCGGCCACAAGTTAGTGGACATCACCGCCTCTTTGTTCTGTTGAGGAGCGCCCACTTTAAATGAGCTGTAGAATCGATCCTTTTTGGTGACCATTTTTTCACAGAAACAGTCTTCGTGCAACTCATATTTTTTTAAAAAGGAAATTACATCGTCTGCCTTGGTTTCTGGAGCCAGCCCAGAAATAAATATCCATGCTTTGTTTGCTTTAGTTGCAACTTTTAGCAAGTCATCGGTGTTTTCACCTTTTTTTGGATTTGGTCGGGCATTCTGCTTTCTCTTCTTGTAGGAAACAGTTTGGAATCCATCGTTCTGTATTAAGGAATTCTGGGTTTGCCCTTCTGATTCATTTTTATTTTCCAAAGTTAAGTCAACAACTTGGTCATTGTTTACAGGGTGGGGAGATGGTGTTTCAGTAGGAATTGATGTCTTAGACTTGCTTCTTTTAGAGGAAGAGGAAGAATTGTCCTTAACCTTAGAATCGGGTGACGTTTGACTAATAGCGACGGACGGCACGGTAAGAATTGGCGGGCTTTTTGACAATCTTTTAACCTCACATTCAGCCTTGTTTACTTTTTCCACGAGACTCTCCTGTGCCCTTCTAAGGAGTTCATTATTTTCCGATAGCAACCGGTTTTTCTCCTCCAGAGCTTGGATGACCATTAAGTAGAGACTCTTCTCTGTCTCCCAAAAATCCTCACATGCGTACAGTGGAATGTGGCGGCATACAGCCGATTTCAAAGTGGCAGCTTGAATTAGGCAGGATGGATGAAAGCATTTTTCACATTTTCCACACTGTACGGTACTGGAAGAACTTTTATTGCAATGTACACAATTAATTTTTGATTTTTCATCACGTTTTTCGCGATTTTTTGACGATACGTTTTCCGCGATATTCGCATTGGCGGCCATTATAATTTACATCAATAATATAATATAACATAACATATAACATAATAGCAGAAATATTTTTAACATTTTTTTATATACTCTTAGGGAGCATATTAAATGTATTTTTTTTACTATGAAATAATAGTCAAATTTATGAGTTTATGTATGGATAAAACAAATAATTAGAAGTAGTTTATTTAAAAAAAAAATATCTTCTGTGTAGATTTATTAACAGTATAGTGATGCTGTTTTTTTATTTCATGGGACAAATGTAACAAGATCAGAAATAAAGATTGTTATTATTATTATTATTAGTAACAAATAAATATTTAAACTTTTGTGTCTGTGTCTTTTTATTATTAGTAATTTGGGTAATTACACGAACTAGTGGAAACACCTAATTTTTTGCATATCCGCTATTTGGGATCGTAAAATATGAATCTGAAGTTTTCTTTTGGCGGTCGCATATAATTTTCCCAAAAAATACTTTCAATTTCATATTGTATTTTCTTAACTTTTTCTTGGAATAATCACACTCGCACTAAAACACAATTGAACATTTTGGATAAGAATAAATATGAAATTTGGTTAAAATAATATAGCAGAAAACACTAAAAATCAAGCTGAAACGAAACGTGAAGGACTTTGAATTTTGCAGTAAAATTGGTACTTTGCGATTTTCAACGACCATCAAATTGCACTTGTCTGAACAGCAACTCGCTCCATTTATTCTTTTAATCACAAAACTGAATATTAAGTAAAGAACCAGTTGACTATTAAAAAGAGAGTACATAAAGTCGAAATTAGAGAAACCGTTCTGAAATTGTTTGGCGTAAGTCAAATTTTCCACAAATTAAGAGATGTACTATATATTTCTTTTATATATAGAACAAATCTATCCTCCCTCAAACAATAAGTAGGAGCTAGGTTAGTTCAGATTTCTACAGTATTTATGTACGTAAAAATGGCTTATAAAAAGAAGACAAAATAAAAACCAAAATCTAAACGTTATTAGGGTGCTTCCGTCTCTCTTCCTATCAATCTGATGCATCTTTTTATTACATTCTGGATCATAGGATTTATTGTCAAAACACATGCAACAAGGATGAACTACACGTCAACATTGCATTTGTCTGACGATATAGCCTACACTTGTTTGCTTTTTTTATTCTGCTCAATTTTTAGTATTTTCAACTATATGTTAATAGAATGTTATGTAGTTTTATATAAACTGTGTTATAGTTCAGAATGTGTAAATGTGTTTTAATAAGAGGGGTAAAATTTAAAGAATAGTTCAAAAAACATATGAAAGGGAAAATATTTTTTTAGATAAACTATGTGCAACTGCCAAAAAAAACTTCAGATTCATGTTCTATGACCCCAATGTGGGTATGCAAAAGATCAGAGAAAAATTCAGTGTTTCCACTATATCAAATAATTACTGTAATTTGTTTCAAGAATTTTTTTTACATACAAAAAGAACCTGCGCAAAAAGAAAAATAGTAATATCATGGCAATCAAAATTTAATGAATAGAAGACCTATATACATACTCATCAGTATATGTCAAAAATCTGGTAGGTGTTCCCACAAATGACCCATCAGTTGAGACAAAAGAGATAATTGTACAAGCTGGGAATATGATAGGTACAGCATTGGCAAACCATATTGTAGGAATATTACTCATGACTTTGTTTTTATTCTCAAAATCACATACTAAATTTGAAAAACATCTCTAGGGTCTTTTTCAAGTAAACCTTGTCTGGAGCAAACCAAATTTTGCACCTAAAAAAAAAGAGTCTAATTTTAGCCACACATTTTGTTAAAAATAAATGCTAATTATAAAAAACGTACATGAAAAATAACAATATAAGTAGTTAACTTTATTATACAAGAAAAAAAAGGCTTTTAAATTACAAGCCTTGATTAGACCAAAACAAATACAAATTATAGGCGGGTTTTAAAATAGTTTATAAAACACTCGTATGTACATGTTTTTCAAGATAATATTAGGAAAAAATGTGGACTTACCTGAAGTATCATGTAACGGCAACTTGAAAAAAATTTAATTCCTTGGCCTTTCCTCGATTTGCATTGAGGTCCAATGCATGATTTGTCTTTTTCCTGTAGTATTTTTACATTAAGTAACAAGTTTTATTACAGAAAATTAACGCAAAAGAACTAAAATTTAAAGTTAATACGTTTCTCATTACCCGATCACTGACAACCAAAAAATACAGCTGGCAACTGTCAAATCGTTTTTGCGGAAATGATTCTATCCCCTCTTAGAAGGGAATCACGTCTACGCAGCCTCTTGGCTCCGCCTATAGAAAGAAAGGTCCGTTGCGCGAAAACGCCCCATCTCTTTTTAAGCGTGAGCCAACTTTCTCCATAAGGGTCCGCAGTCTAGATTAAATAAAATGTATTTTATTTAATTTCTTCTACGTCTATGATTTCAACCTAAGCTGTTGTAAATTTTGACTCGTATAACCTAAAAGTTAGATTAAAGATTGACATACAAACAAAAACATTGTTTCTAGGAATAAAGAGTAAATTTTGCGTGATGTGTTCAAGATCGGAACACAAAGCCAGAAAAACATAAATATTTTTAAAATTGTAAAAAAGGCTTTAAATAAAACGACGTAAGCATTTCATCGCAGGTGGGGACTCGTGTTTTTTCAAAAATAATAGGTAGGTACAATATGGTACATTTTACATTACAAAAAATAGCATACTAAAATCAGTGTTTGTTTCTATGATAATCCTTATTAATTATTGTTTTTAGCTTTATAAATTCACCAAAATGGTTTGTACCTGGCTGGAAGCATTACACTGACCATAAGATATGAAACTTTTTGCATTTGCTGCAGATTCAAGAGAAACAAAAAAAAAATGGATTTCTTTAATAAGGTATCTACTTATAATAGCATTTATGTCAGGAAATATGTTGAAGAAGAACCTGGCAATACATTTTATTACAATTTTATATATAAATTCAACTTTGTAGGACAGAAGACAGAGAACCCTCAAAATATTGATTACTATGCAACCGTCATTTTGTAAATACGGATCAAAGAAGTGGATCAACATATTTAAATTTAACATTCAAAGAAAACTTAAATATGGATCAAAGAAATGGATCAACATATTTAAATTTAACATTCAAAAGAAACTTAAATTTCCTTCTCCAGAGAAACGGTATGTATCTATATCAAAATATAAACTTTTTTTTAAGAGGCCTGTTCATCATATTTTTTTTGGCTGAAATCTACAAATATAACAGAAAATATTTAGAAATGAAATTTTAAGAAATAGTATTACTTTTTTTAAGAGAACAGCATATTTATATAAACTTTCTTTTTTTCAAGAAAATAGCTTTGAAGAATCAGATGACAAATTCATTCTTTCCACAGTGGAAAACAATAATAATAGCTGGGCCTGATATAGCAATTGTTTTTGAATCTTTAGGCCCTTCAAAATGTAAAAGGGCAAATTCCATTGTAGAAGATATGCCATCAACATACAAAAGTGTAAGCAGAAATTCAAAGGCACACTGTTCAAAAGTATAAACACTTAATTATTAGTAAATAATTAATATTAGGTATTATGAAGCATAGCAAATTAAACTACTATCAAATATTAATCAAATTTTGATTTGGGACATCTGCTTTAGTTGTAAAGTACTACAGTAACAAATATAGCACCACGTTAAGTTCTTTTCAACTAATTAATGAAGACAAAAGCTTGTTTCCAACAGCATTGTATACAATTAGAAATTGTAGAATATTACACTGCACAGAAATTTACTCATCGCTTCCAACAAACCTAGAAAGTCCAAGGAAGACTTACAGAGTCTATAAACACAGAAAGATTTCGAAGGTGTATCACCAAATGATTATTTTTGTGAGCAAGGCATATCCAGAATGTATATCGGACAAAAAAGTTATAGAACATTTTGAAACAAATAATTTTTTAGTGATCTTATACTAACTGATAAATGATTCCTGATCAAGGAATTACTTCCTGCAGGCATCCTTAAATATCCCACTATTTTTATTTTCCACAGAATTTAAAGTGTATGAAACACAAACTATAGCAAGGGTAAAAATATATGTTGAATAAGCTATTCGTAGATTTTTGAATATCATTTGTGTTTTAATTTCCAGTATCCTCTAATAAAAGAAGATGGGGAATTTTATTGAATAAATAAATGTTTCCAAATTATATTTTTTTTCTGTTTTTTATATTTAGTAAATCATATAATTTTATTTAAGTATTAATAAAAAGAAAATATTTTCATAGGTGTTGTTTTATTTCTTAAGATTGGGACATTTTTGTTTAATTTTTCCAGGGAAAAACTAATTTATTTTTTATAATTAAAAAAAAACATGAAATCTGGATACATCCAAAATAAAAACGTTTTAATGGCATTTATATAAAACTAAAATATTAACAAAACATCTTTTAAAACAATATGTATTTATTACTTAAACCTAGCAAATTACAGATCAATATAATTGCATATTAAAGCGATTATATTAAATGATAATGAGTAAATATGCATAAACCATAGATGAAATAGTATATTTATAATTAAATAATACTTAAATCTACATAAATATATACATTTATTTACAACTTTTTTGATAAATTACTTAATTTCCTAAAAGTTTTGGTAAATACTGATGAATATAAAAATTCTCTAATATTACTAAACTTTCTTTCCATGAAGTATCATATTCTATCTGTACTGTTACTTCTCTTAATGTTCAGAGACAGAGGTAACACTTCAATTTTTGTTAAATATTAAGATTTTCACGTATTTGTTCATACTGACATCTAAATTTAATTCTTTTTTAAGAAAATCTATGGTATTTTTATTATAGGTTCTTCTTCACTGAATGGATTGATACCACAAAGATTGTAGAAACCTAAAATATTATTGAACTGTATTAATAAAGGAAGTGTTAAATGTTAGTAGTATAGAAAACAACAAAAAGGTTTTATGTTTCATATTTTCTAACTAAATACTTATATACCAGTAAGATTTTTAAACAGGTCATCAGGATATCGATTCCCTAGACAAGCCGATAAAATGGTCACCAAATTGCTGGCAGTTAAGTGAACTTTGTTCTTAGGTACCAATTTTCATTACAATATGTCTAGTGGCAACTTTTGCAATTTTCTTAATGATATAATTAATGGCAAATATTTAATTTTGTCAGATGAGTTGACAAAACCATCTGGGAAAGATTGTCTTCAATAATGGGTAAATTTACATCTTACCCCTGCTGTAGTATCTGTTTGCCACAACTTAATAAATCCTACAGTATTACGCTTAATTTCATTTTATTTTATTTAGTTCTTCCTGGCTCATTTTCACCTCGATACATTTTTACTGGCATGTTTCCTGTCCAAAGTACCAATATGGTGACATTTTATCTCCCTTGGGCAAGCATAAGTTATAATTTCAAGATCTCCAGATCTGTTCAATGAAATCTGTAATAAAAAAATTATAATTCATAATTAATAACGCTGAACAAAGGTTTATAATTTACCTCAACGCTGTCTGATTTTTTCTTCATACTAGCAAGGGATTTTTTTTTTCAATAAACAAACTGAATTTTCTTATGTGATTGGACTCAAATGCATTTTAGCTTTTTAAATGACTTTATTATCGCTTCCAAATAACTCGTTGATGCTAGAAAGTTTTAACACACAAATAATATAAAAATATCAAATACACAATGTTAAAAAAATATCCTCAATGTGGTCAACCTTATAAGATTACAAGTAAAATTCTTACCGTTTGACAATATGTTATGAAAAAATCTCCTGAAATGGAAGAATTCTACAAATTTTTTAAACTTCAAATAAAGTTTTATTTGAAACAAAATTAACAATAAATAAGAAATTAAAAACCTCTTATGATAAGGTTCAGAAAGTTCCTGTAGCATATTTCTTGACTTTTCCTTTCCGTATCTGTTAAAGACAGTGACATACTTATATGCATTACCACAAAGGTAACGAAGATGCAAGATCTGTTTTTATGACATTTTGTTTTAATTTATTTTTGTAAAATCCTAATCTAGAGAAATCATTCCCATTTGAAATATTTCCATTCATAATTCGGCAGTGACTGCTGCGCCAACAAGGCCGAACTAAATCAACTTCCGGTATAACAGTAACGTTCTAGGCCGATTATTAGTTGGTAGTCGAATGTCTTCTTCTGTTGAGTGCAAATAAAAAAAGAACACCAATGTCAGACTGTTCAGGTCACATCAATTACAGTTTTTGAATAGCCCTAGGGCGGACCCGGGAATTATGCTTTGTTACTTTTTACTAGTTTTTTTTTATATACGTTGACTTTTTTAAAATACATATCCATTGGTTGTGATTTTTTAGACAGAATAGTGTTTGTAAAAATACAAGGGGAGACTTCAATAAAATTTGTGAAATGTTGGCTAGATTTTAAATGATATTAAAAAAACATGTCTTTTCTGACGGCTAGAAACTTGTGTGTACTCAAATAATAAAAAATGCTATTTTTAAGTATTTTTCTTTGCATATTATGTAACTCTCCCCTTCATTATGCCTTTCCTAAGCATTTTTTGAAAGTTTTAGGTAAGAATCGTTTTTCCTCGTTGAATTTCAACGTATTAAAAATGACGATCTTTGGGTCAAAATAATAGGTTATTTTGACACAAATGACCTTGAAAAATGCCGCCTTAAAAAGGATTTTTATCCTTGTGATAGGCATCGGAGGGAGTTTTATTTTTAACCGACTTCTAAAAGGAGATTCTCAATTCGTTGACTATGTATTTTTTTTATGTATGTTCACCGATTACTCCGGAACGGCTGCACCGATTTGAATGAAATTTTTTACGTTATATAAAGGAAGTTGCTGCGGTGGTCCCATATTTTTTTAGATGAAATTGGTGCAGTAAAATCCAAGATGGCGCCTACAATATGGCGGCCAAAAAAAATTAATTTTTTCCGATTTTCTCCAAAATTGGTACGGAGGAATTTTCGGGGTTGTACCCAACGAATCTGAAATTATTTTAAAAAAATTCAAAATGGCGGATCTAATATGGCGGACAAAAATAATTAATTTAGTCCGATTTTCTCCGAAATTGGTATGGGGGAGTTTTCGATGTTGCACATACCTAATCTGATATTATTTTTAAAAAATTCAATATGGCGGACGAAAAAATCAATTTTGTCCGATTTTCTCCAAAATTGGTACGGGGAAGTTTTTGAAGTCGCATATGACGAATCTAAGATAATTTTTAAAAAATTCAATATGGCGGATCCAATATGGCCCACAAAGAAATTTATTTTGTCCGATTTTCTCCAAAGTTGGTACGGAGGAGTTTTCGGGGTCGCATATGACGAATCTAAAATAATTTCTAAAAAATTCAGTTTGGCGGATTCAATATGGCCGACAAAAAAATCGTTTTTGTCCGATTTTCTCCAAAATTGGTACGGGGGAGTTTTCGGAGTCGCATATGACGAATCTAAAATAATTTAAAAAAAATTCAATATGGCGGACGAAAAAATGAATTTTGTCCTATTTTCTCCAAAATTGGTATGGGGAAGTTTTCGGGGCCTCACATAAAGAATCTGAAATTATTTTTAAAAAAAACTCAATAAGGCGGATCCAATATGGCGGAAGAAAAAATCAATTTTGTCCGATTTTCTCCAAAATTGGTATAGGGAAGTTTTCGGGGCCTCACATAAAGAATCAATTTTGTCCGATTTTCACCAAAATTGGTTCGGCAGAGTTTTCGGGGTCACACATGACGAATCTAAAATTATTTTTAAAAAATTCAATATAGCGTATCCAATATGGTGGATACAAAATTAATTTATTTTCTTTAAATATCGATATTGGAAAGTTTTGGGGCCCATATTACCAATCTAAAATTAATTTGAAATTTAAGATAGTTGATTTTCTATGACAGACTAAATAATTACTTGACCCAATTTGATTGGTATTTGGAAAACTCTAAGAACTAACGAATTTTTAGTGGTTCATTTTAGGGTGATTTACAACTTTGAATAAAATGGATACTTTTTTGCCACCTTAGAGTCATTGCAAAGTACACTAATCTCGATTAGTACTTAGTTCAAATAATTTAAGGATATCATAAAGAATTCTAAAACTAAAAATAGAAAAATAAAATTTTTATAAAAAAAATTGAACCAACTTCTAAAAGTGCGCTAAAAAAATGAAAAATAACTATAAATTTTTTTATGAAATTGAACTTTTTGAAGTCGGCGCCAAATTATTTTTAAATGAAATAAATAACTACAAATATATACAAATTATGGTAAGAAAGCAATTACGAATAAAGTATTTTTAATCTGTTTATGCAAATCACATTTTGTCAGGTATTAGTTTGGCGCCGACTTCAAAAAGTTCAATTTCATATAGAAATTTATGGTTATTTTTCACTTTTTAGCGCACTTTTAGAAGTCGGTTCAATTTTTTTATAAAAATTTTATATGTATTTGTTTTGTCTAAAAATAAAATAATAACCTTTTGTTTGAATATGTTATTAATTTAAAGTAAATTTATATTTAATTACTTATTATTCTTAAAAAATAAATCAAAAATTCTTGATTTTTAGCTCAGATAGTAAGGAAATTTGTGTTGTGGAAATTTTTTTATCAAGGTAGTAAGAAGCTGTATTTGATTACCATTTCAAAAATTCAACTCTAAAAATTAAAAGTTGCTATTAAATTATATATATATATATATATATATATATATATATATATATATATATATATATATATATATATATATATATATTGGAGTTTAATTTTTTTTATAAAAATGGTTTAGTACATAATGGTATTTTACTTCCTTTAAGCTCCGTTATTATGAAGGGAATGGCAACATTATTATGAATGTTGTTACCTCTATATAAATACCTAACATATCAGTTCTCAAAAGTAATTTTAACAAAGATCTAATCTAAACTATTTTTAAATAATGAAACTATTAGTTTGCGATAGATTATATGGACATTTCGGATATTACATTAAACAATGTACATGTATATTAATTCATGATATAAAATTTTTAAAAATAAATGTCTTAATACTTTTTTTCATTAATTTCTTATACACTACGTCCGAAGAATAAAGGGATGTAGATTATATTAATGTTATTTACAAAAATACCCACAAATTTCCACCATCTTTACCAAAACAAACATTTTAAAAAAAAATAGTCTCGATTTGTTTTTGGCGCATATTTTAGATTTTAACTATTTTGCTAAATAACAGTTTTATTGTAAAAAATAAAATATGTAAACAGTCATAGAAAAAGCATTTTCATTTATTTATAAGAACTGATATTTCATGCTTGTTATCTAAAAATAATAAAATTGCAACATATGTACGCTATTCCAAAAAAATTTAAAGGAATTGCTTTGAACAAAAAAATTATGATTTTGAGGAAACTAAAACAGAAATTCTAGTTGAATACTATATTTAGATATATTCTTTTGAGTAATTATCACTTTCAGTTCTGTCACTTGAAGTAATCATGATCACTTCGACCCAATGACAAGTAAATGCATATTGAAAAGAACATGAAGTTATCAGTTCTACTTTGATCAGTGATAATTTATTCAAAAGAATACAGCCATTGTTTTGCGGAAACAATTATCCCGGTCTTTTTTATTGAATATACTCGATTAACCTGTCAACTAAAACAAGGAAGAGCGATTTACTGTTTTAGATATGCTATAGAAAGAGATAGTTATTGTCTAAACCTTTTAGTAAGAATAATAGATTTAACATTCATATACGACACATTCACGCCAATATAAGAAACTAGCAAGGAATTCAATGTTGCCATACAAATCATTGCACCTAATGGCCGCCAATAAGTGGGTGGTCAAAAAATTATTTTCATGAGCAGTCCAGTTTTATATATGAAGTTCGTGTCCTGGTCTTTTTTATTGAATATACTCAACGTGTCAAGTAAAACAAGGAAGAGCGGTTTATTGTTTTAGATATAGTATAGAAAGAGATAGTTATTGTCTAAACCTGTTAGAATAATAGAATTGACTTTCATACACGACACATTCAGGCCAATCTAAGAAACTAGCAGGGAATTCAATGTTGCCATACAATCATTGCATTTAATGGCGAGCAATAAGGGGGGGGGGTCAAAAATTGTTTTCAAGAGCAGTCCAGTTTTATATGTCATGTTCGTGAAGACAAATAAGTTTACGACTACGTATTTACCGCCTTCGATTCAAGCATTTTAAACTCGGGTGCAGCATACTCCGAGTAGCTCCGAGCAAATCTGAATAAAGCGGTTAAAATGTAAATTTGCAGGGTAAATAACCTCCAAATTATATTTTTCGGACCGCTATTTTTAATATGCATAGCAAACCATATTAGAGAAAAAAAGTCCGGTAGCTTGTGAACCAATCTTATTTTTCGTGTCTGGATTTCATGTATAAAATGTTTTTTACCCAAAAATAGCATCTAAAAATGATAACTGAAAGCTTGCAGGGCTTTATACACCAAATACTTTTAATGGTGCTTGGCGGGTAACAGGAAAGCAGATCTGACAAGGTCCGAGCCCAGAACAAGAATGTTAGAGAAATGTCGCAATCATGTATTTGAAACGTCACACAAGGTCATCCCTTGATGAAGTGGACGATCCCACTCGCTGAAGTGTGTTTTGAAATTGCCTAATATAACACCTAATAGAAAACCCCTTCGAACATACTCTAGATATAAACAACAATAGATTTGTCTGAAGGCTATTTATGGTCGGTGGGTGAGACGCTTTTTTGATGTTCGATAGACATAAACATATTTACATATCTTGTCTTTCAGTTTAATTGCTTGTCGTGACTTTTTTCGGTGTTTTTAAGTGTTAGAAATTACTATAAATGCGAAGTTTACAATTAATATTAACAAAAAGAGGATTTAAAAACTTATTTTTATCGGTAAATATTGTTAGATTATTTACATATTGAAAATAACAATAATAAAAATTTAGGCAACCATATATGGCCGATCATCAACAACGTCGTGCCTTTGCTGATTGGGTTCTTGAAATGCATGAAAATGATCCGGAATTCCATCGAAAAATCATCTTCAGTGATGAGGCCCATTTCCATCTCGGTGGCTTCGTCAACAAACAAAATTGTCGCATCTGGGGCTCGGAAAACCCAAGAGTTATTGTTGAAAAGCCTCTCTATCCTGAACGTGTGACTGTTTGGTGCGGTTTATGGTCCGGCGGGGTCATTGGACCTTACTTTTTCGAAAATGAGGCTGGAGCAACAGTTACGGTGAATGGATTGCGCTATCGAGAGATGATTAATGATTTTTTATGGCCGGAATTGGATGGTATTTATCTGGACCACGTTTACTTTCAACAAGACGGCGCTACGTGCCACACAAGCAACGAAACCATTGATCTTTTACGGGAAAAGTTTCCGGGCCGTGTTATCTCTCGAAGAGGTGATCACAATTGGCCACCGAGATCTTGTGATGTGACACCTTGCGATTTCTTCCTTTGGGGTCACGTGAAAGACAAGGTCTACGCCAACAGCCCAGCGTCGATTCAAGACCTCAAAGATGGAATTCGTGAGGCTATCAAGGACATAGGGCAGCCACTTTGCGATTTGGTTATGGAAAATTTCATGAAAAGGATATGGTCCTGTAGGCATGGTCGTGGTGGTCATTTGGCTGATGTTATTTTCCATCATTAACGGCATACCTTCCTCTTTATAATGTAATAAATATCCGATCATTTATCTTAAAAAATGGCATTTTTCTTTGAATATCAAAATAACACCTCTTATTGGAAAACCCTTTATTTCATTTCCATTCTTTACTGAAGTTTCTTTGAACAAAATATTCTATTAAACAAGTTTTTTCCTTGAAGGTGCTAAAAATATTCAAATTTATTACAAACCTTTGAATTTATTATTTAAAACTAACTAAAAAACCTAATTCTCCTTTGAACAATTTTATATGAATAATAACTAATTGATTTTTGTTATCGTGAAAATTTCATTTTAAATAGTAATTTCCTAAAAAATTAGATAATTCTGCTAGTGCTTCTAAAGTTGCAACTATGTAAATTTATAAATACATAATATTTCCTCTTTTTAAAACTAATAATACAGCTTAACGAATTGAAAATAATATCCTTTTCTATTCAAAGTCAGCAATGTCAAAAAATAACATAAGTACCCAAAGATATTTATTTATATTACTGAAATAATAACATATATATACAATATATTAATATTAAATTTAGTAGAGCCTTATAACCAAACTGCAATACTTGATCATTTCCATATTATACCTGAAAAAAAAAGTATATCAATAAAAATTGAAACTGTGATTTACCAGGGTGAATTAAATTTAAACCCAGTCTAAACTGAAAGCTAACAGCTAGATTCACTAAGAAGGTTTAAGATTTAGACCCACAGAAGTTAGATCTAGTAGACCAATTTTCTTTTGTTTATGATTCTGTCATAATTTATATTACATATGTCAACAAATACAACACTTATATAGGGAGATTAAGAATAAAAACCTAGCGATAAAACCTTGAAATATCTAAGAGAAATAGTTGTGTCCGAAAATGATAAAATTCCCCATTTTTGCAAGATCAGTACAAAAAGAAAATTATTTTTAAGGTTCAAAACTTGTTTGACCGATTGTTATTCTCGTTAATTCCAACTTTCTACTGAGAGTTTAGACCGGTTTTACAGTTACACTATCTTAATGAATGAGGGGGTACGGATTTAAATTAACACTTTTCTATATATTAATTGAAAAAATATTTTGTTTTTAAATAGATGGAAATGAAAAATTTTGTTTGCTTTTATATGATAAGAACTTTCCCCACCCCTAAAACACCTTTTTACACTTGAAACTAACTGTAATAATTACTTGAGATATTCAAGATAACTTTTCTATTGGCTGAATGTTACTACAAATCATTTTAAACTAAAAAATGACAGTAGTAAACTTCAGCCATTAATATGAAAGGTTCTATAACAAGTTTAAAAATTAAAATAATTTATACATTACTTAAAATACATATTCAACAATTTAAATAGTAAAAAGAGTGATTTTCTACACGACGACTTTTTCTCAGTTGGAAGGTCCTGAAATATCATTTAAAATAATAAAGATTACAAAAAAATACAACAGCTTGAAGAATCTAAAAAGTAAAGATCTTATAATTAAAGAATGGCTTATAAATTATATATACAGATAAAAAGCAAAATTATTTATACTTCATAAAAATATACAATTATTATTCACAATATAACCAAATCAGATTATAAATTAAAACGTGAAAAGAAAATTATTCATTATTTAAAATCTGCCAGTACAAAAATCAATAACTTAGTTGTAATCCATCATATTTTATAAAGATTAAAGCTTCAAACTTTTACAATATCCATACTATTGATAGAAAACGGCTCTAAATATTTTGATCTGTTAGAATTATGCTACTGATATATTACTAAAATTAAATCATCATAAACTTAATTTCTGCATTTTAAATCTATTATTTTTTTTTGAATGTCCCTTAGAAAACTCTGAAACTTTTTTCTATCTTTACAAAACTTAAAAATAAAAAAAAAAGATGCAAGCATTTTACAGACGTTATCTGTCATATCTATTAAATTTTGACTCGCGTACTTGACAAATAGATGTTCACTATAAGTATCAGAAGCAAAAATTTTGTTATTACATTGAGAACATTTAGGTAAGGTAAATAAAGTTTTCCATTTCAGCTGGGACTCAAACAAACATGCTCATGCCTTCAGGGCTGGCACCCTTCCTATTGGGCTACTGATACTCATGAATAATAGTTATATAGCAAAATTTCACATTCAAAAGTCACATTTTTATGTCTAAAATAATAAAAATTTATCTTGTACAGAGTATATTTTTTAAATGTTCATAATAAACTTTAACTATATCTGTTATTTGTGTTTAATGATGTTATGTTAAATATGTAAAACACTTTTAAAAAAAACACATTACGAACCTAAATTCATCTTAGTTGACTAAGTTTGTTTGTAAGTAAAAAAAAAAACAACAATAGCATTAAACAATATTTATTTACACAGAATAAAATGCAAATTATAATGAACATTGACATTACAATTTCTCTAAAAAAGCAGCCTTTGAAAAAGGTACTGATTTTTTACTTTAATTCTAAAATAAATTCCTCCGACTTAAAAATTAGGAGGAGAAAACAAGATGATTTTATCAAAGAAAGAATAAATTTCTCTACTACTATTTATCGTGATAAGTCTCATATAGACTAAAACTATGTTACTTTTCTAAAATAATGACTGTAAAATACCATCAACTAGTTTTTCTCATGTTCATACTGCTTCAGATAAGGTGAATTTGGGTTCATATATTACTAAACACAAAAAAATAAAATAAACTCTAGAGGCAAAATTTGAAACTCCTATAACGGATTAGAAACCATTACTCTACAGAGTCATCTACGAAAACACCAAACAAAGTAAATATTTATAATTCATTGTACCTCATCAAAGTTCAAATTTAATATGTAGGTTTATAATTTATTTAATAAAAATTGAAAAGCATTAGTATTAATAACTTTAAATCTACATTTTTTGTTTTGTATCGCATTATGTGAGCAAAAATAAAAACAGAGCAGGATTTTGAGGCGGATTATTGTTATTACAAGTTATATTCATTACTAGTTAAAAATTAACTTACAGATCATACTTACAATACCTGCCTTTCGCCACCCAACCATGAAAACACGATACAAAAATTTGGGGCCACGTATGAATTACCATGCGTCTTCTACAACAAAATACGAACTATTAAGTAAGTAATTAAAAAAGTATAAAAGAATTCTGTCTTTCCTTACCAAAAATTTTGGGAAAAATACTGAAAAACGGTGAAAATTTCATAAAACACTCGAAACAAAACCCCAACACCTGTTTCGGAGACAACTGACACAACGTCACATATTGTTGCCAACATAGAATTAATTTTTATAAATATTTTTTCTTGGCATTTTTATTAAAAACAGATCACTTATTTGATAATTTATTACAGAAAACACAATATTATTGATGTAATATTTGTGAATATCGTTAAATTAGCTAAAAAATTCTATTATTAGTTGTAAATAGAAAATTTCTAGTGTTTGAAGCCCAGAGTTTGAAGGTCATAAGATATCGATTTTTTCCCGCCGCTGAAGTGGGCGCGCGCCCCCTCAAATTCGATGTTGTCGTACACCACGCACGTATAAAGTATATGTATTGATCGTCAAATAAACAGAAAATGTCCGGACCATGCTACGCGCCATTTTGGGTAAGGTGAAGTTATAATAACAGTGAATACGCTGTCGCCACTGAAAAATTATAACGACTAAACGTAATCGTTTACCTCCCACTGACAAGGTTTGAAGCAATTTACATACCTTTCCGAAATTTCATCGACATAAGTAGTTGAACGAAACGAATGATAGAAAGAGATAAAATGACAGTATTACGTATAACCTTACCCAACTTATCCAATTTGTGTCAATTGATTGTTACGTGTGGATATTTGTTATACTATTGGTCGGTCGTAAAAATAAATTAAAAATTGTTATATTTTTGGTTGTTAAAAATAACTAGTCCTTAAAAAAGCAATATGTTGACGAACCGTTTCTACAAAATGTTTTATTTTTTGAAAAAACAGTTGAAATGTGAATTAGGTAGTACCCCGTTATTTTCAGTATTTTCCAATTAAAATTTCCTTAGAAAGTTGAATGTTTCGCAAATTTCAAATAAATTTGAGATTATAGACATACAAAATTATTACACTAAATTCTGTTCATATCTCGATAGTATGAGGTAATTATTCGGAATAGTGGAAACACCGAATTTTTCAATAATTTTTAACATGCTTCCTATTTTCGGGAAGTAGAACAGAAATATAAAGTTTTTTTGGCGATCTCGCATTGTTTTTCCAAAAAGAAATTGACTTTCGGTAATATAATTTGGTTTTTTTCGATCACTACCTTTAAATTTGAGCCACTTTTAATAAAATTCTCAAAAACACACAACTCATTTAAACATTTTTTTACAAAATTTACATAAATAACTGCTGAAAAATTGGACTTTTCCATACAAATTGAGAAATTTATTGGCTTGTTTGATATTTTTTTTAACACGTCTACGATTTACATAGAAACATGTGATTCACTATGCGATGTTGCCACGTTAAGGTAGATTTTAAATTTCATTATAATGGGAATCTTGATAGTTTAAATGCAATTAATTATGTTCATTCCAATATTGTAAGCATACAATGTGAGTAAAAGTGTAGAATCGGAATGCCAACTGTAGACAGATCATTCGGCAAGATCAAAAAACCAAGATCAAACCTAAATTAACCAGAACGTCAGGATTTTGAGATATTTGAAGTTATGTATTCGAAAGATGTTTTTGGCTACTTTTTAAGTTAGCTACAGGATGTAAAAATTTTTTTTTATAATGATCCTAATTTCACTTGTTACGGTTTGACTGTCTCAGTAACTTTGAAATTTCAGTTATTTTACAGATTTAAAATAAAATTGTAGGAAAATTGTAGTCAACAGACCATTAAAAACTTAATGTTATATTTAATTTAACTACTGGGTTCGATTTATAGTAATAGAAGCATTTAAATCATAGCCTGCATATTACACAAGCCATTTTTTTTTTTTGAATATCCTCTTTTGAACCCAGTGTGTAAAAAAGTAATTTAAGGTTACATTTTGAAAGTAATAAAACTAAACTTGTATTTTATTAAGAGACACTTTAATAGAAAAAAACAAAACATAGAAAATAACAAAGATGCACAATATCACATTTTAAAATAAATTATTGGACATTTCTAAACCTATGAATTTAATAAATACAAAAATACTAAGAGGGAAACATACACTTACAAATAAATTAGGTATTTTAAAAAATGTTGCGTCTAGCAATATTTGGTTTCACAATTTGGGTAAATAGCATTTCTGTACATTTTGGTGTTATAAATTTAAATTATTAGTTTTTTTACTTTGATTCTGCTAGTGGCACAGTCAACGGAGGGGCTGGGTGTCCAGGTCTCTCCTAACTATAAATTAACATATCAAAGTTGGTATTAAGCAGTCAAAACTCCAAATATTTCTAATTATTCTTCATAACATTTTTCTTGCTGTGCCCCAGAGATTCATCAAAAACTTTTTTTTTATTTAATATTAAGCATAGCCTTGAGGATATTCTATAGATACATTGATTGAGCAACTTACAACTATTTAAAGATATAAGCATTTTTACAGCGGGTCAGTTAATAGTTATATAATTATATAAACAAATTCATTTAAAAACTTGTAACGTAAAAAATAAAAATCGATAAGTTTGTGAAGGTGAGTCTACAACTTGTATGCTACAAGGGCATACGAATTTTGCTAAATATCTTACAGAATTAAAATATTTATAAATCAGCAAGCATCAATAGGTCCCGCTTAAGATCCAGCATATTTAACCGTAGATTTGATTTTTTATTAACAATTATACAAAAAAGGCTCTTAAGATAATTGCTAAAATTTTTAAGCATTAAAATTCATTATATTTCTAGAAATAGAGTGCCAAAATGCCGCACAACTATTGGAAATTTGTAAACCAATTTTATGTTTGCTGATATTGGTGTTTTTTTTTTTAATTTTCGGACTATTTACATATTTGTTATTTTTAAGGCGATTTTATATTTAAAATATGAAATGTAAAGATGTCTGGTGTTTCTATGGCAGTGAATGTTTTCTTTGGTAAAGCCCTGAATTTAATACGAATTATTTTACAAAATATTAAACAATATGGGTTCTATAAAAAACATTGTTACTTTAAGTAAAATAAATTCGAAAACAAAAAAGCACGATCATGATACAGAAAAACTGCAAATCAGGGTAATTCATAATTTTTGTTGGGCAATAATAAAAAATGAAATAATTTAAATACAAAATTTAATTAAAATAAATTATTTAAAGAATGTTATTACGGGCATTTTTTTTTTAAATTAAAATGCTTCTCTATTTCGTAGCCCCAAATAATTTGGCAACAAGATCAACTAGATTTGAAATGTCCTGTTAACCGATTCACATGACAGATATAAAGAATTAACGTTGATGAGCAAGTCTAAGTGCTAATATTTTTTGGAGATAACCTAATTTCAGCTTTGGAAACCCTATTTCTTAATCAGATGGAACCACACTTTTCTGACGATCGAATATGTGTTTAACAAGACAGAACACCATCACATTACTATTTAGATGTTCATCAATACCTCAACGAAGTTTTTCCCAATGGATTAGAAGAAAAGATGCGACTGAATGACCAGCCAGATGACCAGATCTGAATTCATGGAACTTTTTTATGGAAACGTTTTTTAAAGAAAACTAACTAATAATATCAATCTTAAGGAACTTATTAGGCATAAGATAAGGTCAATAATGCCGAAAATGATACACATTTTAAGAGATGAATTTTATTTCCGCATAGGGTTTTGCCCAGAAAAACTATTTCTAAGTGAAAAGGAGAACCATACTAAATTGTATTTTTGCTTGAGAGGCTTTCTTTGCCATTTTTCATTTTATTTTCAAAACCGTTTATTTTTCAAATTTTTCATTTATATATTTAGACCTTTTAACTCTAACAAACCTTAACTAAGCAACATATAACACATCCTAAGCTAGTTACTATGGGCTTTCTTTGCCTCTCTACAGCATTTCGATCTATATTCTGTAGGTTACCCTCCCTGGTAGCAAACATTTCTCAATTCTGAAACAAATCTGCATCTGTAAGCTTAATCCGAACCATATCTCTTCTGTTTCCGACTTTTATATATTTACTTACATAAAATGCTGATGGATAATGACGGGACAGCAGCTTTGAGTAAGTTCATCATACGATTTAAAATAGTCTTGCTCTGATATCCAGCATCTTACTGATGTTTTGCATACGTTTTACTTATGAATCTGCTCTACGGTTTGAAAAATTAAATTGGAAGAATCGTACTTAATTCTGCTGTAGATCGTCAAGAATATTTCATAGATTGCAGCGTCTTACGGATTTCTGCTGTAAATATGCTCTAAAGATAGTATGTCATTTCTTCAGCATTGTCTGCCGAGCAGAGTGTGTTACCAGGGCTGATCTAATATGAGCTCGGGATTTTTAGACTTTCACGAAGTATTATTCTTCAAGGGTGGGTAGGGGGGGGGGGGGGTGATTTGCTTCTTCATGGATCAAGATTCCAGGAATTTAAGTATCTTGCAGAACAGTGCCGTTCATTCATATAGCAGGTTTTCTGGTGTTTCGGCTGCCCGATCGTAGAAACGGCAAATATCGTTCTCAGCTTTGAGATTTTATCGCAGAGGGCAGTGTCCTATGGAGATATTTGTTGTTACTAGATTATCTAGCGTTTTCGCCTCCTTTAGCCCTGGATTTATGAATATTTTCGCTTGTCTGAGACCAGGCGTTTTATTCTACTTTAAATTTATCTGATTTTGTTCCTGGAAAGGTCTGAGCCAAGAAAATGAGGTTTTGCCCTTTCTTTTACAAACCTGTCCGCTTCTTTGTTTCTCTTGTGCTCACATCAGAGTTACCCATTGTTCCTTGTCAATTGCTTTAGGGCTTTCCTTCAGTCTCAAATTGTTTATCTGACGATATGTATATTTTGGCCTTCCTAGTGTTTCTATGGAGTCATTCGTCAGCGCAGATTTGAAGCATGTATTTCTACTTGAAAATGGTAGGGGTGACTCCTAGGGATTTGGCAGGCCTGATACTCCCTTTCTAAACCCGTCTTTCATCTTGGACCTGTCAATAAACTATATCAATGAATCCTCTAGTCGAGATAATCCCTCATCGGACGTCCGGTAGCAGTCAGTTACTACTTAATAGTTCATATCAAAGTCGTACCTAATAGACATGATATCTATTGGTTCGATATGGATTCTGTTCGAATTGTATCCAGAATGTTTATATTTCCAGTAAAATTTCCAGGTTAGTAGTAGTAGTAGTAGTAGTAGTAGTAGTAGTAGTAGTAGTAGTAGTAGTAGTAGGCAACCAAAACAAATTGTGTTTCAAGTGAAATATCATAAGATATAGTGTTCTGTTAAAAAAACAAAAGTGGGGATTGGTTTATACCATTTAGACCTCTAAATGGTTAACAAAAATATATTAGAAACGTACCCAAAAAAATATTGCTTTTGGATTTCCCTTTTTGTTTTTGAATTTATTTCACTGTATAAATATAAAATAAGTTGAGATAAATCAAAAATTATTCTTTGAAATCAAACGATTTCATAAAATCAAAATAATTTTCAAAAATATTTATGAAAATTATAAAAAAAACTTGGTGTTCAGATTAGAGATAGTGGTGTGTTTACTATGAATCATGCAATGCAAGTTATAATCTTAAATGTTACAGCAACTTAATCATTAATAACAAATTGTAGTAGTAATAGCATTATATAACATCTTACATGTAATTCTTATCTGCTAAAGAATTAATACAAAAAGTACTAGGTAACGAAACCAATACAAATTTTAGCAATAAATTAAAAATTACATATTATTTTCGATAGTAAATACGTTTTATGTTCACTAAAATACAGGGTGTTTCTAAGATACATGTTAGTATTTTAAGTCATAAATATAGAAACGTTCTGTATAATGTCGAGTAAAAGTAATTGCTGGATATAAACTATAAAACAGACCCACAAGGTTTTGTTGTTGGACAGCTGGAAGTCACTTCCGAAGTAATTCGCTGCGTTGAATTTGAGGTTATGTAGTTGAAAAAATGTTTTTTGGTTACTTTTGAAGTTGAGTACAGGATATACAAAATTTTTTTTGATCTTTTTTCTAGTAGCATCATTTAATACTTCTTTTATCCTTAAAAATAAGCTATTGAGTAGCTACCTATGATGGTAAAGGCACGGCCATTTTAAGTTAAGAGATATACCCCAACAACGTCTTGGAGATTCACATTACCCTTTGAGGTCACGCACATATAAAGTATATGTACTGATCGTCAAATAAACAGAAAACGTCCGGACCATGCTATGCGCCATTTTGGGTAAGGTGAAGTTATAATAACGGTGAATACGCTGTCGCCACTAAAAAATTATAACGACTAAACGTAATCGTTTACCTTCCACTGACAAGGTTTGAAGCAATTTGCATACCTTTCCGAAATTTCATCGACATAAGTAGTTGAACGAAACGAATGGTAGAATGAGATAAAATGACAGTATTACGTTATAACCTTACCCAACTTATCCAATTTGTGTCAATTGATTGTTATGTGTGGACGTCTGTCATACTATTGGTCGGTCGTAAAAATAAGTTAAAAATTTTTATTATATTTTTGGTTGTTAAAAATCACTAGTCCCTAAAAAAACAATATGTTGACGAACCGTTTTTTCAAAACGTTTTATTTTTTGAAAAAACAGTTGAAATGTTAATTAGGTAGTATCCCGTTATTTTAGTATTTTCTAATTAAATTTTCCTTCGAAAGTTGAATGTTTCGCAAATTTCAAGTAAATTTGAGATTATAGACATACAAAATTATTACACCAAATTCTGTTCATATCTCAATAGTATGAGCGTGCTGTTTAAAAATTGTTTTCCTATGGCTAGTTCTAATTATGGATTTAACATAAACACTTGTGTCCCTATATCCCCAAACGGTCGAGTATCTTACTTTGAAACAGTTAAGTGTAACATAATTGTTTTCATCAACACAACTTATAAAAAATTTGAGAAGTTTTATATTCAAATAATGTTAAATGCAACATTTTACTTCCTTAGACTGTGTTAAACACTATACTACACTACAATTAAATAAATATTATTGATTATAATTTATTAGGACATATGAATTTGAACCCTACAAGCCAACAAACGATGTCCTTCAGAATAAAAAGCTTATTTATAGTACGTTTGGTCTTCAAGTCCCTACAAATCTTCACAAAATAATAAAAAAAGTATATTAAAGGTTGAATAGTATCATTAATGGGGGTCTTCGGGCTGGCCTATGGTTCCGGCCCCTGGTCGTACACAGTTCCTCTATCACCGGTCAAGTTTCAGGTTTTCTTTCAAACTTACTTGTCAGGACAGGAAGTCTTGCAATAATCGGCTGGATGTTTAGTGAATTCATACAATAATTGATTGGTGGATAGCTAGGACGATGGATTTTAGTCATGCTACATAGAGCAGTGGTTTCTACCGTTTCAAGTTTTATGAGTGCTGGCTTCCTGCAATTACTGTATATAGGAGGTATGTATTCCTATTAAAGTCAGTATATTGCTTTGTATATATGAGTTGTTTTTCTTGATATGCCTTTTTCTTTGTATATTAGACTTCTAAGGTATTTGGCCCTTTGTATACATTTTTTGTTTAACAGTTTCAAAGTGCCAATTTAAGATATTTTGTGGTCTATATTTACACCTAAATATTTGACTGATGGCTTGGTGCATATTACTTGGTTATTACGTTATTTAAAATAAATTTAATCCAAGGAAAAACAAAGATTATTTCACAATAATAACAACAATGACACTATTTTTTGACTTTTGATGGTTAATTTGACGTGCCAAAATGTCACTTTATCCAAAATGGCGCAGAGCATACTCCGGACATTTTTCGTTTGACAGCTCCATTACCACCTGTCATCCATTTTATTTTCAGAAATCCGTGTTTGAGGTATACATTTTTCTGCTATATACAATTTCCTCGGAAATTTGTACTTAAGGATTTTTGGGGTCGCTGAGTACCAATATGAAGTCAAAAAATTGAAATCTTTATTTCCAAGATGGCGAATTAAAAAAAGCGCATCAAAATTTACAAAAAATGATATTGGTATCTAAAAAAATTTCACTTAGGGGTTTTTGAAGTCTCTGGTTACGAATGTTATCTCAGAAAATAGAAATTCTTATTTTTAAGACGGTAAATTCAAAGCAGTGAATTGAAATTTGTAAAAAACGATATTGGTCTCTAAAAACCTACTCACCTGTACTTAAACTTGCCGTAACTTTGCAAGACAATATCGTAGGTGGCAGCTTAATGGCTTATTTTAAAGGGTAAGAGTAGTTTTAAATGATGCAACTAAAAAAAAGACCAAAACGATTTTATGCATCCTCAAATAACCTCAAAAGTAGCCAAAAAAAAACAATTTTTCAAGTACATAACCTCAAATATTTCAAAATTCTGACGTGATGGGTCAATTCTGACCTCTGATTAGAATTCTACTCAACAATTACTTCGAAAATGACCCCCAGCTACCAAAAATACATTTTTTGTAGACCTGTGCAATTTGTTGGTACCTTACCGACACTGATGAACAACATCAAAAATACGGTTATTTAGCTAACAGCATTATAAATTCTAACATTATGCATTTTGGTTTACTTCATTATGGGAACCAACATTAATTCCTAAACCAACAATTAAGAAAAAGTGCGAAAAAAGGTTCTTTAGTAATTTCACACTTTTACCTACTTACTGGGTTATATACTAAATAATAAGCCAATTGAAAGCATGTCAGTTTTTTTATTCCTACTTGTCCGCGCCTGTACAGTCCTTCCGTAATGTGTGTGAGTTACTGAGGTCACCTGCTCAATTTGTTCGATTAGTCTGTACGAATTTGAGTCATTTAATTAGTCTAAATACAAGGTATAAAAAATCGTGTAACAAACTTTTAGGGTAGACAGAACTCGTCAAAGAAAGAAGAATAAGAAATATCAGCTTAAAATAAACGCAAATTTATTTTAAATTTACGTATAGCGACAACAGTTCTTATGCATGATAATTGGTTCTAGAATAGTACAAATTATGGTTTCTTCTACACCCGAATCACGCCTAGTGAGATAATTCAAATTTACTTTTATGAATAATGCACGCTTCTGAGAAGAGCACCTTCTTTACCTTTGTCTATTCTTTTTGAAATTCGAACAAAAATTGCCTAAAATTGCAATAAAGCTAAAAATAGAAAACTCTCAGGCCCTTCGATCATACTCTATAGAGATAGGTCACTTGTGAAACGGCTTTTCTTGGGCATGTGATCGAATTTGAATATATAGTTTACAAAAGTGTCTTTTATTTAATTTAAAAAAAAATAAATTTTTAAATAGTCTCTAAGACGAAATATTAACAATTAAATTTTGCATAATTAACATGCTGGAGGTCACTACATATAACAAAATGTCAATACATTTTGAAATATCGCAAAAACGGTTTTTACTATTTTTTTTTTAAACGAATGCGACGTAGATCCAAAATTTATGAATTTTTTAGAAAAAAAAACGGAATTTCTTGACCGTTTTGTTTAGAAAATACAGATTTTGTAAATAAAAATAATTTGAAAACATTTGGCGCGTAGTGGGGTACAGTGATTACAACTTGGCAACCTTGTTATCGTCATATTTAACGCGCGATAATTCAAACCTAAGTTAGTTAGGTTAGTTCTTCAGAATGTGACATTTTTTAAATATATTTCCCGATATTTTTATTTATTTTTTCAATATGTTGGGATGTCAACATAACAAATTATATAGGTATGAGACTTACACTATATGAACGTTACTATTACACACGTTTACTCTATAGACCATTCAATATAGACATTTGCGGCGCTGTCAGATTTATTATATTTAAAGTTGTTACTCTATAAGAATGTGTTTGTATATTGAAAGTTAACGTGTATTGGGTACAGTCCCATACAAAAACAAAATTCTTTAGGCCTGGAAATCTTTAACTTTTGGTACTTATTTAAAGGCTATACTTTTGTCTACGACTGTCGCCAGTGCACTACCTTAAATTTATGTATAGCGACAACGGTTTTTATGCATGTTAATTGGTTCTAGAAAAGGGAATATACAAGTAATCGTTTTTTCTACACGCAAATAGTGAGCAAATTCAAATTCACCCTTCTGAGAAGAGTACGTTTTTTACCTAAAACTCTATTTTTTTTTAATTCGAAGTAAAATTGCAACAAAATTAAAAATAGAAAGGCGAATAGATAAGCTTTTTTTATTTGTTTTTGTAGAAGCGTAGCCTTTCAAAACGCATTTTCAAGACAATATTTCTTATTTTAGCAGTACTATCCACCCTTGAAGTTTGTTACACTATGTATAATATTTATGGCATGAATATTCAGAACCATTAAAAATGTCCATTTGCCTACACATGCCAGCCATAAAAGAGTCTAGAGAATCTTTAAACTATAAATTCCAGTTCTAAATTTTTACTCCATCTATATGAACTGCATCAATGTCACTAATGCTCTTAACCCTTCTATGTTGTTTTTTGTTTCTGTGCAAACTGTTTCCCGCAAATATTTTTGCTTCTCTTGATATGTTGTCGTTCTCTGATCGTATGCTTTGAACACTTCTCGTTATATCGTATTCGTCAATCGAGCTAAAACAGAATAAAGTTCCAGGGATGAGAGAAATGTTTTAAAATTCAGAACAACATAATCAGATAATCATATACAATATAAAAATCGCAAGTGTTGCATCATCTTAATATTAGTTTTTAAAAGTTTAAAACTAAAAGATTCTAGATTAAAACAGAGGTAGACGGAAACAAGGAAAACCCTACCCAAAAGTTTCAGTGAATGTAAACAATATTTAGCATCTAGGAGTATTAAAGTAAGCTGTAGCCAGAGTTATTGGCGTCCTGAGCGAAATTCCGATATTGCTCCCTTTAAAGGTGGAATATACTTAATAAAATGCTCATTATTACTGATGATCAATTTATTAAATATAGCATGTAAACCTTCGATCATACCCTATAGATTTAAATAACAATAGATTTGTTTGAAGACTGTTTATTATGGTCGGTGGAGGAGAGGCTTTTTTGATGTTTGACAGGCATAAACATATTTACTTATAAAAAGTTGATGCTGGTAGCCGTTACTATGGGTGCGTTCCACTAAGCACCCACAACGATCACGCTCATGATAGCAGTTTTTTCCGTTCCACTAGCTTGTGAGCATTCTAATCATAAACCCAAGTGGAATGGGATTGTGGACGTCTTAAACGTTGAGTTAAATATTACAAATGGCGGATTTGAAAATAAATCGGTAGCTTGAAAAGGTTATGTTATAATTTTTAAGCTTTAATATTAATAATTTGTTATAATTATTGGTTAACTTGCTTTATATTAAAGAAAAATACTATTTAGTTTCTTATATTTTATTTTAGTGGAATCTTTAAGTAATTTACGTTGAAAAATAATCAAAATATCTTTTGTGGTGACAGTTGGATATTTAATGGTGGATCGTAATCATGCTTCAGAAAGTACTTCATCTAGTCCAGATGAAGAATGGAATGCGGTTTTACAAAGTCGGGAAAAGCGAAAACTTAGGCCACGTATTATTGATTATGAGAATGTTATTAATCGTTATTCAGATAAAGAATTCAAGTCATTTTAGGGTAAATTTTATATAATTACTACATTCTATAAATGTGCTTGTATATAATTACTACATTTTTTAAATGTATTTTTCAGTAACACCTTTTGTGGATTGGACTACACCATCTAATTCAGTGTATTTTGAATCTAAATTAAATTATACTTATTTTTTTCTCATATGTTACACTATAATTTTGAAACTCTTACATTCAATTGTCTTTAAATTTAAAAAACCGCGCCAAAATTCTGAACGTCCACTTTGACCCACCTTTTCAGATGGGTCGTTGTGAGCTTGGCGTGAGCGAGAAGAATGACGTCATTAATGACGTTTTCGCAGCGACTGCGACGACCGTAGTCGTTATGTGGAACGACTGAAGGAATATTTTGAGCGTTGTGAGCGCCTAGTGGAATGCACCCTATGTGGTAGTTAATCATCTTCGGGAATTATAAAAACTAAAAAACATAAAAATCCCAGATAACTCCATACTAGTTTCTTTTGACATAAAAAGCATGTTTTCTAATATTCCAACAGATGAATGTTTTATATTCATCCAAGAAATCTTACAGGAACGAAATATAAATCCAATAGTTACTTCTGAAATCTTGTCCTCTTTCGAACTTTGCCTATCACAAACCTATTTCCAGTTTAATAACAAATTCTATTTACAAAATTCAGGCCTACCAATGAGTTCTCCTCTTAGCCCTCTCCTAGCAAACTTTTTCATGTAAAACTTAGAAAACAAAATTCTTAATTCCGCTTTAAGCAAAAACCATGTTCAATTTTGGTACAGGTATGTAGATGATGTTCTAGCATGTTTTAAAGGCACTACTAGACAGCTTCAAAAATTCTTACAATACATTAATAATTGTCATCCAAAAATTCAATTTACTCTGGAAACTGAACATAACCATAAAATAAATTTTCTTGATCTCACCATATCTCACCTCAATAATCAGTGTAAATTTAAAATTTTTAGAAAACCAACGTTTACACGTAATACTATATTTAATGATTCTTTTCACCCCTTACAACACAAAATGGCTGCATACAATTCAATGATACATAGAGCATTATCTTTGCCTCTCTCTGAAGATCTTCAAGAGGAACTAAATATCATTGAAAGGATTGCAGTATCAAACAATTTCTCCCAACAAACCATAAATAAGTTAATAACTAAAAAACAAAAACAACTAGCTTTTAATTCAATATATCCTAAAATAAAAAATGATAAAGATAGTTCATTTTATATATCTTTGTCATACTGTGGTACTCTATTAGAAAATATAAGTAATACTCTTTTCAAACATAACATAAAAGTAGCCTTTAAATCTCAACACAATCTGTCCACTATCCTCTACAATGCTAAAGATAAAATTAATAAATTTGATAAATCAGGAGTTTATAAGTTAAAATGTTTAGAGTGTGATAGCTTGTATATTGGACAAAGTGGTAGAAGCTTTAAAACTGGCTTTTCAGAACACCACCGATCATATAGACTACAAAAAACAGACTCGAGCTTTGCCAACCATTGCTTAGAACACAGCCATAGTTTTCCTGATTTGGACAACACTGACATATTACATTATTCAACAAAGGGCCAAAAGTTAAATATTCTTGAATCTTTAGAAATATATAAACATAGTAGAAATAAAAATGTAAATTTGCTTAATGACCAGACAGAACTTTTTTCCCGTTATTTGTTGTCGCCAAATAATAATTAGTTCCCAAAATTTAGTACCTCCCCTTTGTAATAATGTAATTTCTCAGGTAGTTTTTATTTATTGTTAAATTTTCTCATGTTTCTGTATTGAATACTTAGTCTACCTTTGTAATTCAGTTTGAAAATGACTCTGTAAGTTGAAACTGCAGTCACTGTTTTCTTAATAAATTTAGTGGTATAAAACATAGTAGTTCCTTTTAAACATTTCCCGAAGATATTTACTTATCTTTCCTTTTAGTTTAATTGCTTGTCGTGACTCTTTTCACTGTTTTTAAGTGTAAGAAATTACTATAAATGCCAAGTTTATCATTAATATTAACAAAAAGAGGATTTAAAAATTTATTTTTATTGGTAAATATTGTTAGATATTGCTTACATATTAAAAAAAACAATAATAATAATTTAGGCAACCACAAATTCATTTCTAGAATTGAAGTACCGATTATCATATGATACTCTTTTAAATAATGCAATTAGAAAAGGATAGCATTAAATCGGTATGGGTGCACCAAGAAATGAAATATCAACACTTTATCAAATATAAATAAAAATATTATTAGGTTATTTAGCGTTCAGACAACGAGGCCCTTGTTCTGACGTTATGCTAATTCTAAAGGGTTAGGTTCGAAGGCCCGAACAGTATCTGGATGGGCTTGCCGGTCTCTGTTTTAATTGGTCTGAAATAATGGAACAACAAAGTATTTAAATCACAAATAGGTCAGAGTATTTGTGTTTGGTTATTAAATTAATTGAAAAGAAAATGAAATATTTAACAAAAAAACCTTTATAACGCCTAATGTTTCAGATATTATTACACATTATAATTAATTCTAAACTCAAAATAATTATTATTTCCTATCAAAATAGGAATAGGGTCAAAAAACATAAAAAACCTGACCTTATCATTTAATTATTCATTTCGTTTATTTTATGTACATACCTACAAATATACATATCATAATCTTCAGATCTTCTTTGATAGATATTCTTGGGATACGCGTGGGCAAATGGCTGTGCATAAATCGGCGATTCCCCTCCGGATCTCGAAGACTTACTAGTGATGTACTGTAGGGGTGGGCTGACTCGGCTCACTACAGAGGAACTTTCCGAACTTGAAGTTGGGGAATTTTTTTCTTTTTCGCTGAACGGTTTTGGTTTCGTGAGACCCAGGGCGCGGCTTAGAGAACCCTAAATCAATATTTCATTTTAATGTCAAGTATTCTACAACTTTTCGTACACAAATTATACTGTAATCTATTACTATTCATTATAAGCACAATAACTAGCAAAAAATCATCGTTCTTGAATATAGTCCGTCATTTTATTTTTCGTCATTTGATTTTTGTTTCCTCTTTTCGATTTTAAGATATATATATATATATATATATATATATATATATATATATATATATATATATATATATATATATATATATATATATATATATATATATATGGTTTATATACAAAGAACGATAAAATATTTAAAAAATATTTTTAATAAAAGTGGCTCAACAAAAAATTTCACACCAAAGTTTTCAAAATTTAAATGAAACGCCCTGTATATTATTGCATATTTTGATAGTGCGGGCCAGATAAAGGTGAGTTACTGTTATGTTTCATATATCTAAGACAAGCCATTCTTAAATTTAAATGTTATTAGTTTTATAGTAACATCATTACAATTTATTGTAAAATGTAAAATTATACAGGGTTGAAACCCGAATAACTTTCTTATTATATAGTATTATTATATTCAACGAGAGCTAGATTTACTAGTCAGATGGTGTGATAATAATTTTTAACTCTTAATGCAAAAAAATATAAAATTATGAGATTTTTTAGATGTTTTTCGCCTATGATAAATTTTTATCATATAAACGATTTCAATTTGGAGTGTGTGCCATTTTTTATTAACCTTGGAGTTATCTTCGATACAGAATTAAATTTTAATATATATATATATATATATATATATATATATATATATATATATATATATACATATAAAATAAAATAAAATATTGACGAAGCGGACGTGAAAATTTGTCAATCTACATAATTCTCGTGTTAAAAAGTGCGGAGCACTCCAAAGTATGGAATAACTCCGGGTCCGACAGATGGCGACAGCGCTGTTTCGTCCTAATATGGGACTCGTCAGGCCACCGCATTCGGTACAAACCATCATCTCGCCCTTGCATCCTATAAAGCTGAGTTTAAAATCAAAAAACAGCAAACAAGACGACAAAGGCGACTTCTCGATGGTTCACTCGATAACGCAAGAATCACACAAACTAACAAAGTTTGTAAAAACCGCCATGTTGTGGCGCGACGGTGAATTAAAACAGAAATGTATAAAATCGAGTACACGAAACGCGCTGCCCAAAGGATAGGGGTCGCATTTTTCGATACTGGCAACCAAGCCTACTGCTAATTCAATTTTCACGTCCGCTTCGCCAATATTTGATTCTATTTTATTTTAAATTACACGGACAAAAACTTATCTATTTATTTATTTACTTGTTTGGCTTTGAAACACGCTAAACGATGCTCTCATGGTGGGATCGTTTGATGCGACACGTGGCTTTGGCTGCTGAAATTGGCAGTAGGAATGTTGACAATATTGTACTAAAGAACTTTAAGATGTTGGGTTTTATAAAGAGACTCTGTAGGCATATCGAAAACACAAGGGCGTCCAAACACTCTATAACATTGGTGCGTAGCGTCTTGAAGTATGGTTGTACCATTTGGGCACCTATATATCAATGTCACATAGATAGATTTGAGAGAGTATAGGCAAAATTTGTAAAATTCTTGCTACACAAACAAGGATACCCATATCAGAATTTATTGCACGAAATTCGTTTATTGTTGGCAGATCTCCCAAGTTTAGAAATACGTAGAAGAAAACATTATTTGTTTTTTTTGTACAAGCTGGTTAATGATTTGATTAATTGTAATGAATTTCCTGGTCAGTTTAATTTTGGAGTACTCGATAAAATCAGTTATTTACTGTAATACCGAACAAATTATGATTCGAGAGCTTTTGTCGATTCCTTAACTACAATTTATAGATATTTTTTTCGTAAATTTTTATCAGTTGAATAGAATTACTGGGTAGCCATTAATCTGTATTACCTATATTGTTTTTGTATTTAGTTTGTAGGATCAGTGTACTATTTGGAAATTATTCTGTGATGTACATGTAAATAAATAAATAAATAAATAAATAAATAAATAAATAAAATAAATAAATAAATATATTTAATATCAAATTTATATTCTACTAGCGACCCGCCCCGGCTTCGCACGGGTGCAATGCTGATACTAAATACACTACAGAAAAACTGTGACTATTTATTTTATTTTTACAACAATTATTACATCGGCCTCCGACGCGCTATTTATAGGCACGCTGCCGCCGCCCCGGTCGGCCAGTACCGCCGCAAGCGCTACTTCCCGCAATTTTAAATCTGTAATATCTTCGAAAATATTCATTTAAATCTTGTGCTGTAAAGGACCATATAGATCTATATTAAATCAACAATGTATTTAAGCTATTTAATTGGATAAGGATTAATGCTGTATTGGTTAAAATCGCTTCAAAATTTGCCATTATTTGTCGTAAAAAGTAAATGACAAAAAAATGTTATTGTGGGATATCCATGAGAGATAGACATATACCATCGCGGAGTTTTCTGTAGACCTTTTCAATGTGTACAAATAATTAGTACATTATTTTGATAAATCTCGTTGGGTTCAGCCTGCGTTTGCAATGTAAGCGGAAAAAAATATGATAATTAACGACATCACATTAGAAACCTCGAAAATAACAGTATTTCTCCACTATTTAATGGATGTTATTATACATATAAACCTTCCTCTTGAATCACTCTATCTATTGAAAAAAACCGCATCAAAATCCGGTGCGTAGTTTTAAAGATTTAAGCATACAAAGGGACAGAGAAAGCGACTTTGTTTTATACTATGTAGTGATTTTTAACGATCCTTTAAATTGTTTTAAGGTTTTTTACCTACCTTTTATATTTTTTTAGTCATTCAGCATTTTCAATTTTAGACATAAATTTTTAACAATGTGTTTTTGAAAAGTAGACATTGACTGAGCTGACGTCATAATTCATCATATACAAAAATTTTTTAGAAATAATTTAGTTACATTTCTTATTAATTAAATTCATAGATATAGTATTAAGATCCTGAAGTTAAAAGGAGAAACCGCGTTTTCAATGAATAGTACTTCTCTTTCTAATGACGATACGTCATTGTAATCCTCATCACCTGACTGAAATTAGAAAGAGAGATACTACTCATCGAAAACGCTCTATCACTTTGTAAGCGTGAGCCAACTTTCTTCTATAGGATCCGCAGTCTATATTGTCACATAGGGAAAAACATAAAAACATAATATTTCATAAATTGGCATTTTCCAATTTTACAAATCTTTTATTTTAAATTAAAACAATAACAATCGCGTTACCTTTATGAAATCTTATGTTTATTCACTGGTCATCGATCGTGTAAATTCACCAAGTCAGCAAGGTCGCTTTCCGGGTCATGATGAACCGAAGTTGTAAGAAGGCGATTCGTTGACTTGATGAAAAAAAAACAAAACAGGATAAAAAAGACGGACATGCTTAGGATGGGTTTCAATCGGTTGAATCGGGTCAATCCGTTCAATTAGTCAGTCGTCAGACATAAGGGTGAGTTGATCCGATTCAGCGCAGTCAGTCTATTGTGAATTAGTTAATTGTCCAGAAAATTAGTGAACCCGTGTGAGGGAAGCAGCGAAAGTACCAAGCGTATCCCAGTCCAGAGCAGGTAGACAAATAGCAGAACCCCAGTGACAACCCTCGTCAAGAGTGCCAAGATGAATGTAATCTTAATATAAGTTAAAGAATTAATTATAATGATGTACAGTCCAAAATGGTTAATGACGCTTATTTTGAATAAACAATTGAACAAACAGGATAGACTGGTAAGGATGGCACGAGATAAATCGCCTAGTCGTACACGCAGTAGAGGTCGACCACGGAAAAAGTGGAGCGATAATTTAAGTCCAGAATCAGGAAAATCAAAGAAGGAACAGGTCAGGGACCTATTATAGAAGGTAGAAGAAGAAGAAGAGGAATTTTTTATATATAATCGAAAATTAAAGATTTCATTTAGAGTGTAATCTCTGAAGACCAAATCCCCAAATGCTACGTCCAATGTCACGCCCAATTTTGAAGGTGTGACTAGGGACGTGTACATCGTTATAATTAATTCTTTAACTTAGATGAATTTGAATTTGCACGTTCGATGACCAGTGAATAAAAATAACATTTCATAATTGGAAGGTTATAAAATTATAAAAGGTAACGCGATTGTTATCGTTTTAATTTAAAATAAAAGATTAGTAAAATTTGGAAATGCGAATTTATGGAATATTATGTTGTTCCCTGTGATAATATTAAGTGTTATTAATTGCTCTTAATTATAAGGTTAAACCATCGTCGTTGTTCGAGGTTATTTGAAAACCCTAATTATTTAAAACGGGAACTTGTCCCCCCCCCCCCCAAGAGGAAAAGATTGATATGATTTTGGGGACTGTGAAAAAACTGCTTGCGAGCATCAAGAATTTAAATTCAAAAATCCTAATAAACATTATTCCGACAAGCGTTCATTAGAAAAATTGTTGCATGTTTTTCAAAGAACAGGAAGGGTGGCTTATAAATAAAAATTTAATAAAAACATTGACTAAAAAAGTTCTAAAAAGCTAAAAATAACAATCTAAATTTTTATATAAAATTTAAATTTTTGAAGTCAGCGCCACACTAATACCTGACAAAATTCGATTTACTTTCTTTCTATAGTTTATATATCTCTTGTGTTAGTAGTTGTTTCATTTAAAAATAATTTAGCGCCAACTTCAAATTTCAACTTCATATCAAAATTTATATTGTTATTTTTAGCTTTTTAGCGCTATTTGAGAAGTGGGTCCAATGTTTTTATAAAAATTCCATTTTTAAATTTTTAGTTTTGAATTTGTTATGAGTGTCGCTTCAGAAAAGACTTCTTATATAAATTAAATGAGATTAGTTATTACATATTTGTGTAAGTAATAATACCATCAACTTTATCAACGCCAATTTTTAAAAAGTAAATTGCAAAAAATTTATATCTAAAATTGAAAATACTAAATTAATACGAAACTTTAAAAGGTGAATAAAGAAAACCTTTAAAAGATTTTAAACATTGTTAAAACTGGAAAATAAATTCGATATTAAATACAAGCTGTTCATTTTAAAATAAGAAAGTTATTTGGCTTTCATGATAGTAAAAATCAGATGTATATTTTTATCAACCCTGTATAATTTTTTGAGATCATTTAAATTTTTTTTACATTAAATTTTAATGATTTTTTTTAAATTAGAAAATACGTAAAAAAAAATTAATAAAAATAAACATTAGAATGGGACTTACCTTTATGCTT
Organism: Diaprepes abbreviatus; assembly: GCA_034092305.1. Classification (NCBI taxonomy): domain Eukaryota; kingdom Metazoa; phylum Arthropoda; class Insecta; order Coleoptera; family Curculionidae; genus Diaprepes; species Diaprepes abbreviatus. The sequence goes on along the minus strand of JASJET010000029.1, from coordinate 2,434,789 downwards.
GTCCTCTTCGATTCCGCGCCAGATCCTCCCGTGTGGTCTCTGCTCATTGATGGAGAAGGGGCCGTGAGGCCTCCACACGATTTGGAAAATGACCGTCCCAAGGACCCGCCGGGCACCCTTTGTTTTGCCCTTACTCTGACATAGTGAACTAGTGTGGATCTAGCGTAACAGTGCAAAATCAAAAGAACATCGAAGTAAGCAGTGCGGGACACACAAGCATTCTATGTATAAATTTTGCTCGCTGAGGGATGCTTGAAACTGACATTTAACAAAATGAAAGGAAGAATTTTATTTATAAAGAATGTACTTCTTTTAGAAGTATTTGTCAGATAAAAAGGAGAACTTACGTGTTAGTTTATACCTGTTTCAAAAACACCTAACTTTTGTTATACACGGTAGATCATTTTTATCAACGCATATAAATGTCTTACCAGGTAAGCGGACTAACTGTCAATATTTTCCACAATGATTGTTTAGGATGAGAGTAAAATATTAAATTATAACCTCGATAAAACCAAATTTCCAGATCATTCAAAGATCAAATACATTTTTAAATCCCCTTATTTTTAACCTCAAATATTAAAACTATGAAAAATTCCACTTTCAAGTTGTTTATTAAGTAGTAGTCCAAATGACCCCTAGAGGTCATTTCATGTCTAACAATTTTTCCAACCTCGCTAAGAAAGAAGCAAGCTTGAAGAAAGATATACCAAGATTACCTTGATCTTGAGATTGAATTTCAAGGTCACGCAGAGATCACTTTGACTCTTCAAAATATTTCAATATAATCTTGATAATGTTTATAGGTTAATGGTAAATAGATAATCTTAAGAACGTTGTTACTTTGAATGCAGGATAAATAACAAACGTAAAAACTGCTACAAAAAAAATAGTTGAAAATTTTAACTGTTTTTACTAATATGAAAGTACAATTTAATAACTTTATTCGAGATTTTCGGTTTTAAAAATATCAATTTACAATTGAACTTTTGTTGCTAGATCGCGGATTTGAAGAAGTAATGGTGAATTCGAATTCATTACATATTTTAATACAAAATTTTCTGCAGCTTCTATTGCCGTTATCAAAATAGGGTTCATCTTTGATTGATCTCGAGATCAAGATTAAAATCATCTCTGAACGTATCTCTAGCCTCTACTTGACCTTTAAATATCCTTTATAGTTTATTTCAAGGTCATGATCGAGGTTAGCATCCAATGTCCCTTTGTCAGCCTTACAACTCTTGTGAAATACATTTGCCGCTAACCTAAACTAACCTGACAATATATTTACATGTATTGATTAAAATGGTCCACCACTTTAAAATCAAAAACTGTCCATATATATATATATATATATATATATATATATATATATATATATATATATATATATATATACATACATATATATGCGATGGGAAAATTTTTTATCTTTGAATTTAAATAAATTTATTTTACCTTGAAAAAGTTCTGCATACACCCATCAAATCGGGTGAAAGTTTTATGGCATACGAGGAAGGATCAAAAATTTTAAATTGTGCTAAAAGTACCCATATTTTTCAAATTTGAAAATATTTTAAATAAGAAAAATTGCTTTAATTTAAAAGTTATACCCAATAATAAAATTTGGCTCACTTTTAATAAAAAATATAATTTAAGTGTTTTTTTCTGGATTTTCCTGTATAAAAAAGTGGATTGCAATCATATATTACACAAATCCTGTTTTCTGTAGGCTATGTTAGAGAAAATTGTTAATATTGTATCAGATTAGTCAGTTTCAGAAAAATTATGATCTTTGAAAATATTAACCTAAAAATATTAGAAATTTTTGCCGCACACCGTATTTTGTTTTTTAAGGAATCAAAAGAATTTAATCTAACTGAAATTTTATAACACACTTTACACTTAAGCCTTTTTGCAAATTGTAAACTTATTCTTAAAATAACGTTTTTTTTTTTCTAAATTCAGGTTTTATACGTGATCGTCATAAATAAAATATAAAAGTAAAAAATATTTTTTATTCATATTTTATTTGCCACCAAAATAAAGTTCAATAAAATCTTGAACAAAAGTTAAAAAAACCTATTTTTCATTTATAATACATACAAATTTAATTTTATATAGAAATTCGAAGCAATAATAATAATAATAACGTAATGTAATGTGTGGTTTTGCCTTGCAATAAACCCACTATCACGCCGTTTGAACTCAACCAGATACGGCTTTAGTGTTAGAAATAACAACGAAGAGGTAGTCAGAGTGAATCATCTTCTATACAAGGATGATCTTAAACTGATGGTTAGCTGGAACAAATGCTTAAAATTGTAGAAGAATTCTCCGGGGATATCGGAATGCAATTTGGACTTGACAAGTGTCGTATTTTGAACATCGTTAAAGGGAAGATACAACCGGGGGCTTTTGAAATACAGAACGGTGAAACTATAGCTGCAATGGAAGCAGACCAAACATACAAATATCTAGATATGAAATAGGCTAAAAGAATTGACCATGGCACTATGAAGGCCGAATTGACAGCCGAATTTGTCAGGAGGGTAAGGCGGGTATTACGAACTAATTTAAATAGTAGAAATTTGTTTAAAGCGCTCAACACGTATGCTTGCTCTGCGCTGAGCTACTCTTTTGGAATTGTAAAGTAGAGCAAAACCTGCAAAGAAAAATAAGGACACTCCTAACAAGAGCACAAAAACATCACCCTCGGAGTGCTATTGAACGTACAATGCTTCCAAGACACCAAGGAGGAAGAGGATTGGTGGATATTGGTAAGCAGCTCGACCAACAAATAATAAACTTACGTTCATATTTCCACAGGCTAGCGGACTCTTCCACACTACATCAAGCCATATGCGAGGCAGACGTTTCAACGCCGCTACAGTTGAGGGAACAAGATATTACTACTCACCACCAAACAGACCAAGAGAAGTTACAAACCTGACTACGGAAGCCACTTCATGGATGGTATCCAAATGAGGTCAATCAGGACAATGTCGACAACTCAGCGTCGAACTACTGGTTGATTTCAGGACAGATGTTTCCGGAAACGGAGGGCTTCTTGTTAGCTATCCAGGACCAGGTTATTCCGACGAAGAACTATCGGAAATTCATCATTAGAGATCCCTCAATAGAAAATGACCAATGCAGATATGGCTGTCGAACATCAGAGACCATCCAGCACATAACTGGAGGATGCCAAGCGTTTGCCGCAACCGAGTATAAGGAAAGACACGACTCAGCCGCAAAGATACTCCACCAAGAGTTAGCTGAAAAGTTAACCCTATTACAGACAAGAAAAGTGTCTTATTACAAGTACAATCCGGAGCCTATTCTTGAGAACAACCAGTTCAAGTTATATTGGAACCGAACGGTTCTGACGGATCAAATAGTAGCTCATAATAGACCAGACATTATACTAACAGATAAAATTTCTAGGCGAACTACACTAATCGACATTGCTATACCTAACAACAACAACCTAAGGCCAAAATACAACGAGAAGATCGCCAAATACAGAGATCTAGAGGTTCAAATCCGAAGACAATGGGCAATGAACAGCGTCCAAACGATTCTCATAATACTGTCAACAACTGGAGTGATGCCAAAGAACCTCCTGCAGAACATCAAGGGACTGGGCCTTAGTGAGCATGTGTATAAGCCGATGCAGAAAGCAATTCTCCTAGCAACCGCGCGAACCGTCCGAAAGTTCGTAGGAAGTACAGCAGACAACGTCACCTAGGACCCGATAACATGGAAAGGGTTCCCACAGAGCTTCATACTTTTGGTGTCTTTGTATGCCTGGTATGAGTGAATAATCCCTGGAGGGAGTGCGAAGCCGTTTGGCTTGTAAATAATAATAATGTAATGTAAGATCTTTTTCATGTTGAAAATTGTGGTTCTTGGGTTTAGACCGTGTCAAATTGGAAATATTATCCGACGTTTCGTCTACGATTACACGAGGCATCTTCAAGGATCTTTACTTCACGAGATTAGAACACTGAATGACTACCGAAGAGCAACAGCCCGGTATTTAAACCCGGCTGGTTCTCAACGAACCGCGATTCAGCGTTACAATCAATTTCCAGGTGTAATGTAGACTGTAATCCGTATCTCTATTAATATTATTTGGATATTTACAATCGAAATTTTTTACAAAAATATTTTCTAAAATGAAAAATAGGGGTACGTTACTCTTAGCGCAATTTCAAATTTTTGACTCTTCCTCGTATACTAGAAAACTTTCACCGGATTTGATAGATCCTATCTTTATTTGAGGACATGCAGAACTTTTTCGAAATAAAATAATTTCATTAAATTCAAAGATAAACATTTTTCCCATATTCTGCGCACTTTCTGACTGTCACCGTATGTATATATATATATATATATATATATATATATATATATATATATATATATATATATATATATGTTATATTGTAAATTTTCACGGAAAGTAGAATGAACGGTTTAGATTTTCCGGGTTTCAAAACAGTTGTTTAAAAAATCGTTTTCACGACGTTTCGCCAAAATGTCATTTAGCATTTTTAAGTGTGGTTCGTCTTGTTACTGATCAGTTCTCAGCGAGTAACGATACGAGACGAACCACACTTGAAGATATCAAATGATATTTTGGCGAAACGTCGTGAAAACGATTTTTTTAAACGAACGGATTGAAACATGAAATAACCAAGCCATTCAAATATATATATATATATATATATATATATATATATATATATATATATATAAAGCTTTTTTTTCTTTTTGGAGACCTTTAAAAATGTTTATACACACAACAAAGACCGTAGAAATTCCAAAACTAGAGAGGTAAATTGCTACTCTAACACCAATTCATGCACCATAGAGTATCTTACCTGAAAACAGATTTAACACAAAAAATAAATTTCCAATTAATTAATTTTTCTTCTAGACCTAAATAAAGTGAACATAAAACAACTAAAAATTGTTCAGTTTCTTTTATATTGTGCTGTAAAGTCAAAATTCTTAATTGAAGAAAATATATATATTTTGAAATTACACATTCAAAATTTTTTTAAATACTAATCCAAAATTTTAATTTCCTTTTTTTCGGTTTGAAGAGCTTTCCTGAAAATTTTGTTGAGGCAAACTTAGTTTTTCTCTAGGAGAGCAAATTTCGATATATACATCAACTTTAAATTAAAAATAAAGAAAAAACTTCAACCAATTTTTTCGATTCCAAAAAGTCACGGAAACGCTGCTAAAAAAAAGTGTTGTCTCCTGTCATTAAAGATAAAATTTGAATTGAACGTTTTCGCTGTTTATTCAAAAATTTTGCAAAGTAATCTACAGGGTGTCCGGAAAATACATGTACAATGTTGGATGAAAGACCCTTAACTTCAAAGTAGGTCGATTTAAGCCGACTTAGTTATAAACGATACTGCTTCGAAAATATTGATTTTTCCCAATTTTTTTGTAAACATGGTAACTGAGTTTAATGATTTTTGTTGTGTGATTTCACAGTATAATATGACGTTTTCTAGTAGTATAGTAACCGGCTATAAAGTACTGTAAGTATTATATAGGTGACGTAACTTTCAAACATCTCTTCCGATTTTTTATGTCATCAACGTTATAATAACCTATCTATCAGGTAATCGCATGTACTTGAAAGATTTTTTCCTCTTGAAAAATTTTCATTAGATGAGCGGTTTTGGTGTATGGATTTTTTGAAAGAAATAGGCGTTGGAGTGTTAGGGTTTACATGGAGAGATTTTCTAACCGCCGAATACCAAACCATTAAATATTTGTCAATATTAAACGTCATCTCCGAGAAATGAGCAGCTTTGAGAAAAAATTTGAAGGTAAGGGTCGTATTCGGACAACTTAAACAGTCGAAAAAGAGGAAAAAATTTTGAAAAGAATTGTATATACTCTTTATCCTCCTTCTCTCAATGTGTTCTCTCATATATTCACTACTTGTTAGTACCCGCCGCTTAGAAAGTGAGTTAGATGTCCCTAAAATTCTTGTAAATAATATCCCCATGCGCCTTAAATTATGTGAATTTATTCTAAACAAATGACCTTGTAATTCAAATTTTGATAAAAAAATTTTGTTTATTGTTGAGGCATGCTTTACAAGAGCTGTGACTCACCAAGTTGAACAATGAACATGTTTATGGTAATAAAAATGCATATGTCATTAAAGTTGCAGGTAGGGCAGGTACTATTGGTCGCTACCTTATTGGTCCTGGTGTGATTCTAAACAGGATAAATTTCTTGCAAAATACGTTACTAGTTCTTTTGGAAAATTTGCCTATTTTATTTCTGCGAGAACTATGGTAAATGCATGATGGTGTCCCAACCCATCTTTCTGTTCCTGTTCGGCAATATTTATTCAATCCAACTGATGGATTGGGAGAGACAATGAGAGAACCAGGCAATTATCCTGAGATATTACATAGAGTCCATTTCTACATTTTAATAAGTGTTGATAAGTTTATTCAGCAAAATGGTGATTATTTTACACATTGCCGCTCATCTAATGAAGATTTTTCAAGAAGTAAAAAAGCTTCCAAATACATCTAGTGTCTCATAACTTTGATGACATAAAAAATCAGAAACGAAGTTTACACGTGAAGACACTTTTATAACAGTCGCTGTTTCACTAGAAAAGGTCATATTATCACACGAAAAAATTATAAATTCAATCACCAAATTTTCAAGGAACTTGGAAAAAAATCAATATTTTCTTAAAATTTCCGACGAAGTTGGATTAAATCGACCTATTTTGAAGTGAAAAGTCTGTCATCAAAAGTTGTACACACATTTTCCGGATACCCTGTATAATAACAGATTTCTCTGTCATTTGCTCGAAGAGCAGTTTGCATATTCGGATTCAGCATCTCAAAATACATAGAAAACACCTTTTTGCTTGATCGGACCTCCTACTACTGCTACTAAACCCCGTGTGCGCCTAGATTACAGGATGCCTTATGGGTAATAAATCAAAAAACAATTTTAATATCGAACCAAAGGACAACGAAAATATATCCTGTCTAAAAAATGTTAATTTGCACTGAATTACATTTTAGTAATTCAAATATTAGTGAGTATGCAGTCATGAAGAAGACTAGAACAATATAAGTTTAGAACAAATTTTGATCACTTTATTTAGATTACATCGCCAAGTCTTCAAACCAAGAATAAACATTCCAAAACGGGTGTACAAAATTTCGAAAAATATTAAAACAATGACAAGCATAAACATTAAATATTAATCATTATCATAGATTACTTCAGCTAGCAGTTTATTGGCTACGTTTTCCGTTGAAAGGCAGCACAATGAACGATCAGCTTTTCTTTCAACTAATTGGTGCTCTAACATCGAAAATGGAAGGCGGTGCGAAGCAAGAAGCAAAAAATAACATAGAATGTTTGTGTCATGTGTTCCCATCGAGAGTGTACATTAAATATTATACAAGATACTACATAAGTATGAGGTAGGATTGGATTGAGCAAGTATTTGTTGTCATCACGTGATAGTAAAATGTCTGTCACGTGATTATAGGTAATACTCACTTTCAAAGTTTTTCGTGGTGTCCTAAGTCTATTTACCTAAAGTACATGAGAAAGAGCCGTTCTCTGACGTGAATGTGATAAAATTATAATTAAATAAACATTTTTTTTTGTTTTATTGTTGAAATTATGACTTTGGTGTATTAATTAATTAGTTAGAAAAAAGTTAAGTTGCAATAAAAAGTCTGGCAATATTAGATAGGTAACGTGTTCTTTAAACTAATTAACTGGGAGACAAAACCCTATCAGTATCAGGAGCCTCTCTCTTTGGAGGGGAGGGGGACGGTGATATCACAAAAGTATAGTATGGTTAGCGAAAGTAAGTCGTCGACGGGGAAGGAGACGCCAGCAACATTCCCATTTGAAAGTTAGGGTCGGTTTTATTATTATGAATTCGAAGCTCCTGGAGAGGTGGGGGGCGATCACAAGAAAAAACAAGTTGTCGACGAGGGTAGATGCCAGCAGCATACACATTCCTAGTATAAGAGGTAGAATCAGTGTTTGTTTGAAGGTCATAGACAATGATGTTTCTTACGAAGTAGTAGATATCCGTTGGACTTCCATTGTCTTTATTTTTATTGAATATCACGACGTTTCGGCTAGTAGTTATCTCTAGCCGTTTCAGTTTCACTTGAAAACGGCTAGAGATAACTACTAGCCGAAACATCGTGATATTCAACAAAAATAAAGACAATGGAAGTCCAACAGATGTCTACTACTTCGCAGGTAGAATCAGGTCTGTTTTCCTAAACTTCAAAATTCTTTGAGGAGGAGGAGTTTGCAAGAAAAAACAAGTTGACGACGAGGGGTGGGGCATTCAGCATACAAATTCCTAGTATAAGAGGTAGAACCGGGTCTATTTTCCTTAACTTAAGCTCTTTTGGGGGGCGATCACAAGGAAAAACAAGTTGTTGACAAGGGGGGAGATATCAGCAGCATACACATTTCTAATATAAGAGGCAGAATCGAGTTTATTTTCCTGAACTCAAAGGTCTTTGAGACGGCGATCGCAAGAAAAAACAAGTTATCGACAGAGGGGGAAGGGGAGATGCTAGCAGCATACATATTTCTAATATAAAAGGTAGAATCAGGTCTATTGTCCTGAACTCAAAGCTCTTGGGAGGTGGGGCAAGGAAAACAAGTTGTCAACGGGGTGAAGACGCCAGCAGCATACACATTCCTAGTGTAAGAGGTAGAACCGGGTCTATTTTCCTTAACTCAAAGCTCTTGGGAGGGGGCAAACACAAGAAAAAACAAGTTGTTGACAAGGGGGGAGATGCCAGCAGCATACAAATTTCTAGTATAAGAAGCAGTATCGAGTCTATTTTCCTGAATTTAAAGGTCTTGGGGAGGGTGATCGCAAAAAAAAAACACAAGTTATCGACGGAGCGGGGGGGGGGGGAGATGCCAGCAACATATACATTTCTAGTATAAGAGGTAGAATCGGGTCCATTTTCATTAACTCATAGCTCTTGGGGGGGATCGCCTCCACAACCCCCCTCCCTTTGATCCGCGCCTGATTATTATATGGACAAAGGACCTGAAACGGCAGACGAAGTTTAGGGACTGTGTCCATTGAAGCGCAAATTTTCACTTCACTGTACACACCTGAATGATTTGATGTTACAAAGTAGTAGTTGCCAAAGATTAGGTATCTCAACACTGGGTTTGCTGAAGATTTTATTATTATTTTTAATATAAGCTGCTTCTATCAATTTTCTTTTTTCGGTTTTATATATATTGCTGCAGGTTCAGACCATTTTATATGGTATTGTTTACTGTTTATCTCAGGCGTGTTCTGCGTTATCTGATCTCGACGTTTCCCCTCTGTGTATGACTTTTATGTTCCTTAATTCTAACTGGTCGTATCTCCAATGTAGATTTCACCAAACTAACATGGAACTTTGTAAATACATTCTTTCTTATCGGTAGTTTTTAGTTTTGCTTTTGTTAAATTAGTTCTAAGTGTATTTCCTGATTTAAAAGCGGTTTTTTTTATTATAAGTACGGGCAATTTGTCTTATTTTCTTCGAGGTTCTCTTAATGAACGGAATTGTGAAGAAGGAATGTGTTTCTTGCTGCCCAGTGTTCGTTGTTCTAAAGTTATTTATAACATCGTCAATTAATTTTAATTAATTAAGTCTGATTTAAAACAGAATGGTTATCCTTTAAAATTTATTGACGATGTTATAAATAATTTTGGAACAACGACCACTGGACAGCAAGAAACACATCCCTTCTTCACAATTCCGTACATTAAGGAAACCTCGGAGAAAATAAGACGAATTGCCGGGAGTTAAAATACAAAATCGGCCTTTAAATAAGGAAATGCACTTAAAGCTCATTTAACAAAAACAAAACCAAAAACTACCGATAAGAAAGAATGTGTTTAAAAAGTTCCATGTGAGTGTGGTGCAATCTAAATTGGAGAAACCAAACGACCGCTAGAAGTTAGAATTAAGGAACATAAAACGCATACACAAAAAGGGGAAACGTCGAGATCAGGTATTGCAGAATACGTCTGGGATAAATAACACCATATGAAATGGTCTGACGCTGCGGCAATATATATGGAATCTAACATGAAAAAAAAAGAAAATTTATAGAAGCAGCATACATTAAAAACAATAATGGATTCTTCAGCAAACCTAGTGTTGAGATACCTAATCTTTGGCAACCACTACTTTGTAACATCAAATCATTACGCTTCAATGGGCACAGTCCCTATATAAGCTCGTACCCTTAAGACAAAATATTCAGTTTATACTTGATAACGATAACAGATAACAATAAAGACCATACAAGTCCGAAAACCACATTTTAGTCAAAATATTTCTTTCTCTCTCTTGATCAAACAACTTGAAGGAGGTATCCGAAGAGCTATAGAAATAAATGTCACAAATTAACATAAAATAACCAAAATTTCGTTGCAAATATCTTATTAAAATTTTATGAGGTTGGCAATACAGCAAGCGCAAAACTTAAGAAAGTTTTTCATATTCGATGGCTTCTCGACATCTTTTTTAGTTTGTTTATTCGTTATTGTTAGTTATGTTGTCCAAGCTTGTAATTACTTGGACTTTTTTGATGTGCCATTAGCAAAACTTCACAATTTGTTTCTGTAACTTTCTGTTTGTGCGTGTGACCCGTTATCATTCGTGCAAATTTTTTGTTTAAAACAAGATGTATTTGTGTAAATAGACCTAGAATACTTTAAGTTTAAACATATTTTTTTCATAATTTTCTACTCCTACTCCTCTGGATTTTATGTCATCCAAGAGTAAGAATTCGGACTACTCTCCATCACAATCTACCTTTTGTTAAAGGAACTTATAAGAAATGAAATATCATTCCATTTCACAACCTTTATTATTTAACTATAATCATAAATTATATATAATTGCTAGTAAGGTTAAAGAACGTTTTGATTTGTTATATAACATGGAAAATAAAAAAAATAATATATTGCACAGTTATAAGATAAATTCTTCGGGAAGAGCACGCACGGGCAAGGAACAACAAAGAAACCAAATAAATCACTTTCCCTGACAATTAAACAATCAATTAAACTAAATTTGTCTGTGTGACAAATAACCTTTAATTTATTGCTGCTTAATTGTCGTCGAAGATGATTTGTGATGTTTACAGAAACATGATTAAATAGTTTTAACATACACTCTTCGACAAAATTAACGAAATTGTTTTGTTATCACTATTGCTTGTAAATTATTTTAAATTAGTACCGTAAACTTACATAGGTGCTGATGTTATTCATCTTGTAGGCGCATATAATCAAATGTTTCGAAAATATTGATGTTTAATTTTATTGTCTCTCGCGCAGCTTGTCTAAGTTCTAGTTCTTTTACAAAATCACAAATCTCGTCGATTAGAATTTATTAGTGGAATTAGTAGAAACGAGCTACAATCTCATACAGAGCGGAAATTTGGTAGATGTGGCTTTAAAATAAAGAGACTGATGCTTCTACAGGAGAAGTATACATGCGCCAAAAGCAAAGGACCGACAGCTATGAAGTGTGAAGCCTTCTCTTTCGAATGTGGCATCTCCCGTGTCTGTAGACAAATTAGTTTAGCCATGACCTTCGATTGTATAAGAACTGTTTCTTTTTATAATAGAGTTATGAATTGTCGTGAAATTTTACACAAAACTTGAAAAAACCGCTACTAAAACTTATATTTTATTAAGAGAAGTATATGGCAATGAATGCTTATCACGTGCCCGAGTTTTTAAGTGGTTGAAGCATTTTCAACATGGTTGAGAAGATGATTTATGTCCGGATCGGCTCTCTACTTTTACAACGGATGAAAATATTGAAAAAGTCGGTAATCTGATTTTATCCGATCATTCGTGTGATTGCTGACACTGCAGGAATTGACTAAAAAATGCGTAAGATAAATTTTACATAACAATTTTAACATGGAAAAAGTGTGCGCGAAATGGTGCCTAAAATTCTCACAATGGAACAAAAAACATAGCGGGAAAATGTTTGTATTGACACTTACATTGCTATTATAAAGAACCTAACCTTGTTGAAAAAAGTGGTGACATATAACGAATTTTAGTTTTTCACTTATGATTCTAAAACTAAACGCCTGCCTCTGCATTGGAGGGGCCCAACTTCACCAAGAACTAAAAAAAAATCGAAAAAACAAATTAAAATTCACAGCGACGATGATTGTTTTTTTCGATATTCGTTGGATTAAGTAGCTTCACTGGATTCCTGAAGGTCAAATAGTTAATCAACATCATCACTTTGAAGTTCTGGCTCAATTCCATCAAAGAATTTTAAAAATGGATCCGAATCGTGAAATACAATATCAGAGTATTAGATCATCCGCCTTGTTCGCCTGACTTTGCACCATGTGAAATTTATCTGTTCCCCAAGATCAAATCTATATCAAAAGGAACAAAATTCCGGTCTGTTGAGGTTGTGAAGGAAACAGCGGCACGCGTCATGAAGGAGCTCACAAAAGAAAATTTCCAGCCCTGTTTAGAACAATTGAAAATGCATGGAGCGTTGTACGGATTGAGGAGGGGTGTATTTTGAAGGTGATAATAACTAAATATGTAATACATTGAAAATAAAATGTTTTACAGCAATATTTTATAGTTATACCTCGTAAATCCGGAAGCCTTGAATGGTTTCAAAGCAGTTCTGATCTTTAGGAACAAAAGTGGCATAATGGATGCAGAAAATTGTCGACTAATGTACTTGTAGAGCCAGATTTTTAAAGTATTTGAGTTTTGTGATAACTACTTTTGCTTAAAATCAGTCCAGTGCGCAGCATGCTTTAAGAGGAAAGAAATAAATCACAACACCCATAGTACAAGCGTCACCATTCATGTATCAAACCCTAAATAATAAAAAACATATAGTTAGATTATTCTTCGATCAAACTCGGGCTTTTGATACCCTGAGGTGTGCGACTGAGATGAATTGAATTTAATCTCATAAATCGAACACAAATGCGACTGAATCAAATATTTTGACAGCGTAAAAAAATTCTGATAAAAATCCCATATGCCGACGACACCAGCATGTTGACTGGAAATGAAAGTCAGGGAATACTGACTGAGCGGACTAGTCATGCTCGGACCAGTGTGATGGGAATAGTTTGACTCTAAAAGTCATTAAGACATTATATACCAGATTTGTACCCAAAAACACTACAAGTTTTCTGCAAAATTCTTTGGAGTAACTGTTAATGAAAAACTTTCATGGGTAAAACATATTCATATGATTTTTAAAAAACTTAATACCGTGTCTTTTGTTATTAAAACAAAAGAGTTTATTATGGCTTTGTCAAAGTCATATTTAATGTTCCGGGGTTTCTCGGGCTACCTGAAGAATGTTCTGATATGCTCAGAGAAGATTTTATGTATTCCCCAGGGATTCTTTGAAAGGAAGCATTTTGTCAAGTACAGTTTCGATTTATTTTATTTGCCATTATTTTGTCCCTGACTTTGGTATTTCACTACACTGTGCTTAGGTATTTTCTTATCAATATTAAACTTATTGCTACCTTTTTTTTGTATTCAGATAGATCTTGTTTTTTTTCCCGGCCATTCATATTTGTATTTGTTGGGATTTTAGGTATATTGGGTTGCAGAAATCAGGAAATTTCTATTGATGTATTAATTTACATTTCTTGTTTTGAGTGAAAAATGCTAATGATTAACGAATTGGCTTAACTAATTAATGCATTTTAGTCGACTGTTGTTGCCCAGTGTCTTTCTTTTTGAGCTGTCATTTATTTCACACGTGGTAATTGAACGCGCCTAACGGAAGTCGATTAGTGCACAAGCAGGGCCATGGTTATAAATGGAGGCCATTTTGCCTTAATTTTTCACTTTTTCCTGGTTTGATTCGGCCGAAGCAGCTGCAGACTTCCATCTCAATTTTTAGATGCCAAATTTTTGGGATTTGAGATAGAAAGTCGAAGACTATCCCGGTAATTTTGTTGAGTTTTTGTGTACCGTAACTTTTGCCAGGTTAGCGGTTATGTTTTTTTTTATCGAGATAAACCTGGAGACAGGGATTTTGGGCAGTTTGCACGGGTCAGCAAAGAAATCAGTTCGACCCCAGAAGATCGGGGTCAACCCTTGGGGTAAAAGAAAACCCATATCCACCCTTACGCGTATAAACCAGTTCACCCTTAGGGATACATACAGCAATTCACCCCCGCAGTAGAAAAATATCCAGATCCACCCTCTGGGCACTAGGAAGTCCACTATTCTTACCAATGAATAAAGAGTAGTATTAATAGAAAACATTTTCTTTGAGTTTCATAAATACCAGTGTAGCAATATATATATATATATATATATATATATATATATATATATATATATATATATATATATATATATATATATATATATATATATAATGTTTAAGTAAGTAAAGCCTTGGGATATATTGTATATATGTGGAAGTGGGGATGAATACACTGAGATCTAAGAGATCTATTCAGTTTCATTCTGCTGAAAAGTCATTAGAGAGTCTGTGCCGGTTAGAAGAGGTCCTCCAGTCCTATGTCTTTTAGAAACTTTAGGATGTTGGACAGCTTTAGAATGGGTAGCTCCCTCTATTCTATTTGGTATGCTCCCAAGAATCGCAGTCTAAAGTTTTCTAAAGGGGCTACACTCTGAAAGGATATGGATCTCTGCCAATCCGGCTTTTTTAAGGTGTCCCTTCAGAGGGAAATGCCCCGTCAGGATTCCTGGCAGAACTCTAAGTTGTTTTCACTTAAGCTGATGCATTCGTTCTCTTCTAGTTATAGCTCCCAAGAAATACCTTCACTTGTCTCATTCATTGCAGGTCTGTCCAGTAATTGGATGTCATATTCTCTCTTTTTAGTTGTTCCATCATTACACTGCTACTGATTTCACAGAATAGTTCGGGCCCCTGAAAAGGCGTCTTAACCCCTTTTTCGCGAACTTGCCTACCATTTCATTTGGAGATATTATTTGCAAGTGATGCACTGAACGCGAGGAAGTGATCGAATAAATGATTGGTAACACATATCGAAAACATCCTGGAAGATCATTGGATATGAAAGAATGGTTTTAATAGACGATTACGCTCAACCAATGGGAATGGCTCAATGTCTAATTACTTTGACGCGAGCCACATTCAACAATTAGATTAACCATCGTAAAGCCCAGTAAATCCTATAGAGCACACTTGGGATCACGTAAAACAACACATACTGCAAAGAAATGTAGCTCAAAGTACAACAGAAGAACTGCGATTTGCAGCACCATACAAATGGAACTCAATTCCTTAAAAATATATTCGAGTTCTACTTAATAACTTAATAAGTTGAAAAGAAAAATTACGAATATTCGATGATTTTGTCTATAAGCGTATTAATCTTAAATTTCAATACATTCATATTAAGTAATTAAGTGGCAGCTATAGAAAATTATCCTCCCCGTGTTCGCTCGACCATGAAATAATGTTTTCAACATTTATTAATTTTTTTCCAAATTAGAGTACTTTATTGAAAATTTACTATGCTTAGTTAGGTATCATATTATATTATGTATAGTACCTTATTTCTAAACAAGTTCTCTAATAGGTATTGAGCAGAGAAATATTCGTTGTATATTGGCGTAAATCCAGACGCTTACCACCTCAAAAAGTAACAGCAATAAAGTCAAGGCAATAAAAGCCCATGGCTACAGGATAACTAATATAACAAATATATTATCTCATAAAAAAATTCATTTGTAAGGTCGTTAGGCTCTCTGTAAGCTCGACTGGCGCTGAAAAACTTTTTCTAATAACTTTTTTCCATATTTTTTGAGGTGTAACCCCACTTTTGATTTTTTTGGAAAAAAAAAATTAAAACTTGATAGATAATGCTAATCACGTCACTACTATTTTGTTGGTTAATTTTCATCTCGATCGAACCAAAAATTGCTGCTAAAGTCAAATTTCGAATAAATCTATAAATCTATTTAAAAAAATCCTATATGATGCTGGCTTAACTGGTCACATTGTATATATATATATATATATATATATATATATATATATATATATATATATATATATATATATATATACAATATAGTGAAGAAATAATATTCCAAACTAGGGTTATTGGGGATGCAGTCTGTTTAAATTTGTAGGCCTTGGTAAGGAGAAAAATCATTTTTAGATTCTGTCAAGGTTTCGAGAATTTATTCATCTCTTCTTCAGGACATTTCTACAATTATTAATTAAACAGTTAGAGTATTATCCTAAATTATAATTATTAAGTAACTCGTCAATGTGGTTTGAATATTAAACAAGTACACGTTTGAAACACAGGGGAAAAATCCGACATTAGCACTTTTTAACTGTATTTAGAGGCATATTTTGATGAAATTGTTAAAATTCATTGAATTTCTAGAAAGAACTGTAAAAATTCTAGAAAGTTCGAAAAACAGCCAAACGTCCTACTAACTATTCCACCATTTTATAGTGACATATAGGAGCCGTTAGCAGTGGCGTAGTCAAGTAAGAAATTTAGCAAAAATAGAAAAAATAAAGTTAAGAAATTACTTGTTTGATATTTTTCGCATAATATAAGATGATTTAATAGAAAACCTATTCATCTGGTGATGGACTGTCTAGGAGGCTCAAATATTTTTCTTTTTCCAACTTTAAAATATAACTGTAAATGGCACTCAGACTCTCTGTGTCACTTTTTTTTATTCACGGTGTTACTTTCTTGGTTAATGTGCACCATTTCAAGGAAGAGCCTTTTGTAATAAGCAGGAACTCTTTCCAGAATCTCAGTGCCATCCCAGTTAATATTGTAATATTGATGAAAAACATGTTCAGCCAGAGCATAAGCGGGCAAACCTCTATTTATGTCACTACGATGGGAAGTGAGTCTGCCTTTCGAGACTTCTGGAAGTCTGGCTTATATAAACTAATTGACAGTTAGAACAAGGAACCTTATAAACTATGCGGGACGTCTCATTCAGCTGTAACGGCGTTTTGGTTTTAAAATAAATTTTAGACTGAGTAAGTAATTGTTTTTTAGCTATTTTAATATCTGTATTTATATATATATATATATATATATATATATATATATATATATATATATATATATATATATATATATATATACCTTCTCACCTTCTCAACCGTCTCTGTTAAATAGTCAATCTTTAAGCGCAGTTAACACTCTTTCAAATGTAACAGTACAAATTCAGTTTTTCCTCACACTACTTCACATAGAAAATTTTACTGGCCAATTGATGAATATTTTTAAAAATACAAAAATTAAAATAGCAAGAAAACAATTACTTACTCTCTTTAAAATTTATTCTAAAACCAAAATGCCTTAACAGCTAAATAAGACATCCTGCATAGTTTATAAGGTTCCCCGTTCCAACTGTCAATTAGTTTATATAAGCCAGACTTCCAGAAGCCTCGAAGGCAAACTCACTTCCCATCGTAGTGACATAAATAGAGGTTTTCCCTCTTGTGCTCTGGCTGAACAAGTTTTTCACCAAGATCACAATATCAACTGGGATGGCACTAAGATTCTGGAAAGAGTTCCTGCTTATCACAAAAGGCTCTTCCTTAAAATAGTGCACATTCACCAAGAAAGTAACACGATGACTAAAAAAGTGACACCGAGAGTGTCATTTACAGTTATATTTTAAAGTTGGAAAAGAAAAGCATTTGAGCCTCCTAGACAATTCATCTCCAGATGAATAGGTTTTTTATTAAATTCTCTTATATTATGTAAAAAATATTAAACAAGTAATTTCTTAACTTCATTTTCTATTTTTGCTAAAACTCTTGATTGACTACGCCACTGTTTACGGATTCGTATTTTCCCACTACTTACACTACCCACTACACTTCTCGGTTAATATATGACAGGTGGAATAGTCAAGTAGCACGTTTGACTGTTTTTCGAACTTTCTAGAAATTCAATGAATTTTTACAATTTCATCAAAATATGCCTCTACAGTTAAAAAGTGCTAATGTCGGGTCTTTTCCCCTGTTTTTCAAATGTATACTTGTTTAATATTCAAACCACATTGGTGAGTTACTTAATAATTATAATAGATATCTGTTGGACTTCCATTGTCTTTATTTTTGTTGAATATCACGACGTTTCGGCTAGTAGTTATCTCTAGCCGTTTTCAAGTGAAACAGTTTCACTTGAAAAACGGCTAGAAATAACTACAAGCCGAAACGTCGTGATATTCAACAAAAATAACGACAATGGAAGTCCAACAGATATCTACTATTTCGCAAGAAACATCATTGTCTATGACCTTCAAACAAACACTAATTATTATAAGGTAGGTTAATACTCTAACTGTTTAATTAATAATTGTGGAGAGGTCCTGAGGAAGAGATAAATAAATTCTAGAAAGCTTGACAGAATCAAGGCCTACAAATATAAACAGACTGCATCCCTAATAACCCTAGTTTGGTATATACAGGGTGATTCAAAAATCGATCACGAAACTTAAGGAGGTGATTCTACTTGACAAAATAAGGGTAGAGCTTCATATAATTTTTTTTCAAAATGTCATTCGTTTTCGAGTTACAAGCCGTCCCCAAGTTCAAGTTTTTATTTTTTGTTTTTTGAATTACTCGCTTACAGGAAAACCGATTAGACTAATATTTGAAAGATAGGCTAAGTCTTCTGGGCTTCATCATTTTAGTAACAATTCACATTGATTGTTTGCCGCTAGAGGGCACTTTACCTACATTGAAAATTGTTTTTTTGTCATAATTTTTTAGTATTGACAGCTACAGTAGTTTTTGGCATAATTTCTGAAAGACTGATGCCAGGCCTTTAAAAAAGGTGCTCTTTATTTACATCGCTAAACCCAACGGTTTAGACGTAAATCACCCTTAAAAATTAAGTGGTAAATTTACTTTTCTCATTTCATTACCACCAGCTACCAGGTAAATAGCTATCAAAGTATACTAGAGCTGTCAGTTTAACATCAAATAAATTCGCTTTTTAAACTATTTAATTTATAATCTTAAAATAACTAATAATGGCTAATCACCAATATTCAAATATCGAATATTGTGATATCCATTTTTGTTATGGAAAAGCAAATGGTAATGCAGAGTTGGCAAGAAGATATTATATGGAGAGTTATCCGGAAAGAAATATCCCTCATGCTCAAACATTTTCCAGTGTGCACAGGAGGCTTGCGGAATGTGGTTCCTTTAAAAGTTATAATGGAAATAGGGGAAGACCTAGAACTGCTAGAAACGTGCAACAAGAAGAAAGAGTGCTTGAAATTATTGAAGATAATCCAGGTATTAGTACTAGAAAAATTGGGAATGAAGTGCGGCTCTATCAGGCTAGTTCATGGAGGATACTAAGAGAAGAACAACTCTACCCGTTTCATTCAAAAAAGGTGCAGGCTCTTTATGACGATGATCGGCCGAGACGGTTGGAAATGTGCAATCAGATCCTAGCTAAGTATGAACACGATAATCGATTAATTGGCGTCATATTATTCACTGACGAAGCTGGTTTCACTCGTGATGGCATAACAAATCTACACAACATCCACACATATGCTTACGAGAACCCAAACAATGTGGTAGAAACGAAACATCAGCGTAGATTTTCACTAAATGTGTGGGCAGGGATAATAGGAGATTACCTTATTGGTCCTCATTTCTTTGATGGCCCATTAACTGGTGACGTATACTTAGATTTTATCCAAAATTGTCTCCCATTGTATCTGGAAGATGTGCCATTGGAAGTAAGGGCCAACATGTGGATCCTCCAAGACGGAGCTCCGCCCCACTTTAGTATACGTGTCCGACAGTATTTGAATGCAACGTATCCTGAGCGATGGATAGGACGAAGTGGACCATTGGCATGGGCAGCGAGGTCACCAGACCTTAATCCTATGGATTTTTTCTTTTGGGGTCATTTGAAACAATTGGTGTACGATATTCCAGTAATCAACGTCGAGGATCTTCGCTTCAGGATAATCGAAAAGTGCCAAATTATTAAAGAAACACCAGGAATTTTTCATCGAGTTAGGCGACATTTTTTGAAGAGTGTTAGGAAATGTATGGAAGAAAATGGGGGACATTTTGAGAATCTTTTTTAGTTTGTTTAGTACTGTTTCATTAATTTTTATCAATTAAATGTATATCGCAATAATCCATAATATGAATATTTACTGATTAGCCATTATTAGTTATTTTAAGATTATAAATTAAATAGTTTAAAAAGCGAATTTATTTGATGTTAAACTGACAGCTCTAGTATACTTTGATAGCTATTTACCTGGTAGCTGGTGGTAATGAAATGAGAAAAGTAAATTTACCACTTAATTTTTAAGGGTGATTTACGTCTAAACCGTTGGGTTTAGCGATGTAAATAAAGAGCACCTTTTTTAAAGGCCTGGCATCAGTCTTTCAGAAATTATGCCAAAAACTACTGTAGCTGTCAACACTAAAAAATTATGACAAAAAAACAATTTTCAATGTAGGTAAAGTGCCCTCTAGCGGCAAACAATCAATGTGAATTGTTACTAAAATGATGAAGCGCAGAAGACTTAGCCTATCTTTCAAATATTAGTCAAATCGGTTTTCCTGTAAGCGAGTAATTCAAAAAACAAAAAATAAAAATTTGAACTTGGACGGCTTGTAACTCGAAAACGAATGACATTTTGAAAAAAAATTATATGAAGCTCTACCCTTATTTTGTCAAGTAGAATCACCCCCTTAAGTTTCGTGATCGATTTTTGAATCACCCTGTATATATATATATATATATATATATATATATATATATATATATATATATATATATATATATATATATATATATATATATATATATGTTAGTTTTTAGTGTTTCACGGATGGAGAAATATGAGTTTGTGTTTATCCGGGAATACATCCGTTCGTTAGCTATTTCCATAGTTGGAATTTGCAGACGTTTCGCCAAAGTCTCATTTGGCATCTTCAAGTGCTCGTGTCCGTAGTTGACGATGAACAACAGTTCATTCTCTGTCTACCTTTACCCCCCCTCTGCCCAGAACAATTTTGATGCACATTAGATTTGCGATGGCTTAAATGACGGCTTTCAATATCGCCAAGTTATTTATATTATTAAATGCTAAATTTCCCACCCTTTCCATTTCTACAATAAAAAATAAATATTTATATACAATATATAGCAGTAATTTGAAAACTATTTTTTTAATCAAATTCACTGGTAAGTTCAGTCGCCATTTTGGATCCTTCATCTGGAATTTTTAAAATTGGTCACACAGTCATCGAAAGTAGATCTGAAAACCTTTCATGAAACTATCGCAAAAGTAATTCAGATCAAAATAGTCCTGGGCAGAGACGGAACCCTACCTTCCTTATTTTTCAAAAATTTGACAAAATATCTTAATAAAAGGTGTATAATTCCTATAATTTAAAATTATTTTCAATTATACATGGTGTTTCATGACAGCGTAGCGCTGAAAAAAATTGTTTTTTTTTAATGGGATATTCTGTACATATAATAGCATATCTGGTTTTGATTTTTACAGCAGAGATAATCTACTGATTATTTTAATTTTACTGTGACAATGGCTCTTTTTAAAATTTGTCCCGCATTTAGAATAAAAAGTTTTATATAAAAAAAGAAAACCATGTTTTCATCACTGTTGGTGACGTGTTTATACCACAGGTATATAAATTGGAATTTTTGCGCAATGCTACCTTTTCCAAATAACTAATAATTTACTGCAATCTACAATCGCGTTAGCACATTTGTTCTCTCATAAAAATATCATGTGACACTTTGAAAACCGAAGCAGATACAAATATATTTTTCATACTTTCAAAATATTACCACCGGTAAAATTGAAATTATTATTTATCTAAATTCAGTAAAACTATTAATTTATTAATAGTTTAATGAATTATTAGTTATTGAAAACAAGCAGAGATGTATTAATTCTTTCCAAAAAATAATTAATAAATGCTGAAAACCATTATAAAATTCGAGGCAACGACTTCAATAATATTAGAATTTCACTAGACTTTCAAAATGATTTATTGATTGATTGTTTATCTATTATGTTTGGAGATGACTCTGGCAGCCTCGGCCTGGAGCTCATCCATTTGGCAGAAGATCACATACCTGGCTGGCAAAACCAGAGCTTCGAGTTCGGCAGTGAGGTGGCGCCTTATAATGTTTTTACTGGCCGGAATACCTAGTGCTGTGGCCATGGTGTCGCCGTTGAAAGACGGTTCCAGAACTACTAGGCCGCCATGAACTCCGCTGTCTGTAAGAAAAATTTGAAGATTAATTTCAGCATGTCAAGTTGTTGACTGGGAAAGATTGAAAGTTCTACTCATCTCTAGTGCAGAATTAGTTTCAATAACACAATATAGTGCCGACTTATCGAGGAACTACAGTGTGTTCACGGAACGGGTATTCCACTCTATTAAACTTCTATGTTTTTGCCTTTTCGCGAAAATCATTCTTGTCCTCATTCAATTAATCAACACGGCAATAAGGAATATCAATTTAGAAGAGACCTGTTGCAGGTGGATAGAAGACATGCTAAAAGATGGGATTATCTGTACAGAACTGCTTGAAACGCTGATAGCATGGATAACTGGGGGGTGTCCGCAGGGCTTTTGCAAGTTCTGAGTAAGAAGGGCCACTCAGTACTAGAATATGCTGATGACTTGGTAACCTTTACCCAAGATAAAACCTCAACAATGGAGTAAATCCTAGACCTCCCTCCACTATATTTAGTGATTCAAGGAGAGGCAAGAATGGGACTTCCCTAGCTACATCACTCAATGCCAACAGCTCAAATGTTGATTACAAGACACAAAACTATATACAATAAAATCAGGGGCCCTGAGTTGGAAATGGAAACAGACCATATGATCTCAGGCTACCTCTACAATATACTGTTTGAAGTCACTATAAAGGATAGAAGGGTAACAAGCTAAACCGAAACCATTTTCTGGAACACTCATCTGGTACACTGATGGTTCAATAACCAAAGAATGAACCGGAGCTGGAATATATGGGCTACAACAAAAAAGGGAAATTACTGTTCCTTAGAAAAGTACCCAATAGTATTCCAGGCAGAATAAATACAATTTTACAATGTGCATATGAAATAAAAACGGGAGCTTACAAAGGGAAGTAGATCTACATTCATTCGGACAGCCAAGTAGCTCTAAAGACCCTTAAGGGTCAAAAGGTATCATCTAGATTGGTTTGGGAATGTCAAAGTAAACTTACAACTTTGGTGGCAAGAGAGTGATGTTAAAGTGGGTAGCAGGACACGAAGGCTTACATGGAAATAAAAAAGTTGTTGAGCTGGCTCATCATCTCACTATTTCGGTCCAAAATCGGCTCTTGGAGTGCCACGGTGTGCGACACGAGACACTGACAAACAATGGATCAAAAAAGAACACAAAAATCACTGGGCAACCAGACACTGATTGAATCATGCTATTTATTGAGAATCCTGACCCGAAATTAGCAAGGAAACTACTGCAGATGAGCACGAACTAATTAAGGACACTAACAAGCATAATGACGTTACATATGGCCGTCAAAGTTCACCTAAATAAAATGAACCTTTAAAGCGGTGATCTCAGCTGTAGACTATGTTG
Organism: Diaprepes abbreviatus; assembly: GCA_034092305.1. Taxonomy (NCBI): domain Eukaryota; kingdom Metazoa; phylum Arthropoda; class Insecta; order Coleoptera; family Curculionidae; genus Diaprepes; species Diaprepes abbreviatus. The sequence continues at coordinate 2,411,042 of JASJET010000029.1, read as the reverse complement.
CCAAGCCGACTGAAAAAGTGAAGCACATCATATAGATCGGAACAGACAACAAACCTTCGAGTCAACAAATCTGGAACCGAATGAAATATTAATTTACTCTTTAGCAGACTTGTACAAATTGGTTTAGGTATTTAAGTTAACAGAGTGATTGTAAATCGAGGGGAAGCACAATAGGACTATACTGCTCGCAGTGCATCCGGTTTCAGGATGAACCCATGAAGGAAGAAAAAAAAGAACATATGCTAGGATAGGTGATGATAGGTGAAACACAAATGTTTGAAAAATTTAAAACACAGATAGAAATATATGGATACAAATATGGCAAGCTTAGATCCAGTAGGTGACTCCGATGGACTGATGAAGGATGGATATATGGAAACGGTGTATATTTAATAAACAACAAGAGTTCAATAACAATACCTGATTAAACTTTTTTACCTTTTAAGTTATCAGCGTATTCTCCTAGATCGATACTCCTAGCCCATCGAATAAATCTTTGATTGGTCCATACTAAAGGATCAGCGTCCATATTTTCACACTGATGTCTGCGTAAAGCTAAAGCCTAAAAAATAAAAATATTTATACTTCTTTCGTCAACTGAATCCAAATATAATGTGGATCAACGGTAAAAAGATATATGGGATTATCAAGTTATTGAAAAAATATATTAAAGAATTGTACCTGTCTATCATATTTCATAATCCTAAGAAGATGTATACCATGGACTATAGAAGCTTGGTGAAATTTTCTATTAACTCCTAAATACTTTTCCAGTTCTTTTTTACTAAGATGTTCCAGCATTCTTGCGTCGACCATATTAGAAGCAAAACTGTCTGAATACTAAAAATAAACAAACGTAAACAATAATTCAAAATACAAAGTTACAAAATGCTACCAATTTTCAATCGTCATCTTCAAATTCATTTGTACCAGGATGGAAATTTTAACTGAAATAAATTCGAAAACAAAAAGAAATGGAAAAATCAAAAAATGCCAGTTTAAATTTTTATTTAGGCACACAGCTCTAAAAACGGAGAAAACTAACCCCAAATGAGACACTATGTTTTGTGTCCCATCCTTTAAGAAGGCATTAAAGACGAAATTTAACATACATCTTAATTTTGAAATATTTAAAGGTGTTGGCGAGAACAATCAAAAACAGCTTTTTGTTTTCATTGTTAATTAATTTCTTAGAGTAGGAAAGAGAGAGGATGCCGTATTGGGCAGTTCCAGTTGTTACCACTTGCCACATATCCTGAAAACCCAGTGGCGTATCTTACAGGACAAAAGCTACAATAATTTTATTCACAGAAATTCCCCAAAATACTCAAATATTTTGAATTGATTTCGAAAATTGCTATTTATTGAATTCAAGCGAATGAAAGTTTTTTAGATGTTCTATTTCTTGGCTAAAATAATAATAAAAATTTTGGAGGCAATGTTTAAAATATTTTTAAAAATGAAAAGGATTGCGGCAAAATATATATAATGTGTAGAAAAAATATTTTATTATATGAAACTGCTAAGATAGGCTCAGTATTTTTTTATATTAGCGACCAATCTATGCTCATAAATATTTTCTTTGAAAAAAAATTATTTCTATCTTCATGGCAGCATGATGAATAATGAAAATTTCAATAATTTTTTTTAAGAAGTTTATTTATAAAGTTGGTGTTATTAGTAGCCACAAAATATACTAAGAAATAAAATAAATTAAAAAATTTTTTAAGACAAACGATTCTATTTTTATAAAAGTTGCTACAATGGCAATTAAAGGCAAAACCCCACAGTTAAGTGAGAGGAGATTCAATAAAATAAACTAAATACAACCGAAGCTAAATCACCAGAGTATAATTGAAAATTAGTAGCAGCACCAGTGAGAAAAATTGCCGAACTAACCCCTATTGCGGAGAGTAAGGGTGGACAATTCAGGGCGCCACTGCAACAATAGCTAGGTGGAATGCAGAACACTTCCGCGATATCATTAGGAACTAGTTTTCAACTTTACCCCTATAGATAAGCAAGTACATAAAAAATATACAAACAGAAGTGAGCATGTGGAACAAATAGAACTCGGCTACAAATAGTAACAATAAAAATGTTTAATTATAAGATAAAGGTGCAGCTGTGACGTAGCTAGATATATTATTATAAAAAATCAACTGAATTAACAAAGGGAAAAATAAATCAATTTAAATTTATCGAATGCACACTATACCCTACTGGCGTTAAAAAAAAATACAGCAAACCCATTTATTCTATGATTATAGGACAGTATTGCGCTACTGCGCAAAGCCTTACAATAATATTACCAATTAACAGGTGGTTAATAAAATTTAAAATATATTAATAAAGTTTGCCCGTCACAAGGTGTGACTGCCGATAGAATGATTTCTCTGCTTAACGACGTAGACACCAGAGTAACATCAAGAGGTACAAGCAGAATATAAACTAAAAACAATCAATAATGAGGTATCCAGTAGGGAGAACACTAGTCCTAAAATAACAAGTAGGGAGGATATCAATTGTAAAATAACCAGTAGGGAGAACACCAGTTGTAAAATAGACAGTAGGGAGGATAACCGGTAAGTAGAAGCCTGTTGCTACTGGGGACTAACAGAATTCCTTGTCGAAACGTGCAAAACTATCAAAATTCCTATTTCCAGATTTATCCTGGTATAAATAATACAAAAATCCCAAACAGGTAAACTACAGAGTAACTTAATAACTCAACAAAATTACCGGGATAATTTAAACGACTTTCCAGCTTAAAATCCCAAAGGATGGTTTAAATAAATGGAGATGGAAGTCTTCAGCTTTTTTAATTGAAATATTGGAAAGAAATGACAACTCAAAAAAGACCCTGAGTAACAACAGTCGGTCGTAATAAATTTGTTAAATAAGCTAATTAATAAGCCATTAATATTTTCCACTCAAAAACTGTATAAGTATCCCAATAATTATTTTCAAATTATAAAAATACATTTCAAGCCGCAGAAATTTAGGCAACCCAAAAATATTCCCTCAAATATTAGTAGGCAGGAAAACCAAGATCTATCTGAAAAAAAGGTAAGAGTAAATTCAGCTTCGATAAAAAAACAAGTAAGTACAGTGTACTAAAATATCGATATAATGGTTAAAAAAAATCGTAGTTTATGGAATGCCTTTATTCAAAGAATTTATAAGAGATATTTAAGGAACATGATATTGTGTTGCCTATAACCTGAATATTCGCAAATATATATATATATATATATATATATATATATATATATATATATATATATATATATATATATATATATATAAATTTGAACCGTGAAAGTTGTACTGTAAACAGTATAAATAACTTTCTATATATAAATGTGATAAAGAAATATACAAAAAATAGTGACATACAATAGATTCATATTAAATATATATAAGCTTGCATCTTTCACCCATGGTTTCAAAAACCCCTGAAATCAGCTGATGTGTCGAGGGTCAAACATCTAGGGTGAAAAATTCATAAGTGAGAACAGGCCTTTAGTGAAATAACATGCGTGGTATCCTCTCTCTTTCTTAATTTGTATTTAATTTATAAAATTATATGACCAAATAAATAAATAACTCATGACTTACCTGTGCTAATCCCAAATCCGGCAACCACTCGCTCGAGACCCAAGTATGTCCCAGCTGCGCGATGCAAGGATACCTTACCAACGCGGGATGTCGATGCTCCTCAATCGCCAGCCGCAGTTTCTTCCTGTGCATTGGATGGGTGATCCCAAGACCGCATTCCAGTTCGAGGTCGCTGAGTTCCAGAAGGACCTGCCCGTTCAAACGACCAATCTATAAGGATTTGCGAATAATGCTAGTCGTTCCTAATGAGCCAATTTTAAGTCTGAATTTTCGCCTAAGTAACTAAGAATTTTGCCGATTTATTACTTATTAATCTAAATTGTCAGTTTACTTCGTACTTTCTGTTTTAGTTTATAATTCTGATTGTGTACTACTTTACCTACATATTTAATTATTATACGAAAAGCATAAAATGTCTTAGTTCAACTATTTTGAGATATTAACATTTAAAAACTGCCATTTTGACAGAATTTAACTTCACACGATACAGAATAAAACCGTTTGTTTCCATCTTGTTTTTTTTTTGTTTATATCTACCAAATTTATATATATATATATATATATATATATATATTTAAAAAAGAAGTAGTCTCGTGACTGGGCTAGTTAAGAAAAAGCCAACTAAACCGAGAGGTTTAAGGTACTTTTGTGGGGCTGCAGACAGAAGAATGGTTGGCCAGAAAAGAAAACTCTTTTTTGTTAGTCTAGCTTTCGAGAAATTTTATTCCCTTCATCAAGACTTCTACAAAAGAGAAAATAACTTTCCTTAATTCTATTCTTATAAAATAAAAATAAAGAAAAAAGACCTACCAAAGTGAATATGTACGAAATGCCAGGTTTTGTTCAACAGCTACAGTCATTAGCATTTATACACATTGACGTCAAATGTCGAAGTCGTTCTTCAATTAAAATGACGTTTCAAGGACGTCTACGTTTTAAAAATTAGTTTCCCAATTAATTAGATAAATTCAGCGTTTTGTGTCTGTTGAACAAAACCTGGCATTTAGTACATACTTACTTTGGTAGGTCTTTTTTCTTTATTTTTATTTTATAAGAATTGAATTAAGGAAGGTTATTTTCTCTTTTGTAGAAATCCTGAGGAAGGGAATAAAATTTCTCGAAAGCTAGACTAACAAAAAAGGGTTTTCTTTTCTGGCCAACCATCCTTCGGACTGCAGCCTCACCAAAGTGCCTAACTATAATGGATTATATGCACTAGGTGAGTGCCTGTGTATGTTTTAATTGATGAAACGCCATTTGTTTATAGCAAAAAGCAATAAAAACACTATATATTCGAATTGTTCGACTTGTAGTAATTTACCTAAACTACCAATTGCTGAGCGCAGAATTTGGAAATATTTATTCAATCAAAACTTATTCATATTAGAAAGTGACACAAAATGTCATTTTTCAAATGTTTAACGATTTTTAACTCAAAAACCCAACTGCAAATAAGCCAAGAGGTTAAATATTTGGGTATAATTCTGGATACAAAGCTTACCTGGAACTCACACCTGCATAAAATTATCTCTAAGGGAAAAAATATCCATCATGGCAGCAAAAAGGGCATTAGGCAAGACTTGAGGTTTAAAGCCACACATTGTGGTACTGGCTGTACACTGCAGTGATAAGACCCATGATAACCTATGGCTGGGTTGTGTGGTGGACAAAAACTATGCAAAGAAGGGCCACTGTGGAGCTCTCCAAACTTCAAAGACTATTAAACCTCTCTCCTCTTGATATAATAATCAGGGCTGAGGAGAGAATGAGGGCTTATAGGCTGGAAAGGAACAACGTCTGGAGGACGGGACCTGCCCTCGGACATACCAGCATCAATGGCGTGGTAACGAACTCATTGTTAGAAATGAGCAGTGACCTTACAATTTTGACAGAGCATACATCATCAGCTTGACTGGAAGGCACAGTCTGACCGAACAGTAAGTCAACAAGAAAACCTGGTCTGGTCCGCGGACGGGTTTGAAGCTGACCATGGTTTAGACGCAGGAATGCACGATAATCCTCCCAGACTCAATATGAATGTAGCATTGGGGCAGCTACCAAAATACTCCGGGAGAATTTGAGGAGAGGTTACAGGGGCAGGACTATTCTCATCTGGTCTAACAATCAGGCAGCACTGAAAGCTCTAGCATATTATCAAATAACATCAAAACGAGTCTGGGACTGTCTTCCGTCAAAACACAACAGGGTCACTCTCGCATGGGTACCAGGGTCCAAGAGTGTCTCGGGCAGTAAAAAATAGGACCAACTTGCAAGACAAGGGTCTACCAGTCCATTTATTGGACCAGAGTCAACCATTTGGAATTACTAAGGTTGTTATTCGTGGATGGCTGTCCTGGTGGACAAATAAACACCAGACCCACAGGAACCACCTTGCGAGCGACAGGCACAGCAAGGTATTGCTAAGCAAACCATCTGTCAAACTAAGCAGTGAAATTCTGTGTCTAAGCAGACAATAAATCCGGCTGATAACAGGACTCGCAACCGACCACTGCAACTTGAAAAAACATCTAAAGGGTGTTTTTTATAGAGGTATAAAACTTTAAGTTGGCAACACTTTTTTAACTGGCGGCCATTTTGTCAGCTGTCAAGTGATTTATGTTTGGTTTGGCATTTCAACATGAATAGACTGACGCCTGAACAACGCTTCCAAATTGTGCAAATTTATTTTGAAAATCATGGTTCTGTTCGAAATACGTATCGCGCACTACGTCAATTTTACGGTCAACATAATCGTCCTTCAGAGCAATTAATTCGATTAACTATGGAACGTTTTCGCACCACGTTTACTCTAAAAGATAATACGCATTCACAAAGACGTCGTACAGAAGAAGTCATTGCTGCTGTAGAGCGTAGCGTAGAGGAAGACCCGAATCAGTCTATCCGCCATCGTGTACAGGAATGTGTCCATTCACTTTATGGAAGATTTTGCGGAAAGATCTTGGTTTGCGTGCTTACAAAATCCAACTCGTGCAAGAATTGAAGCCACACGATCACCTAGCAAGGCGTAGATTCGGTGAATGGGCCCAAAACAAGATTGCCGTTGATCCCGATTTTCATAAGCGAATTTTGTTTAGCGATGAAGCTCACTTTTGTTTGAATGGATACGTCATTAAACAAAACTGCCGTATTTGGAGTGATGATAATCCTCAAGTGTATGTTGAGACACCGTTACATCCAGAAAAACTGACTGTTTGGTGTGCTTTATGGGCTGGTGGAATCATTGGTCCGTACTTCTGTAAAAACGATGCTGGTCAGAACGTTACAGTCAATGGTGACCGCTATAGACCCATGATTACTGACTTTTTCGTTCATCAATTGAACAACCATGATGTGCAGGAGCTGTGGTTTCAACAAGACGGCGCAACATGTCACACAGCTCGTGCCATAATTGATTTATTGAAGGAAACGTTTGGTAACCGCATAGTTTCACGTTTCGGACCCGTGAATTGGCCTCCAAGATCGTGCGACTTAACGCCGCTAGACTATTTTCTGTGGGGATATGTGAAGTCGCTAGTCTACGGCGATAAGCTCGAAACGATTGATCACTTGGAGGACAACATTCGCCGCGTTATTGCCGATATACGGCCAGAAATGTTGGAAAAAGTCATCGAAAATTGGACCTCCAGATTAGACTACGTCCGAGCCAGCCGTGGCGGTCATATGCCAGAAGTCATATTTAAATTGTAATGCCAGAAAGTTATCTTTCGAATAAAGTAAATTTCATGTCCATTTAAAAAATTCATCTTTGTTTTATTCCATTTAAAAGTTCTATACCTCTATAAAAAACACCCTTTACATATAATTGGCATTTTCAACGAAGAATCACTATGTAAACTAAGTGATGAAAAGGACAAGACGGCCCCACACATCATCTTCGAGTACGAAGCTTTGGCCTACTGGAGACACCTTCACGGATCAATCTACCCGGAAGGCTCATACCCAGAGGATGAACTAATGAGCGGGCTGTTAAGCCTTATCAAGGCATGGATTTGGCAGGCAATACAATAAGTCTGGAGGCTACAGTGTAAGGGCTTTTCAACTCTGGCCGGCTATGTCATGTAATCAATCAACTTTTTGCTTAGAATTGGCGCGGAAACACGAAAATATTATTTTTATTTTAGAATAAAACAATTTTTTAAATTGTTAACAATTTTTTTGTTTATAACAAATTATCTGATCTATTTTAGGAAAACCATCATCGGTAATCAGGGGGTCAATATATATATATATATATATATATATATATATATATATATATATATATATATAACTTTGGTGGAGCGATGTCTCTTCATCAACTACGAGAACTCACTGAGCTCCCGGCCTATATGATTTTTGAATGCGCAACATTTATTCATAATTAATAGGTGAGAAAACGAAACAACTTATCTCAGACCGAGAAAAGTCAGCTGTTAAAATTAGTTCTTTAGTATCAAAGGTAGGTCTTTTGCCACTTAAAATATTGTTAAAGTTGTAATTTTTAATATAATCGTTTATAACTGTCTGTCTGTCATATAATTTTTTATTTTCACGAAAAATTTAACATGACGCTCTAATCTTATACAGCATTTTGAATTTTCAGTTGGCTACAATTTAATAAAAGCATCGAGTTTTACATTACCTTTCCACTCTTTATATTCTCGGCACACCGAGCTCCATACTGCGGCATACCAAGAGCTACTTCCAACCAGGCCAGTACAGTTGGAGCCCGCCATCTCTCCATCGGTATAGAACTAGCCTCTCGTAATAACCGTAGCTTCTCCGCGTAACCCTCCTCGGTTAAAGGCGACCAACTTCGGTAAGGTTCGTATCCATGTTCACCTACATTTATACTTTTTGTTAATTCCTGGTATTATTATTTTTAGCCAATAATTTTGCTTCCTTATAAACCAATTCATATATATATATATATATATATATATATATATATATATATATATATATATATATATATATATGTCAAATAATGAATTTACAAATTCATAGGTTTACCTAGGAATTGCAATTTGTCTGTAATTCAATACATCCCACGTTTAGATTAAGAAAACAGTGAATTAAATACTATTATGATTAATAATAAATATACAGTGATTGGCAGAATTGTTACACTCTCATGTGGTGTTTCTGCATGCCACTGTATATTTGAGTTTCCTAATAACCTTTACTTTTTGTACTTACTTTGACATTTAAAATTTTACAGCTAGACACATCTTAGATTAAAAATTTAACTTTTTAAGACCCCCTGTATCAATACAAATTCCATTTTTACGTCTCCAGTCCGAAACCGATTTACAGAACGGAAACTAAGTTTACCACGACGCCGACCGCCCCGACGACTGTTCATTTTTACGACATTATTAAATATTTAACTTACAGGTCTCCTGCAACGAGCTCGTCTTATTCCTGTGTCTGGACCTCGCAAATACCCTGGAAATGCTCCCCCAAGTGCCGCCCCGCGCTGAAAGCCTATTGGGCTGCTTATTTCTTTTACCTACAGTAATTGGTTCTTGTTCTAGAGGGGAACTTAGCTGCTCTACGGACCTGAAATATTGATCAAACTTCAAGAATTTACAATAGCAGAACGGTTGAAAAATATGTGGAACTTTTGAATTTAAACCGCGCGCATATGTAAAATCACCTGAATCTTTTTTTTTAAGTTGGTACATTTCTAAGAGACAATCATGTCCCGTTTTAAATATACTTTTATTTCAAGCTTTAAACATGAGAATTAAAAATTATACAGGGTGTTTCAAAAAACATCGGTCAAGTCTTACAGAGGGATGCCTCATTTAAAAATAGAATCAAAAGTTTTTATGAACATAGGTCTGCTGAGGCTTTTATACCAAGACATAGATTGTTACAGATTTAAAATTTCATAATATATTTATGAAAGGCAATATTTTGGGCATAAACACTAAATTATAACTGTACCAGGAACGCAACTAAAGGTTAACAAATTATTATTTATTGAATTAAAATATGTACGCCACTGACTGAGACTAAGGACTAGGTCCGACTCGATATAGAAAGAAGATCCAACGTATTACTTAATCATACTTAAATTTACCTACTAAAAAGAGCTAAATCAAATACGTATGTTTGAAATAATTAATTCTAAAAACAATAAATCTCAGTGCGCGTAAAGTTCTAAATACGTCTGTTTAGGAAAGTCATTTCTTTGAAACTACTACTTAGAAAATAATAACTTATGGTATTATTGGAAATAGAATTGAACGAGCTTTAAAATGATCTGGCACTGGACCTCTTCTTAATTAATTTTAAGGGTAATATATGCCCCTCCTAGGGGGTTGCAAATATTCTTTAAGTGTCCTCCATGAAAATAATACTGAGGTCCCGAGAAAAAAAATATACATATTTATATATAATTATATTTAGTTATACGAGGTTTGTCCCAAAAGTATCGAGCCTGCATTCATATCTCCGCGTCAAAACTTCCGAGCGACCTCTGTGGGGCATTGGCGTCACTAGTAAGTCTTCACGAACTCGTTGGTGTGCGCAGTTACCGACTGGACGTGTTAGTTCGTGAACGGTGTGCGTTTGTTTACAGTGTCTTTTTTTCGTTCGTCGCATTTTGTTATTGTAAAATATGACGGAAAAATTAGATCAACGAATTTGCATCAAGTTTTGCTTTATTCTTGGAAAAACTTGCTCGGAAACAATTAATATGATTAATAAGGCATTTAAAGAAACAAAGCGACAGTCTTTACAGTGGAAGCATTCTGAATTGCCAAGACTAAAAAAGCACGTCAAAGTAGGAGCAAAGTGAAGACAATGTTAAGTGTTTTCTTTGACTATGAAGGTGTTGTGCACCACGAATATGCTCCGAGAGGCCACACGATCACTAAAGAATACTACGTTTAAGTATTGAAAAGATTGCGTGACGCAGTCAGAAGAAAAGGGCCACAGCTTTGGACAAGCGGTGATTGGCTGCTTCACCACGACAATGCGCCAGCGCATTCATCGAACTTTGTACAGCAATATTTAACAAAGCACCAAGTCGTTCAGCTTCGCCAGCCTTCGTACAGTTCCGATGTAGCTCCCTGCGACTTTTATCTCTTTCCCAGATTAAAAATGCCGCTCAAAAGACACTGGTTCGATGACAAAGAGACGGTTGAAACTAATGCGACGAATGCACTGAAGACAAATCCGAAAACTGACTTCCAGGACTGCTTCAGGAAGTGGAAATACCGCTGGGAACGTGTTATTCAATTAAATGTGGACTACTTTTAAGGATGTCACTCACCGGATGATCAAGAATAACACCAATGCGGAAATATGAAGGTAGGCTCGATACTTTTGGGACAAACCTCGTGAATGTATATATATATATATATATATATATATATATATATATATATATATATATACATATATATATATATATATATATATATATATATATATATATATATATATATATATATAATTTAATAAAATTATATCTAGGTTCTCATATAAAATTATATAAAATATTAGAGTTATATATAATGATATATAATTATTTCTATTTATATAATCATATACAATTTTGTATAAATTAGGAAATTTTAAAGTACATATTGATATATTATTATAGATAAATATGTATTCAAATATATAGTTATATAAGATATATATTTTTTTACATAATAATATAAAATTATATCTGGTTTTTCATGTAAAATGTTATATAATCTTATAAACTTTATAAATTTATATATAATTTAATTTATTCATATATTTTCATCTAAATTCTTGCATGCATTGTTCGAATTTATTTTATCAAAACTTAATAATAATTTTATGAAAAAAGTTGTAACAAGAATTATATTTAAAATTATATTTTTTATATGATAATATTTTTCTCTTCTATTTAAATAATCTCCAAAACTGATCAAGTATAAGTACCATACAAATACTTCATGGAAAATAGACTTTCGTCAGTAACAAAAATGTAACATTGTTTTTTTTACTAGAATGTGTTCATTTCGGCATCCTATCAAACATATCTCGATGGTAACTCTGAAAGACATGTGCAAAAAAAATGGCGGACCAAAAATTGTCACGATTTTTGGTTTTTTGATTTTATCTCGAAAAGTAAAAGTTGTATCGAAAAATGTTTTAAAAAAAAGTTGTAGAGAATTAAAAAACCTATCGACATCACTCGACAAGTTATAGGTGTCGCCACTAGTTATCGAGATACATTTTTTTTTCGACAAAATTTACGGTTTTTGTTTTTTTTTAAATAGACATTTATTAACAAATTATCTATTTAAAATTTAACATAAATATAGGTGTTATCATTTTAAAAAAGTATGTCAAACCCGCAATCTATGAGTTTTTTATTTTCCGAGAAATTCGTTGTCAAATTTGAAAATTCAACCTCAATTTTCCGCTTTCCTAATTAAGATAAAATGCTCAATTTTAATGGAAATTGTTTGTATTGTTTTATGTTTTGAAGATCTATTTAAAATTTTTTTTTTCAATCGTGGGTAGAGAAATTTTACAAAAACCCATTTTTGCACCAAAAAAATTGCGATAACTTTTCACCGGATAAAGATAAAATTTTTTTAATGGGTGCTTTGGATTTAGATGTTTTTTAATTCTCTACAACTTTTGTTTGAAACTTTTTCGATACAACTTTGACTTTTCGAGATAAACTCAAAAAACCGAAAATCGTGACCATTTTTGGTCCGCCATTTTTTTTTGCACAGGTCTTTCCGAGTTACCATTGAGATATGTTTCATAAGATGTTGAAATGAACACATTCCAGCAAAAAAAAAACAATGTTACATTTTTGTTAACAAAACAGCTCTTTTTTGATCTAATTTCCATGAAGTAAAACTTGTATTTCTTTTTAAGTTATTTTTAACTATTTTTATCTTATAAACGGATTCCGAAATTTTCCGTTGATCAAATAGCCACCTGAAATCAAGATGATTCCCGTCGCCATAACTACGGACACTTGCGCTTTGTCATTGGTCAACCGTTCGGAAGAATTCGTAACCGTAACTTACTTATCTTCAACGAAAAAAATTGTTAATTACAGTGAATGTTAAAGTTAAATGAATTAAAAAGTTGTGTGTGAATATTAATAAAAGGAGACAATATTAATTATTAAAGTAAATTCAATGTTAATCTCAAAAACTGGTATTATTTTTATAATTTAGATCATAGCTTAAACAAAAATAATGTGTATTTTAAAAGATAATAAAAAAAAATCCATTTAATTTTCGATTTTTATTTAGTCAGTATATATTATGATGTAAAATTATATGTAATTTTATATAATAATATATTATCATATGCAATCTTTTGAAAGAAATTATATAAAAATTTGTAGAATTATATAGGGTTATTGGTAATTGAATACATTCCTTTAGGGATCTGATAATACAAGTGGTAAGAAATAAATCTGACCTTAATATGTATAATACAAAACGCAATAGTTTTTGAGATATTTCGATTTTAACGTTTTCTTCGAAAAGTAGGTTTTCTTCAAATTTTTCACAGAATCGAAGTGCTATCACAGATTTTTTTGTTCCATTTGACAGACCATAGTATTGGTCAAGTATTCGAGCGAAATAGTTAGACAAAGTTGAACTACATATTTGAAAAATTTAATTTTTAGTAAAGACTATTTAAAAAAAACTGAAAATCGAAATATATCCCAAAACATATTACCTTTTGCATAATACATATTAGGGTTAAATATATTCCTTAACACTCGTATAATCAGAAGGAATGTATCAAATTACCAATAACACTGGATATAAACAAATAAATTATATCGTACCAATTTTAATATCTGATTATATATGGTCATTTATACATAATTATATATGATTACATGTAATTTTTTCCCGGGGTGTCTTTTCGATTTTTAATATTATTTACTGGAAGGGAGATACCCCACACAGCACTAGACGTCTTATGAACGTCATTTTTATATCCATATTATGTCTGAACGTTTTAAGACATAAATAAGGCGTCTGATAGACGTTGTTTTAAAGACGTCCATAAGACGTCTATATACAACGTCTTTAAGATATCTTTTAAAAGTCTACATACAACATTTTATATGAAAATAAATACAGTTGTGTATAATTTAGTTGATAAAAACTAAAAAGCATTTCCTTCCCTGTGGATTGTGTCGCAGTTGGGTAATAAGTTTGCAACGCCGCACAAGCTCAGCTGAATACAAGTTGAGGTTAAAATTTTTGATTGAACGACAAATTTTTAGTAGCCTCACTACGATCTTGGTTAATGGAACTCTTGCGTGATCTTTTTTATCAATACTTTGGTGCTTTTTGTCACAGACTGTTTGATGTACCGATAACAATATGATGCCAACCAACTTTAAAAAACCCGCCTTTTGTTTCTGTCAACTCTGTCATTTTGGTTTTTGTATTTCGTCATGTTGTTATTCATTTATAATGTTGTTGGGGTGCCGACTCTGAAAATTTAGCTTTTGAAAGAATTTTATTAAATATAGTTGATTTATCCATGTGCCTCTGAAAATCTTTTTTATTCGTGTTTATGTAATACTTAAGGTAAGATCGAGAATCATATGTACTTAGGAAAAACAGTAACGTTATTTATAGGTTGTGTTACAGGAAATTTCCGGATGCTTTACCACTTATATTTTTGTAGTAACTCTGTTATTAGAAGTATGAAATGAAATCTTCAAAAATATTATCTGTGCGAAAAAGGGTTGCTCAGCTCATCCAGACCCGATCCTAAATATTACAAGAAATATTACTAATGAAGTGGAAGGCGAAATGTTTGTTTATGGAGTGCTCGACTAATGAAACCTGTAAGATTTATTTTGTTCCTGATGATTGGTTATATTTAAAGATAATAGAAAATAGAGTTTTGTTAATTACAAGAAGTAATTTTGTTTAAGGTTTTAGAAATTTCAAAACTGGGAGTAGGGAGCATTTATGACTTTGTAAAGCGAGTTTATAAAATTACCATGTACAGTTGATTAGTACGAAAAGGAAAGTTCTACGATTGCAACTTGGTGAGACTTATTATGAGTAAGTTCTGTCTTTCATTATGCATATTAACCTTGAAATAGCATAAGTCACAATTCTATAGTAGAGGACAATTATAAAAATACGCAAAAATATCACAAAATTTACTCCCACAAATGATAAACTTTATCCTATAAAATTAAAATCAGTTTGTTATTAGGATCTACAGAGACAACAGAACTGGCAAAAAGTCGGAAGAATGTGGAAATTTCAATCCAAACATGGCTGAAAAGGGCATCAGACCAGATTTGTTATTCGACTAAATAAAAATTCTTGTTTTTATAACTATTTAAAGATTTGTGCATTTTTTATTTCAATAAACTTTTATTTTGTTGATAGTCTACCTTTTAGAGTTATTATATCGAAGGGATAAACTAAGGCTTAAATTTGATAGGTTCACTTATAGTTCGAACAGTAGTAGTTCTGAAAATATTTGCTCTTCTACCTCACTTCTTAAATTTCAAATTAGAAAAAGTTTACATTATGCTTAAGTTATGTATTTTTTTGTATAAAGAGATTATGTTGAACATATTTTTTAAAGCAAATTATTCATGCGGAACTTGTAGTTATTTAAAATGGTAGTGTATATTTTGCTCTTGATTTTTTCTTAATTTAAGTTATTTCTTGGGCTTTTGAATAATTAAGGTTTGACTTTGTAAACAAGACAAACAAAAAAATTAAAGGGACCCTTTTTAATATACATAATTTTATTGGTGGAATATTTTGTTTTAATGTTGGGAAGGGACGTCCATAAGACGTTGTAAACAAATGTCTTAAATACGTTACCTTTTGTAACATAAGACGTCTATACAACGTCTTATGGACGTCATTCGTCTTTTATGGACATACATAAGATGTCCTGAATGTTGAGATTAAAAGTTTTATGGACGTCTTTAAGACGTATTTGTGCTGTTTGGGACTAGGATGAGAAGTGTTCAAATTGACGCCCTGTATACAGTGAGTCAAAATGAAACTCGTAGTACCAGGTGGCTAAATAAGAGAGGACACCGAAAAACAGGTAATCGCACTACTTCGAAAAAAAATATTTATAGTAAAAACGATCCTTAAAAATCGCGGGAAGTTATTTTCAAGTCAACTGCACCGTTCGCTAGGGTCGTAACAATAATGGTTAATAGGCAAAAGAATATTTTCCATGATTTGTCCTATGAATTGTCACAAATGTTATTTTATTTCTTAATATGAAAAAGTGGGGGAACTGTTTATGTGTAAATAAATAATAAATAGTATTGTGTGAGCAGCAAGAAAGTTTTATTTTAGATTTCTCATGGATCGTGGAATAAATAAAAAAGTGATTAATGTACGAGCGTCATTAAAAGTGACTGTAAGAAAGAAAAGTAATTGTACCATGCATGATTATAATAGCTAATTAAAAACCAACCTTGATAAACTACTTGGATCTACGGATCTTGGAAAATTGTTAGCGTTTAATGGAGATAATGTTGGACTGCAGTCTTTAGTTGATACTGCTGGAAAAAAAGTTAATGTGTTAGTATTTCTACTTTATTTTGACCAGATTAGTAGCACTACATACTTCAACTACATAAAAATATATTTTAATTTAAAATATCATATTACTTTACAACAATAGTTCACATTTATCGACTAAGAATGAAAAAGACAAATAATCTCTACATAATAAGAATTAAAAGCAAGTGCCAATTAATAATGATATAATACTTACATTGGTACATGTGCGCAGGAGGAGGGGGAACCGCAGACATAAGCGAAACCGAGTCCACATCCCTTGCGCTTCCTTCCACCGTAATTGTAGGTGCCCCATCTGTCGTCGAGTCGGATAAGTTCCCAGCAACGGAAGTGGCGCCGCCACTTTCTCTGTCTGAACTAACACGAACTCCCGAATCTGCGCTGCAACTGCCTCGATCACCAGGTAATAGACCGAGATGACCTGAAAGAAGTCCACCCGAGCCTGGTGTCAAAGCGCCGCCATTCATGCTGTGGCGAGGCAGGGAAGCTAAGGATTCTTGGTCGGATAAGCAGCCGCCTGCCGCAAGTTGTCTTCGAGCCTAAAAGAAATATTTAAAAAATAAAATTCCTATTACAAAACGAAATTTTGTAGAGAGAAGTATCAATCTCATCAAAACCACATCTGTCAGAGACGGAGCCCAGTCTTATTACTGCTTAACAATATACATTAATGAAATATCATATGGAGTAAAGTTTATAGTATCCTTATTATAATTTTGACAGTTTTATTTGCAAATAAAGTAACTTGGCAATTGCGCAGCCGATATTATGCTATTAACTATAAGGAAAATAATGAAGTAACAGCAGTATGATAAAATCACAAAGTGCTACTAAATTCAGGGGTACGTTTTTGAGAATGGGGTGAAAATAGCAGTTCACTTTCAAAAAATAACTCTAATTTTTTGCATATACATAGATAAGATAAGATAATATAATTTATTAGTAATAATATACAAATAGTACTTTTTCAAGTCAAATAAATAAAATATTAAATTTTTTTCAATTAATTATTATCATTAATACAAATAAAACATTACACGATATTGATTCTTCCTTAAGAAGAAAGTTTTGGTAAGAAAAAACTAAGAGAAGCTGACAACAGACAAAGACAATACTACAGATTAAAATTAGATTCGAAATACTCTTCGAACGAAAAAAACGCGTTCAGCACAAGGTAGCTTTTGATTTGTTTTTTTGTACTGATTGAAGTTAAGAGCTTTAATTCTAGCTGGCATGCAGTTGTAGAACTTTATTGCTAAATATCTTGAACCATTTCTGGATCTCTCAAGCCGGCCAAAGTCTGGTAACATATTGTTGTTGTTTCTTGTTGGATAGTTGTGAATATCTTCGAGTGATCTGTATAGATCAAGATTTTGTTTAACGTACAACAAACACTGCATAACGTACACACAAGGTAAAGTTAAAATTTTTAAATTCTTAAACGAATTTCGACAGTCTTCTCTATAACTAAGCCCAGAGATAATACGAATGCATTTTCTTTGTTGTCCAAACGCCTTATCAGTATGACAAGAATGACCCCAGGAAAGAATAGCATAAGCATAGCATTATATAAAACGTTGTGTCGTCAGCAAACAAAACAGTATTGACTCCCTTGCTCTTACAGTATGCTAGGTCATTTATATAGATGAGGAATAAGATGAAACCTAATACCGACCCTTGAGGTACACCATACCTTAGGGATTGTTTTTTAGAATTACACTGCCCAAAGTGAACATACTGATCACAATCCGATAGATATGAATTAAGTAGTTGAATGGCATCAGCCTGAAAATTGTAGAATGGTAGTTTTTTTAGAAGAATGCTATGTGTAACGCAATCGAATGCTTTTGTGAGGTCTAAAAAGGATGCAAGAGTGTCAAGATACTTTTCAAAGCCCTGTAAAACATTACTAGTGAAGTGATCAATAGCTAAAGTTGTGATCCTGTTCTTTTGGAATCCAAACTGATTCAAGGCAAACAATTTGTTTGACTCAAAGTGATTATTAGCCTGATTTTTCAAAATTCGTTCATAAACTTTTGACAAGATTGGTAATAAAGATATGGGACGATAATTGTTGCAGTCATCAATAGAGCCCTTATTCTTGAAGAGGGGTACCACCTTTGCAGTTTTGAAAACTTTAGGAAATGTACTGCAACCTATAGATTGATTTATCAATATTGAGCAGACGTTTCACCCGTTAAAATGGGTTATTGAAAAATTTTTTCGATCAAATTTGGCTCAGATATAGCCATTTCAAATGCACCACTTTTTACAATTTTTGTTTTACATCAATATATATATATATATATATATATATATATATATATATATATATATATATATATATATATATATATATACGAAAATTCTAAAGTCTTGGGATAGCGGTCCTAGGGCTGAATGAAACTCTATTTTTTACAAACGTCGAGCTTTCGGAAGTTTATTATTTCCTTCTTCAGGACTACAATACAGAACAGTTATGTTAATTATTATTTTAACTTTACCATGTAAGATGTTTAATAAAAATGATTCTAAATTCAAAAACTTACATGCAAAATGAGTATATTTATGGCTTTGAGACAATAAAACGAAAAATCCATGCAGGCATTATTGATTTTTTTAAAAATTTACATCTTATTATTAAAATGTTTTTTTTAAACACTAATATATAAAATTCTCTTATGGGTCATTTTCGTTGTACTGAAGGTGGATTTATCTGATAAGAAGATCCTTGAAACACTTTTTTTGTGGTCGATGGGATCGGTCAACAACGTCAAATTTTATTTTAGCGGCAATTTTGAATGTGGAATCATTATGTTTTACAACAAATATTAATTTTATTTTATAAGTTATCTAATTATATTTACTTTTTCTTTGTAGTTATATTGATAAGGTTTATGTTTTTTAATGACTATTGGGTTCTTGTGAGCTTTGTTGTGTTCAAAAGTTGTGATCTGTGAAAAGATAATAAGCCAAATGATTCATGAAAATCTACTTTTTAGAAAAAAGAAGGTTAAAAACTGTCTCCTAGCTTCTCTCTTTCTCAACATTCAGGGTTGAGTGAATGTCTACGTGCGATGTGGTTATTATAGGAAAGTGACAAAGATGCACTTACGTAATTTGAAAACAATGGAGAAACTCTGAAGTCAAAAGGCTGAGACACCTCCTGTCTTGTATTTTTATTGTTTAAGATGGAAAAGAGATGAGAGTAGATTACACTAAGATTTTCAGTATCCTTTTTCTTGTTAATACAGTTATCATCTAAATAAATTTCTACCATCTCAAGAAACTGTCTTTTACTGTTGTTTTGTTCTTTGTTAATCACTACAACACTGACAAAATCAAACATGTGATCCTCATCACGGGTGTGATGGGTAATCGAAAGTTTTCGGGTATCCCGTGTATGTGCCGAGTCCCTCTCAGGACGTAAGGCAGCTGACATTTTGGTGAAATCTCATTCACCATTTTCAAAGCTCACTGTACGGCGTCCGCGAGCGAATTGACGCTTGTGACTCGGGTGCTGTCGGTCCCATATATACGTGGGGCGCCTTCGTTGGCCGGGTGGTTCTGGCCAATAAGTTTGCGAGACCTGCTGCGTGTCATCGACCTTATTGCCAATGTTTGGAATTGTGTTGCCGAGTTGTAATCTATTTTTTACTACCTATTACTGCTCGATGTTTTGTAAGCAGATTTTTCCAAGTATTAGGCAATCGCTGGCTATCATCTCTGCTATTTAAGTAGTTGGGCCTCTTTGCAATTTCAATGGCTTCCTTTATAACTCTTGTGGATCGTGTTTCATATCTCGATAGCATTTTTGTTCCTGAGAAATTTATCTTATGTCCTGTGTTTAACAAGTGTGGGGCCAGTGCGGAAGAAGTAGTTTTTTGCTTGACAGCGTTTATATGTTCGTCTCTTCTGGCGCTTATTTTACGGTTGGTTTGGCTTACGTAAGATGAGCTGTATTCTCCGCATGGAATTTCGTACACTCCCTGATTTTCTAGAGGAATTTTTTCTTTAGGTATTGGCAAGAGATCTTTTACTTTACTATCTGTGGTGAAAATGGTTTCAATTTTGTGTCTCTTGAGAATTTTTGCGATTTTGTCTATGGTGTGAGTGGATTTTCAGTAGGATATCTAGAAAAGGTAGTTTTCTTTACTGTTCTGTCTCCATGATGAATTTGATTTTTGGGTGTATGCTGTCTATGTGATTTAGGCGATTTTTGAGATCTTCTTTTCCATGTTGCCAGATAATGAATGTGTCATGTACGTAACGCAGCCACAATCGTGGTTTGTGTAAGATCTCTAAAGTTTTGATTCGAAGTCTTCCATAAATAAGTTAGCGTGTGCAGGAGATAGTAGCGATCCCATAGGGGCCCCCTCGACTTGTTTATATTGCTGGCCTTCATAAGTGAGTTGGGTGTTATCGAGGCAATGTCTAGCTATTTCGACGATATATTTCGGCAGATTGTATTTGTTTTCTATTACAGAAAAAGCTTCTTTGACTAGTATTTTCGTAAAAAGTTATGTTACGTTAAAACTGCAGATATGCTAATTATTAGTACTGCAAAAGAAAGATAAAAAAATTCGTTAATGTAGTTATACTTGGCGAAGATGTAGATCTACTCATAATATTAACATTATTATACAATCAATATCAAAATATTTATTTTTGAAACCAAACATGTCAAAAGTAGATAAATAACCGTTCAGTCCCAATAGCTTTCAATATCCACATTACCAGCAATTTCTTAGTTTCATTCAGTGGTATCAGAACCACATCTGCATTTTCCAATATTGGAAAAAAGAAGTTCTTGACTTTTTTAAAATTTTGTACATGTAGTATAAGCATTTTTTTACAAGATGAAGCAAATGAGGAAGTGATAGCTAATGCAGCAGAATAAGCAGATAAGTCTTTAGCTAAATGTTGTTTAGCATTATTTAAAATCAAGTCCAAGAATATGATATTTAAACTGTCAAAATTACCTCCGACATCTGATGTTGCAAAAGTGAACGGACTTTGCCAAATGCAACAATGGAAAAGGTAAAAATGAAATGCTATTGAATAGGTTTAGAAATCGATGGAAAATGGTTTATTGCTGATTTTCGCAACCCAGCCACCTGCACCGCAATCTTTGCTAAAACAGCATGTAAATGTTTGAAATGTTGTCAAGGAAACTGTGGTTGAAGGAAATTAGGCATAAATGCTCCATTTTCTGTAAAGAATGCACAGGGGTCTATTGCGAAAATGCAGCTAATCAGGACATCTTTGAAGCAGATATTGAAGAAGATGTTGATGAAAAAATAGAATTGACAATATATGGTAGTTTGAAGGAATAAAGAAATAAAATAAACCGAGTTATATTACCTTGAGCATAAAACTTTCGTTTTCATTTTATGTTACTACACTGATTATTTAATAACAAAAAACATTTTAGATTCAACACAAAATTCCATATAATGTTGTACATTTAAAAACCGCGTTTTATTATTATAAAATCAATATAACATTAACTTTCATTGCATAAATAAACCCTTTTTAAATTAAAAACGCCAAGAAAATGATGTAAAAGAAAAATCGATAACAATTGCAAAAAAAAGTCGTAGATTTGAAATGGTTATATCTCAGTCAAATTTGATCAAAAAATTTTTTTCAAAAACTTATTTTAACTCGTGAAACGTCAGCTTTCCTTTCTGTGAAGCAATACCTATACCTATATCTATCCAGAAAAAAATTATGGACAAAAGTTTGAAAAAAAAATTGCGAATTTTTGATTTTTTTCTCCCTTTGTTTTTGCATTTAATTGACCCAGAAGAATACGTTTCGATCAGAAATTCAATTTTCTACAAAAAATTGTAGTATACGTATATATTAAAAATGCATAGTTTTTGAATTATTTTTGAAAAACTGAAAAAGTGCCCCGTCCTCAAAAATGCACCCCTGAATTAAATAGCACTTTGTGATTTTATCATATACTGCCCTCGATTCATTAGCATGAACAGCTCGGAGCTGTACAGGTGCAAGAAACCCTCGCTTTATTCAAGTAGTGCATTATGCCTCGGCGCTTGTCAGATCTGCTTTCCCCTTACCCCTCAAGCACCAAAAAAAATATTTGATGTATAAAGCCCTAACAGCTATCAGTTATCATTTTTAGATGCTATTTTTGGGTAAAAAAACATTTTATACATGAAATGGAGACACAAAAATAAGATTATTTCACAAAATATCTAACTTACCTTCATAGTTTTTTTAACGAATTGCGAAATATTTATGGCCTAAAATGCCATGACACCCGACAAAATTCAAAACTAATAAGTAATAATATAATATTTTTACCTTTTTGTCTTCAATATGTTTCGCTATGTATATTAAAAACACAAATTCCGAAAAAAAAAATAATTTGTAGGTTATATACTGTTCCAATTAATATTTTTACCGCTTTATTCAGATTTGCTCGGAGCTACTCAGGGTTTGATGCACCCGAGCTTAAAACTCTTGAATCGAGGGCAGTAATATTTATGTGCCAGAGGAACATATTCAATCACAAAAATGCTGTTACTAATTTATTTCTTACAAAAAGTTATAGTCAGCCAAGATACAACGACGCCTTTTAACATTACGTAACTACCAAGTCATTTAATGTAAATAAAGATAGAAGAAGTATTTTTCTACACCTTCGCGTGACGACCCGTGTTGTTGCAACTATTTTTCTAATTAATATTTAATAATCCACCAATTTGTCTCGTACGACTATAATTAAAATTTCATTACTTTATTCATATTATTTTGCGAACATGAAGCTAATTTTACTTCGTTTTAGTTATAATTACACTTTGTTTTGTCGAAAATAATTATATTTAAAATTTTAATTGGTATATTAACAAAGGTTGCTGTCATTAATAATTAATTTATTATTATAACATTTTTATACGTGCCTAGTCAATAAAATAATTTTTTTTATACAGAAATTACTGAATAATTTTTGAATTATTTATTGACTTAAAACTTTTTTGAAGAAGTTATTTTAAATTAATTTTAGTTGGATTGGTATTTAATCTATTTCTTTTTGCCTTATAGCCTACCAAGGTTGCGGCTTTTCTTTAAGTTTGTAGGTTTGCGCAACCCCAAAGAAATTGTAAGTTTAAAAAAAACATACCAACAAATATAGGTACAAATATTTTTTTTAATTTCTACTAATAATTTATTGATTAAATTTAAATCAATTTTTTACTTCGATTATACGCGAACAGCAGTCAATTATTGAAATAATTTAACTTACTTCGCCTAAATATCAAGAATAATTTGTCTGTATTACAATATTACGCCTGGGTAGCTATTCTCGTTCTTGAGAGAACGATCATCTTGATGGAAAGTGGGCGTGGTTCTCACGAAAAAGTATGAAACCGTATTCTCGTGATTTTAAGTGATGGTCACATCCATCAAATCTTGAGAGAACTTGTTCTACTAGTCTGAATCAAGAGAACGGCGAGATTTTGAGAGAACGATACTGTCATTCCCGTCATTATGCGGTATTTTTAGGTTATAAAAGTTCAAGAAAATTCATGATTGTTTTGAAAATATTGTAAATTTTATAAAATATTTTTGCTCGCAAATATATACATATATAAAATGGGTTTTGAGGAAGTAATTTGGAACCACGATGGACCTGAGGATGTCAGATTAACGGAAAAGCAAATGGCAAATTATAATCGTCGATTTCTACCACGGTTGCGTCGATTTGGAGACTTAAATAATTCAGAATTGACGAAGCTGTTTAGGTAAGTATTTATTATATAAATATTTGTGGAACTTGGCGGACTCTACTTCATTTAATTTATTTTACTGGCTTGGTAAAGATCAAAGAAGGTATCTTGTACTAAAAATAACCCAATTTATAGAATTCTCAGGGCTTCAAAGGAGGCAACATCATCTTTGCCAGAAGTCATGGTAATATTTGGTAACTATAAAGTTAGCATATGCAAGAGTAGCAAGTCATTAATGATTTTTTACTTGGTTGGATTATACATATTTGTAATATATTACCTGCCATAGTTACTCTTAAAAAATTTGGAGAATGTTAAGCTAATATTAATTTTTCTTTTTAGATTTAGGTACCCATATTAATATAATTTTATTAAAATATAAATATTTGTAGGTTCTTGGATTTTTTGCGACTAGCAGCTACCACAAAATAACTGGGTTGAATATATTTCTGGAGTGAGTCGCCCAAGTGTCAGTTGGAGTATTGTAGAAGAAAAACCCAGATGCTTTAAATAGAGACGATGCTACTTCAGAGTGGATCTAATTGCTACCAAATTTAAATGAATTATGAGCTTGTCCAATTGGGTAATTTTCTATTAAATTGTAAATTATATACAGCTAGCAGTAATATGTATTTTGTAAACTTAAAATTTAAATGTAAATTGTTTTTTTTAAAAAGAATTAAAACTGATGTTAAATAGGTAATATGTAAGATAATTTTGAAATATACGAGATTTTTATGATGTTTTAGGTTTTATACTAAACATAATTTCCCTGGTATTTTAGGGTACATTGACAGCACTCATGTTGCAATTACAAGATCAGTAACAGATGACCTAGAATTTGCGATGAGACTTTATAAATCATGAATATAAATGCTAAATTTCTTAGTAGTACCCATGATTCTTATATTTGGAATGAATCTAACATTTCCAATATAATGGAAATGATCTATAGAAGAACTCCAGATTTATTTTTCCTCACTGGATATTCGGGTAAATTAATTGTACAGTAAACCGATAATTTGTTATTAATTTAGAATATGTTTAAATATAATAAGAAAAGTGAACCAAGTTTAATTTTTTCAGGATTTCTTTTAAGGTCACAGCCTTTGGAAGATATTTCACAACTGAGAACACCAGAGGAAAGATTTAATAGATATATGTTCATTATGGAGTACCGTTGAAAGATGTTGTGGTGTCGTGAAGAATAAATTTAGATGTTTTTCAAAAGATAGATAGATAATTTTTTAATATGGGAATATATATATTTCAAGTATGCAGAATGTATTTTATTGATGAAATAAATTTTTACACATTTCATTTTGTTTTTTTACTTCGTATATTCATTCCCTGATATTTATGGGGAGTATAAAAAATAGCATTTTTACAAAAACAAGGGAAATCTTTCTTTTCCCAAACTAATAGAAAATAAACTAAATTTGTATTTTAGGAAATGAAAATGTTAATTTTATTTCGAATGATATCCTTTACATCTTTGTAGGTGATACTAATTTCACGCAAAACGGCTATTTTATCACTAAAATATTTCGATTTGTTTTTTTACATATTTATTTTTTTCTTTATAAAACTCCCTTTCTAATTCTTTTCTCTCATTAAGAATATTAAATAGGTAAAAAATATTAATTATATTTATTTTAAATTCGAACATTTACTTGCTAAGTAGGATTATGTCCATATTCACATTCTTTTTTAGGGTTAAATGCACAATTTATATGGTTATATACACCATTGACGCTTGACAACATAGCTTACTAGATTTTGTTTCCGATCTCCCATCACATCCTACGAGAATACGGTAATACACGATCGAGAGAATAACCGTAGGATGGGATTGTCCCTACTCTCTCAAGAGAATGATCACTTCCTATGAAGAACCAGAATAGCTACCCTGGAGACATTACCGCTTTGCTGGTGTGCAATTTTAATGCAATTCAAGCTAATCAATTGGAGCGTATACGGAGTTGCCTATCTAAGAAGTCGAAATTAATTTTGTGTGATGTAGCCGGATATATGATCTTGGTCTCAATGTAAAGATGGCCAAATATAATAAATATTAAATAAATAAATAATAAAAATAGCTATTTATTTCCAACAGGCCAACGGTCCCATTACAGGAAATTCAAACATAGATAAACAAGCTAATAGGATAAAGTAAAACTAAACTAACTGAAGCTACAGTTAATCTAAAACTAATAGCAAGGACCCATCCAAAATCAGTTCACCATCCATTCGAGTATTGGATTTACAAACTGTAGGCATACAATATAAACTATCCATATACAAAGCAAAGTAGCAAGCTACAAAGGATAGGTAGACCGCCAAAATGCATGTCGCATGGTGCAAAAATTATTGCACATTTTGTAGATGGGAGATTGGAATAAAATGTTAGACCTAACAAGGACAGTGGAGAAAGCTGGTGGATGCCTGGCACCAACACGGGGAACGCGAAATGATAGTTGCTCTAGTAGAAATGGACAATCAATCCTCGCGTTCAGAAGCTTATAGAGAAATGATACGAATTGGGAGTTACGACGTACAGCCAATGGCAGTTCTTTAAATCTTGGGAGAATGTGGTAATGATTGAAACCCCACTGAGGATAAAAACTGTCCTCTCTAAACATTAAATATTTTAAAAATTTCCTCTATGGCAAGGCCATGACAATTGTATATGGAGGACCAGGCAATTGATCCATAATCTAGCCTCCATCTTACGTAACTATAATACAGCAGTGTGAATGTGGCTGTGCTAGAAAAAGGTTTGCAGTTTCGCAGAACAAAACCCAATGTTCGAGATGCGGTAGCTACCATCTGATCAATGTGGGGAATAAAAGAGAAACTCGCATCGAAGATGACACCCAGGTCCGTCACAGTAAAGCATCTATTAACGATAGAACTATTTATATGGTAATTAAACCGAACAGGATTCTTTGACCGAGAGTAAAAAACAAATTACATTTAGAGATGTTAAAATTCCAGCTTATTAGCCATACACACCATTGAATAATTATATCAATATTGGCCTGAAGGGACAAATAGTTTGCAACAGAATCAATGCGTTGAAATATTTTTAAATCATCAGCATAGGCCAGTCTGTGGAAGTCAAACTTGGAAACAAGATCGTTTATAAATATGTTAAAGAGAAGTTGCCCCAAGTTCGAACCCTGAAGGACACCTGACGTTGAAGTAAACTTAGCAGATTTATATTCTTCTATTTGTACAAACTGACTACGATTAAATAAGTAGGATTTCAAAAGGGAAACAAGGTCGTAAAAGAAGTCGAATAGGACAGAAGCTTTCTGTAAGAGTATGTGATGGTCAATTTGGTCAAAAGCTTTACGGAAATCAGTGTAAATAACATTGACTTAACTTCTACTGTTAAGGGCAGCGCAAAAGTAAGAGGAAAAAGAGCAAAGATTAGTCATACATGAACTTTTAGAAAAGAAGCCGTATTGGTCAGTCGATAATCGATATATGGTGATCGTCACCTACACGTAAATCCACAAAGAATTTAGAGAGTAGGTACAATACTTAAAAAGGACCACGAACATACAAAAGCCAGAGCTGTGTTTCCTAAAATTAATACAGTTGACAAAAACTGATTGCAAGATGTAGCTTTAGCATAGAATTTTAAGAATTCCTTGGGTGGATCACGTATCTAATCAAGAAATTCTACGTAAAATGAAGAATACAGAGATATTTACTACGATGAGGGCAAGAAAGCTGGAATATCTGGATTACGTGTTAAACTAATTCTACGACCGTAAAAAATTCTTTTTATTTTAATAAATTTTCATGCCTTTTTTGAAGCAGATCAAAGATTTAACTAAAAAAAACGTTTCTTGTTTAGTTTTGTTTTACCTCGGCTAGTTGCTCTTGGGCTTGCTGCAGCTGCAATTCCTTCGCGTTGAGTTGCGCTGCCAACGACAAACTTCTCTCAGCTTCGTCTCTGGCATGCCTAAGTAAACTCCACCGTTCCCGTTCCCTTTCTTCTCTCTCTGTCGACAGCTGTTGTAAAGACGTTTCGTCCCTCACCCGCTGAAACAAAGGCAACCGGTAGACTAGAACTATAAAAATTTATTATAGAATATTAAATAGGGTATTACAAATTTACGTATTGAGTTCTTGAAACGGTAATATTACATACAATATGGTGGATTTCAGATTAATTCTGAAGCTATTTAAAATGATTGAAAAAGTAAAAAATATATCAGTACCAAAAGGTTTTTTTTTTGACACTAATTTAAAGTTATTTGGTTTTCTTTGCTATAGACTTAGCCAAATGGCTCATGAACTCCCTTCAGAGGAACATTCACTCATTCCAGATATTCTCATGTATCATAAGGATGAAGCTCTATGGAGGCCCTTTTCATTTTGTCAGGTCCCAGGTGGTGTTATTGTCTCCAGACAGTTCAAAAGGTCCCAAGTAACACTGCCCTTTGCCTAGCTTTATATAGGTCTTCGCTATGGCCCGATCCTTTGATATTAAGCAAAAGACTCTTCGGTACTAAAACTCAAAAAAACTGAAAAGCGGACAATCTAGCTTAATCTCAAAAACTCACCCGTTAATTTGGTAGCACTGTGTGATTTTGTCATATGTGGAGATCAATTGAACGTATAAAACAATGAAAACACTAACATTTTAGTTTCTTTCTCAAGTATACAGCCTATTTTCTGGACGTTACTTATTCCTCACTGTCTGCGCATTTGTTTCTCCAGGCCTCTGTATTAGGCAATCTTTTTATTATGCTTATCCCTTATTTAGACTGTTTGTGTTAAGAATGGCGATTTCTATTAGTGTTGCTCGTTTTGATGTTTTATCCACTAAAATGAGATTTGGTCTTTTATGTGCAACTGTGTGATCTATAAGCACAGTTCGATCCCTAAACAGCCTAAACAAGTTGTTTTCCAGTATAGGCTCCAGGCCGTATTCATAGTATGCCACTTTCTTTACCTGCAACAATGTGAATTTCTCTGTCAGCTCTTCGCGGTTGAATAGTGTTTCTCCTTGTACTCCGATGCAACAAATGCTTGGAATCCTTCTGTTATATTCATTGTTCTTATTGACACTGGCCATTCTGAATCAAGGGGTTTCTGATTATGTATTTTAGACAATTTCTGGTTACGATGACCTGATCTTGGATAAGTAGTACAAAGCCTTCGATTTCAGGTAACATTTCCCCTGACGTTAATCAGCGATTCGATACTAATTTATCGATTTTTCCTGGTTAACCTCACTTGGGTGTCGTCCATGGAGCCAGGCTTGAAGCTTCTCTTGGTCTGGTTGGTAATGAGAAGTCAGTTCATGATTCCTCAACCGCAACGATGTTGAGTCGTCTACGTTGCATATTCTTCGATATAACACAGAATTCTCTACCAGCTTGTAAAAATATGATCTTCTTTCGTTATCATTATTTTTTACAAAATTTTTGACTGGTGCGCTATTTTTTTGACTTGATTTTGTAAAAGGCTTTCACAGTAGACAAACCAGGTGTACCGTAAAGTTACTGCCTATTGCTGACAAAGTTCGATATAAAGGACGCAACTGATTTAAAGTTATTGTCAGTTTTATCCGAGATTTTTATCAATATAACGTGGCAAATGTTTTATTCAAGGTTTTAGATGATCTTGTTGAGGCTTCATAGAAGGGTGAGACTCTGATATTAATATTACTTCATTAGATTAAAGCATTGGATATGTTTGGTCATGCCCAATTTCACTCCATTGTCATCTGTAGACTGTTGATCAATTTTATCAAGAATTAACTGGCTTTCAGATCTAATTTCAAGTGTTAGGATTGTGAGTAAAGGTGTAACACTTGACGCAATTCAGGAATCCTTGCTTTTTGTAATCTACATGATTGATATAAATCATTCTGTTGCAGACTGTGATATGCAAAGGTATGGTGATAATACATAATTAAGCATCAGCTTTAATAAAACTAAACTAACGCACAGAAACAGTTTATTTCTTGCCAATACAACTCAGTACGCGTTTCGACCACCTTAGGGTGAGTCCACCCAATAAGAAAAATTTGAGCATAGGTGTATTACGCGCTTTTGGGTTAAAAATGTCTCGTCCATACGGGACTTTTCGTTACGCGGTCATAAGGGGTATGGTTTTTTTGTCTTAACCTAACTTTTAACAGGATTTTTGTTTATATTTTATCTAAAAATTAAAATGGAGCAAAATAAAACATTGATTGCGGCAGTATTTTAATCTATAAAAAAAGTTACAAAGTGAAAGGAGAATATTGATATCTTCTTTATTAAGAAAACATGAAAGTCGTCGCTACAGGGTCCGGTCTGTATTTGAGGAAAATATTGGAGAAAGGCTTGGACATACTAATAATTTAATTCAAGAAATGTGTGAAAATGTTCCTGATTTTTTAAAAATATTTTCCGGTTACTATTGGTGAATTTGAAGAGCCAATAATTAGGAAACACGATATACAAAAGTGTAGAGCTAAACCCTTATTACTAGGTTGGAAATAACATTGTGATATTTAGCTGATGAAAGCATGTGAAAGCAACAGTACCACTTCTACCTGGTAAAGAATTACCAAGAAGTTCAAAGACGAGAATTTTAATAATTACTTTTTTAATAATTACAATTGTTTGTAGTTTTTAGAAAAATACATAACACGTGATACTAGCTGGGGTTTTATTATTAAATTTCGATCAATGTTAATTTTTTACTTTTTAATTGTTTATTATAGGTTTATATAAAGTTTGCGAAGGGTAGGGTTACCAGACGACAGGAATTTTCCTGACATGTCTGAAATTTTAGCCCTCTGTTAGAGAAACAGGAAAAAACTGCAATTGTCAGTATTTTTTTGAAATTAAAAGAGGAAAATATAAGTAATAAAAAATATTTATTAATCATTCTAGTAAGAAAAAATAAATTAATTAAACGTTAACAAAATGAGTGAATTGTTAATTTAGTATGTTAATAAATTTAGTTTCATACTTTTTATTGCCTGATGTTTCTTTTGATAGTTGCTGGTCTTTTATAACCATTTCATGACATTCTTCACATGATATGTTCTTTAAATTAAATTGTGTCTAGAGTAGAACTTTAACAGAATATATTGTTGTAAACCAACTATCACTACAAATTATTAATTATTAAATTACTATATATATAAATATTTTTAAGTTACTCTTATGGATTAATAGATAATTATAGTCTAATATTTAATACTCTCTTAAGAAGTTATATCTTAAGTAAATTTATATTCTGATAGGTTCAAACAAAAGCATGCCTTAATCTCCGAAACTCCAAAACTTTACTTTTTACAGAGACCATTAGCTTTGTTCATATTGTCATCGTCCCATAAATACACACTTTTTCATTTCAGTAATCATGTAAATAAATAGTTATAAGTTATATTTGTTAGTACGCCTACGCCTGTAAAAAAATAATTTAGATACAGAAATAGAATATAACTAGGACATGAACATAGAGACGAGATGAACTAAAAATTAAAAATTACAATAGTGACATTAAATTAGTAAGTAAGAAGAAAAACTGTTGTTTCCTCATAATTTAGTGAACATTTTAATAAAATATTAAAATTAATATCAGAAGATTTATTTGAATTCATCGAAATCAGTGATAAACCAAAAGCAGAACCAGCAAAGTTATAACATTGGTGGCAGCGAAAAGCAAAGCTTATAACAAAATTGACAGCCAATTTCTCTGCTTAGTCCACTACGCTCCCATTAATGAGAACACTCGCTCGATATTCGCATTTGGTGCTTCGATTGTAAATATTTTGAAAATGCCACTGCCTTAACATATCATAAACATCATTTAGATAAAATGTCCGGATATTTACTGAAAAATCAGGGATATTGTCAGCAAATTTCATTATTCGATCTGGTAACTATAGTTAAGGGCGTGTCTGTTAAATAGAAATTGTATTATATAACGTCCTTTATTTCATAAGCTTTAATTTATATAACGAACAACTGTATTATTGCAATTGTTATAAAATTAATAAAAAAATAAACAAGAATTGTTTTTTTTTTGGGACCAAGCAGTTATGATCTTCGGCAACAAGCATTTTTAATAAATTAAAATAATTTAACATAGCTCATAAATATCCATTATCACAAAACTCACAAAATAAGAAAATATAAATAAAACAACAAACTTCTGAAAAAAACATATGTTATGTTCATACGAAATATTAAAAATAAACAGTTTCCGCCGTATTTAAAGCAGTCCGCCGAAACGCTAAACCTTATTTTGCGTAATGACCTTGGAAAAGGCGAATTTAGGCGGCAAATCTTCGGTCTTTGTCTTTTTTTAAATTGAACGAATCACAATGCTTGAAATTTGACATATATCTTATTACGCTACGCTTACGCCCAGATTTTTCTTATCGTGTGGAACTGTATAAGGAAATATACTGTTTTTATATAATTTTTCCTTTCTCTATGCTTGAAAGGAGAATATAAGGCAACTAGTTAAATACGGCAGATAGACTTATTTATTTCTCGCACTAGTTCGGTGAATGTATAGGTGGATGTCATTCAACTGGTGATATTTTTCAGTCTAAAATCGGCAAGTTTTTAATATCTTACCGACATACTTCGGAATTTATATTTTATATAGCAGTTCTTTCCTGCGAAGTTGTTCTCAATTCGATACAGCTCCACTCACAAGACCATGGGGTAGTCTAAACGCGTATGAAGAGAGGACCAGGGTTGTATTTGCAGGAAGTAAACTGTTTCTATATATTTTGCCCCGTTTTCTGAGTTTGTAAAGAGAATGCATATAGACAACCGCTAGAGTTATTTTATCTGTAAGATAATAAAATCTGTGGTATATGAATCATTAACAAATACTGATTTTTAATTATTATTTCTTTGACTACCTAATAATAATTGAGATATAGACTGTATATTTTAACTTTTAATGATGTTTTCATATAATTATTCACTCCAGACCGAAAATAAAATAAACAAAAGTCCATTATAAAGTATGTTTATTTTAGAATTCCATTATTACGTAACAATATGAATTGAAAAGGAAAAACAATGCGAAATTAAAATGAAAAATTTATTTTCGCAATAATATATATAAAGGATTTAACAACATTAAATGGTAAACCCTTAATTATGTTTAATTTTGCCGAGCGAATTAATCCCTCTGCGCTCAATTTTGCACACGTTGACAGTTAAATAAAATTTAGATACGAAATGAGTTGTTGGATGTAGAGGTAAAGGCTTTTTTTGATTATTGTTTGATCTTTTTGACAATTTAATTACATAAAAATACCTCACTTTGATGTGTATTCATGTGTGATGGAGTAAAAAGCCGAAACGATAGTAATAATTTGTGTTCTAAACCACGGGGGCGGTGTTGGTTCGTATATTAAATATGACATTGTCAGTGACTTACTAATTGGTTCTTCTTTGAATTATATTGAATGTTTATATATATATATATATATATATATATATATATATATATATATATATATATATATATATATATATATATATATATACAGGGTGATTCAAAAATCGATCACGAAACTTAAGGGGGTGATTCTACTTGACAAAATAAGGGTAGAGCTTCATATAATTTTTTTTCAAAATGTCATTCGTTTTCGAGTTACAAGCCGTCCAAGTTCAAGTTTTTATTTTTTGTTTTTTGAATTACTCGCTTACAGGAAAACCGATTTGACTAATATTTGAAAGATAGGCTAAGTCTTCTGCGCTTCATCATTTTAGTAGCAATTCACATTGATTGTTTGCCGCTAGAGGGCACTTTACCTACATTGAAAATTGTTTTTTTGTCATAATTTTTTAGTGTTGACAGCTACAGTAGTTTTTGGCATAATTTCTGAAAGACTGATGCCAGGCCTTTAAAAAAGGTGCTCTTTATTTATATCGCTAAACCCAACGGTTTAGACGTAAATCACCCTTAAAAATTAAGTGGTAAATGTACTTTTCTCATTTCATTACCACCAGCTACCAGGTAAATAGCTATCAAAGTATACTAGAGCTGTCAGTTTAACATCAAATAAATTCGCTTTTTAAACTATTTAATTTATAATCTTAAAATAACTAATAATGGCTAATCAGTAAATATTCATATTATGGATTATTGCGATATACATTTAATTGATAAAAATTAATGAAACAGTACTAAACAAACTAAAAAAGATTCTCAAAATGTCCCCCATTTTCTTCCATACATTTCCTAACACTCTTCAAAAAATGTCGCCTAACTCGATGAAAAATTCCTGGTGTTTCTTTAATAATTTGGCACTTTTCGATTATCCTGAAGCGAAGATCCTCGACGTTGATTACTGGAATATCGTACACCAATTGTTTCAAATGACCCCAAAAGAAAAAATCCATAGGATTAAGGTCTGGTGACCTCGCTGCCCATGCCAATGGTCCACTTCGTCCTATCCATCGCTCAGGATACGTTGCATTCAAATACTGTCGGACACGTATACTAAAGTGGGGCGGAGCTCCGTCTTGGAGGATCCACATGTTGGCCCTTACTTCCAATGGCACATCTTCCAGATACAATGGGAGACGATTTTGGATAAAATCTAAGTATACGTCACCAGTTAATGGGCCATCAAAGAAATGAGGACCAATAAGGTAATCTCCTATTATCCCTGCCCACACATTTAGTGAAAATCTACGCTGATGTTTCGTTTCTACCACATTGTTTGGGTTCTCGTAAGCATATGTGTGGATGTTGTGTAGATTTGTTATGCCATCACGAGTGAAACCAGCTTCGTCAGTGAATAATATGACGCCAATTAATCGATTATCGTGTTCATACTTAGCTAGGATCTGATTGCACATTTCCAACCGTCTCGGCCGATCATCGTCATAAAGAGCCTGCACCTTTTTTGAATGAAACGGGTAGAGTTGTTCTTCTCTTAGTATCCTCCATGAACTAGCCTGACAGAGCCGCACTTCATTCCCAATTTTTCTAGTACTAATACCTGGATTATCTTCAATAATTTCAAGCACTCTTTCTTCTTGTTGCACGTTTCTAGCAGTTCTAGGTCTTCCCCTATTTCCATTATAACTTTTAAAGGAACCACATTCCGCAAGCCTCCTGTGCACACTGGAAAATGTTTGAGCATGAGGGATATTTCTTTCCGGATAACTCTCCATATAATATCTTCTTGCCAACTCTGCATTACCATTTGCTTTTCCATAACAAAAATGGATATCACAATATTCGATATTTGAATATTGGTGATTAGCCATTATTAGTTATTTTAAGATTATAAATTAAATAGTTTAAAAAGCGAATTTATTTGATGTTAAACTGACAGCTCTAGTATACTTTGATAGCTATTTACCTGGTAGCTGGTGGTAATGAAATGAGAAAAGTAAATTTACCACTTAATTTTTAAGGGTGATTTACGTCTAAACCGTTGGGTTTAGCGATGTAAATAAAGAGCACCTTTTTTAAAGGCCTGGCATCAGTCTTTCAGAAATTATGCCAAAAACTACTGTAGCTGTCAACACTAAAAAATTATGACAAAAAAACAATTTTCAATGTAGGTAAAGTGCCCTCTAGCGGCAAACAATCAATGTGAATTGTTACTAAAATGATGAAGCGCAGAAGACTTAGCCTATCTTTCAAATATTAGTCAAATCGGTTTTCCTGTAAGCGAGTAATTCAAAAAACAAAAAATAAAAACTTGAACTTGGACGGCTTGTAACTCGAAAACGAATGACATTTTGAAAAAAAATTATATGAAGCTCTACCCTTATTTTGTCAAGTAGAATCACCCCCTTAAGTTTCGTGATCGATTTTTGAATCACCCTGTATATATATATATATATATATATATATATATATATATATATATATATATATATATATATATATATATATATATATATATATATATATATATATATATATATATATATATATATATATATATATATATATATATATACAAATCTAGAACATAAAAATTGAGATCTATCTAGAAATATAATTCATCGATATTGGAATATGAGGGCGTATCAATAACTTTCTTCCAATCGTTCGTAACACTACCCCCCTCCTAATTCTGATCGTCCCGATCAGCTTCGATATCTCCGTGCTATGGCTTCAACCTGTGTAGATGTAACTTTCATTTTGGTCTTGAATCTCCGTTGAATTCCGGTCCTTCCCATGATGGCATCAACTTAGGCGATTTGCTCTTCTTTCTCTGTGGAATCCTTAACCAAACTCTATCACCTTGTTGGAATACTGCCGAGTTTGCCTTGATGTTACATAAATTGACCAATGCCTTCGGCACCAGGTATTTACTTATTAGAATGTTGAGCTAATCCGACATTGCTTCCAGAACTCTCATCCAATCTTCTGTAAAGGGTTTTCTCCATGCGTCCCCTTATTCTGGTTGTTTGTTCGGTAATGCCTCTGATTGGTTCGCTATTACGGTTCTGGGAAAAAATAAATTCTTCGGTGCCACATTCCCTTCTCATATGTCCAGTTTTATAACATAAAGTGTTGCCCCTTGTGTTTAGTGTCTTTACGATTTCAGAAGACTTTTTCTCTATTGCTAGGATCGGTGAATGCTTGTTTTCTCCTATATTTTTGGTCTTGACACATTATTCTGATGATGATTCTATCAATAAAAAACTGGACTGTAAGCTCTTCTCGAAATTCTTCCGTAGCTCCTGGGTAAGCCAGATGAACAAGGCGTCGGACATCCGTTGCATATTTTGCACACTTTCTCCGTTTCTTTGATGTCTTGACTTAAGCTGTTACTGATATAACAGGCGTCGATGTTGATCTCCAAACCTTCTTTCCAGCGCAGCACTAAGGATTTCATATTTTGTTGGGTTATAGGAATTGTCTGCAATAACTCTAGTGCTCTGCACTAGCGGCAGCTTCAAATTATCGTTTATACATTATCCAAGATGTTTGACCACTGTAAGTTGAAGGTTTAATGTTCTGTCCGGTGGTTATTACTTTGTCATAAGGGCCATGCGTCTTTATTTTATTGATTTCTATCTGCAAGCTCTTCCTTTTAGATTCTATTCCGTCTGCTACTTCTTTCATTTATTGTCGCACTTCTCCTATATCTTGTCACATTTATCCTACGTCTTGTCGCATGTCCCCAATCTCTTCCTTAAACTTTTGCTTTGTCCCCATAGAATTTGACTGAATTTTTGTTGTTTTTGTACAATGACCTGGTGGACCCATTTGTAACGTTTATTTTTATCTTTAATGCGACAATCTTCTCCTGCTTGTTTGTCTTTAAGGCGATGTTCATCTTCTTGTTGTTTCTCTTTTTGGCGACGTTCATCTTCTTCTTGTTTCTCGTTAAGGCGACGATCTTCTTTATCTTGTTTTTCTTTCAATCGACGTTGTTCGTCTTTGAGGCAACAGTCTTCTTTTTCTTGTTTTTCTTTTTGGTGGCGATCTTCTTCTTCTTTTTTTTTGACAGCGATCTTCCATCTTCTTATTTTTCTTTTTGGCGGCGATCTTTTTCGTCTTGTTTTTCTTTTATACGACGTTGTTCTTCTTTTTGGTGATGTGACTCTTCTTCCTATTTTTCTTTATGGCGACGTTGTTCTTCTTCTTGTTTTTCTTTTTGACGGCGATCTTCTTCTTCTTCTTGCTTCTCTTTTTAGCGCCATTCTTCTTCTCTTCTTGTTTGTCTTTAAGGCGACATTCCATAAATCAGCCAATATTCATTTGTTTTCTCCATCTCGGCTGTTTGCTATCTAGCATTTACCATAGAATCCTCTAGATTGTCGAAAATTCGATTCTAGACTTCTTTCTTAACTACAAATCCAATGGCGAAGTCTGTGTTTCGCTATCTCTTTTAGTTTTCAAATAGAATGTTCTAGAACTTTGTCGAAAATTCTATTCTAAGCCTCTCTCTTAATGACAAATTCAATGGCGAAGTCAGTTTTTTCGCTATCTCTTTGGATATGAAAATAGAACGTTCTAGAACTTTTTCGAAAATTAATTTTATTTTCTTACTTGATAACAAATTCAAAAGTAAAATTAGTTTTTCTATCTCTTCTAATTTCCAACTCAATTTTCCGGAAACCCGGTGATAATCCTCATTCCTGACATCAGTTTTTGTCACTTTAAAAATCGCTCACTGGGTT
Organism: Diaprepes abbreviatus; assembly: GCA_034092305.1. Taxonomy (NCBI): domain Eukaryota; kingdom Metazoa; phylum Arthropoda; class Insecta; order Coleoptera; family Curculionidae; genus Diaprepes; species Diaprepes abbreviatus. The sequence continues at coordinate 2,372,945 of JASJET010000029.1, read as the reverse complement.
CGCAGAATAAAACACAATACCTGTCACTAATACTTCCAATACTTATATTAACTACTTCTTAATACAGCTAAATCACAACTCTTATTACTACTTCTTAATGTCTTCACTATTCAAATACAACTATAAAACTCTTATCATATCCCTATTTATATACCTATGGAATCTCCTATACAGATCTAGAATATAAAATTTGAGATCTATCTAGAAATATGACTCATCGATATGAAACTATTTGTATACGAGGGCGTATCAGTAAGTTTCTTCTAGTCGTTGTTAACAATATATTAAATTTTCGTGGTATAGATGAAAAAATAACATTTTTAACTAATTCAATTTCGGGTCTTTTTAATAAACATACCCCTATTCAACAAAAATGAAGAAACAAGGCTTTAAAAAAGTACAGAATAACATCACATTATGCTTACTATAAACGACTTAGGAATTATACTAATTCGGATCTAAAAAAATAGTATTTGAGAGTAAGGTTTCAAAACTTTAAATACAGGGAAAAGTGGCGAGAATAAAAAAAAGTTCAATCTTTTAAAGCAAGCAAATTATTTCCCACCAAATTTAAGCAATCCAGATATCAACAATTTTTTCATAAATTATGAAAGTATTAACGATAATTCAAGGCAGGAGGTGTTGAATTTTCAAATAATAGCATTTTAGAAAATGTTAACGAGCTTTTTCACTTTGATTTGTCATATGAGGAAATAGGAGAAATTTTAAAGGATACAAAATCTGAAACTATTGGAGCCGACAGAATTAATATTACAATGACTAATTTCTCCAACTTTTGAAAAATTAATAAAGGGTAATTTTCTTCTCTTGCAGTAATTTCGCTTCTGCCCTCACTTTTGGGCAGGTTGGTCTTCATCTCTCACCGTATCATTCAATCTTCGCATTTCAAATTTATTATGGCTACTACTAACTTACGCAGCCTTGGTCTGGTGACCCAAGGTAATGCAGAGAGCAACCATGACAAAGCTGAGTGGAATACAAAGGGTCGCCTGTTTGTGTATTACTGGGGCCATGAAATCAACCCCCACTTCGGCAATGGAGTGTATTCTGGATCTGCCTCCGCTACACATAGTGATTCAGGCAAAGGTAAGAATGGGACTCCACCGACTAAATCACTCAACAGTAAAATCGCAAATGACGATGTCAGGACATAAAAACATATATAAAAAAATCAGGAGCCCTGAGTTGGAAATGGACACGGACCATATGAACTCGAGCTACTGTTATAATATACTGTTTGAAGTCACAATAGTGGATCGAATGGCAAGCAAAAGAGAAAGACCGGAAACATTCTCGGGTGCAAGTGTCTGGTACACTAACGGTTCAAACTAGTGAGGGTAGTGGAGCTGGGATATATGGGTTACAACCGAGGAAGGAACTAACCCTTCCCCTTGGGAAATACCCAACAGGCAGAAATATACGCAATCTTACGGTGCGCAGACGAGATAAACAGGAAAGCTTACAAAGGGAAGAAAATCCTCATTTACTCTGACAGCCAGGCAGCCCTAAGGGTCCTCAAAAGCCAAAAGGTATCATCGAGGACGGTTTGGGAATGTCAGAGTGAGCTGGAAATTCTGGCAAAAGACAACAGAGTTATGTTAAAGTGGGTACCAGGACACGAAGGCATACATGGAAATGAAAAAGCTGACGAGCTAGCTAGAGCAGGGTCAGCATCTCAATACATTGGTCCAGAACCGGCCTTTGGGGTGCCGCGGTGCGCGGCCCGAGAAGCAGTCAAAGAATGGATCAAAAGAGAACATAAAAACCACTGGATGACCAGACAGGGTTTAAACCACAGCAAGCTATTTATTGGGAATCCGGACCCGAAACTGGCAAGGAAACTACTACAAATGAGTAGAAACCAATTAAGGACTATTACGGGTATAATGACGGGACACATGGCCGTCAAAGTACATCTCAATAGAATGAATCTATATAACGGAAACCTCGGCTGCAGACTATGTGGACAAGCCGAGGAAACGGTGAAGCATTTCATATGTAACTGTGAGTCACTGGTGAGATTTAGACAACAAACTTTCGGGTCAGTAAGATTGGAACCGAGAGAAATACTCACTCACTCCTTAGCAGGACTGTACATACAGATTGAGCCACGGGGCTAGGTTGACAGAGTGGCTGTAATGTCTAGGATGAGCACAATAGGCCTACTCTGGCCGCAGTGCATCCGGACGGACCCGGGAATATAATTTAAAAAAATGGCTAATACTACTCTTTCCCCTCCTTATGCTACTTACTCTTTGCTTGACCCTTTCTTCTATAATTTTTTATACTGTACTGTTGCATTTCTAGTATTTTTTTCAGTAAAAATTGGCATGTAGTAATACTTTGGTTTATTTTGGGATTAAACAGGATCCAGTTCCTTCGACTAGATGTCTGATGTTTTCAAGACCCATTGCTTTGCAATATTTTTATATTTCTTAAACAAATGTAATTTTCCAAGTATACGTTGGTGCACAATAAATTAAAACATACTGTAAAACGCTTCATGTAAATTTTTTTATGCCTTTAAAAAGAAATTGGTAATAAGGCTAACTGCATTCACAAAGTTCGTTTTCAATAATTCTATATATTCTTCATGCAAATCTCAAAGATTCAGAAAATAATAAAATAAATTTCTTTACATTTTTGTATATTTATTTTAAATTAAAAAAGTTAAAACCCGAATTACAACAATCTTAAATAATTTTAATTCTTTAGAGAGTACGTTTATATCCCGGTATCCTTGCAAACTTGTCTTTTTAGTTTTCCGAATTGATCTGTTAAAACCGCAAATCTCTTTTTAATAAGAAAAACTTGTAAAAGTAAAAGAACTTCCAAGAAGTTCCAACTTATAAATCATTTACGCCAAATTGAGCACTTGCAAAACACCGGTTTTCGCATCAAACTTTTTAATTATAATATGGATCGAATTAGAAAACTTTTCTTCATTTGAATATTATGTATAAATTTAAATTGAAAAAAGTAATTAAAAATGAATACTTTGTCTTGTCGCAGTCTCAATGATTTTTAATAATTCAGTTAGATTTAGCACAAACTTGATGGTTTCCATCAACATTTCAAAGCAGTAAGAGCATTTTTTCCAAAATAATATATTCAAACGGGTGGAATTGCTTGTTCTCCTTCTTTAAAACAATTTTAAACCAGTAGCGACTCCTCCGAGGAAGCAAGGGGGTGGAGCCTCCTCATACATTTTTGAGGAAATTAATCTAAAGTGAGAATAAAGTACATAATTATTATAAAATCTAAATTAAAATAATAACCATTTCCCCCTTTTTTAAATTAAATTAGAAAGTGATAATAAACATTTCATTATTACAATAAAATCTAACGCCATCACCTCTACTCCAGCAGCCTGTTAATAAGTTACGTTTTATACGACGATAACCACGCCATATGTATGTAAGGGCGATTACCCCATTTGTAAATGCATGAATCCTTTCTAGAGGGTGTCCGGGAAAATGTGGGAAATCTCCCGGATATGAAAAAAATACATGAAAGGAATAATACAAGTTCATATAAACTTATAAAGAACGGAAGCTTTCACGACTTTGGTCAAGTTAAAAATCATGGTTTAGACCGTGTCAAATTGGAATTATTATCCGACGTTTGGTCTACGATTGCACGAGACATCTTCAGGACTATCGAGAAGCAACAGCTTGGTATTTATACCCGACAGATGCTCAACGAACCATGATCTAGCGTTACAATCGATTTCCACGTGTGATGTAGACTGTAACCCGCATCTCTATTAATATTATTTGGATGTTTACAAATTTCGATTGATTCTCTAATTTCACGTTTAAAGAAACCAGGTACTGATGCTAGCACCTTAGTTTCTTTTACATTAAAAGTGAGACCTGAGCAATGCTGGTGTTTAGCTACTGCAGACTATACAATCTTCATTCGACAACACGTCTCACGATTCGATATGCAATGCTCCACAACGACGAGGCTCTGAACCGATAATAGTCGCATGGATCAGAGCAATGTTAACTAAGAGAATAATATATGCTGAGCTTAACAATGTAACTGTTAAAGCACTGTCAAGAAGGGGCTGTTCACAGGGAGGAGTGCTGTCGCCTTTGCTGTGGAGCCTTGTGGTGGACAGCCTGTTGAGTAAACTGAATAATGCCGGTTTGTATACACAGGCCTATGCTGATGATCTAATCATTTTGTGCCTTGGTCGCCATGTTTTGGACTTGGAGGGGCCAATGATGCGGGCCCTCCGGATCACGGAACGATGGTGCCACAGGGAGGGCTTCGGAATAAATCTGGACAAGGCCGAGATAGTACTCTTTACAAAAAAGAGGAAAATGGGTAGACTTCCCACAATTACATTGGTGGGAAGGACTCTTCAACTTAAGGAGACAGTTAAATACCTGGGAGTAATTTTGGACTCACGATTGAGCTGGAATGATCATATTGAGGCTCGAACCAAGAAAGCCATATGTGATTTTTAGGCTTGTAAACGAGCCTTTGGGTGTACATGGGGACTGACACCTAAAGTGCTATTTTGGATATACACTATGGTGATCCGCCCCATCATCCCATACGCCGCTATTGTATGGTGGCGTAGTACAGCAAAACGTTCAGTTCATAGGATGGCTTGTGTGTTAATATTGAGTGCGATGAGGACTGTTCCCACCAGGGCTCTGGAAGTCCTGGTGAATCTGTCTCTTCTTCACTTATACATAGAGAACAAGGCCTTGAAGACTGTTTATCGTTTCAATTGCCTGGGACATCTTGGAATTGGAACGGGTGGCGACTCAGGTGTCTGGGAAAGCGCGGTGGAAAGGTGTCCATCACTCCCCATGCGGACAGACTACATGATGCCGCTTTTAAAACCTAACCTCTCCCTGGAGATATTTCTGTCAAGTAGAGAGGATTGGGAAGGAGAACAAAATCTTCCGAAAAATGGATCCTGGTGACATAGATAGGAATAGAGTAATAAATATTTGCTCAGACAGTAAAGCTGCGATATTGGCACTGAAGTTCAGTGTCGTGACTTCGCGACTGGTGTCTGAGTGCAAGAATGTACTAAATGGTATGACGAGGAACGGCTGCACAGTCAGACTCGTATGGGCCCCGGGTCACTCGGGCATACGCGGGAATGAGGAAGCAGACCGTCTGGCAAAGTTGGGTTTGGTGACTGAACCGTGTGAACCCCAACCAATATTACCTGTCCCAATTGCTATTGGCAAAAGGGAATTAAAATCATTTCTGGAAAGCAAATTTATTGAATCGTGGAGGGGAGCTCCTGGAATGAGGTGTATTAAGGAACATATAACTGGGCCTAGTGCACGGCGTACTAAGGAGCTTCTCTCCTTGGGAAGGAAGGCCGATAAAATAAAACGCACTTTTTTGCGAACCTAGGTCGAACTGCAATTCGCAGAATTATACGTTTTTAACTAAAGAAGTAAACTCTAACTTTGAATCGAATTTTTTTTATCATAAGGTTGGAGGTTAAACATTTGATAGGAATAAAGATGTATCTTTTTTCGAAATATGATGTAACTAAAATGACATTTTTTTCGAAAGCGGTTAGGATTAGAAGCATGAATGAAGAGTACTTAATTTTTAGTCAATAGTTAAAGGTATGTAAAAAACATTGTCCAAAATTCTTCTTATACAGGGTGTAAAAAAGGTGGTCATGAGTGTCAGCTAGTCCGTCCCTGCAGCTGCGAGTAATTCACAACACTTTCTTGAATACTCATTTGAAGGATCTTACCTGGTATACATAATATTAAAATAAAATTGAAATATACCTAGTGGTTCAAATAATTATATGTAAAAAATTTGATATCATTGCAGCTCTTTAGGAGCTCATATCTCCGAAGAGGAGGCCTATACGAGAAAAGTTTATATGAACTTGTAGTATTCCTTTCACGTGTTTTTGTTCCTATCCGGCCGATTTCCCACATTTTGCCAGACACCCTATATAGTATTTTAAATCCCGCTACGACATACACTCATAAACATTGAAAATTTCTAGGTGTCAAATGAAACAACCTCCTTTACCAACATCCGGCAACATTGTCATCCATTTCCGTATGAAGACCACCTGGGCGATGGGTACCATCAATTGTTCAATTAACAGCTACTCGTTGTTTTCGAAGCAAGAAGTATTTTTTGCGTTTGTGTCGAAATGCAATTACTTTCTGCCGGTTTTCGAGTTTTGTATTTTTGAAGTTAGGCTTGTTTTGTAGTATTTTGTTTTTGAAGGTTTCAATCTTCTTACAAGTGAGTAAAAGAAATGAGCAAAGAAGAAGAAATTAAACAGTATAATGATATAAATGATTAGCTTGTAACTCGTAATTTTAGCTCGTTAGACAGAGAAACTAAATTCCTTTATTGTGAAGTGTAAGGAAAACACAACTTAATTAAATTACTCTAAAATCGTTCGACACTCGTCAAAATCATGGCTTTAATTTACGACTAATGCGATTGGTTGACAGGATCCAGACAATAAAAGAAATTATTTTGTTGGTGATGTTATTTATATTTATCTCGTTCTATCGAGCGCTATTCAAAGTTAAAGAAACACATTATAAAAATAGGGGGTTTACCTTTTAAAAAATGGACTTCTCACGATTTTTTCAAGTTAATATTTAATGGTAGTTTTTATCATCCCATATTTATTTATTATCAAAATATCAACACAGTAAACTAAAGTAGATCCCCTTCTTGAAGGAAACTAATTCCAGTTACATAATAAATACTTTCATATGGGAGAACTTGATGGTTATGTTTAGATCCGAAAACGTTATTTTTGACATAAAATTTAAAACATGTTAAAGAGTATATTATACATAAAATATGTCTATAGTTTTACGTAGAATATAAAAATGACATTACATGTTTCATTTAAAATAAGCAAGAATGCATCAACTTCCAGTATAACCGGAAGTGAAATATTTGAGCCGAATTGCCCCCATCGACTTTAGTAAACTGCCAAATTTAGAAAGTCTATATCGATCGCAGCCGTTTGTCGTGGGACACACTGTATATTCAAATTAATTTATCGTAATATGACGAGATGGCTAAAAAAAATTCCCTACTGCTGAAAAACAAACCTTTTTCACCATTTATAATCTTTACCAAAACAAAACTTCGCAATATTGTTCCTACTATTTTTAGAAATCCCAATTTCTTCGGATATTATAAATCGTCTTACCTGTCCATAAGTTCTGATGAAATCCCTCAATTCCTTTTCCTTGTCTTCCAACGTCGAAAACAGTTGTTTCATCTGATTTAGCAAATCATATTTCTCCGCCTTGAGACGTCGCTTGTCAGCTTTCAGTGCTGAAATACAAAAGAAATGGTTTTTATGCGAGTAATTAAATTAGTATTTATAGGAAAAATACACGGAAATATTTCCTATTGTGTTAATTATTTTTAATTAGTAAAGTAGGTGTTAAAACTATCTTTGTAGGGTTTGGTGGCCAGTAGGAATCATTATACGTTCGTCATGTCTGTTGGTCCGTTTGTATGTAACACCCTTGCAACTCTGTAAATTTTTCTTCTTTTGCGTTAAGATGTTGCAAAAAAATGCTTTTAACTTGGGGTAACTCCCGTGCATGACAAATTGGACTTCTATTATTTTCGCTGATATATCAGTGGCTTATAAGTGGGGTTTCCCCTGATATTTTGAAATTTGCTATGTCAGTTCCAAATTAACGGTCTTAAGGAGAATAAAATAACTTTTCCAAATACATAGACCGTGAAATTGTGTATTTTTAGTAAATTTCCTACCGCTCCCCGTTATATTCAGATGTTTGTTTGTACTGTACAAGATAATAGTCCGGCATCAAGTTATGCGAATAATATCCTGCCGATAATTTACGACATGGGGATTTTAAATAGACAGTTGTTTCCTGTGCATGTTCCTCTCGGTTCGTTACAGCTTCATTGATGAGATCAGTAGGTGGTCGAAACTAGTATGGAGAGAGAATGGAAATGGAATTCACAAAGAATATACTTCTGTCCCTTTCTTAACGGTCGTAAGGAGAATAAAAAAAAGTTTCCAAGTACATAGACCGTGGAATTGTTTATTTTTAATATTAATATATATATATATATATATATATATATATATATATATATATATATATATATATATATATATATATATATATATATATATATATCATTCAGTGTTAATCCGGGAATACATCCGTTCGTTCGTTTGGTTTCTTGTAGAAGTTTGCAGTCTTTTCGCCAAAATCTCATTTGGCATCTTCTGTGCTTGCTAAATGCAGATCAACTGAAACAAATTCAAGGTGCAGCGGGCTTTAAACACGGTCGCAGATAAGAAAAGGAATGGTCACGCATAAAAAGGGCCCTCAAACAAAACAGCTACAAGACACATTTTATTGGCTCTTACGTATTTTTATAGAAATGTGAAAAAGATAGACAGGAGGAGTAGCAGTAGTCGTATAGTAGCATAGATAGTAACCGGCGTTTTTGTGCGTTTCTTGCCTTTTCAACAATGTATTAGATCTCTTCTCTAAAACGACTTCAAAATATAGTGGCAGTGTTTTCGACTCCTGATTCCTATATTGTGAAGTATGGGATTATCCTAATGGCCACCAAGAAGAAATTAATGAAATAATTTCGGCTACAAGGTAGACCATTTTAGTATACGGATCACGCTTCGCAACCGACCTAGATACAGTCCACTAATTACGCTTGTGACTCACTCCCCTTCACCTACTAAACACTAATAGTAAAGCAGTACAACGATTTCAACAATAGATGTAATTGAATCCTATTATTATGCTCAGTAATTGGTTTTCTGGGATAATTCGACTCAAATAAGTATTTAAATAGAAAAAACCGTAAAGGCAGCCTTTTTTAATTTATGTTTAAAATTTATTCGCCGAACTTAATATAAAAATAGGAAATAACAGGTGCTACAGAACTCTAACGTAATGCATATCCGACATGTTCGTGCTAATTTTTTTAGTAATAATTGAAAACTATTCTATATCTCTTTTCAATAATGATATAATAACGAATTTTCAAAATTATTTCCATAAATATCAAATAATAATTTTATTGAAAAATCTGCGCTTATGATTAACACTTTGTGTACACTTCTCTTGTTAACCAACAAATACCTAACTAAGCTTTAGTAATGAAAAATTATATTATGTCAAAAGCCAACGAGAAACGTCCGAGATTAATTAAACTTTTTATTTTTAAATTCCTTTTTATACCTACTTTTAATCTACTGCAGTGAAATTAAATAAAATAAAATTAACATAAGGTTTAAATTTTTACCCTCGAGTTATTATTATTTCATTACTTTTCACTCAATGTTGAATTAAACTTTTTAGAACATTTCGCCGAAAGACACTGCGTAATGACGTCAAAAATTAACATGTATTAAGGGTTGTAAAATAGATCGAACATAAACCACCTTATGCAGCTCTAGAAAAACACTTGATCGAGTGGAAGAAAAACATTTTTGTCGACCCAGTTTTTTAAAACCGAATCTGGAACTAAATGCGGAGAAGCAAATTTTATAAATGAGTCGATAGTTTCTATCTTCGAACATACCCCTGTAGAAGGAGCATAACGTCAGAACTAGGGCCCAGTTGTCTGAACGCTGAATAACGTAATAATATTTTTATTTATATTTGAAAAAGTGTGTCGTATATGCACGTCCGTCATTTTTGGAGAATTAATTGTGCAGATCGGATTTTCCGCGAGAACGCCACGAGGTACGTTTCGATCGAACGCTAACGACGTATACGAGCTATGAATGACCTGCATATCAGGATTTTTGTCATTTATGGTATGCGTTTGCCCTGCATTATGTGGTCCCCATCTTGAAGTGAAACTTGGATGTCATTTAAAAATTGTTCCATTGGAGAAATTGAAGTGTTGGGATATAATTGAGCATTTTAATTTATTTGGGTCATGTCAGATTCATTACGAGTATGGAATCCTGTTAGGTCTGGCGCGACCCCACGAGGGGCCGCGGAGGTCCCACCGAAACCACCCGGACAGCCTGAAATGCCACCAGCCTCATCAGACCGGAAGGAACTGTGAGAGAAGGGATTAGACATTTTTAAAAAAATTATTTTTTCTCTTAAATTGGAATGTTTTGTATAAAAATACAAAAATCACGGAGGGCTGGGCTTTAATATACTTAATATATGAGAAAAATTAAGTATATGGAATTTGGATTGAATTAGAACTTGGCCAATATTTACTTTAATTTGTTTTTTTTTATTAGACGTGTGCTCTTATAGAATTTTATGCAGTAAAAAGTTTTTTAGACTGGGACTCTTAAGTTTTTGCGTCGAAATTAAAATCTAGTGTTGGGACTCTTAATAAAATTTCTGAAATTCAATTTATTCAAAAATTTTTGTTTTAGTGTTAAGCGCAAACTAAGGCACGTTTAGTGTTCTTAGATCCGTTAACGATGTCACTATCAGGTTATCACTAATTTTCTCTTAACAGAAAATTATTTAAGTCGCAATCGGGAATGTCTAAATCGGGTATGTCACCATCAGATTTCCTTTACGCAATTTTATTCCCGCGAATTATTTATTCGTAGAAGCAGGCGCATAAATACTTCGTATATTTTTTATTTTAAACAGTTTCCGCAAGAATTAAAAAAAAATCGGCGTGGAAAAATTTTTAGAGAAGCTTATTTTTTTTCCGACGGCGCTGAAATTTTACTAAAATTTGAGTTTCACGGCTTTTATTTAACTGAAGACTTTACTTTGAGGTTCCTCCCCTAGCACTGAACTGATATCAGCTACTAGCGTTCGCCTCTAACGAATTTCCGCCTAACAGACAAGGTTTCCTGGCCTTTCTAGTACCGCAATCTTCTTATCTTCTTTCTTGAATCGAATTCTTGATCGTCTTATTAAGACAACCAAGAACCTCTCTTCTTAAGCCGTCGTAAGCAGAGCGGCCTCCCTCGTGGCACTAGCGTAAACAGCTTAGTGATCCTCTTGATACCGAAAGGGGCGCTCCAAGAAAACCTCTAGGAAATTTAAAACTCCCAACTCGCGTGTTGAACCGTTTAATTTTTTCTTCTGGAAGGGAAACTTACAATAATCTCTTGCGAGATTACCGACGAGTGGCCCACCCATTGAAGATTCCCCATGCCTTTCTCTGACGTGGTGCAAGTGCCAGACTAATCAGCAACGGCAGAGAAGCTCACGTTTCGCCTGAGTAAATGCTTAAAAAGACTTAGATATTCATGTGCGCGTGTGTAAGAAATTTGAGAGATCTGTGCTCTTTAAAAGACAACCAGATTCTGCTAACGAATCGCGACATCGGGTGCTATTTATACTTTCTCGACACTCCGTCGGGTCTTCCGAAAGGAACCGATCAGCGCTTAGCGCGGGCCTCCAAAGCTTTATGTCTGCGCCGCCGTCTGGGTCGGTGTCTATGGGCCGTTACTGCCGACAATGTGCATTTATTTCTCGGAATTTCAACCTTCTTTATACGTTTATTTTAATTATATGATTTTTTTAGGTGATTGTAGATAGAATTCTACAAGAAGTGTTGATAAACAATAGATATTTAATTTCTTGGTACAGATATACCGATTTTATGCTATCCTTTTCTAATTGCATTGCATTGAATTTTTTAAAAATAATTTCAGATTCGTTATGTGCCACCCCGAATACTTCCCCATACCAATTTTGGAGAAAGTCGGACAAAATTGATTTTTTTGTCCGCCATGTTGGATCCGTTATATTGAATTTTTTAGAAATAATTTTAGATTCCTCATGTGCGACCCCAAAAACTCCCCTGTACCAATTTTTGAGAAAATGGGACAAAACTGATATTTTTTGTCCGTATATTGGATCCGCCATATAGATATTTTTTAAAATATTTTAGATCCGATATGTGCGCCCCCAAAACTCCCCCACAACAATTTTGGAGAAAATAGGACAAAATTAATTTTTCTGGCCGCCATACTGTCAGCGCCATCTTGGATTTTACTGCACCGATTTCGTTCAAAAAAATATGGGACCTGAACATAACGCAAAAATTTCATTCAAATCGGTGCAGCCGTTCCGGAGTAATCGGTGTACATATATATAAAAAAAATACATAATCGACCAATTGAGAACCTCCTTCTTTTAGAAGTCGGTTAAAAATAAAGAAAAAATATTGTGTTGTTAGAATTGCCGTTTCGCGACAATATTTTATTTTTGATTTGAATACAATCAACATTCCTATTGCATTATTTTGTGACAGAATTTGATTATAGACTCCTACTAATGACATATTGAGGTAGCGTTAATCATTTTATCTATAATCATTTTTTGCCCCATATTAATTAGTAACTATTTTAATAACCAACAATTAAATTTTACAGTAATAAAGGCACTCTGGAAGTCAGGTCGTGCATCTTCTCTCTTGCAGCTTTAGTACCAAACAACTACGGTTATTTAAGCTTACCAACCACAACTCAGAACTTCAGGACTCAGGAAAGGCTGCTAATTAGTTGGTCAAAAGACATCTCTTGTTTTGTAGGTCTCGCAACAGCGCGCCCGCAAGTTAATTCGCGTGAAGGTTGTAATTAAATTGAATAAAACAAGTTTCTCAAAACACTTTAATCTATTTAACAAAAATAAATAGAAAAACAAACTATTTACAATGAGAAACTTAAAACTAATAACAATTACGAAAAAAAAACTAGCATAATTGCTCCTCTCGGTCGTTATTTTAACTAAAAACGTAAAACCCAATTTTGAAAAAAAAAACGTGTATAAATAGCTTAATAAAATTTTAAACAAAAAAAGAAATAAAACGCGAAAAAACAGCTATTTATATTACTTAATCGAACCCTATGAAAATCGCGAAATGCCTCACTAAAATAACACACGATACTCCCTTAACTTCCCGAATTAAATCAAAAACAAATCAAACAAAGAAGACCTTCATTCCCGCCGAATATACACTACGGCACTGGACTTAAAGAACGGTACCGATCAACCTAATTCGACTTTCAGATTGGTACTGAAATTTACTACTCCTTAAAAGAGTGTCTTCGAATCTTACACCCCCCTCGACACCCCTCTGTTTCCTGTTTGTACCCATATTACCCGATGGAACCCGATAAACGTCAATTTATTTCCCTTAAAGTTCGAAGGTTTCGATCGTTACGTGCTGACGGCGTTAGCTATTCTATACCGGATGTTTGATTCCCGAATTGGCCTCTGAGCGTCTAAATCCTAATTTTTATATAACAGAGTATTAAAACAAACTAACCTACGTCTTCCTATAATGAAAAGAATATATGTTAAAGACTGTAAAAAAAACTATTCACTTTTCTTGGCTGTTTTGGCAATACACATTTTAACTCGTTATTTCTCGTGAATAGAAAAACCAGTGAATAATCAAAACTCTTTTTACAAATGGCCAAACGATATATTACTATTATAGTGAGTTTATTTGATCATTCTTTTGTTTCCTAATAATGGGAAAATCATTCAATATTCTAACACATTTTAACGGTTTGTGCATATACCATATGTTATAAACCTCCCTTATCTTTCGGTTTTATTTACATAAACAGTGCAAGATTACTTAGACAGATTTATAGGCAATTCTAAGAGAGGGTCTTATTACGTCTTCATAAATTAACTGACTTTATGCACTTTTTTAAGAAAACATTTAAACGACAAAGATCATAAAAGTTAAGTTCGATAACTGATTTATTTTTCCTTTATACTTTCTTGGATAGTGATAAAAAAATATAACTACCCTATTCCCACGAGAAATCTATTCACAGAGTGATTATTTAATTATTCATTTTAACGGAATATAGTTCACATTGGATGGTGTAAAATAATTAATATTTGTTCCGTTACAATATCACAAAAAAACGCAACTCATAACCTTTATACACATTTATATAATGACATTTTAAATATCTCACATATAAACTTGTTATCTGTCAATTTACATTTTACTCCTACAAAATTTCAAGTTAAATGAATCAAAGAAAAATGAACGGCATAATATTAGCGGGACTCGGCATGGCGGCGGCAAGTTTCGGAGCCAGATACGCCGTACGTCAAATACCAAATGCCGCGAAAACACTCAACGAAATTATGAAAAATCTGCCGAAATTAAACGATCCCGAAGCGAGTCTCAAATATTACAAAGGTGGATTCGATTCGAAAATGAACAGAAAGGAGGCAGCCTTAATTTTAGGAATTAGTCCTTCAACAACGAGCAAGGCAAAAGTTAAAGATGCTTTCAAGAAGGTCATGTCGGTTAATCATCCGGACAGAGGAGGATCTCCTTACTTGGCAGCTAAAATTAATGAAGCTAAAGATTATATGGAAAAATATACGCGATAGTTAAATGGCCCTGCAGTTGTGAATTTCAATATGAAAATACTGTTAAAGTGAAATATAATATGACGTTTTAGATCAAATTACAGATGTTTTTACTTTTCCGAAAATACGTATAATACATGTAATAGGAAAACTACAATGTAATATTTTCACGTAATACCAATTTCCCGCTCATTTATATACTTTTTTTTCTTAGTATCCGACACAGTTTCCGTATAATTTATTAAGCGAAAAAGTGATACTTTTTAAAAGAGAGGCTGTAGGGTTGCTACAATCGAAGCATAAAAAATAATTTTCATTTTAAAACTTTTCCCAGATATGTTATAGGTCTCCTCTTTTCTTATCCCTTCAGCACTGATTGCTCTAATTTATTAATTCTAGTTTGTTTTTTAAGAATACTTGTAAATAATTTATATATTTTGGATAGTAGATACACAGAAATGTAGGTCTCTAGAAGTTTCTCGACACCTTTTTTAAAAAGCAGGATTGTTGAGATGCTACGCTGGTAATTCATGTAAAAATCTCACAAGAAATTCAATAATTAATTAATAAAAACTGAAGCAAAATCACTAGAGTTTAGTTAAAGGTTAGTAGCCTTGCCAGGAAACAAAAATCCCACGCTAACCACTATGCTAGAGAGTAGGAGTGGGTCATTCAGGGCGTCACTGCAACAATAGCTAGGTTGAATGCAGAAACCTTCCGCGATGTTATTAGAAACTAACTTTTAACTTTATTCGTATAGATGAGCATGTGCAACTGAGCATGTTATTCCGACGAAGAATTATCGGAAGTTTATCATCAGATATCCCTCAATAGAAAATGACCAATGTAGATATAGCTGTCGAACATCAGAGACAGTCCAGCGCATAACTAGACGATGTCAAGCATTTGCCGCAACCGAGTATAAGGAAAGATACGACTAAGCCGCTAAGATTCTCCACCAAGAGTTAGCAGATAAGTTGGACCTATTGCAGGTAGGAAAAGTGCCTTATTACAAATACAATCCGGAGCCTATTCTTAAGAACAATCACTTCAAGTTATATTGGGACCGAACGGTTCTGACGGATTAGACAGTTGTTCATAATAGACCAGGCATTATACTAACAGATAAAATTTCTAGGCGAACTGCACTAATCGACATTGGTTTACCTAACAACAACAACCTACGGTCAAAATACAACGAGAAGATCGCCAAATACGGAGATCTGGAGGTTTAAATTCGAAGACAATGGGCAATGAACAGCGTTCAAACGATTCTCATAATTTTATCAACAACTGGAGTAATACCAAAGAACCTCCTGCAAAACATCAAGGAACTGGGCCTTAGTGAGCATCTGCCGATTCAGAAAGGAGTTTTCCTTGCAACCGCGTGAACCGTCTGAGAGTTCATGGGAATTACAGCGGACCGCGTCACCTAGGACCCGATAACATGGAAAGGGTTTCCACAGAGCTTCATACTTTTTGTATCTTTGTATACCTGGTATGAGTTAATATTCCCTGGAGGGAGGACGAAGTTGTTTGGTTTGAAATCATATGTAATAATAAAAATCTTTTATTGAATGATAAAGGGGTAGCTGTAGCGTAAGCTAGATAATGAAAATCAACTTCACATAAATACACCAAAAAATCAAATAAAATTTAATATATTACATCCTACTACGTACTGGCACTAAAACATAACGCATATGATTTTGGAATGCCGAAAAATTGCGCGTCGCCTTACAAAAAGAAAAAAATGAATATGTTTAATTATAGGTTATCATTAACATATAAAAAAAATAATTATGAAAATTTGTCTGATAGATGGCGACACTGCTAGCTGTGTCTCTCTGTTTGATTGCGTAATTATTAGTATAGCATCGAAATGGTTAACGCAAAAGATAAGCCAAAAACGAACAGTAGAAAGGTGTGATAGGAAGAATAGCAGTACTAAAATAACCAGTAAGAAGGATACCAGTAGTAAAATCGCTAGTAGGAAGAATCCCGATGTTGTTATTGAGGGTTGAACAGAATTCGTTTATCGAAACGTACAGAACTGCTAAAATACTGGTTTCCAGGTATATCCCGGTAAAAATAACTCAAAAACGCCACATAGGATATAAAGTAACTAATCAACTAAACTCAATTACCGGGATAATAAACGACTTTCCAGCCTAGGAACAGAAAAAGTAAAAATCAACGCAAAAATAGCTGTTATTTATATACACGATCCATATGGCGCATCATGCTTGTTCTTTCAAATGTCAAAAAAGAAATTTTAAGGCATGACACCTTTGACAGAAATGTCAGCTCAAAAATAACTCTGAGCCGTAACAGTCACCTGAAATAAATTTGTTAAATAAGCCAATCTATTAATTATTACATTTTCGACTAAAAATTAAATAAGTAACCCAACAATTATTTTTCTTTAATTAAAAAAGTATATTTTCCGTCTGCCATTACCGACGCAGAATAAGTTTACTTACACAAATTTCCACCTAGAAACCACAAAACAGAAATTTATGCAACCTTACAACACAAAAGTGCATAAAAGAATACTCGGTTAACGGTTGAAAATAGCCTGTCGATATAATTTGAAAGTGACATATGACCTTAACCTAAGAATAACATAAACAAATTCTACGGAATTATTCAAAATAATCTCAAAAAAACTGCCATAACAAAGGATAAAAGGAAGAATTTCCCTCGAATAGTAGTAGGCAGGAAAACCGAGATTTATCTGAATATAAAAAGTTAATAGTGAATTCAGCATCCGTAGAAAACAACCATGCAAAATGTATTCAAGCATCCATTGTAATAGTCAAACTGATAATTAAATGTAACTTAAAACCGTACATTGTATAGCAAGAATGTAGGCAAAATTCAGGAAGATAAAAATAATCGAGATGGGAAAGAAATTAGTAAGGAATTCGTAATATAGTAAAGGCAAAAATGAGACTGTGTTTGCCCATAATGTGAGTATTTGCAGAAATTAGGTAAAATTAACTGAATTAGCATAGTGAATTTAAGCTGAAACTTGAATCATGACAAAGGTATTCGCTTAGCTAATTGGTCAAAAGCAGTATGAACTTCTATTTGAGGTTTCTGATACTATTTCCACCTCTCTAATGCTTGTCACATCATTGCTTGTTCTTACGGGACTCTCCTGAGAATCTCTAGTTCAGTCAAAATAGACCAAAAAAGTGATAACTTCGCAAAAATTCGCATAGAGCTGAAAATTGGTATAAGTCTTAATAATATAAAGAAAGCAAAATTGCGAAAATTTTTTAAAAATTATTTAACTGCACAAATTGAGATCATAAATGTTATTTACAAGTATAGGCATAAGCTGTTCACTGCAAAGAAACATCTAATACTAAAAGTAGTTATTTCATTTATGTCCTTCAAAAAATACGACCGCCACCACTCGAAAAATGAAGTAGGGACTGAGTATACATTAATTCAGAATTTGCACGTATTTTAGCGTGTGTCATACAAACCATAGTTCCATACATTTATTTATATGGAACGTTCGATGATGCTCTGTAGAAAAAAAATTCAAAAACAATTTTTATAGAGAATTACATGATCTACAACTTTTACGGTAACATTTACCTTTTACGAGAAAAATGCGAAAAAGCGATTTTTTTTTTTATTTTTGACTCTGAATAAAATTTTTAGCACACGTGGGATTGGTGGAGATTCTGGATATTTTATTTGTAATCGTATAATTAACACCTATACCAATTGTGAGCTCTGTGCGAATTTTTGCGAAGTTAAATGTCAATTTTGACTGGATTACCGCAACAACTTGCTGAAAATTGTATAAAAATATATCACCTCTACCAAAAATAAGGCGCGGAAAATTTCACTAACCAGTTTTTAACCTTTTAATAATAACCTGAAAAGAATTCTTAAACCTAAACTTACTCGTTAAAGCCTCTTTGGCCAATTGAAGCTCCATTTCCAGTGCATACGTAGCATCATTTGTATTTCCCTCTGTTGGCGGTTTTCTATCGTTTAGAAGGCCGGTAGCACCTGACACCACCAACCTGCGTAATCTAGTGACTTCCGCCTGTAACCTGAGAATATTTTTTATTTTTAAGAAAATATTAGAAAAATAATTAAATCTATTAGATTAAAAATGCATTAAAAAGAATATATATATATATATATATATATATATATATATATATATATATATATATATATATATATATATATATATATATATATATATATACTAGCGACCCGCCCCGGCTTCGCACGGGTGCAATGCTGATACTAAATACACTACAGAAAAACTGTGACTATTTATTTTATTTTTACAACAATTATTACATCGGCCTCCGACGCGCTATTTATAGGCACGCTGCCGCCGCCCCGGTCGGCCAGTACCGCCGCAAGCGCTACTTCCCGCAATTTTAAATCTGTAATATCTTCGAAAATATTCATTTAAATCTTGTGCTGTAAAGGACCATATAGATCTATATTAAATCAACAATGTATTTAAGCTATTTAATTGGATAAGGATTAATGCTGTATTGGTTAAAATCGCTTCAAAATTTGCCATTATTTGTCGTAAAAAGTAAATGACAAAAAAATGTTATTGTGGGATATCCATGAGAGATAGACATATACCATCGCGGAGTTTTCTGTAGACCTTTTCAATGTGTACAAATAATTAGTACATTATTTTGATAAATCTCGTAGGGTTCAGCCTGCGTTTGCAATGTAAGCGGAAAAAAATATGATAATTAACGACATCACATTAGAAACCTCAAAAATAACAGTATTTCTCCACTATTTAATGGATGTTATTATACATATAAACCTTCCTCCTGAATCACTCTATCTATTGAAAAAAAACCGCATCAAAATCCGGTGCGTAGTTTTAAAGATTTAAGCATACAAAGGGACATAGGGACAGAGAAAGCGACTTTGTTTTATACTATGTAGTGATATATATATATATATATATATATATATATATATATATATATATATATATATATATATATATATATATCTTGAGACGATGTGGTGCTCAAAAACATGGTCGGGACGCTACCTCAACTATCAGTCACATCATCCGAAATCCCAAAAGAACAGCGTAATAATAGGTTTGGCTGATAGAGCTTTAACCCTAACTTCTCCGAAACATCGTCAAGAAGCTTTAAAGAAAGTCAGACACATACTAAGTGATAATAATTTTCCCGAAAAACTCACAAACTGAATAATAAAACAACGAACTTACAAACTGTATAATAAGAGCGTCCATACAGAAAATATTAATAACAACCCAAGAACATACGTTGCAATACCATACATTAATTCATTGTCAGAAAAGGTTACACAATCCTTAAACAGGACGATATTATAGTTTGCCCCAAAACATACAATCACTTGTCACCATTGTTTACAAAGTTAAAAAGTAAGATGACCCATAAAAATAAATCTAACGTTATCTATTCCATACCATGTCTAAATTGTCCATAGAAATATGTGGAATGACAACACAATATCTAGACAGCAGATTGAACGGACACAATTACACAGAAAACTCAACGACAGCATTACACACAGATGAGACAAATTTTAAACATGAATTTTATTTTTCAACTACTAAAATTCTAATCCAGGAAAGAAACTAGCATAAACTTCAAATAAAGGAAATGCTACATATAAAAAAAGAAAAACAAGCAATCAATGACAAACAAGATATCAAAAACCCAAGCCAAATATATTTTAACCCAATAAACTAAATCACCTATTATAGCCCTTATCGTTTTGCAACACACTGTATAGGTGATATTGATAAAATTTATTTACAAATCAGAAAAAACTAAATAAAAAGGTTTCCAAATAAAAAAATAACAAGTTGATAGTAACCGAAGGAATCTTCAAATATTTTACTAAGAAACATGATAATAGTAAATTCAGGTGCGTACTGGGAATAATTTTTATTTTTCCTTTTTAATTCACATTATTTTATATATATAGGAATTAATTTTTCTTGAATCATTAAATATATTTTTAGTTGGTTATTTTCTTGGGAATATGGTTCATTTTTATATTGAAACTACATATATAAAGTAGTCATACTTATTTTTCAGGACAGAGATTTTTGTTTTAAACAAAAATCAATTACATCACAAACCAATTGTAATCACTCACTCTTTTGTATATTCACTTTTCAACAGTATTTTTAAAGTCCAGTTAGAAGAATGGACATTACATTTTTAACCCTATAACTGCCTTGACTTGACTGTCAACAGTCAAGTCAAGTATGACTACTTTATATATGTAGTTTCAATATAAAAATGAACCATATTCCCAAGAAAATAACCAACTAAATATATATATATATATATATATATATATATATATATATATATATATATATATATATATTATAGTCTTATTCAAAATTTGACTTTGGTAACAATTCGATCGAGACGAAAATTAACCAAAAAAATAGTAGTCACATGATCAGCATTATCTGTCAATTTTTTTTCCAAAAAAAATTCAAAAGTTTAGTTATATCTGAAAATATCGAAAAAAAACTATAAGAAAAAGTTTTTCTAAATATAATTTTTAACCCACATGCAAAATTTTAGCTGTATAAAATAGTTTAGATTTTTTACACATTTTTTGTAAATTGTCCCACTGTTACAAAATAAGACTCAACGCAACCTGCATAAAACTTCTTATTCTTTTTGAATTTTGGAAAAAAATTAAAATTTGACAGGTAATGCTAATCACGTGACTACTATTTTTTTGGTTAATTTTCATCTCGATCGGAGCAGAAATCAATGCCAGAGTCAAATTTCAAATAAAGTTACTAATAAAAAAAAACCCATAAGATGCTAATTTTACTGGTCACACTGAATACCAGTTTTGGAGAAAATCGAAAGATGTAAAATCTGAATCCGCCAGATTGAGTCTTCCAAAAATAATTTTAAATTTGTAATTAACACTAACAAAAATACCCCAAAAGTGATTTTTGACAAAAATGAGAGATGTAAAATTTTTAATCCGCCATCTTGAGTCCGCCATATTTATTTTTTTTTTAATAATTTCATCCTCGTAATGTGCAATCCCAAAAACTCCCCCATATTAATTTTGGAAGAAATCAGCCAAAATTCAATTTTTCTCTGCCATATTGGATCCGCCATCTTGAATTTTTTAAAATAATTTCAGATTTGTTATGTGCCACCCCGAAAACTCTCTCATATCAATTTTTGAAAAAATCGGACACGATTAATTATTTTGACGGCAATATTGAATTTTTTAAAAATAATTTTAGGTTTGTTAGGTAAAACCCCGAAAACTCCCCCATTCTAATTTCAGAGAAAATCGGACAAATTTTTTTTTGTCCGCCAATTTGAATTTCTTCAAAATAATTACAAATTCGTTGTGTACGAGCCCGAAAATTCCGCCATACCAACTTGTGGAGGCATGTGGACTAAATTTTTTTTTGTCCGCCATATTATCAGCGCCATCTCGGATTTAACTGCATCAATCCATCCAAAATAATATGGGATCAACTTCCTGAACATAATAGCTTTGTTCGCGGGTCACTTTCCGAACCGATTCAGAACTAGTACGGAATTAGTTCAGGATTGTGGTACAGCGCATGCCCAGTTATTAACCGGTTCAGGATTTTTTTACCACGAACGATTTTGGAACTTTAAATCGTCTACTGTGGTATGAGTCTCATTATTTAACATACTGACTAAACTAATTGTTTTTGTTGTTTCAAATAACTTAGAACTGTTTTTATTAGGTTTTATTATTTGTATTATTTTAAAGAAATATTGAATTATAATTGTTGTTCTTATATAATAAAAAGTCTAATTGAGAGTTCCTTTTAGAATAAAACACCTTGTTTTTTGCTGAATATGTTTTTTGATAAAAAAAATATTTTAACTGAAATCTATTGTTTGCTCTTCATTTTGTGCTTTTTATTTCCTCAAAATAATTAGCACTTTTAGGAATTTCGAATAACTCTAAAATTTCTTCTAAGTCCTCATCGCAGGACGATAAATGATTTGACATAATGGGAGTATTCACTAAAAACATATTTTTTTAGGTTAAAACTAAAAGGTAAAAACACTTTTTTAATTTATCAATTAAGATTCTAGTTAGATTAACACTAATTAAAGTAAAACCAATATAATATAATAAAATATCTGCTGGAACATCAAATGCAACAAATGACATAAACAAAAGAAAAACGTAAATAAAATAAAAACAATTGTCAAATAGTTGCCATTGCGGCCGCAGCATGAAAGCTAGCGCTGCATAAAATTCCATAGTTACAGTTCTTGTTCAATCCTTAGAACCGGTAGGACTGGTTCAGAATCGATTTCGAACCGAATTATTTTCTCCGCGAACATGGGACTGTAACTAAAAATTATAAACTTTGTTTTCCGCGAACGCTGCTATTTCAACTGCGCATGCGTATTAGTTCAGAATCGGTTCTAAATCCTTTCCGCGAACAAAGTTAATGTAAAAAATTTCATTCAAATCGGTTCCACCGTTCCTGAATGCAGGGGCGGATCCAACCTCTCTCCTGGGGGGGGGGGCCGTGATATCACAAAAGTACAGTCTGGCAAGAAGAACAAGTTGTCAACGGGGGGGGGGGGGGGAGTGCAAGCAGCATACTCATTCCTAATATAAAAGGCAGAATGGGTTCTATTTTCCTGAACGCACGTATACACATTCCTATACTCTATTTAAGAACTAGAGAGAGTAATAAAACTGTTACCGAAACCTCCAACGTACCTGCTCCAGTGCCGTTGGTAACTGAGAACTGCCGTAAATCTAAATATATTTCATTATATTTAAATATATTTTATAAATTTACTGCAACATAAAAATTCTGATAGTTTAATTTAATTTCTGTCAGTGAACAAAGTACACCTTAGAGTTTGTTCTTAGTGATTTATCTTGTTTGCGCTTATTTTTATATATTATTTGAGATTAGAGAGATACCCAAAAGATATGGCTTTCACCTCTATATTTATTCCAAAATCGTTAAACCAGGGCATTTTTTCCTCAATGAAAAACTTATTACGATGAATGTTTATGATGCCCTAAGATATCAATATCTAGATAATAATGTTAAAAGCTCTGTTGAGATGTGTTCCAACATGACAGGAGTTAAAAATCTACTATGTACCGAATACTGAAGGAGAAAAAACGACTGGAATTGTTAGTACTCCCAAGCCACATTCGATCACAGGCAGATGAAAAACCTCATTGGAAAAAGATATGAAACCTGCAATTAAAGGGGTTGTATATACATTTTATTATGAGAAGCAGATCCCAACCGTCGACAAAATTTTAACTAAAATCAATGAAAATCGCGATTTATCTGAAATTAAAAGAACTGATCTCTGGAAATTGCTCAGAGAACTTAATTTTTGCTGGGAAAACCAGATAGAAAATCTGTTCCTATAGATCGTCCGGAAACTGTCCGTTGGAGAAGTAAATATCTCTCTCAAGTAAAAGGTAGAGTTGCTAGAAATAACACAATTAATAATATTAGTAGCTTAACTAAATTTTTGAAAGATTTTTTTGAAAAAAGTTACTGCGGAAAGTTGGGAAAAATCCATATAATAAAAGAATAAAACAAAATGTGAGAACTCGATCTCATGATCGCTGAGATAGAAGAACCAATTATAATTAATTTAAGCGAAGATAGTTTTACTGACTTTGATTAGGAATTAGATACGTAATGTTTACTAGTGTAAACACAATTTATTATTTAAATTTTTGTTTTTGTTGTATTTTATTTTTTAATGTTGTTTATATATTTTTTTATATATTTTTATTTTAGTGTGTCCCACTCTTTAATTTTATATATATTTAATTCTAATTATCCGTAAGTTTTTTATTATTTTTTGTGTTTTTTCTTAAGCGTGCAGAATTAACATGTTTATCTTATTTTTTTGGGGCTATCGTATATCCATATAATAAAGTAAATTAAATTAAGATATCAGTACAATAGAAATAAAAATAAGTAGGTCTAATTTTAATTACAACATATAAAAAGTAATTACATTTGAATCCCTTTTTAGTGTTTAATTGTAATTCTGCAGATGGTTTAAGAAATAAATAAACTGAAACATCAAATACCCTAATAAAGATATTTTAATATTATATGGACGAATTTATTTTTTTATATATGTTTACCTTTTTATATTTTTGACAGTGGATATTTTGTAAGTATTTAAATTATAACTTCGAATTTTTTGAGAGAATAAGGCAACGTTTTAGTCCTTTATTATAGACCGTTATTTTTGATTATAAAATTTCTAACCCATTTCTATGAAAAATATATGTGTCTAAAAGATTTTGCTAAAGACACCGGACTAAAGAACACAGGTAGTTTGCGAAGAGAAAAAGGGTAAAAAATGATTTATTACTCTCTCTCTAGTTCTTAAATAAATTGTAGTATAAGAAGAAAAATCGGGTCCATTTTCCTAAACTCAAAGCTCTTGGGGGGGGGGGGCGATCGCCCCCACCGCCCCCCCTGGATCCGCGCCTGCCTGAATGACGGGTGTACATACATTAAAAAAAATACATAGCCGACGAATTTAGAAGCCCCTTTTTTTTTGATGTTGCTTAAAAAATGAAGCCAAATTCAAACACTTACATGCAAGATTAATTCATTTGTGGCTTTAAATTGGTAAAATGGAACACTAGTATGACTAATTATTAATTTTTCATTGAATATTAAATTTTAAAACAGAAGAAAGAAATAAAATCTTTTCTGTGTGTTTATCACATAAAAAAAATCCTACACTTATTTCCTTGTATATCCTTTCTGTATCTAGTGAAATCGATCGGTAATGTGAACCTTGACTTAAGCGGCAAATTTGAATTTAGAACCATCATATTTTACAGCAAAATTTTAATTTATATATAAACTGTTATTTTAATACTTTCTTTATGTTTAGTTATTAGTTAAATAACGGTCTATAAGTTTTACAATGTCAGGAAAAAAATATTTTTTTTAATTATTTTATCTGTAAACTACTAATTGAATAACTAATTACTGAAACGTTTGAAATTTTTTATTAAAATGAGATGCATTCACCTTTTAATAAAAAGCGACAATATTGCAGCACTCAGACGATCAAATCTTGAACAATCTTTTCGGGAATAGTTGTTCGAACTTTGATATTTTGAAAGACAATGTATTTAAATGTGATAACACACATTTAGTATATCATAATATCGAGATTTATACATTTTTTAAAAGTGTGGCCCTACTTTTATGCGATAATGTAGATAAGTGTGCAAATGAATACGACCACAAAACGCCAAACCTCGAAATAAAGCCGATTTCATTGTAAACTATTAATTACCTGCCTTCTCTATTTTCCCTTAATTTGTTTATTGCCAAAGAAAAAAGATAATACTCAACTAATTGCACCAAAGGAAAAAAGACCGCAATGTCTCGACACTTCAAGATCCTCTTAAAGTTTGATTAATTATTTACCTGTCATTATCCTGGCGTAGACGTCTAATTACAGAAGATGACTTGGTCGGAAAATTGGAAGGGGAGGGAAGTAAAGCCAACAGGTCATCGGGGTTGCCGCCGTCGGAACTGCGGGGCGACCGGGGCGATGATGAATCTGAAAATAAATTGTTCTTTGATTAGTTCGGATGTTTCACATGTTTCCGTTGGATGGACGTATAAATTTATGGAGAAGGGAGGAATGTGACATTAAGCTACAATGAAATAATTAATTAAACATTTTAATTTATTATCTAACGCGTTGCGCGATATTTATGATGCACTATCGTAATTTTTCATCAAATCAGGTGATTTAATCTAGGGGCACATTGGTACGTAGCTTTAACATCCTGATTTAAGGAATGACATATACAGAAACTATTAATAGAAGTCCATAAGCAACATTTAATTACGTTTCTGGTAATGTGTTCTTTAAATCTAAATTTTGTATCTAAGGTTCTGGTACACTCTTAAAATTTGATCTTTCATCCTAGAATATTAGGAAGACTCAGCATAGTTGTTCTGTAAGATTAAATACAAATTGATTTGTATTTAAATTTAGATAATAGGAAAATTTAGAAAATCAAAAATAGACAACAACTGCTAGCAATTCTAACGTAATGTGTATCCTACATGCACTTAATCATTTTTCTATTATTACTAGGAATCTATAACAACTATTATACATACAAGTTTGGATATTATAATAATTTCAATAACTGCATGAAAATTTCATTCAATCAAAAAAGCTTAATTAAATATTCTCCTATTATATAAATATTTTAATTTTATTAAAATCTTCCTAATCATAAAAATTTATACATTTATTTAGGCTTATCATAAATAAGAAAATTATAATGAATGAGAAAAGGTATATCATACTTTTGCAAATTATAACAGAGTAAGGTTAGACTAGTAATCGGTGGAATTGACTGGATTTAGAAAAAAATATAGTACATATAGTCATTTACTTATCATTAATATTATATTAGAAAATCAAAGGAATATAATCTTTCGGTACACAGACCATAAAGAATAACCAATAGAGTGGTTTCTTAAATGAGCACGTGTCTAAATCATAGATAAAATATTTATAGATCCGCAAAGTTTAATTCTAAAAACGGCAAATTTACCACAATAAAATGTAAACATCGTAGATCAGATGTCGGCATGCGCACTATAAAATGATCAGGTGACCATCGACAGGACCGAACTTCGAAAATCTATTTAGTTAGTTCAATTAGTCATAAATGGCGTCTAAATCAAACAAATTATCAAAGTTGCAACCATTGTTGCAATCTTTAGTAAAAAAGTCGGTGTCATGTAACTTTCTTGTTCTGGGAGTCACATCATATAGGCACAAATAATATCTGAAGCAGAAGGGAATAATCCGGTCTGTATCTACCGATGGGAGTTAGTTTAGTAATTTCTTATACTGTGAAAGTAAAATTGTGAAGAAAATGTATCTTACTATTTCTCTTATCTATTATTTCCGTCTGTGTGCGTTAACTTTCTTGTTGTAGGGTGGGAGTGAGTAATTAACATTTTTAAGGTCCAGCAATTCATTCTGTAATTATTAAAAAATAATGACTTTCTCTTTGTTTTCTTTTTTTTTCATTTTTTAAGAAAATACTGATACGAAATGGGTTTGTCAACGGATATGCAGAATTTAAAAATAATTTTATATAATATTTTTCTGCCGTAATGGTGAACGGAGCATATATTTTCTTATCGTATTAATTTTTTCGACAAAATGGTGAAAATGTTATTTCAAATAAAATAAGTGAACAAGGTCATTGCTGCGGGTGAATAAAAAAATATACCAACAAAAGAAATTCACATTTGTCTAATTTATTTCGTAATATTTTGCTTTTGTTAACATATTAATGAATTTTTAATTTGACGATTTCAAAGTGGGGATTGCCATGACCACATGAATCATGACAATTTCATAAAATAAGTATGGACATAACTAATCTGAATTTATTTCCTAAAACCAGTATTAATAATGAACAACGATTTTTAACGTCATGTCCTCAATCTTCAGACATACAAAATAATCACAGAATGACTGCAGAACAAAAAAAACATTTGAGCTGGATGGAAACATCGGTTAAATATAAGGTGGATGAAGTTATGCAAGAATATGGACATTGTGCAAATTAGCAACTGGTCGTTGACAATTTGAAAAAATAATTCAAACAGAGCTTATAAATTATAGAGCCAATAGCCGATTCTGGCTAAAATATAAACCTTGTGCTGAAATATTTTATGTATATAACAAAATAGTAATGCATTATAATTATTGTAAGTTATATATGTATGTTTTAAAATATTCCAACTTCATTTTGACAATGTATGTTTTTATTTATGTAAGTAATGTAATAGATGGAGAAATGGACCATTTCTTGACATATTCATGAATGTATTTTTTTCATATGATAGAATAAATTATTCTATGGTTCGGTGCGAATTTTCAGATTTTTTTTTACGAATTGATTGATTAAAAGTTCAGTGTATCTTTTGGTAATTATTTGGAAAGTGCCAGAAATATATCATACTACATGTTTTGGAAATTTAATGTTATAGGAAAAACACTATAAATCCAAAAACATTGTAAAGCAACACTATTTTTTACCCTATAGAGAAAAAGGAAAATAAAACAAATAAAATATGTACACATTCCATTATATTAAATAAAAACACAAAAATAAATAAAATAAATCACTTAAAACGCTATAAATCCGTTTAAATCGCACGCAACTCACAAAGCAAAAATAAACACAAAAATGGCGTTGAGCCGATACTGTGCTGTGTACGGATGGCGCCACGAAACAACCGATCGATAATAGGAAGTCGCTTATGCTTATGCCCTTATCTGATCAACGTCCAAAAATTTGACTGGCGCCCGATGTGCAGAAATGCATTTTTTCGCCCATGGTTTGCCATTTTTTGACTTTAGCAGCCGACAAGAGTAGGGGTCCATAGTAGAGGTCAGTGGTCTAAATATGTTAGAGACGAGTCCATCCACGTAAGCGTTAATATCGAGGTATTGACGTTACCTAGTAAACAACTGCACCAATATTTCTTAACAGAATCTGATCTTAGCTTTTGTCAAATAGCACAAAGCATAATCTCGGTAGCCATATCTGATTTTAGTTGAGTGTTTAGCTGAAGTGTTTCGATTCGCAAAATTAAGTTTGCGTGCTTCTTTTGTTCATATTTATTTCAATTATGCTTGGAAAAAATGATATGTGCCTGGATGCACTAATGACGATTCTTTTAAGAACATCGTTCCCTAGATCGGTCCAGAACAGTGGATAAAAAAAGCTATTATCAATAGAACCTTCTACAATTTATAACTGCTACAGAGTGTGACAAATATTTTACTCAAGATTGTTTTGTAAAAAACAGATTAAAAATACTTTATTTGTAATTGGTTTTTGACCATAATTTGTATATATTAATAGTTATTTATTTCATTTACAATAAATTTCAATTTTATATAAAAATTTATAGTTATTTTTCATTTTTTAGAGCACTTTAAGAAGTCGGTTCAATTTTTTTATAAAAATTTTGGTTTTCCATTTTTAGTTTTAGAATTCATTATGATATCCATAAATTATTTGAACTAAATACTAATCGAAATTAGTGTAACTCGCAATAACTCCAAGGTGGCATATTTTATCAAAAGTTGTAAATCACTCTAAAATGAACCACTAAAAATTCTTTGGTTCTTAGAATTCTCCAAATACCAGTAAAATTGTGTTAAACAAATATTTAGTCTGTCATAGAAAATCAACTATCTTAAATTTCAAATTAATTTTAGATTGGTAATATAGGCCCCAAAACCTTCCAATATCGAATTTAAAGAACCTGAGATGAAAATTGTTTAGCTCGATATATTTTATACTGCACTAGCGACCCGCCCCGGCTTCGCACGGGTGCAATGCTGATACTAAATACACTACAGAAAAACTGTGACTATTTATTTTATTTTTACAACAATTATTACATCGGCCTTCGACGCGCTATTTATAGGCACGCTGCCGCCGCCCCGGTCGGCCAGTACCGCCGCAAGCGCTACTTCCCGCAATTTTAAATCTGTAATATCTTCGAAAATATTCATTTAAATCTTGTGCTGTAAAGGACCATATAGATCTATATTAAATCAACAATGTATTTAAGCTATTTAATTGGATAAGGATTAATGCTGTATTGGTTAAAATCGCTTCAAAATTTGCCATTATTTGTCGTAAAAAGTAAATGACAAAAAAATGTTATTGTGGGATATCCATGAGAGATAGACATATACCATCGCGGAGTTTTCTGTAGACCTTTTCAATGTGTACAAATAATTAGTACATTATTTTGATAAATCTCGTAGGGTTCAGCCTGCGTTTGCAATGTAAGCGGAAAAAAATATGAAAATTAACGACATCACATTAGAAACCTCAAAAATAACAGTATTTCTCCACTATTTAATGGATGTTATTATACATATAAACCTTCCTCTTGAATCACTCTATCTATTGAAAAAAACCGCATCAAAATCCGGTGCGTAGTTTTAAAGATTTAAGCATACAAAGGGACATAGGGACAGAGAAAGCGACTTTGTTTTATACTATGTAGTGATATTGAGTTTGTATACGCCTCAAGAACTCCAGAATGTCAATTTTCAATATTTAAAGAGTCTGAAATTTCTTAGCTCGATATATTTTATACTGTATATTGGGTTTGTATACGCCTCAAGAACCCACAATATCAATTTTAGA
Source organism: Diaprepes abbreviatus (assembly GCA_034092305.1). Taxonomy (NCBI): domain Eukaryota; kingdom Metazoa; phylum Arthropoda; class Insecta; order Coleoptera; family Curculionidae; genus Diaprepes; species Diaprepes abbreviatus. The sequence continues at coordinate 2,342,277 of JASJET010000029.1, read as the reverse complement.
CAACATCGGATTATGTAAAATTTTCTGTCCCTCATATTGTATCTTATAAACCTAATAGTTGTAAAAAATTAACTTCATATTCATAATACACGACCCCGAAAACCCGCTTATACCAAATCTGAAAAAAATACGAATAGGATAAAATTTTCAACCCACCATATTGCATCCGCTATATTGAATTTCAAAGAAAAAAAAATTTTAAGTCTTAATCTAATCTAAACCCTTCAAAACCCCCTAGTACCAATTTTGGATGAAATCCGGAAATTTAAAATTTCTAGACTTATATTCGCTATTTACATCCTCAAAAACGATTAAGTCTCACCTTTGAATAAAATCGAAAAGTGTAAAATTTTTAGTTCGCTATATTGGATTCGCCATATTGAAAAAAATACTTTAAATTCATAATTTACACCCTCAAGAACCCCCTATATCAGTTTGGGAGAAAATCGAAAAATATAAACTTGTTGGGACACCATATTGAATCTGCCAGATTGAGTTTTTCAAAAAATATTTTAAATTCATAATTAACACTAACAAAAAACCTCAATACTGATTTTAGACAAAAGGGGGATACGTAGAATCTTTAATCCGCCATCTTAGATCCGCCATATTTAATTTATTTAAAAATAATTTCAGGTTCATAATATGCGATCCCAAAAACTCCCCCATATCAATTTTGAAAAAAAAAAACGAACCAAGATTAATATTTTATCCACTATATTGAATCCGCCAAATTGAGTTTTTTAAAAATAATTTCAGATTCGTTATGTGCGACCCCGAAAACTTCCCCGTATCAATTTTGAAGACAATCGGACAAAATTGATTTTTTCGTCCGACATATTGAATTTTTTAAAAATATTGTGGATTCATTATGTGCAACCCCAAAAACACCAATTTTGGAAGAAATCAGACAAAATTAAATTCTTTTTGTCCGCCATATTGACTTTTTAAAAATAATTTCAGATTCTTTGTGTACGACCCCAAAAGCTTCCCCATACCCATTTTGGAGAAAATCGGACAAAATTATTTTTTTTGGCCGCCATATTGTCAGCGCCATCTTGGATATTACTGCACCAATTTCGTCCAAAAAAATATGAGACCACCGCAGCAACTTCCTGAACATAACATAAAAAATTTCATTCAAATCGGTGCCGCCGTTCCGGAATAATCGGTGTACATACATAAAAAAAATACATAGTCGACGAATTGAGAACCTCCTTCTTTTAAAAATCGATTAAAAATATATTTAAATGAACCTATGTCCTATGATGCAGCAGGGCAATTTATTAAAGGAAAATTTATAATTATTTTTTTGTGTCCAATATTTTTATGCGAAACTACAATTTTATTAACGTAAAAATATCAAACAAATTTTCTGATTGGTATTCGCTTGATTGCTTTTATTATCAACATGGAACAGCCATTTGGGGAAAACTCTAAAACTAAAATCCGGCAATACACATTTTCATAAAAACAACACTAAACGTTGTTTATCAAGCCGCTGCCATGTAACGTGCTATCGGATATTTTTCGTAAACATTTTCTATCCAGCAGCGGTACAACTTCGATATATCAAACAAAATATTCCAGTTTTAAAAGCTTTTTCAATTTGCAAAACGGAAGAAATGGAAATTGTCTGATAAAATAGGAATTGCCCTAGGTTATCAAGGTACAGGTGAGGTGAAAAATATTGTTATATTAGATCTAGTTTATTATATTTTAATAAATACTTCTGATTAATTATTTTTAATAAATAGTGGGACGTTTACTACACAAAAAATTAGTTTTTAATTTTTATTATACGATCATATTTCTCCTCCGCTAAACCATATTGTTCAAAATTGGTGAGAAACTTTGGAATACCTCCTATTATAGCCAGTTCAACTGTTAAATTGCACAATACCAGGAGGGTTTATGTCAGAAATTACTCTAATGAGAAAATAGGTCCTAGAATTGTTTCCTCTGGCTTGCCTCAGGGTTCCGTACTCAGTCCCTTGCTTTTTAATCTATATACAGCCGATGTTCACAACCTAACTGGTTTTAGAATTGTGCAATATGCTGATGATTTTTGTATCTACACACAACATAGTAAATATAATACCAGTATTCAAATGTTATCACAAGCAGTAGGAAAAATCTTAAATTGGTCTAGGGTTAATGGTTTTGAAGTTTCTCCTAATAAATCCACTTTTTGCACATTCGCTCCATACAACCTACCCAATATAGATCACATAAATTTGCAGAATTTAACTATACCCAACAAGACTGTAGTTAGGTATTTGGGCATTATTTTGGATAAAAAGTTAACCTGGAAAGAGCATATTAATCACTTGGTGACTAGGTGTAATAAGGGCATCAATTTTTTGCATGCTGTTACAAGAGTGTAGTGGGGCTGTGACGTCCAAACAGCATTAATTTTTTACAAAACATATATTACATCTATCCTCGATTATGGAAGCATGCTTTATGGTTCTGCTTGTAAAACTCATTTGCAAAAGATTGATAAGGTTCAATATAAGGCTCTAAGAATTTGTTTAGGGGCAATGTGCTCTACTCCAGTAGAAGCACTTATGGTTGAGGCTTTGGAGCCTCCCTTATGTTTTCGTAGAGAAATGTTAAGCGCTAAATTTTTATTCAAACCTAAATTTTTTGATACCGATTTATTACAGAATGTAGCAAGACTTAATACATTTGACCTAACAAATAATTATTGGTGTTATAAATACTCGCCTCCTTTGTGTGAAACATTCAGAAATTATGACCAAATACTAAATGATATCACTATTTTTAGCATTACCGACTATGCATATTATAGTGGCATCTACAGAATAGATATACGATTTCCCCCATTCACGGATAACAGATTACTCAACAAACACATTTTAAACAGTGAACTTTGTTATCTCAAGGACTCTATACTAATATACACAGATGCTTCTAAGACACCAGAAGGTAATGGGGCAGCAGTTTTCATCCCCCAAATGAACATTAAACGTAAATATAAAATAATTGATGATTGTAGCATTTTTACCAGTGAAGCTATAGCTATATCTGAAGCGCTGAAGGTTTTTTTGGATAGTGAATTTCAGCATTATGTTTTTTTGTCTGACTCAATGTCTGTCCTTAAATCCTTGGATAAAGTTAAACCTTGGGACTATAAAAGTAATCCGTTCATTTGGAATATCAGAAAATTATTGCGAAGATCTATGCTACGCAGTAAACATATACGGGACTTGAGGGTAATGAAATTGTAGATACTTTGACTAAAGATAGCATTTTAAATGGCATTCATCTTAAAAATAAATTTACCCTTTCTGATGCATATAATAGTTTAAGTCATAAAATAAAGCATAAATGGAAAGAAAGATGGTCTAATTTTTGTAGAAACACATCGACAAGATATTCACTCATATGTGATGATATACCAAATAAATACTGGCATAAAGATATAACAGTCTCAAGACGCTACATAACAACTATCATTCGTATGAAATTTGGCCATGCCTGTTATCTTGCTCATTTACATAAAATTAATGTCCTACCAACAGAAAACTGTGATGTCTGTCATATTAGAAGTGATCTGGATCATATAATTTTACAGTGTAGAAAATACCAGAATGAAATAAATACAGTGTTTGAAATTTTGTTAAACAATTGTAAAGTTGAGATTCCTTTTAATGTCCTTAGTGTTCTAGCATTAAAAAGAATATAAGTATATAATGCAATTATGTTTTACCTACATAAAATAAATTTAAAACTATGATCTCGCACTCCTAATTTTATCCTTCAGTGTACATCCTTTTATAGTGGTCTTTCTTGTTTGTCTAATCAAAAGACGCCCTGAAAGACCCCAGCGGCGTGAAGTGTGTGTCCCTATTAAACCCCTATGTTAAATCATTTTTTCAATATCTCAAAACCTAGTGAAGAATTTGTTTTTTTTTATTACTATTAATACCAATATGTTTTTGAATAAAATAACACTTCATGACTGGCTGCATGGCTGATCAGCCAACGCCAATAATTAAAAAAAAAACCATATTGTTTGCTTGAACATTGTCAATAGGAGGTTTCATTTAGCCGTTTTTATTAAAAGGGTTATATTGGCCTATTCCCCCTTAGGTCTTCAGGTGAAACTTGAACCTTAGGCCTATATTTATAAGATATCGTGACGAAAATGAAATGTAATACCAAAATCGTTGCAGATAAAACACCACATAACTTCCAGAAGTGACAAGAATATCTACAAGCATGCAAACGCGGCACTCATCAGACAAAGGATCAAGGCAATTCGTCGTGATTTGGGTACAAATATTCGTAATCTCTGGAACAGGACAAATTTGCAACGCTGGATAAAATCACCTACGTCCAAGCAGAAAGAATCCGTCAACAAGTCTGAAGTAAGAAAGAAAATTCGAAAGACATTGGAGCAGCAATAATCCAGCAAGCGCACCCATGAACACAGTTGTCAATTTGTCAAGTATACAACCTACCGAAGCAGAGAAAACTATCTTATCTAAAGGACAGAACTTTGCCATCACTCCAAGGCGCATACCAGTGGAAGAAATAATTTCTAGTGTCGAAGCTTATCTTCAGAACAAGCAGATACGATTCGATACGAAACAGCGAAGATCATAAAATACTCAAACCCACCTAAATCAAATATCACATCAGCGGAAAAGAAGGCTATTAAAAAATTGAACGAGAACAACACCATCTTAGTTCTCCCAGCTGACAAAGGAAATGCAAGTTTTGTTACGGATAAGGACAAATATAATGAAAAAATAAACCACCTCTTGGACGATAATACTTACAAAGTCATTCGAATGGATCCAACAAACAAAATCGAAAGGAACCTCACATCTCTAGTTAAAGCCTTCAGCCTCACTCCAGAAGAAAGGAAAGTCGTCAAACCAAGCAGCTCCAAGATTCCACGCCTCTACGGACTGCCTAAAATACACAAAGAAAATGTTCCTCTACATCCAATCGTCAGCGCAATAGACTCACCAACCTATAAAGTGTAAATATCTCGTCAAATTTTTACATCCCTTTACAGGAAAAAAAAACATCCAATTAGAGCCCAGAGACATATAGGTCAGGTTTGATGTAGAATCCCTATACACAAATGTTCCTATAGACGATTCAGTTTCCGTAATATCGGACATATTACGAAGCCACAACATGGACTTCACCCTACTAGTATGTGATTTTCACTTATTTTACTTTACAAGGAACTTTCTACGAGCAGACTTCGGGAGCAGCCATGGGATCTCCGCTATCACCTGTGACAGCAAACATCTTCATGGAGCTTTCGAATAAGACACCTTGTTTTCTGCTTCTCTAAAACCTAAATTTTGGTGCAGATATGTAGATGATACGTTCGAAGTTTGGCCGCATGGCGCCGATAACCTCCATAATTTCCTGGATCATCTAAATCAACAACACCCTAGCATAAAATTCACTATGGAAACTGAATCAAATGGTGCCCTTTCCTTTCTTAATGGACTAATACAAAGGAAAGAGAATGGAAAATTATGACATTCTGTGTACAGAAAACCAACACATACAAATCAATATCTCAATGCAACGTCACACCATCATCCTTCTCAAAAACAATCTGTGCTAAACTCTTTGATACATAGAGCACCTTCAATACGTGACGAACAATCACTGAAACATAAAAACTGACTAATGCTCTGAGAGCCAACGGATATTGCGCTGAAGATATAAGACGTTCTGTTAATAAATATAAAAACCCAATTCCTCAACAAAATGTCATAAATGTACCACCTATGGACAGTGTTGTCTTATCTTACATACACGGAACCACCGAGAAGATTCGGACAATTTTCACTACATGTAAGAAAGTTGGCAATGTTTCAAGTCTCCAAAGAACGCAATTCCATTTCAAACAGATAGCGTTTAAAAGATACTTTGCTCTTGTGGTAAAGTGTATGTAGATGAAACAGACCAGTCTATATCCACTAGGCTTAAGGAAAAAGAAAGATGTATAAAAAAGAAACAAATTGTACAATCTGCAGTAGCTGAATAGAAATATTCTCTCAACTATTACTTAAACAGGGATACATTTTTTATATTATTTATTTTGTCATTTTTATTTATACACCCATTCGTGAGTGATTTTGATTGATGTGGATGAAACTTTTTATTGTAGGTGTAGAGTTTTACGTCAACTCTCCTAGCACAGTATTTTCCGCTCATTTTTGAGAAAAAATAAAATTAATTGAAATTTTGGAAAAAGGTATTCGATGTATTTTTTTCAACTTTTCGATGGTGTAGTAAGATTATTGAAAATTCCTGCTGAAGGGATACCGTAAGAAACTTTTACTAGCAGAGTAAAAAATACGGATTTTGCGAGGAAATGTCTTGCTAAAACCTAGATACCTGAGGACGTATCGAATAAAAGAGGTAGATCTACTCCATCTGTAAGCGTTCTCAACGACTTAACAACAAAAGGGGGCACAATAAATCTTTCAAATCACAGTGTACATGGTTCCATTTCCACATACATACACGTAAAGGTGTAGAACTATAAACTTGACTACATATGAGTTCTCACTAACTTTTATGATTGAATAATCCCGGGTTTTATCCCAGTTTTTAACCGACTTCTAAAAGAAGGAGGTTCTGAATTCGTCGAGTATATATGTTTTTTTATGTATGTACACCGATTACTCCGGAACGGCGGCACCGATTTGAATGAAATTTCTTACTTTATGTTCAGGAAGTTGCTGCGGTGGTCTCGTATTTTTTTGAACGAAATTGGTGCAGTAATATCCAAGATGGCGCTGACAATATGGTGGCCAAAAAAATTAATTTTGTTTGATTTTCCCCAAAATTGGTATGGGGGAATTTTTGGGGTCGTGTACAACGAATCTGAAATTATTTTTAAAAAAATCAATATGGCGGATCCAATATGGCGGACAAAAAAATAAATTTTTTCCGATTTTCTCAAAAATTGGTACTAGGAAGTTTTCGGATCCAAGATGGTGGATTAAAGATTCTACATCTCCCGATTTTGTCTAAAATCAGTATTGAGGTATTTTTGTTAGTGTTAATTATGAATTTAAAATATTTTTTGAAAATCTGGCAGATTCAATATGGTGTCCTAAAAATTTTACATTTTTCGATTTTCTCCCAAACTGATATAGGGGGTTCTTGAGGGTGTAAATTATGAATTTAAAAGTATTTTTTCAGGATTCTATATGGCAAATTTACGAGAGCAGATTAAATATTTTACATTTTTCGATTTTGTTCAAAAGTGGGATTGCGTAGCGAATATAAGTCTAGAAATTTTAAATTTTCGGATTTCATCCAAAATTGGTATTAGGGAGCTTTGAAGGGTTTAGATTTAGATTAGATTAAGACTTAAAATAATTTTTTTGAAATTCAATATAGCGGATGCAATATAGTGGGTTGAAAATTTTACCTTATTCGCATTTTTTCAGATTTGGTATTAGAGGGTTTTCGGATTTACGAATATGAAGTTAATTTTTTACAACTATTAAGTTGATAAGATACAATATGAAGGACAGAAAATTTTACATATTCCGGTTTGTCTAAAATTGATATTGTGCGGTATTTGAGGCGCATACAAACTTCTTCAAAAAGTTCAATTTCATATAAAAATTTAAAGTTATTTTTCACTTTTTAGCGCACTTTTAGAAGTAGGTTCAATTTTTTTATAAAAATTTTATTTAAAGAAATGTTTGTAACAGAATAAATTTTTGTTCCCCAAATTTAAGAATGATAATAAAGGATTAAGAAAAATACATAATTTTTTTCTTGAAGGCATTCCCTATAATTCAATTTTTGAAAAAAAAAACACTGCAATTCTACGTTAATAGGTAAAATTATAATTATATTTGTCTGCCATATTCAGTGTGGATCTTTGTATAAACAAAGTATTTTCATCGAATTTATTTACAACGAGAAATACGGTTTAAATAATACAACTAGTTATTCACAGATCGATTACATGCTGTTTATATTTTCTCTCAACATAAAATGCAATAGCACTGACATGAATTTATTATTAGATTTATATTTTATGCCGGGGCATATTTATTTTACAATATTGCTTCTAGCTCTGTTTAGTATTTCCAGCATGCAACAAGCAAAGTATTTTGTTTTTATTATATAAAAGAACATAAAAGTTAAATGAAAGTTTACGAGACCCCGAACAGCACATTGCCATAACAACTTTTCCGATGGAAAATGGAAAGAGTCGATAAATCAGCAGCGTAGTTGGGAGAATATTTTCCTCTAAACTTATCCAACAAAGCCAGATTTATACTCAGTGATTCCCAGAACTCAAAAAAAGATTTTTCTTAGAAATATGTATAGATAAGATTTTTCATGAAAATTCACATTTATAGATTTTTAGGTTAGTTCCACAATTTTCAAAGCTTTAATCCAGAATCTTGAAAATATAGGGAAGAAGGGGTACATTGATACGCGGGGTATATAGATACAGTCGTCGTTAAGTCAAAACGCAACAACAGATCATGCACGAACATATGAGTAGGTGTCTACAGAATTAATCATCTATCAGAAATGCAGTCGCATTCAGTCATGGCATCGACATGTTTTGCATGCTCATAACTAGAATATTATCGACGAATTTGGAAGAGATTTTCTCTTTTTGATACTTACATATAACATCGTATCGTACGACTAAAAAATCGGAGATATCCTGGAAAAAGGAAAATATTGACAACTAGCTCGTGAACCCACTAAATCTAAAGAGTCAAAAATCTACAGAACACCAAGACTAAGGAAATACCATGACCATATACCTGAAAACGTACGATCGGCGCTTCCACCACTCTACAGTAAGCCACTATATCTTTACGGACTACCGAAAATTCATAAAACTAACCTACCATTGAGACCAATAAGCTCCAGAGGATCCTCAACAAATGCACTGGCGAAGTTTTTTTAAAAATCACACAATCTTTAGAAGGTAAGACAAACAAATATGTTAAAAATTACACACATTTCGTGAACATTATTAGTAGCATTAATCTAGAGCCAGACGACAGACTAATAAGTTTTGATGTGGAAAGTATGTATACTAATGTGCCATTAGGGGAATCACTAGATATAATCAAAACTAGACTTTCAAATGATACTACATTATCAAATCGAACCACGTTACCACTGGACGGGATGATGGATCTTTTGGAGTGTAGCTTCTGCAGTTATAGCCAATATATATATATATATATATATATATATATATATATATATATATATATATATATATATATATATATATATATATGGAATATATAGAAACATAGAAACGGTAACAGTAAAACCGAAAGTCTGGTTGAGATATATCGATGATATCTTCATCTTATGGAATGGCAATGATCAAGGACTTGAAAGATCTAAACACCATTCGGCCTACAATTAAATTTACCATGGAAAAAGAAGTAAATGATAAATTGCTCTTCCTAGATGTTATGGTGAACTGTTCAAACGAAACTATTAAAACTTCAGTACATAGGAAGCCAATTCATACTGTACAATATCTTAATCGTAGTTATAATCATTCTGTTGTAACAAAACGGGGAATTATACGCAACCTCTATAATCGCGCTATATCTACATACAATAATTCCGATTCATTGGAAAGAGAGGTAGCAAAAATTAAATCCAATTTACAACAGAATGGTTATCCTTAAAATTAATAGACAATATTAGAAGTAACTTTAGAACAACGAACACTGGACAGCAAGAAACACATTTCTTCTTCACAATTCCGTACATTAAGGGAATCTCGGACAAAATAAGATAAATTGCCAGTAGTTATAATATAAAAACAGCCTCTAAATCAGGAAATATACTTAGAGATCATTTAACAAAAAAATAACCAAAAATTACCGATAAAAAAAAATGTGTTTACGAAGTTCCATGTGAGTATGGCTAAATGTATATTGGAGAAAACAAGCCACCACTAGAAGTTAGAGTTAAGGAACATAAAACTCATACACAAAAAGGGGAAACGTCGAGATCGGGTATTGCAAAACACGCCTGGGATAAACAACACCATATAAAATGGTCGGAAGCTGCGGCAATATATATGGAACCCAACATGAAAAAAAGAAAATTTATAGAAGCAGCATACATTAAAAATAATAATGTAATTTTCAGTAAACCCAGTGTTGAGATACCTAATCTTTGCAACCACTGCTTTGTAACAGTGTACAGTGAAGTGAATTTTTGCGCTTCAATGGACACAGTCTCTATATCAGCTCGTAGTCTTAAGATAAAACATTCAGTTAATACTTGATAACGATTAGAGATACAACCTAATCGAAACGTCGTAAAAATAATAAATAAAGACAATCCAAGTCCAACAACCACATTTTAGTCATATAAAATCATGGTGATATATTGATACAAGCATTCAGGGAGCATACTGACACGTGTCAAGCAGTTCATAAATTAAATAAGTTATTTAAGTAGACATTGAACACATCCAAAATATTTAGTTTTGTTATTATCTGCCACCAGCTTCTAAATTATATATAAGATGGCGTACAATGTTTACGCCGGTTCATATACAAAGAACGACAAAATATTTTAAAAATGTTTTTATTACGGGATATATAAGTCTGTTGTGACCAGGGGCGGATTCAGCCTCTCTCTTTAGGGGGGGGGGGCGGTGATATCACAAAAGTACAGAACGACAAGCGAAAAAAATTGTCGACGGGGGGAGGTACACCAGCAACATTTCCATTTTTAGTGTAAAAGGCGAGGTCAGATATATTTTTCTGTATTTGAAGCTCTTGGAGAAGGGGGGCGATCATAAAAAAAAAAACAAGTTGCCTACGGGGGGAGACGTCAGCAGCATACACATTCCTAGTATAAGAGGCAGAATCAGATCTATTTTCCTGCACCTAAAGCTCTTGGGGGGGGGCTATCGCAAGAAAAACAAGTTGTCAACGATGGAGGGGGGAGTGCCAGTAGTACACATATTCCTAATATAAAAGGCAGAATCGGTTGTATTTTCCTGAACTCAAAGCTTTTGGGAGGGGGCGGAGGTGCTCGCAAGCATACACATTCCTATATTCTATTGAAGAACTAGAGAGAGTAATAAAACTGTTACCGAAACCTCTAACGTACCTGCTCCAGTGCCGCAGGTAACAGGACTGCCGTAAACCTAATTATATTTAATAATATTTAAATATTATAAGCTTTAATAAATTTACTGCGACAATAAAATTCCTGATAATTCAATTTAATTTCTGTCAGTGAGCAAAGTGTACCTTATAGTGTGTCCTTAGTGACTTATCTTGTTTGCACCGATTTTTATATATTATTTGAGATTAGTGAGATACCCAAAAGATATGGCATTTTTTCTTCAAAGAAAAACTTATTACGATGAATGTTTATGATGCTTTAAAATATCAATATCTACATAATAATGTTACAAGCTTTGTTGAGATGTGTTCCAATATGACACGAGTTGGAAAATCTACTATGTACCGAATACTGAAGAAGAAAAAAACGACTAGAATTGTTAGTACTCGCAAGCCACATTCGATCACAGACAGACGAAAAACCTCGTTGGAAGAAGAGATGAAAACTGCAATAAAAGGAGTTGTACATACATTTTATTATGAGAAGTAGATCCCAACCCTTGACAAAATTCTAACTAAAATCAATGAAGATCGGGATTTACCTGAAATTAAAAGAACTGAACTCTGAAAATTACTCAGAGAACCGCCTAAAACGATTCAGTCCCACCTTTGAACGAAATAGGAAAATGTAACATTTTTAGTCCGTTATATTAGATTCGTCATATTGAATCCTGAAAAAATACTTTTAAATTCATAATTTACACCCTCAAGAACCCCTATATCAGTTTTGGAGAAAATCGAAAAATGTAAAATTTTCAGGACGCCATATTGATATTGAATCCGCCAGATTCAGTTTTTCAAAAAATATTCTAAATTCGTAATTAACACTAATAAAAATCCCTCAGTACTGATTTTAGACAAAATCGATACGTGTACAATTTTTTATCCGCCATCTTAAATCCGCCATATTTAATTTTTTTTTAAATAATTTCGTATTCGCAATGTGCGATCCCAAAAACTCCTCAATATCAATTTTGAAAAAAATCGGACAAAATCAATTTTTTATTCGCCATATTGGATACGCCATATTGAATTTTTTTAAAATAATATCAGATTCGTTATGTGCGACCCCGAAAACTCCCCCGTACCAATTTTGAAGAAATTCGGACAAAATTAATTTTTTCGGCCGCCATATTGAATTTCTTAAAAGTAATTTCAGACTCGTCATGTGCGACCCCAAAAATTCCCCTTTACCAATTTTGGAGAAAAATTTCTTTTGTCCGCCATGTTGAATTTTTTAAAAATATTTTGAATTCGTTATGTGTGACCCCAAAAACGCTCCCACACCAATTTTGGAGAAAATCGGACAAAACTAAAATTTTTCGTCCGCCATATTGAATTTTTAAAAAATAATTTCAGATTCGTTGTGTACGACGCCAAAAATTCCCCTATACCAATTTTGGAGAAAATCGGACAAAGTTATTTTTTGGCCGCCATATTGTCAGCGCCAACTTGGAATTTACTGCACCAATTTCGTCCAAAAAAATATGGGACCACCACAGCAACTTCCTGAATATAACGTAAGAAATTTCATTCAAATTGGTGCCGCTGTTCCAGAGTAATCAGTGTACATACATAAAAAAAACATATATAGTCGACGAATTGAGAACCTCCTTCTTTTAGAAGTCGGTTAAAAATTAACCTGTCCTAAAAATAATAAATATAATTAAAGATTCTGTTGCAAATAAATTGTTTTGTGGAACTGAAGAGTTTACTTTTTTTTTAATAAATACTTAAATAGAACATGTCAAAATAGATAAAAAATAAATGAAAATTGTAATTAGTGAAAAAAAAGTTCGAAAGTTTTTAAAAAAATATTATATTTTAATAAACATTGAAGCTTGAAGTTATTTCTTTTAAAAGATAATATTCAGGTTAATTATTAAATGAAAATTCTAGATATTCACATTAAAAACGAATAACGTAAAATTCTACAAAAGTAACATAAAACAAAATAATGTACATTGATTTTGCAATTAGTGAAATAAAATATAAACATTGTGTTCACAATTATAGCTGTGACAGTTTAATATGAAAATATTCTTTTCGATATTAACACAAAAAGTGTTCTTTATTTTCGAATGTTCATAAACTTTATTAACTTAGTAAAATTTTATGTTAAAACAAGTTATTTGGTAGTATTATTTGTAATTAGAAATCGCAATTAGATATTAGAAATTGAAACGAAAGTAAGGCTTTAATTATTTGCATTAAGTATGTAAGTTCATAATTTCTGTAATTTGTTCACACTCTTTTTATTTGTGCACTATATTGCTTGTGACTTTAATTACTTATTTAGATATTTTAACCTAACGTTTCTTAACCGCCAATTTAAAACTCTGTTTAAAAAAAATGACTATTCTAAAATATCAAAAATAAAGTAGTGTTAGTGTTTAAAAACAAAATATCCAAAGAATTAGAGTAACACTTATTAAATCTTTATATTTTTTTACTAACTACGATAAAGAAATGACCTGTTTCCGGGTTTTCAGACTGATTTCAGTGGAGAATGCTTAGCTCACATATCTGAGTAAGCAAAAACACTTTACGAAAGGAAGTAAAAATGTCTTCTTATATTCCCAAAATTCTTTATTAATAAATAAGCTATCGGTTTCGCAACAGCATATGTTGCATCATCAGATTAAGGCAGACTAAAATTAACGGTATGGTACGTGTCAAACAAACCAACAAAAGACAACCTAGCAGTACGTATTAAAACAATAGGCTAGAAAAAATCAATTCAAGATAATAGATGTAAATTACATTAATCCAACTTACATGAGACTTGTCAGTTGTTACGAGAGCAAACTGGAGGTTTAGTGCTGCACCCAGAATAAACAAATAAATCAAATAGAAATCAAATTAATTCTTTTGATAGGCCGTAGTTATTACGAACCAAAAATTCACCATTTTATAAAACTGTATAATGTCAAAAAGGAATAAAAAACAAACTCAAAGATTATTCGTTAATATGAATCCTCTTTGACAGCTTACATCCAACTACCCAAGTAGTGCCCTCTTACAAAAATCACCGAAAGGAGGAATCAGACTGTCATTTAAAGAAATTTCAACAAAATCATATATTCATAAACTAACGTATAGGAAACTGCCACTGGCCAAACCAACGCAAGTATTAGAGAGCTATGGAAAAACACCCTATTATCTACTATAAAAATCATTATATACCTATAAACAAAATCAAAGAAAAAGAAATCAATCAATTATAGATAAAATAAATTAAAATAGCAAAAGAAAAAACATGAGCATAAACAACTCAATAACAAATCAAAAATTCCTTAGTTAGTAAAAAATAATTTTAAGAGTTGGTGTTCGGTCCAATTTGTGAATTGAGAATCTTATCAGGACTATATTTAAACAATCTCAAGATTTCTAAGCCTTAAAAGTTATACTATAATTGGAATTATTTTCTATATGTAAAATTCTATAGTTATTGTTAAAGTTCGAAACATGACCACTCTCCAGTATAAGCTTAGCAATGTTATTTACATCTATTATCTTGAATTGATTTTTCTAGCCTAAATTAACAACAATTTAACTTTTTAATGTGGATTTTTAAATTTTAATTATTACAGAACTATTGAATTAATAATCTATTGTTTTAATATGTACTGCAAGGTTGTCTTTTGTTAGTTCGTTTGACAAGTGTCGGCAGTCAATGTTTACTTTTCAAAAATACAGGGTGATTCAAAAATCGATCACGAAACTTAAGGGGGTGATTCTACTTGACAAAATAAGGGTAGAGCTTCATATAATTTTTTTTCAAAATGTCATTCGTTTTCGAGTTACAAGCCGTCCAAGTTCAAGTTTTTATTTTTTGTTTTTTGAATTACTCGCTTACAGGAAAACCGATTTGACTAATATTTGAAAGATAGGCTAAGTCTTCTGCGCTTCATCATTTTAGTAACAATTCACATTGATTGTTTGCCGCTAGAGGGCACTTTACCTACATTGAAAATTGTTTTTTTGTCATAATTTTTTAGTGTTGACAGCTACAGTAGTTTTTGGCATAATTTCTGAAAGACTGATCCCAGGCCTTTAAAAAAGGTGCTCTTTATTTACATCGCTAAACCCAACGGTTTAGACGTAAATCACCCTTAAAAATTAAGTGGTAAATTTACTTTTCTCATTTCATTACCACCAGCTACCAGGTAAATAGCTATCAAAGTATACTAGAGCTGTCAGTTTAACATCAAATAAATTCGCTTTTTAAACTATTTAATTTATAATCTTAAAATAACTAATAATGGCTAATCACCAATATTCAAATATCGAATATTGTGATATCCATTTTTGTTATGGAAAAGCAAATGGTAATGCAGAGTTGGCAAGAAGATATTATATGGAGAGTTATCCGGAAAGAAATATCCCTCATGCTCAAACATTTTCCAGTGTGCACAGGAGGCTTGCGGAATGTGGTTCCTTTAAAAGTTATAATGGAAATAGGGGAAGACCTAGAACTGCTAGAAACGTGCAACAAGAAGAAAGAGTGCTTGAAATTATTGAAGATAATCCAGGTATTAGTACTAGAAAAATTGGGAATGAAGTGCGGCTCTGTCAGGCTAGTTCATGGAGGATACTAAGAGAAGAACAACTCTACCCGTTTCATTCAAAAAAGGTGCAGGCTCTTTATGACGATGATCGGCCGAGACGGTTGGAAATGTGCAATCAGATCCTAGCTAAGTATGAACACGATAATCGATTAATTGGCGTCATATTATTCACTGACGAAGCTGGTTTCACTCGTGATGGCATAACAAATCTACACAACATCCACACATATGCTTACGAGAACCCAAACAATGTGGTAGAAACGAAACATCAGCGTAGATTTTCACTAAATGTGTGGGCAGGGATAATAGGAGATTACCTTATTGGTCCTCATTTCTTTGATGGCCCATTAACTGGTGACGAATACTTAGATTTTATCCAAAATCGTCTCCCATTGTATCTGGAAGATGTGCCATTGGAAGTAAGGGCCAACATGTGAATCCTCCAAGACGGAGCTCCGCCCCACTTTAGTATACGTGTCCGACAGTATTTGAATGCAACGTATCCTGAGCGATGGATAGGACGAAGTGGACCATTGGCATGGGCAGCGAGGTCACCAGACCTTAATCCTATGGATTTTTTCTTTTGGGGTCATTTGAAACAATTGATGTACGATATTCCAGTAATCAACGTCGAGGATCTTCGCTTCAGGATAATCGAAAAGTGCCAAATTATTAAAGAAACACCAGAAATTTTTCATCGAGTTAGGCGACATTTTTTGAAGAGTGTTAGGAAATGTATTGAAGAAAATGGGGGACATTTTGAGAATCTTTTTTTAGTTTGTTTAGTACTGTTTCATTAATTTTTATCAATTAAATGTATATCGCAATAATCCATAATATGAATATTTACTGATTAGCCATTATTAGTTATTTTAAGATTATAAATTAAATAGTTTAAAAAGCGAATTTATTTGATGACAGTTCTAGTATACTTTGATAGCTATTTACCTGGTAGCTGGTGGTAATGAAATGAGAAAAGTAAATTTACCACTTAATTTTTAAGGGTGATTTACGTCTAAACCGTTGGGTTTAGCGATGTAAATAAAGAGCACCTTTTTTAAAGGCCTGACATCAATCTTTCAGAAATTATGCCAAAAACTACTGTAGCTGTCAACACTAAAAAATTATGATAAAAAAACAATTTTCAATGTAGGTAAAGTGCCCTCTAGCGGCAAACAATCAATGTGAATTGTTACTAAAATGATGAAGCGCAGAAGACTTAGCCTATCTTTCAAATATTAGTCAAATCGGTTTTCCTGTAAGCGAGTAATTCAAAAAACAAAAAATAAAAACTTGAACTTGGACGGCTTGTAACTCGAAAACGAATGACATTTTGAAAAAAAATTATATGAAGCTCTACCCTTATTTTGTCAAGTAGAATCACCCCCTTAAGTTTCGTGATCGATTTTTGAATCACCCTGTATATTGCATAAAATTTATATCTAAAATTGAAAATGCTAAATTACTAAAAAATATATGAAAGACAGGTAAAGAAAACTTTAATACAACTTTAAAACTGTTATAATTAAAATAATAAATACATAGTGTTCCATTTAAGACAAGAAAGTTATTTGACTTTAATAATAATAGAGTGAAACCTCGATATAACAAAGCTGAAGTAATTTGTTACAATGAGATTTGTTTTATAGCGGTTAGGTTGGTCAAAGATTCGTTTTAACAAGGTAAGCAAACTTGTTTACTAACCTCAACATAAGGGACTCTTCTACTTACCCTTTTATAACGAACTATTTCCACTAGTAAAATAGAACACAGTGTAATGAAAACACTAAAATTTTTATTTTAAAAAAATTTACCCAGTTTTCTCTCACGAAATAATCAAAATATATTAAATGTTATCATCATAACCTAGTCTTGATTTTATTTGATTTGATTAGAGAAAAAATCATAAATTGTGGTCTGCTTACCGCCAGTGATGGTTATCATATCCAATCCAATTTCATGATGGATTTGACTACACCGTCACTCAAACCAATCTTTTTAAGAAATACACATTTTATTACATTTAGAGTTTTAAGAGAATCATTTATTGTAAAATTAGGTTTGTACAATTTCACTCCCTTCTTCCTCGTCTTCATCCACTTCTTCATTAGGAACTGGCAATACAGATATGACAATTTCAGTGAGTTCTCCATATAGAGCTAAATCATCATCAAAGATAATAAGCTCTTCGAACTCAGTCTCCTACAGGTTGAATTCTGCTCTTACTTTTTGCCAGGTTTTGTCAAGTGGCAAATCATCCTCCTCATCTTCACACGGAACTTTAAACCCACTCTTCGTGAAGCATTTTGTAATGGTCCTTTCAGTGGCTTATAACACGTCAATTTTAGTTGGCGTTTGGTGTTCAATATCAGCAAGAAACTATCTGACAACTTCCCTTCTATAGTGCATTTTAAAGCTTTAAAAAATGAATTGGTCTAGTGAAGTTTCGAAGTGGTATTATATATATATATATATATATATATATATATATATATATATATATATATATATATATATATATATATATATATATATATATATATAATAAAGAATTCGAAATTCCCGCTACAATTTTAAAAATAAATTTTCAGAAGAAAGTCGGTCGCCTGGAAATTGTAAAAAAATAAAATCAGACGAGTTCAAGGACGTAGAGGAATGGCTTTGAAATGGCTAAAACAGTGCCGGAATAAAAATGAGCCAGTCGTAGGCCCTATCCTTCAGCAAAAGGCTCAGCATTTCGCAGTAGAATTGGAACATACAGAGTTTCGTGCTAGTAACGGGTGGCTTCAAAATTTCAAAAGAAGAAACGAGACTATTTTTCGGAAAATATGTGGTCAAAGTGCAAGTGTTGATGACGAAGTGTGTGATGAGTGGAAAGACAAACTTGCAGAGTAGACTGAGGGATTCAAACCCAAAGACATCTTTAACGTGTATGGAAAAGGACTTATCTATAAATGTTTACCTAACAAAACCTTACCATTTAAAGGAGATAAATATCATGGTAGGAAAAACGGCAAACTTCGTTTAACAGTATTGCTAGGAACAAACTCTATCGGGACATACAAACTTAAGCCACTGGCCATCGGAAAATATCAAAAACCACGTTGTTTTAAAAATGTCAATAATTTGCCAACAGAGTACGTGTCAAAAGGCTTGGATGACCCGTGATTCTTGTAGCAATTGACTTAAAAGTCTTGACAAAGAGATGAAGAAAAAAAAGAAGAAAATTCTTTTGTTCATCAATAATTCTACTGCACACGGAGACATTCCTAATCTAACTAACATAAAAATAAAGTACTTTCTTCCAAATACCACTTCGAAACTTCACTAGACCAATTCATTTTTTAAAGCTTTAAAATGCACTATAGAAGGGAAGTTGTCAGATAGTTTCTTGCTGATATTGAACACCAAACGCCAACTAAAATTGACGTGTTATAAGCCACTGAAAGGACCATTACAAAATGCTTCACGAAGAGTGGGTTTAAAGTTCCGTGTGAAGATGAGGAGGATGATTTGCCACTTGACAAAACCTGGCAAAAAGTAAGAGCAGAATTCAACCTGTGGGAGACTGAGTTCGAAGAGCTTATTATCTTTGATGATGATTTAGCTCTATATGGAGAACTCACTGAAATTGTCATATCTGTATTGCCAGTTCCTAATGAAGAAGTGGATGAAGACGAGGAAGAAGGGAGTGAAATTGTACAAACCTAATTTTACAATAAATGATTCTCTTAAAACTCTAAATGTAATAAAATGTGTATTTCTTAAAAAGATTGGTTTGAGTGACGGTGTAGTCAAATCCATCATGAAATTGGATTGGATATGATAACCATCACTGGCGGTAAGCAGACCACAATTTATGATTTTTTCTCTAATCAAATCAAATAAAATCAAGACTCGGTTATGATGATAACATTTAATATATTTTGATTATTTCGTGAGAGAAAACTGGGTAAATTTTTTTAAAATAAAAATTGCACTTGCACTTTGACCACATATTTTCCGAAAAATAGTCTCGTTTCTTCTTTTGAAATTTTGAAGCCACCCGTTACTAGCACGAAACTCTGTATGTCCCAATTCTACTGCGAAATGCTGAGCCTTTTGCTGAAGGATAGGGCCTACGACTGGCTCATTTTTATTCCGGCACTGTTTTAGCCATTTCAAAGCCATTCCTCTACGTCCTTGAACTCGTCTGATTTTATTTTTTTACAATTTCCAGGCGACCGACTTTCTTCTGAAAATTTATTTTTAAAATTGTAGCGGGAATTTCGAATTCTTTATTATATATATATATATATATATATATATATATATATATATATATATATATATATATATATATATATATATATATATATTTATATATACAGGGTGATTCAAAAATCGATCACGAAACTTAAGGGGGTGATTCTACTTGACAAAATAAGGGTAGAGTTTCATATAATTTTTTTTCAAAATGTCATTCGTTTTCGAGTTACAAGCCGTCCAAGTTCAAGTTTTTATTTTTTGTTTTTTGAATTACTCGCTTACAGGAAAACCGATTTGACTAATATTTGAAAGATAGGCTAAGTCTTCTGCGCTTCATCATTTTAGTAACAATTCACATTGATTGTTTGCCGCTAGAGGGCACTTTACCTACATTGAAAATTGTTTTTTTGTCATAATTTTTTAGTGTTGACAGCTACAGTAGTTTTTGGCATAATTTCTGAAAGACTGATGCCAGGCCTTTAAAAAAGGTGCTCTTTATTTACATCGCTAAACCCAACGGTTTAGACGTAAATCACCCTTAAAAATTAAGTGGTAAATTTACTTTTCTCATTTCATTACCACCAGCTACCAGGTAAATAGCTATCAAAGTATACTAGAGCTGTCAGTTTAACATCAAATAAATTCGCTTTTTAAACTATTTAATTTATAATCTTAAAATAACTAATAATGGCTAATCAGTAAATATTCATATTATGGATTATTGCGATATACATTTAATTGATAAAAATTAATGAAACAGTGCTAAACAAACTAAAAAAGATTCTCAAAATGTCCCCCATTTTCTTCAATACATTTCCTAACACTCTTCAAAAAATGTCGCCTAACTCGATGAAAAATTTCTGGTGTTTCTTTAATAATTTGGCACTTTTCGATTATCCTGAAGCGAAGATCCTCGACGTTGATTACTGGAATATCGTACACCAATTGTTTCAAATGACCCCAAAAGAAAAAATCCATAGGATTAAGGTCTGGTGACCTCGCTGCCCATGCCAATGGTCCACTTCGTCCTATCCATCGCTCAGGATACGTTGCATTCAAATACTGTCGGACACGTATACTAAAGTGGGGCGGAGCTCCGTCTTGGAGGATCCACATGTTGGCCCTTACTTCCAATGGCACATCTTCCAGATACAATGGGAGACGATTTTGGATAAAATCTAAGTATACGTCACCAGTTAATGGGCCATCAAAGAAATGAGGACCAATAAGGTAATCTCCTATTATCCCTGCCCACACATTTAGTGAAAATCTACGCTGATGTTTCGTTTCTACCACATTGTTTGGGTTCTCGTAAGCATATGTGTGGATGTTGTGTAGATTTGTTATGCCATCACGAGTGAAACCAGCTTCGTCAGTGAATAATATGACGCCAATTAATCGATTATCGTGTTCATACTTAGCTAGGATCTGATTGCACATTTCCAACCGTCTCGGCCGATCATCGTCATAAAGAGCCTGCACCTTTTTTGAATGAAACGGGTAGAGTTGTTCTTCTCTTAGTATCCTCCATGAACTAGCCTGACAGAGCCGCACTTCATTCCCAATTTTTCTAGTACTAATACCTGGATTATCTTCAATAATTTCAAGCACTCTTTCTTCTTGTTGCACGTTTCTAGCAGTTCTAGGTCTTCCCCTATTTCCATTATAACTTTTAAAGGAACCACATTCCGCAAGCCTCCTGTGCACACTGGAAAATGTTTGAGCATGAGGGATATTTCTTTCCGGATAACTCTCCATATAATATCTTCTTGCCAACTCTGCATTACCATTTGCTTTTCCATAACAAAAATGGATATCACAATATTCGATATTTGAATATTGGTGATTAGCCATTATTAGTTATTTTAAGATTATAAATTAAATAGTTTAAAAAGCGAATTTATTTGATGTTAAACTGACAGCTCTAGTATACTTTGATAGCTATTTACCTGGTAGCTGGTGGTAATGAAATGAGAAAAGTAAATTTACCACTTAATTTTTAAGGGTGATTTACGTCAGTCTTTCAGAAATTATGCCAAAAACTACTGTAGCTGTCAACACTAAAAAATTATGACAAAAAAACAATTTTCAATGTAGGTAAAGTGCCCTCTAGCGGCAAACAATCAATGTGAATTGTTACTAAAATAATGAAGCGCAGAAGACTTAGCCTATCTTTCAAATATTAGTCAAATCGGTTTTCCTGTAAGCGAGTAATTCAAAAAATAAAAACTTGAACTTGGACGGCTTGTAACTCGAAAACGAATGACATTTTGAAAAAAAATTATATGAAGCTCTACCCTTATTTTGTCAAGTAGAATCACCCCCTTAAGTTTCGTGATCGATTTTTGAATCACCCTGTATATATATATATATATATATATATATATATATATATATATATATATATATATATATATATATATATATATAATATAATATAATATAATATAGTACTATTTCATATCCATAAAAATTCATCAATATAAATATAAAATGATCGTCTGATTCATGCCAATATCTGCTTTGTAAATGTAAATGAATTATAAACGGGGAAATTAAAAACTTGTATCCGTATTTTAGATTTACTATCCAACACGGCAACACTGCATCGTCTCATGTCTTGCTTTTTTACTACTATTTACTATAACAAAATTTATTGAATGAGTTTTATGTAATA
This sequence comes from Diaprepes abbreviatus, assembly GCA_034092305.1. Lineage (NCBI taxonomy): Eukaryota > Metazoa > Arthropoda > Insecta > Coleoptera > Curculionidae > Diaprepes > Diaprepes abbreviatus. Next base: position 2,319,610 of record JASJET010000029.1, on the reverse strand, counting down.
CTACTGAAATTTCTCATCTTGCGCTCTCGCCAAAAATTGAAAAAATGTTGTCAAGGCATCCATAAGTGGTGAAAGTCTTGTGTTTCTGTAGTCAATGGTTACAGTAACTTATTCTTATTTGGCCCTCGCTATCAAGATATGCAATAATATACACGATATTTTTTGAGAATTTTGTGTGTGCCTTTTCTTAAAATCACCCTGTATACTTCAAACGTGGCCCCAATAGAACAACACATCCCTTATTAAAAATATTTTATCATTTTCTATATATAAACTGACGGGAATGTGGTGAGCCACTCTGTACAAAAACAGACCTTATTAAAAGCTATATTGTACATTAAACTGATTTTTGGAGGTTATGCATCACTTTTCTTCACAATAACTCAGTGGCGCACGTGACCAGTGATACTCAAAAGTAATTTAAGCAAAGTAAATCTACAATTAGTAAATTAATTTTAATATAAATTATTTAATGTTCACTTTCAAGTTTTTAAATTATTTATTAACGGATAAATTTATGATGAAATTGAAACTTTTTGATGGATCAAACAGAAAATTTGGGATCATAATAAAAAATAATAAAAGTTGAAATATAAAATGTCAGAGTTAACAAGCAAAGGATATTTTCGTTATATAAAGTAATAGAAAAGTTACGCCAAAGTTAACGATATTTCGAATAACACATTGACATAATAAGTTTTATAACGAAAAATAAGAAAAGTCGATGAGCTCCAACATTGGCTCTTTTTATGGATAAAAGTTTATAATATAGTTAATGTTCTACTCTTTAGCCAGGATGTAGTAAAATCAATAAGTAAAAATTGCCAGACATGCCTTAGATGAGGGCTATACAGGGTGCTCGGATAATGCATTAGGATTTTTGGAGAGGTGATTCTACTTGGTAAAATAAAGGTAATAATATCTATATAACAAATATTTAACATATAGATTACGCTTAATGATTTATATCATTCTGTTATAGAAATGTTTTTCTATTATGCCACCAAACGTCACTTTACCTGAAATTAAAATTTTATTTTTACATATTTTTTTAAATTTTGACTGTTATTGGAAAAAAGGACACGTCATTATAAATAAAAATGAATAGCTAATAAAAAGGTATTTCCCATTTGAGTCAATAAATCACACCGTTTAGACGTAAACTGGAATTAAAGTTTTTCTTCTTAGACTGCCTATCCACTATCATCGTCCAGTACAGTATGTACAGGGTGAGTCAACGATTGGATGGAGTAGGTTTGTGCCTTTTCGGTGAAATTAACAAAGAAACTATATTTATTGTTTGATACAGTTTATTTTTACGCAGATTTTAAAAATATTTAGGACTCTACAGGGTGAGCCAAAAAACTAGGACAGCATAAAGTTGTATTTTTTTAAATAGAACGCTCTATATACGAATCGTATTTTCGATTTAGCTTATAATTTTAAATCTTTTTATTAAGGGTTTACTATAACAAAACTTTATAGTTTCTGAGATAATTAAGTTTAAAGAAAAAAAGTCACATTTTCAAGCATCAATTCAATCATAAATAACGTTTTCAGTTTTCAAGGCCAAGGACAAGTTAACATAATTTTTACCTAATATTTGCAATAAAAGCTACAGGGTGTTGAACACATCGGCTCAAATTTGAACAAGTTTAAATGAATAAATATCTTTTTTTTTAAATGGTACACCCTGTATATTTTCATGTTATTTAATAGAGTAATAAAAACCCTAAAAATTTTGTTCAATATATCCTATACCTATTTATAATAGTTTTTGAGATATTTCACTTTTTTCTTATTTTCCATACTTTTTTACAGAAATAGTCTTCATTATCATAGTAGCCATGTAAAATAATAAAAAGAAACTACAGAAACAAACAGAATGTGGTTAAATATGATGAAATACATTATTCGTTATATTACAACGGCAATAGTTTAATTAAACATAATGTGAAAAAATTAACACAACAATAACGACAAGGCAAATACATATTTACTTTTATACTAAATTGAAACAAAAAAATTACCTATTAAATACTGAGATTAATTATTTCTTCTTAATAAGTGTTCGAATAAACGACTCTCTTGTGCAATGCACAAATTTAGTCTTTTTTGCAGATTTTCTCGGACCCAGGACAAAATTAGTGGCGTTATTGTTCTACAGGTATCCCTAATCCTGTTTCGCATATCTTCCACTGTTGTTGGTGGTTTAACATACACCTTATTTTTAATATAACCCCATAGGAAGAAATCTAATGGGGTGATGTCGCAAGACCTTGGTGGCCACTCAATGAAACCCCCACGCCCAATCCATTTTTGCGGATATCGTTGGTCCAAAAACGCACGAACTTCACGATGGTAATGCGGAGGCGCACCATCATGCTGGAACCACATACTGTCGAGCTCATCCCTATCGACTACTTTCAAAATCCTGTCCATGCAATTCTTGGTGTAATTCTATGTGATATGGATGATACCTATATTTCTTGGTAGTAAAATTAGCGGTGGATTGTGATGTTTCACATAATGCTGCTAACTGACGGCTACCAATATAAGGATTTTCCTGAACATTTAACAATACTTGTAGTTCTTTTTCTTCATTAGTTACTGGTTTGTTGACCACTTTACGTTTTGGATAATCAACAGTACCAGAAGAATCAAATCTTTGCATTAAGTTTTGAAAAGTATGGGTATTAGGCTGGCGTCGATCAGGATACTTCATTTTGTAAATTCTTTGAGCAAGAAGGCAATTTTTTTGAGCCTCTCCTATTGTATAAATTATATCTATTAACTCATTCTTTGGAAAATTCATTTTACAATATAAGATGAATGCAAAAAAAAACCAAACTACACTACATAAAAACCAAAAGAAGCTATTGCGGTTATAAATTTGACACACAGAAAAATATTCTTTTACATTGTTTTTGTCATGGCTACTATGATAATGTAAAAAAAATATGGAAAATAAGAAAAACTGAAATATCTCAAAAACTCTTATAAATAGGTATAGGATATATTGAACAAAACTTTTAGGGTTTTTATTACTCTATTAAATAACATGAAAATATACAGGGTGTACCATTTAAAAAAAAGATATTTATTCATTTAAACTTGTTCAAATTTGAGCCGATGTGTTCAACACCCTGTAGCTTTTATTGCAAATATTAGGTAAAAATTATGTTAACTTGTCCTTGGCCTTGCTAAATTCCAAATTTGAATATATTTGTCACAAAATTGAAAACGTTATTTAGGATTGAATTGATGCTTGAAAATGTGACTTTTTTTCTTTAAACTTAATTATCTCAGAAACTATAAAGTTTTGTTATAGTAAACCCTTAATAAAAAAGATTTAAAATTATAAGCTAAATCGAAAATACGATTCGTATATAGGGTGTTCTATTTAAAAAAATACAACTTTATGCTGTCCTAGTTTTTTGGCTCACCCTGTAGAGTCCTAAATATTTTTAAAATCTGCGTAAAAATAAACTGTATCAAACAATAAATATAGTTTCTTTGTAAATTGTACCGAAAAGGCACAAACTTATTTCATCCAATCGTTGACTCACCCGGTACAAAGGTCCCCGATGGCTCTCAGACAGATTTCTGAGCTAGGACAATTGTTTCCCTCTCACACCACGTTTGCACTCTATTTTATCCTCGAAGACCAACTCGAGGAGTTGGTATTTTAAGTTTTTCATTATAGGGGAAAGTGGGGTAATATCGGAACGCTAAGGAAAATATTAAATAAAAAAATATTTTAAAAAATATGAATCAACTTTATTAGCCATCGTTTGGTTTACTTGTTCAGTTACATATTTGATCAACGTGATCGCAGTTTTCATTATAGTAAGTAACAACAAAATTTTTGTAAAAAAATTGAACCTACTTCTAAAAGTGCCCTAAAAAATGAAAAATAACAATAAATTTCTATTATGAAATCGAAATTTTTGAAGTCACACTGAAAAAAAAAACGACAAATTTGTGGGACCAATTAAACTCATCAATTTTAATACTAATTCTACTCTTTATTTACGGATAAAAAGAGTTTTCTGTCCCTAAGGGTGCACTGAAGTTCTGTCTCTGAGGGTGAACTGATGTTCTGTCCCGAAGGGTGCACTTATTTATATCCCTAAGGGTGGATCTGGGTTATTCCTCGACCCAGAGGGTAGACTCCGATCTTCTGGGGTTAGACTGATTCCTACGTTGACCCGTGCAGACTACCCAAAATCCCTGTCTCCAGGTTTATCCCGGTAAAGAAAACCATAACCGCCAACCTGGCAAAAAATACGGTACACCAAAACTCAACAAAATTACCGGGATAATTTTCGACTTCCCATCTCAGAATCCCAAAAATTTAGCAACTAAAAATTGAGATGGAAATTTGCAGCTGCTTCGACCAAATCAAACCAGGAAAAAAAGTGATAAATCAAAGCAAAACGGTCTCCGTTTATAACCATGGCCCTGCTTGCGCACTAATCGACTTCCATTAGGCACGTTTAATTACCATGTGTGAAAGAAATGATAGCTCAACAAAAAAGACACTGAGCAACAACAGTCGGCTGAAATGCATTAATTAGTTAAGCCAATTCGTTAATCATTAGCATTTTCCACTCAAAACAAGAATAATAAATCTAATAAGTATCCCAGTAGTTATTTTTAAATTCAAGAATTATAAATTAATACATCAATAGAAATTTCCTGATTTCTGCAACCCAATATACATACAATCCCATCAAATGTAAATGGTAGGAAAAAAAAAACAAAATCTATCTTAATACAAAAAAACAAAGATGGCAATAAATTTGATATTGATAAGAAAATACCTAATCACAGTGTAGTAAAATACCAAAGTAAAGGACAAAATAATGGCAAATAAAATTAATCGAAACTGTACTTAATGAAATGCTTTCCGTCAAAGAATCCCTGGGAAATACTTAAGGAAAATGATACTGTGTTGCCCATAATAACAGTATTTGTAAAATAAGGTTAAATTAAATAAATTAGCCATAGTGAGCCCAAGCGCAAAATTGAACTGCGACAAACTCGAATAAACAGTACTTTTTAGCTATAATTTCATCTTTAAAATGACATATTATTTTATCCAGTACCTGTCAAAACAAAAAAGATATGTAAAAAATAATATTTTAATTTTAGGTAAAGGAACCTCTGGTGTCACAGTAGAGAAACATTTTTATAACAGAATAATAGAAGCCATTAAGCATAATCCCTGTGCCAAATATCAACTTAATAAGCTAAAAATAAGAAAAAAATTGAACACTGAGAGGCTGTAAATCGAGAAGTATCGTGTTTTCGACTTTTTGTTATTGAACTTATATTGCCTTTGTTTTACCAAGTAGAATCACCACTACTAGTAACCTGATGCATTATTCCATCACCCTATATAACTATAGCTTCTTTCAAGTTTCTGAATTAACTTTTTTACTCAATATTAAGTTTTATTACTGTAATTTGCAATACTTCTTTCAGATTATAGATTGCTATACAGGGTGTAAAAAATATTGTACTGTTAATGCATATATCAATAATTTTAAAAATACTTTTGAATCCCGTTAAATAAACTGAAAAATGGACCTAAGAAAAACTTAGAAACTTACAGCGTCCATTATTATAGTAGGGCTAGTCTTTTGAGTCATTATCACTTTCAGTTTTATCACTTGAAGTTGTTATTGAACTTATATTGCCTTTATTTTACCAAGTAGAATCACCATTACCAGTAACCTGATGCATTATTCCATCACCCTATATAACTACAGCTTCTTTCAAGTTTCTGGATTAACTTTTTTACTCAATATTAAGTTTTATTACTGTAATTTGCAATACTTCTTTCAGATTATAGATTGCTATACAGGGTGTAAAAAATATTGTACTGTTAATGCATATATCAATAATTTTAAAAATACTTTTGAATCCCGTTAAATAAACTGAAAAATGGACCTAAGAAAAACTTAGAAACTTACAGCGTCCATTATTATAGTAGGGCTAGTCTTTTGAGTCATTATCACTTTCAGTTTTATCACTTGAAGTTGTTATTGAACTTATATTGCCTTTATTTTACCAAGTAGAATCACCATTACCAGTAACCTGATGCATTATTCCATCACCCTATATAACTACAGCTTCTTTCAAGTTTCTGGATTAACTTTTTTACTCAATATTAAGTTTTATTACTGTAATTTGCAATACTTCTTTCAGATTATAGATTGCTATACAGGGTGTAAAAAATATTGTACTGTTAATGCATATATCAATAATTTTAAAAATACTTTTGAATCCCGTTAAATAAACTGAAAAATGGACCTAAGAAAAACTTAGAAACTTACAGCGTCCATTATTATAGTAGGGCTAGTCTTTTGAGTCATTATCACTTTCAGTTTTATCACTTGAAGTTGTTATTGAACTTATATTGCCTTTATTTTACCAAGTAGAATCACCATTACCAGTAACCTGATGCATTATTCCATCACCCTATATAACTACAGCTTCTTTCAAGTTTCTGGATTAACTTTTTTACTCAATATTAAGTTTTATTACTGTAATTTGCAATACTTCTTTCAGATTATAGATTGCTATACAGGGTGTAAAAAATATTGTACTGTTAATGCATATATCAATAATTTTAAAAATACTTTTGAATCCCGTTAAATAAACTGAAAAATGGACCTAAGAAAAATTTAGAAACTTACAGCGTCCATTATTATAGTAGGGCTAGTCTTTTGAGTCATTATCACTTTCAGTTTTATCACTTGAAGTTGTTATTGAACTTATATTGCCTTTATTTTACCAAGTAGAATCACCATTACCAGTAACCTGATGCATTATTCCATCACCCTATATAACTATAGCTTCTTTCAAATTTCTGGATTAACTTTTTTACTCAATATTAAGTTTTATTACTGTAATTTGCAATACTTCTTTCAGATTATAGATTGCTATACAGGGTGTAAAAAATATTGTACTGTTAATGCATATATCAATAATTTTAAAAATACTTTTGAATCCCGTTAAATAAACTGAAAAATGGACCTAAGAAAAATTTAGAAACTTACAGCGTCCATTATTATAGTAGGGCTAGTCTTTTGAGTCATTATCACTTTCAGTTTTATCACTTGAAGTTGTTATTGAACTTATATTGCCTTTATTTTACCAAGTAGAATCACCATTACCAGTAACCTGATGCATTATTCCATCACCCTATATAACTATAGCTTCTTTCAAATTTCTGGATTAACTTTTTTACTCAATATTAAGTTTTATTACTGTAATTTGCAATACTTCTTTCAGATTATAGATTGCTATACAGGGTGTAAAAAATATTGTACTGTTAATGCATATATCAATAATTTTAAAAATACTTTTGAATCCCGTTAAATAAACTGAAAAATGGACCTAAGAAAAATTTAGAAACTTACAGCGTCTATTATTATAGTAGGGCTAGTCTTTTGAGTCATTATCACTTTCAGTTCTATCACTTGAAGTAATCATGAGCACTTCGACCTAATGACAGGTAAATGCATATTCAAAAGAACATGAAGTTATCAGTTTTACTTTTTTCACTTTGATCATTTGATAATTACACTAAAGAATACAGCAAGTATATTAACTTACCCATGTCAGGTTGGCTGCTACATCCCGGCTTCGGCGATTCCGATCTCTGATTTTCCGGCGAAGATCGGCTGTCCTTCACCGGGCTCGCGCTCTCTTGTATTGTCATGTTGTCTTTGCAATCTAACTTAGGTTCAGTCTCTAAAAGTTCACATTTTACTGGGTTTGATTTCGTTTTTTGTACATCTCTCTAGAAAGAAGAATAACGTTCGTTAAATCTCGATTTATTATCTGTATATAAAAAATATTCATTATAAATATTGGTTAAACAATCGACAAAAGCTCTCGAACCATAAATTGTTCAGTGCACGGGTACAACAAATAACTGTCTTAGTCAAGTATATCTACTGAGAACTCTAAAATTAAGCTGATCAAGAAGTTCTCTATAATTAATAAAACCATTAACTAGCTTGTACAAAAAAGAACAAATATATATATATATATATATATATATATATATATATATATATATATATATATATGTTATATCGTAGGTTTTCACGGATGGTAGAATGAATAGTTTGGTTATTCCGAGTTTCAATCCGTTCGTTCAAAAAATCGTTTTCACGACGTTTCGCCAAAATCTCATTTGGCATTTTCAAGTGCGGTTCGTCTCATTACTCGCTGAGAACTGATGGTGGCCTCTGATGAATTTCGAGTTTTGTTTAGCTGGCTCGCTTCCCGATTGGATGAGCGGCTTCGCAGGCTCCTCCCCGCTGCCGAGTGCGATATATTTGTTCTTGTATGCTGGTCTCTCCTGTATTATTTGACTTTTGTTATTTTCTTTCTTGATTCTTTATTAATGTTTTCCATGTAGTTGGAAAATTTATAGCATCATCTCGTTTATTTAACTGTCCCGCTTTTTCGATTTCTAGGGCCTCTCTTATGACGCGTACCTTGTTGTTCTGTACTGGTGCTATTTCTTTTGTTTTTTCGAAGTCGATGGTGTGTCCGGTTGTTTGGTGATGTTAAAATAGGGCTGAGGTTGTCTGTTTTTGAGGCTATTTTTATGTTCTTGGATTCTTGCTGATATGCGCCTGTTTGTCCTATATAAATTTAATGGCAATCTGCACATGGAATGCTGTAAACGCCATGATTTTCAAGGTTGGTCTTGTCTTTGGGATTTCCCAGGATGTTGGCTATTGTTTTTGTGGATTAAATATGGGCTGTATGGTGTGTTTTCTTAAGATTCTTCCGATTCTCTCTGTTATTTCTTTTATGTATGGTATTATGGCTTTGTTTCTTGTTTGATCTTGGTCTTTGGTGTTTGTTGTAGTCTTCTCTTCTCTTTTTATGGCTTTCTTTATATCTGATTGTGAGAAACCATTCCGCTATAGAACTGTTGAAATTTGTCTTATTTCGTCTTGTTTTGTGTCAAGTTCTGTTAGGCAGAGAGATCTTGATACTAGTGTGTTGACTACTGCCTGTTTTTGAGAGGGATGATGATGTGACGCTGCATTGAGATATCGGCCAGTATGCGTGGGTTTCCGATATACGCTAAAGCCCAGGGTGTTGCTGAGTTTCCTAGTTAATAGCAGGTCCAAAAAAGGAAGTTTCTTTTCTTGTTGGATTTCTAGCGTGAATTGGATTATGTGGTGGATATTGTTCAGGTATATGAGGAAATCGTCCAGATGTTTTTTTCTATGTGGCCATATTATAAAAATATCATCAACATAGCGTTTCCAAAATTTCGCTTTTAAAGGTGCCTTTTGCAGTGCCTCTTGTTCGAAATATATCATAAACAGCTTGGCTATGACTGGTGAAAGCGAGAATCCCATATTTGCGTCATCTGTTTGTTTGTATATTTGGTTATTGAATATGAAGTATGTGTTCTTTAGGCAGTGTTCTGCAAGTTCAATTATGTAGGCTGGAAAATCTTCGTTCATGGCGATTTTGTCCAAAGTCTCATCCAGTGATATGCTTGGATATAGCGATTTTATGTCGAGGCTTGCTAAGATGTCATTTTCTTCGAGGTGAATGTTTTTGATCATTTTAGTCAGATGTTCGGAGTTTTTCATGAAGGAATCAGCCAGTTTGACTCTTGGTTGCATGATACTTGCTAGATATTTTTCCAGTTTTTGTGTAGGAGATCCCACGGCGCTCACTATTGGTCTGAGTGGTGCATTTGTTTTGTGTATTTTTGGTAAGCCATACAGTTTTGGACATCTGCTTAATTTTTTTCTTGGTATTATAGATTTTTCAGATTCTGGGACTAGTTTTGATGCTTTAATCTTGGTTTTCGTAGTTTTTTCAAGATATGTCGTTGGATCTCTCTTGGTTTGTTTGTAAGAGGCGTCTTTGAGATTTTCTGACATTTTTTGCATATATTCGTTGGTGTTCATTACAACCGTGACATTTCCCTTATCTGCTGGTAATATTGTTATTTCCTTATTCTTTTTTAAGGATGAGAGGGCTTGATCAAGGACTGAAACAGAACTTTTAAATCTCCACTTAGCTTTAACCCACAAAATCCATCACCTTCTGTGGAATGACATAGAAAAAGTATCCTATTGGAGAACGGAATCAGACACCCACCTTAAAGCAAAAAAACAACAGAAGAAATTTGAGGCACTACAACAACGCAATACTGTCCACACTCAGCAAACACTGGACTGCAACAAAGTTGTCCATAACATCTCCAACTACCAATTAACAGAATGCGAGAAATTAGTTCTGTCTAAAGTTTTAATTTTGCCGTAACGCCAAAAACAGTCCCCTTAGAAGAGATAATTTCAAATATAGAAGCTGCTCTACAGAACATCTCTGAAGAAAATGCCGAACAAGCCAGGCAAGACATAACGCAAATTTTGAAATCAAGCCGGCCTCCCAACTAAACCTTAACACGAGCTGAACATCAAGCGCTCTCATCCTTAAAAAAGAATAAGGAAATAACAATATTACCTGCAGATAAGGGAAATGTCACGGTTGTAATGAACACCAACGAATACATGCAAAAAATGTCAGAAATTCTCAAAGATGCCTCTTACAAACAAATCAACAGAGATCCAACGATATTCCTTGAAAAAACTACGAAAGCTAAGATTAAAGCATCAAAACTAGACCCAGAAACTGAAAAATCTATAAAACCAAGAGAAAAATCAAGCAGATGTCCAAAACTGTATGGCTTACCAAAAATACACAAAACAAATGCACCACTCAAACCAATAGTGAGCGCCATGGGATCTCCTACACAAAAACTGGAAAAATATCTAGCAAATATTATACAACCAAGAGTCGAACTGGCTGATTCCTTCGTAAAAAACTCCAAACATCTGACTAAAATGATCAAAAACATTCACCTTAAAGAAAATGACATCTTAGCAAGCCTCGACATAAAATCGCTATATCCAAGCATACCACTGGATGAGACTTTGGACAAAATCGAACGAGGATTTTCCAGCCTACACAATTGAACTTTCAGAACACTGCCTAAAGAACACATACTTCATGTTCAATAACCAAATATACAAACAGATGGCGCACCTATGGGGTCCTCGCTTTCACCAGTCATAGCCAACCTTTTTATGATATATTTCGAACAAGAGGTACTGCAAAAGGCACCTTTAAAACCGAAATTTTGGAAACGCTATGTTGATGATATTTTTATAATAAGACCACATGGAAAAGAACACCTGGACGATTTCCTCATATACCTGAACAATATCCACCACAGAATCCAATTCACGCTAGAAATCGAACAAGAAAAGAAACTTCCTTTCTTGAATCTGCTATTAACTAGGAAACTCAACAACACCCTGGGCTTTAGCGTATATCGGAAACCCACGCATACTGACCGATATCTCAATGCAGCGTCACATCATCATCCCTCTCAAAAACAGGCAGTAGTCAACGCACTAGTATCAAGATCTTTCTGCCTAACAGAACTTGACACAAAACAAGACGAAATAAGACACATTTCAACAGCTCTAGAGCGGAATGGTTTCTCACAATCAGATATAAAGAAAGCCATAAAAAGACAAGAGAAGACTACAACAACCACCAAAGACCAAGATCAAACAAGAAACAAAGCGATAATACCATACATAAAAGGAATAACAGACAGAATCGGAAGAATCTTAAGAAAACACACCATACAGCCCATATTTAGCAGTTCGATGTATAAATACAATTATATAAGAGACAATATTTTAGTTCCGAATCAATTGCTAAAATCGTATACTACAAGGACAGATGTACTTTTTCTAATACGGTTAGAGACAAAACACTGTCTTAAATTGCAAGAATACTAGGAAAAATTGGAAATCTTTTCTATGGTAGTGCACAGCCATCTGTAGACAGGTTTCGAAGTTATTGGTTCTTGTCAGTACAGAGCAGGCGACCGCACCTCAACAAAGAAAATAAATCCTTTAAGCAACCTATATTGGACAAATTATGAAATCTAATACAAGTAGCGCCATTTCCGCATGGTATATCATATAGATCTTTTCGTTGTATGGTTTAATGAGTCTTTATAGCCTTTATGAAATAGTAAAATTTCATTAAATTATACAAGTCGGTTTAAAATTTAGAGGCGATAAGGTAAATTGCTGGGTACCCCTTTAGGGTTCTGTTTCTCCTGTAAAAGACACTTTAGGAATTTTTTTCATGACAAAGTAGGGTTATTTTGATCTCTCCTGTATGCTTCCGAGAAATTAGGATTTACATTCTTTTTAATTATTTTGTTTTGAGCGAAATGTGTATGTAGTTTTATATTCATAGTTTCCAAAATATTTATAGTTTAAACATTATTTATGTTAGCATTATTCTTTGTTGACAACAGCCATTTTTAATGTAAGTTAATTTCTTACATATTTTCATTAGTCATTTAACTATGTTTATATTACTTGTATAAATAAATATATCGAAAAAGTGCGGAGCGTCGGAAAATTCATGTCATAAAATTTTAATCGAATAAAATGTTTACATACATTATTTTATTTGAAAAGTTGACTTAATTAATAACATTTGTCAATATTTTCAAACTAACAAATACAAGTTTGTGAAACTTCAAACGTTTGGTAAAATTGTATTTATTTATATTTCATTTTGTGTTTTGCTGATGGTTAACGAAGGATTAAAAGTAACTCAATTATCAAAAATAGAGGGTGTCTCAGAATGTTTTTTTTTGGTTTTGACTGTTACGCGCCAAATACCGATTGTGGGGGAGAGGAGTGGTGTCAAATGCTTGATTGGCTTTTCAAGTTTAGTAGCGATCAGACCTATGCAACCTTAATTAAAATAATCGCAGCTGTCAATACTGTCATCCACCGGAATATCCGACCAAACATAAAATTCAAGTAAAATTTAAATTGTCAATTTATTTATCCAATCATGTCGTTGCAATCTAGCTCAAAGATGGCAACCCTTTTTCCCATTTCGCTAAGCCGTGTTTGTTATGTAGCTAGGAAAGTTCCAATGTCTTTTTTCTAGAATTTATTTATGTTATGATAAGAAAATATGGTAGAAATTGCTAATAAGATAATTTAATTACGTTTTGGTAAGTATGAATCATTTATTTTGTGTATTCGTAGTAATCAGTCTTTGCATATGAAGTGTCTTAAACATGGCTATAATAATTTATGGTGTATAAACTTTTTTCAGAAAAAAATGAATTATATTTTAACACAATATAATTTTAATATAATAGTGTCAATTTTAAGGTAGTTACTTACTACACCAATATCATTGAACAGTAGAGTTGAAACTTTAGACTCAGTGTAAAAAAACTGCAAAATTGTTAATAAAGAATAATAGTTTATTTACAATTATAACACTAACAATTTATTTTAAGGGTGTACATCCACTGACGTTAAAAAAAAGAAATTTTCTTGTAATTTTAAAATTCACTATACATTTTTAAGTCCACCCTGCGCTCAGGGATTTTAGGAGAAGCTTTAAAAGAGATTTAGGTATCTGTAAAAAATTCATAGTTCAACAATTATAACGCTAACAATTTATTTTAAGGTTGTATATTCACTGACGTCAAAAATAGAAATTTTCTTGTTAATTTAAAAAATCACTATGCATTTTCAAGGGCACCCAGCACTCAGGGATTTTAAAAGAAGCTTTAAAAGTGTCTTAGGTATCTATAAAAAATTCACAGTTCAACAATTATAGCGCTAACGTTTTATTTTAAGGGTGTACACCCACTGACGTTAAAAAAAGAAATTTTCTTGTTATTTTAAAATTTACTATGCATTTTCAAGGGCACCCAGCACTTAGGGATTTTAAAAAAAGCTTTAAAAGGGTTTTAGGTCCTTGTAAAAAATTCATAGATCATCAATTATAACGCTAACATTTTATTTTAATTTTGTACATCCACCGACGTTAAAAAAAGAAATATTTTTGTTATTTTAAAAATTCACTATGTATTTTTAAGGCCACCCAGCACACAGGGATTTTAAGAGAATCTTTAAAAGAGTTTTAGATATCTGTAAAAAATTCATAGTTCAACAATTATAACGCCAACAATTTATTTTAAGGGTGTATATCCACTGACGTTAAAAAAAGAAATTTTCTTGTTATTTTAAAACTCACTATGCATTTTTAAGAACATCCAGCACTCAAGGATTTTAAGAGAAGCTTCAAAAGTGTTTTAAACATCTGTAAAAAATTCATAGTTCAACAATTATAACGCTAACAATTTATTTTAAAGGTGTATATCCAATGACGTTAAAAAAAGAAATTTTCTTGTTAATTAAAAAAATCACTATGCAATTTAAAGGCCACCCAGCACTCAGAGATTTTAAGAGAAGATTTTAAAATATCTTAGGTATCTGCAAAAAATTCATAGTTCAACAATTATAACGCTAACAATTTATTTTAAAGGTGTACATCCACTGATGTTAAAAAAAATTTTCTTGTAATTTAAAAATTCACTATGCATTTTTGAGGGCACCCAGCACGCAGAGATTTTAAGAAAAGCTTTAAAAGTGTTTTAGGTATCTGTAAAAAATTCATAGTTCAGCAATTATAACTCTTACAATTTATTTTAAGGGTATAAACCCACTGACGTTAAAAAAAGAAATTTTCTTGTTATTTTAAAATTCACTATGAATTTTCAAGGGCACCCAGCACTCAGGGATTTTAAAAGAAGCTCTAAAAGTGTCTTAGGTATCTGTAAAAAATTCATTGTTCAACAATTATAACGATAACAATTTATTTTAAGAGTGTATATCCACTGACGTTAAAAAAAGAAATTTTCTTGTTAATTTAAAACATCCCTATGAATTTTCAAGACCACCCAGCTCTCAGGGATTTTAAGAGAAGCTTTAAAAGTGTCTTAGGTATATGTAAAAAATTCATAGTTCAACAATTATAACGCTAACAATTTATTTTAAAGGTGTACATCCACTGATGTAAAAAAAAATTTCTTGTAATTTAAAAAAGCACTATGCATTTTTAAAGCAACCCAGCACTCAGGAATTTTAAGAAAAGATTTTAAGGTGTCTTAGGTACCTGTACAAAATTCATAGTTCAACAATTATAACGCTAACAATTTATTTTAAAGGTGTACATCCACTGATGTTAAAAAAAATTTTCTTGTAATTTAAAAATTCACTATGCATTTTTGAGGGCACCCAGCACTCAGAGATTTTAAGAAAAGCTTTAAAAGTGTTTTAGGTATCTGTAAAAAATTCATAGTTCAGCAATTATAACTCTTACAATTTATTTTAAGGGTATAAACCCACTGACGTTAAAAAAAGAAATTTTCTTGTTATTTTAAAATTCACTATGAATTTTCAAGGGCACCCAGCACTCAGGGATTTTAAAAGAAGCTCTAAAAGTGTCTTAGGTATCTGTAAAAAATTCATTGTTCAACAATTATAACGATAACAATTTATTTTAAGAGTGTATATCCACTGACGTTAAAAAAAGAAATTTTCTTGTTAATTTAAAACATCCCTATGAATTTTCAAGACCACCCAGCTCTCAGGGATTTTAAGAGAAGCTTTAAAAGTGTCTTAGGTATATGTAAAAAATTCATAGTTCAACAATTATAACGCTAACAATTTATTTTAAAGGTGTACATCCACTGATGTTAAAAAAAATTTCTTGTAATTTAAAAAATCACTATGCATTTTTAAAGCAACCCAGCACTCAGGAATTTTAAGAAAAGATTTTAAGGTGTCTTAGGTACCTGTACAAAATTCATAGTTCAACAATTATGACGCTAACATTTTATTTTAAGGGTGTAAACACGCTGATGTTAAAAAAAGAAATTTTCTTGTTATTTCAAAATTCACTATGAATTTTCAAGGGCACCCAGCACTCAAGGATTTTAAAAGAACCTTTAAAAGTGTTTTAAGTATCTGCAAAAAATTCATAGTTCAACAATTATAACGCTAACAATTTATTTTAAGAGTGTGTATCCACTGACGTTAAAAAAAGAAATTTTCTTGTTAATTTAAAAAATCCCTATGCATTTTCAAGGCCACCCAGCACTCAGGAATTTTAAGAGAAGCTTTAAAAACGTTTTAGACATCTGTAAAAAATTCATAGTTCAACAATTATAACGCTAACAATTTATTTTAAAAGTGTGTATCTACTGACGTTAAAAAAATAAACTTTCTTGTTAATTTAAAAAATCCCTATGCATTTTCAAGGGCACCCAGCACTCAGAGATTTTAAAAAAAGCTTTAAAAGTGTCTTAGGTATCTGTAAAAAATTCATAGTTCAACAATTATAGCGCTAACATTTTATTTTAAGGGTGTACACCCACTGACGATAAAAAAAAGAAATTTTCTTGTTATTTTAAAATTTACTATGCATTTTCAAGGGCACCCAGCACTCAGGGATTTTAAAACAAGCTTTAAAAGGGTTTTAGGTCCTTGTAAAAAATTCATAGATTAACAATTATAACGCTAACATTTTATTTTAATTTTGTAGATCCACCGACGTTAAAAAAAGAAATATTTTTGTTATTTTAAAAATTCACTATGTATTTTTAAGGCCACCTAGCACACAGGGATTTTAAGAGAATCTTTAAAAGAGTTTTAGATATCTGTAAAAAATTCATAGTTCAACAATTATAACGCCAACAATTTATTTTAAGGGTGTATATCCACTGACGTTAAAAAAAGAAATTTTCTTGTTATATTAAAATTCACTATGCATTTTTAAGAACATCCAGCACTCAAGGATTTTAAGAGAAGCTTCAAAAGTGATTTAAACATCTGTAAAAAATTCATAGTTCAACAATTATAACGCTAACAATTTATTTAAAAAGTGTATATAAAATGAAGTTAAAAAAAGAAATTTTCTTTTTAATTTAAAAAATCACTATGCAATTTCAAGGGCACCCAGCACTCAGGGATTTTAAGAGAAGATTTTAAGATGTCTTAGGTAGGTGTAAAAAATTCATAGTTCAACAATTATAACGCTAACAATTTATTTTAAAGGTGTATATCCACTGACGTTAAAAAAAGTTTTCTTGTAATTTAAAAATTCACTATGCTATTTTAAGGCAACCCAGCACTCAGGAATTTTAAGAAAAGATTTTAAGGTGTCTTAGGTATCTGTACAAAATTCATAGTTCAACAATTATAACGTTAACATTTTATTCTAAGGGTATACACCAACTGACGTTAAAAAAAGAAATTTTCTTGTTATTTTAAAATTCACTATGAATTTTCAAGGGCACCCAGAAATCAGGGATTTTTAAAAAAGCTCTAAAAGTGTCTTAGGTATCTGTAAAAAATTCATAGTTCAACAATTATAACGCCAACAATTTATTTTAAGAGTGTATATCCACTGACGTTAAAAAAATAAATTTTCTTGTTAATTTAAAAAATCCCTATGCCTTTTCAAGGCTATCCAGCACTCAGGGATTTTAAAAGAAGCTTTAAAAGTGTTTTAGATATCTGTAAAAAATTCATAGTTCAACAATTATAACACTAACTATTTATTTTAAGGGTGTATATTCACTCACGTTAAAAAAGAAATTTTCTTGTTAGTTTAAAAAATCACTATGCATTTTCAAATCCACCCAGCACTCAGGGATTTCTAGAGAAGATTTAAAAGTGTTTTAAGTATCTGTAAAAAATTCATAGATTAACAAATTTAAACGCTACCAATTTATTTTAAGGGTGTACATCCACTGACGTTAAAAAAAGAAATTTTCTTGTTATTTTAAAATTCACTATGCATTTTTGAGGGCATCCAGCACTCAGGGATTGTAAGAAAAGCTTTAAAAATGTTTTAGAAATCTGTTAAAAATTCATAGTTCAGCAATTATAACGCTAACAATTTATTTTAAGGGTGTATATCCACTGAGGTTAAAAAAATAAATTTTCTAGTAATTTAAAAATTCACTATGTATTTTTAAGGCAACCCAGCACTCAATAATTTTAAGAGAAGCTTTAAAAGAGTTTTAATTATCTGTGAAAAATTCATAGTTCAACAATTATAACGCTAACAATTTATCTTAAAGGTGTACTTCCACTGAAGTTAAAAAAAGATAATTTCTTGTTATTTTAAAATTCACTATAAATTTTTAAGAACACCCAGCACTCAGGGATTTTAAGAGAAGCTTAAAAGTGTTTTAAACATCTGTAAAAATTCTTAGTTCAACAATTATAACGCTAACTATTTATTTTAAAGGTGTATATCAAATGACGTTAAAAAAAGAAATTTTCTTGTTAATTTAAAATATCACTATGCAATTTCAAGGCCACCCAGCACTCAGGGATTTTAAGAGAAGATTTTAAGATGTCTTAGGTATCTGTAAAAAATTCATAGTTCAACAATTATAACGCTAACATTTTATTTTAAGGGCGTACACCCACTGAAGTTAAAAAAAGAAATTTTCTTGTTATTTTAAAACTCACTATGAATTTTCAAGAGCACCCAGCACTCAGGGATTTTAAAACAAGCTCTAAAAGTTTCTTAGGTATCAGTAAAAAATTCATTGTTCAACAATTATAACGATAACAATTTATTTTAAGAGTGTATATCCACTGACGTTAAAAAAAGAAATTTTCTTGTTAATTTAAAAAATCCCTATGCATTTTCAAGACCACCCAGCACTCAGGGATTTTAAGAGAAGCTTTAAAAATGTTTCAGGTATCTGTAAAAAATTCATAGTTCAACAATTTTAACACTAACAATTTATTTTAAGAGTGAACATGCAGTGACGTTAAAAAAAGAAATTCTCTTGTTAATTTTAAATTCACTATACATTTTCAAGGGCACCCAGCACTCAGGGATTTTAACAGAAGCTTCAAAAGAGTTTTAGGTATCTCTAAAAAATTCATAGTTCAACAATTATAACGCTAACAATTTATTTTAAGGGTGTATATCCACTGACGTTAAAAAAAGAAATTTTCTTGTTAATTTAAAAAATCACTATGCATTTTCGAAGGCACCCAACACACAGAGATTTTAAGAGAAGCTTTAAGAGTGTTAAGGTATCAGTAAAAAATTCATAGTTCAACAATTATAACGCTAACAATTTATTTTAATTGTGTATATCCACTGACGTTAAAAAAAGAAATTTTCTTGTTAATTTAAAAAATCACTATGCATTTTCAAGTCCACCCAGCACTCAGGGATTTTTAGAAAAGATTTAAAAGTGATTTAAGTATCTGTAAAAAATTCATAGTTCAACAATTTTAACGCTAACAATTTATTTTAAGGGTGTATATCCACTGACGTTAAAAAAAGGAATTTTCTTGCTATTTTAAAATTCACTATGCATTTTTAAGGGCATCCAGCACACAGGGATTTTAGGAGAAGCTTTAAAAATGTTTTAAGTATCTGTAAAAAATTCAAAGTTTAGCAATTATAACGCTAAGAATTTATTTTAAGGGTGTATATCCACTGACGTTAAAAAAAGAAATTTTCTTGTTAATTTAAAATACACTAGGCATTTTTAAGAACACCCAGCACTCAGGGATTTTAAGAGAAGCTTAAAAGTGTTTTAAACATCTGTAAAAATTCTTAGTTCAACAATTATAACGCTAACTATTTATTTTAAAGGTGTATATCAAATGACGTTAAAAAAAGGAATTTTCTTGTTAATTTAAAAAATCACTATGCAATTTCAAGGCCACCCAGCACTCAGGGATTTTAAGAGAAGATTTTAAGATGTCTTAGGTATCTGTAAAAAATTCATAGTTCAACAATTATAACGCTAACATTTTATTTTAAGGGAGTACACCCACTGAAGTTAAAAAAAGAAATTTTCTTGTTATTTTAAAATTCACTATGAATTTTCAAGGGCACCCAGCACTCAGGGATTTTAAAACAAGCTCTAAAAGTTTCTTAGGTATCAGTAAAAAAATTCATTGTTCAACAATTATAACGATAACAATTTATTTTAAGAGTGTATATCCACTGACGTTAAAAAAATAAATTTTCTTGTTAATTTAAAATACACTAGGCATTTTTAAGAACACCCAGCACTCAGGGATTTTAAGAGAAGCTTTAAAAATGTTTTAGGTATCTGTAAAAAATTCATAGTTCAACAAATTTAACACTAACAATTTATTTTAAGAGTGTACATGCAGTGACGTTAAAAAAAGAAATTCTCTTGTTAATTTTAAATTCACTATACATTTTCAAGGGCACCCAGCACTCAGGGATTTTAACAGAAGCTTCAAAAGTGTTTTAGGTATCTCTAAAAAATTCATAGTTCAAGCTTTAAAAGTGTTTTAGGTATCTGTAAAAAATTCATAGTTCAACAATTATAACGCTAACAATTTATTTTAAGGGTGTATATCCACTGACGTTAAAAAAAGAAATTTTCTTGTTAATTTAAAAAATCACTATGCATTTTCGAAGGCACCCAACACACAGAGATTTTAAGAGAAGCTTTAAGAGTGTTTAGGTATCAGTAAAAAATTCATAGTTCAACAATTATAACGCTAACAATTTATTTTAATTGTGTATATCCACTGACGTTAAAAAAAGAAATTTTCTTGTTAATTTAAAAAATCACTATGCATTTTCAAATCCACCCAGCACTCAGGGATTTTTAGAAAAGATTTAAAAGTGATTTAAGTATCTGTAAAAAATTCATAGTTCAACAATTTTAACGCTAAAAATTTATTTTAAGGGTGTACATCCACTGACGTTAAAAAAAGGAATTTTCTTGCTATTTTAAAATTCACTATGCATTTTTAAGGGCACCCAGCACACAGGGATTTTAAGAGAAGCTTTAAAAATGTTTTAAGTATCTGTAAAAAATTCAAAGTTTAGCAATTATAACGCTAAGAATTTATTTTAAGGGTGTATGTCCACTGACGTTAAAAAAAGAAATTTTCTTGTTAATTTAAAATACACTAGGCATTTTTAAGAACACCCAGCACTCAGGGATTTTAAGAGAAGATTTTAAAATGTCTTAGGTATCTGCAAAAAATTCATAGTTCAACAATTATAACGCTAACAATTTATTTTAAAGGTGTACATCCACTGACGTTAAAAAAAATTTTCTTGTAATTTAAAAATTCACTATGCATTTTTGAGGGCACCCAGCACTCAGAGATTTTAAGAAAAGCTCTAAAAGTGTCTTAGGTATCTGTAAAAAATTCATTGTTCAACAATTATAACGATAACAATTTATTTTAAGAGTGTATATCCACTGACGTTAAAAAAAGAAATTTTCTTGTTATTTTAAAATTCACTATGCATTTTTAAGAACACCCAGCACTCAGGGATTTTAAAAAAAGCTTTAAAAGTGTTTTAGCTATCTGTAAAAAAATCATAGTTCAACAATTTTAACGCTAACAATTTATTTTAAGGGTGTACATCCACTGACGTTAAAAAAAGAAATTTTCTTGTTATTTTAAAATTCACTATGCATTTTTAAGAACACCCAGCACTCAGGGATTTTAAGAGAAGCTTTAAAGGTGTTTTAGGTATCTGTAAAAAATTCATAGTTCAGCAATTATAACGCTAAGAATTTATTTTAAGGGTGTATATCCACTGACGTTAAAAAAAGAAATTTTCTGGTTATTTTAAAATTCACTATGCATTTTTAAGAACACCCAGCACTCAGGGATTTTAAGAGAAGCTTAAAAATGTTTTAAACATCTGTAAGGAACTCATAGTTCAACAATCATAACGCTAACAATTTATTTTAAAGGTGTATATCCAATGACGTTAAAAAAAGAAATTTTCTTGTTAATTTAAAAAATCACTATGCAATTTCTCAGGGATTTAAAGAGAAGATTTTAAGATGTCTTAGGTATCTGCAAAAATTCATAGTTCAACAATTATAATGCGAACAATTTATTTTAAAGGTGTACATCCACTGACGTTAAAAAAAATTTTCTTGTAATTTAAAAATTCACTATGCATTTTTGGGGGCACCCAGCACTCAGAGATTTCAGAAGAAGCTTTAAAAGTGTTTTAGGTATCTGTAAAAAATTTTTAGTTACACAATTATAACTCTAACAATTTATTTTAAGGGTGTATATCCACAGACGTTAAAAAAAGAAATTTTCTAGTAATTTAAAAATTCACTATGCATTTTTGAGGCAACCCAGCATTCAGGGATTTTAAGAGAAAATTTCAAGATGTCTTAGGTATCTGCAAAAAATTCATAGTTCAACAATTAAAACGCTAACAATTTATTTTAAAGGTGTACGTCCACTGACGTTAAAAAAAATTTTTCTTGTAATTTAAAAATTCACTATGCATTTTCAAGGCAACCCAGCACTCAGGAATTTTAGGAGAAGATTTTAAGATGTCTTAGGTATCTGTACAAAATTCATAGTTCAACAATTATAACGCTCACATTTTATTTTAAGGGTGTACACCCACTGACGTTAAAAAAGAAATTTTCTTGTTATTTTAAAATTCACTATGAATTTTCAAGGGCACCCAGCACTCAGGGATTTTAAAGAAAGCTCTAAAAGTGTCTTAGGTATCTGTAAAAAATTCATGGTTCAACAATTATAACGCTAACAATTTATTTTAAGTGTGTATATCCACTGACGTTAAAAAAAGAAAATTTCTTGTTAATTTAAGAAATCCCTATGCATTTTCAAGGCCACCCAACACTCAGGGATTTTAAGAGAAAATTTCAAGATGTCTCAGGTATCTGCAAAAAATTCATAGTTCAACAATTATATCGCTAACATTTTATTTTAAGGGTGTACACCCACTGACGTTAAAAAAAGAAATTTTCTTGTTATTTTAAAATTCACTATGAATTTTAAGGGCACCCAGCACTCTGGGATTTTAAAAAAAGCTCTAAAAGTGTCTTAGGTATCTGCAAAAAACTCATAGTTCAGCAATGATAACGCTAATAATTTATTTTAATTGTGTATATTTACTGACGTTAAAAAAAGAAATTTTCTTGTTAATTTAAAAAATCCCTATGCATTTTCAAGACCACCCAGCACTCAGGGATTTTAAGAAAGGATTTAAAAATGTTTCAGGTATCTGTAAAAAATTCAAAGTTTAACAATTTTAACACTAACAATTTACATTAAGAGTGTACATGCAGTGACGTTAAAAAAAGAAATTTTCTTGTTAATTTTAAATTCACTATACATTTTTAAGGGCACCCAGCACTCAGGGATTTTAAGAGAAGCTTTAAAAGTGTTTTAGGTATCTGCAAAAATTCATAGTTCAACAATTATAACGCTAACAATTTATCTTAATGGTGTAATTCCACTGTCGTTAAAAAAAGAAATTTTCTTGTTATTTTAAAATTCACTATGCATTTTTAAGGACTCCCAGCACTCAGGGATTTTAAGAAAAGTTTTGAAAGTGATTTAGGTATCTCCAGAAAATTCATAGTTCAACAATTATAACGCTAACCATTTATTTTAAGGGTGTATATCCTCTGACGTTAAAAAAAGATTTTTCTTGTTAATTTAAAATTCACTATGAATTTTCAAGGGCACCCAGCACTCAGGGATTTTAAAAGAAGCTCTAAAAGTGTCTTAGGTATCTGTAAAAAATTCATTGTTCAACAATTATAACGATAACAATTTATTTTAAGAGTGTATATCCACTGACGTTAAAAAAAGAAATTTTCTTGTTAATTTAAAAAATCCCTATGCATTTTCAAGACCACCCAGCACTCAGGGATTTTAAGAGAAACTTTAAAAGTGTTTTAGGTATCTGTAAAAAATTCATAGTTCAACAATTATAACGCTAACAATTTATTTTAAGGGTGTATATCCACTGACGTTAAAAAAAGAAATTTTCTTGTTAATTTAAAAAATCACTTTGCATTTTCGAGGCCACCCAGCACTCAAGGATTCTAAGAGAAGCTTTAAAAGTGTTTTAGGTATCTGTAAAAAATTCATAGGTCAACAATTATAACGCTAACAATTTATTTTAAGGGTGTATATCCACTGACGTTAAAAAAAGAAATATTCTTGTTAATTTAAAAAATCACTATGCATTTTCAAGTCCACCCAGCATTCAGGGATTTTTAGAGATGTCCTAGGTATATGTAAAAAATTCATAGTTCAACAATTATAACACTAACAATTTATTTTAAGGGTGTACACTCACTGACGTTAAAGAAAGAAATTTTCTTGGTATTTTAAAATTCACTATGCATTTTCAAGGCCACCCAGCACTCAGGGATTTTGAAAGAAGCTTTATAAGTGTTTAAGGTATCTGTAAAAAATTCATAGTTCAACAATTATAGGGCTGACAATTTATTTTAAAGGTGTATATCCAATGAAGTTAAAAAAAGAAATTTTCTTGTTAATTTAAAAATTACTATGCAATTTCAAGGCCATCCAGCACTCAGGCATTTTAAGAGAAGATTTTAAGATGTCTTAGGTATATGTAAAAAATTCATAGTTTAACAATTATAACGCTAAAAATTTATTTTATAGGTGTACATCCACTGACGTTAAAAAAAAATTTCTTGTAATTTAAAAAATCACTATGCATTTTTAAAGCAACCCAGCACTCAGAAATTTTTAGAAAAAATTTTAAGGTGTCTTAGGTATCTGTACAAAATTCATAGTTCAACAATTATGATGCTAACATTTTATTTTAAAGGTGTAAACACGCTGATGTTAAAAAAAGAAATTTTCTTGTTATTTCAAAATTCACTATGAACTTTCAAGGGCACCAGCACTTAGGGATTTTAAAAGAACTTTAAAAGTGTTTTAGGTATCTGCAAAAAATTCATAGTTCAACAATTATAGCGCTAACATTTTATTTTAAAGGTGTATACCCACTGACGGTAAAAAAAGAAATTTTCTTGTCAATTTAAAAAATCCCTATGCATTTTCAAGGGCACCCAGCACTCAGGGATTTTAAGAAAAGATTTTAAGATATCTTAGGTATCTGCAGAAAAATTCACAGTTCAACAATTATTACGCTAACAATTTATTTTAAAGGTGTATATCCAATGACGTTAAAAAAAAAAGAAATTTTCTTGTTAATTTAAAAAATCACTATGCAATTTCAAGACCACCCA
This sequence comes from Diaprepes abbreviatus, assembly GCA_034092305.1. Taxonomy (NCBI): domain Eukaryota; kingdom Metazoa; phylum Arthropoda; class Insecta; order Coleoptera; family Curculionidae; genus Diaprepes; species Diaprepes abbreviatus. The sequence goes on along the minus strand of JASJET010000029.1, from coordinate 2,294,583 downwards.
ACACTCAGGGATTTTAAGAAAAAATTTTAAGATGTCTTATGTATCTGTAAAAAAATCATAGTTTAACAATTATAACGCTAACATTTTATTTTAAGGGTGTAAACCCACTGACGTTAAAAAAAGAAATTTTCTTGTTATTTTAAAATTCACTATGAATTTTCAAGGGCACCCAGCACTCAGGGATTTAAAAAAAAAACTCTAAAAGTGTCTTAGGTATCTGTAAAAAATTCATTGTTCAACAATTATAACGATAACAATTTATTTTAAGAGTGTATATCCAATGACGTTGGAAAAGAAATTTTCTTGTTAATTTAAAAAATCCCTATGAATTTTCAAGACCGCCCAGCCCTCAGGGATTTTAAGAGAAGCTTTAAAAATGTTTTAGATATCTGTAAAAAATTCATAGTTCAACAATTCCAACGCTAACAATTTATTTTAAAGGTGTATATTCACTTACGTTAAAAAAAGAAATATTCTTGTTAATTTAAAAAATCACTATGCATTTTCAAGGGCACCCAGCACTTAGGGATTTTAAGAAAAGCTTTAGAAATATTTCAGGTGTCTGAAAAAAATTCATAGTTCAACAATTTTAACACTAACAATTTATTTTAAGAGTAGATGCAATGACGTTAAAAAAAGAAATTTTCTTGTTAATTTTAAATTCACTATACATTTTTAAGGGCACCCAGCACTCAGGGATTTAAAGAGAAGATATTAAGATGTCTTAGGTATCTACAAAAAATTCATAGTTCAACAATTAAAACGCTAACATTTTATTTTAAGGGTGTACACCCACTGACGTTAAAAAAATAAAGTTTCTTGTTATTTTAAAATTCACTATGAATTTTCAAGGGCACCCAGCACTCAGGGATTTTAAAAGAAGCTCTAAAAATGTCTTAAGTATCTGTAAAAAATTCATTGTTCAACAATTATAACGATAACAATTTATTTTAAGAGTGTATATCCACTGACGTTAAAAAAAGAAATTTTCCTGTTAATTTAAAAAATCCCTATGCATTTTCAAGACCACCCAGCACTCAGGGATTTTAAGAGAGGTTTTAAAAGGGTTTTAGATATCTGTAAAAAATTCGTAGTTCAACAATTCTAACGCTAACAATTTATTTTAAGGGTGTATATTCACTGACGTTAAAAAAAGAAATTTTCTTGTTAATTTAAAAAATCAGTATGCATTTTCAAGGGCCCCCAGCACTCAGGGATTTTAAGAAAGGCTTTAGAAATGTTTCAGGTATCTGTAAAAAATTCATAGTTCAACAAATTTAACACTAACAATTTATTTTAAGAGTGTACATGCAGTGACGTTAAAAAAAGAAATTTTCTTGTTAATTTTAAATTCACTATACATTTTAAGGGCACCCAGCACTCAGCAATCTTAAGAAAAGCTTTAAAAGTGTTTTAGGTATCTGCAAAAAATTCATAGTTCAACAAATACAACGCTAACAATTTATCTTAAGGGTGTAATTCCACTGTCGTTAAAAAAAGAAATTTTCTTGTTATTTTAAAATTGACTATGCATTTTCAAGGACTCCCAGCACTCAGGGATTTTAAGAGAAGTTTTAAAAGTGTTTTAGGTATCTCTAAAAAATTCATAGTTCAACAATTATAACGCTAACAATTTATTTTAAGGGTGTATATCCACTGACGTTAAAAAAAGATATTTTCTTGTTAATTTAAAATTCACTTTGAATTTTCAAGGGCACCCCGCACTCAGGGATTTTAAAAAAAGCTCTTAAAGTGTCTTAGGTATCTGTAAAAAATTCATTGTTCAACAATTATAACGATAACAATTTATTTTAAGATTGTATATCCACTGACGTTAAAAAAAGAAATTTTCTTGTTAATTTAAAAAATCACTATGCAATTTCAAGGTCACCCAGCACTCAGGGATTTTAAGAGAAGATTTTGAGATGTCTTAGGTATCTGTAAAAAATTCATAGTTCAACAATTATAACGCTAACAATTTATTTTAAAGGTGCACATCCACTGACGTTAAAAAAATTTTTTCTTGTAATTTGAAAATTCACTATGCATTTTTGAGGGAACCCAGCACTCAGAAATTTTAAGAAAAGCTTTAGAAGTGTTTTAGGTATCTGTAAAAAATTCATAGTTCAGCAATTATAACGCTAACAATTTATTTTTAGGGTGTATATCCACTGACGTTAAAAAAAGAAATTTTCTAGTAATTTAAAAATTCACTATGCATTTTAAAGGCAATCCAGCACTCAGGGATTTTAAGAGAAGATTTTAAGATGTCTTAGGTATCTGTAAAAAATTCATAGTTCAACAATTATAACGCTAACAATTTATTTTAAAGGTGTACATCCACTGACGTTAAAAAAAATTTCTTGTAATTTGAAAATTCACTATGCACTTTTAAGGCAACCCAGTGCTCAGGAATTTTAAGAGAAGATTTTAAGATGTCTTAGGTAACTGTACATCATAGTTCAACAATTATAACGCTGACATTTTATTTTATGGGTGTACACCCACTGACGTTAAAAAAAGAAATTTTCTTGTTATTTTAAAATTCACTATTAATTTTTAAGGGCACCCAGTACTCAGGGATTTTAATGGAAGCTCTAAAAGTGTCTTACGTATCTGTAAAAAGTTCATAGTTCAACAATTATAACGCTAACAATTTATTTTAAGAGTGTATATCCACTGACGTTAAAAAAAGAAATTTTCTTGTTAATTTAAGAAATGCCTATGCATTTTCAAGGCCACCCAGCACTCAGGGATTTTAAGAGAAGCTTTAAAAGTGTTTCAGGTATCTGTAAAAAATTCATAGTTCATCAATTATAACGCTCACAATTTATTTTAAGGGTGTAATTCCACTGACGTTAAAAAAAGAAATTTCCTTGTTATTTTAAAATTCACTATGCATTTTTAAGGACTCCTCGCACTCAGGGATTTTAAGAGAAGCTTTAAAAGTGTTTTAGGTATCTCTAAAAAATTCATAGTTCAAGCTTTAAAAGTGTTTTAGGTATCTGTAAAAAATTCATAGTTCTACAATTATAACGCTAACAATTTATTTTAAGAGTGAACATCCACTGACGTTAAAAAAAGAAATTTTCTTGATATTTTAAAATTCACTATGCATTTTTAAGAACATCCAGCACTCAAGGATTTTAAGAGAAGCTTCAAAAGTGTTTTAAACATCTGTAAAAAATTCATAGTTCAACAATTATAACGCTAACAATTTATCTTAAGGGTGTTATTCCACTGTCGTTAAAAAAGAAATTTTCTTGTTATTTTAAAATTCACTATGCATTTTTAAGGACTCCCAGCACTCAGTGATTTTAAGAGAAGCTTTAAAAGTGTTTTAGGTATCTCTAAAAAATTCATAGTTCAACAGTTATAACGCTAAAAATTTATTTTAAAGGTGTATATCCACTGACGTAAAAAAAAGAAATTTTCTTGTTAATTTAAAAAATCACTATGCATTTTCAAGGGCACCCAGCACTCAGAGATTTTTAGAGAAGCTTTAAAAGTGTTTTAGGTATCTGTAAAAAATTCATAGTTCAACAATTATAACGCTAACAATTTATTTTAATTGTGTATATTCACTGACGTTGAAAAAAGAAATTTTCTTGTTAATTTAAAAAATCTCTATGCATTTTCAAGTCCACCCAGCATTCAGGGATTTTTAAAGAAGATTTAAAAGTGTTTTAAGTATCTGTAAAAAATTCATAGTTCAACAATTATAACGCTAACAATTTATTTTAAAGGTGTACATCCACTGACGTTAAAAAAAATTTTTCTTGTAATTTGAAAATTCACTATGCATTTTTGAGGGCACCCAGCACTCAGAGATTTTAAGAGAAGCTTTAGAAGTGTTTTAGGTATCTCTAAAAAATTCATGATTCAATAGTTATAACGCTAACAATTTATTTTAAGGGTGGATATCCACTGACGTAAAAAAAAAGAAATTTTCTTGTTAATTTAAAAAATCACTATGCATTTTCAAAGGCACCCAGCACTCAGAGATTTTAAGAGAAGCTTTGAAAGTGTTTTAGGTATCTGTAAAAAATTCATAGTTCAGCAATTATAACGCTAACAATTTATTTTAATTGTGTATATCCACTGACGTTAAAAAAAGAAATTTTCTTGTTAATTTAAAAAATCTCTATGCATTTTCAAGTCCAGCCAGCATTCAGGGATTTTTAGAGAAGATTTAAAAGAGTTTTAAGTATCTGTAAAAAATTCATAGTTCAACAATTATAACGCTAACAATTTATTTTTAAGGTGTACATCCACTGACGTTAAAAAAAATTTTCTTGTAATTTGAAAATTCACTATGCATTTTTGAGGGCACCCAGCACTCAGAGATTTTAAGAGAAGCTTTAAAAGTGTTTTAGGTATCTGCAGAAAATTCCTAGTTCACCAATTATAACGCTAACAATTTATTTTTAGGGTGTATATCCACTGACGTTAAAAAAATAAATTTTCTAGTAATTTAAAAATTCACTATGCATTTTTTAGGCAACCCAGCACTCAGGGATTTTAAGAGAAGATTTTAAGATGTCTTAGGTATCTGTAAAATATTCATAGTTCAACAATTATAACGCTAACAATTTATTTTAACGGTGTACATCCACTGACGTTAAAAAAAAATTTCTTGTAATTTAAAAATTCACTATGCACTTTTAAGGCAACCCAGCACTCAGGAATTTTAAGATGTCTTAGGTATCTGTACAAAATTTATAGTTCAACAATTATAACGCTGACATTTTATTTTAAGTGTGTACACCCACTGACGTTAAAAAAAAAATTTCTTGTCATTTTAAAATTCACTATGAATTTTTAAGGGCACCCAGCACTCAGGGATTTTAAAGGAAGCTCTAAAAGTGTCTTAGATATCTGTAACAAATTCATAGTTCAACAATTATAACACTAACAATTTATTTTAAGAGGGTATATCCACTGACGTTAAAAAAAGAAATTTTCTTGTTAATTTAAGAAATCCCTATGCATTTTCAAGGCCACCCAGCACTCAGGGATTTTAAGAGAAGCTTTCAAAGTGTTTTAAATATCTGAAAAAAAATCATAGTTCAACAATTATAACGCTAACAATTTATTTTAAACGTGTATATTCACTGACGTTAAAAACATAAATTTTCTTGTTAAATTAAAAAATTACTATGCAATTTCAAGGGCACCCAGCACTCAGAGATTTTAAGAAAAGCTTTAAAAATATTTTAGGTATCTGTAAAAAATTCATAGTTCAACAATTTGAACACTAACAATTTATTTTAAGAGTGTACATGCACTGACGTTAAAAAAAGAAATTTTCTTGTTAATTTAAGAAATCCCTATGCATTTTCTAGGCCACCCAGCACTCAGGGATTTTAAGAGAAGCTTTAAAAGTGTTTTAGGTATCTGTAAAAAATTCATAGTTCATCAATTATAACGCTCACAATTTATCTTAAAGGTGTAATTCCACTGACGTTAAAAAAAGAAATTTTCTTGTTATTTTAAAATTCACTATGCATTTTTAAGGACTCCCCGCACTCAGGGATTTTAAGAGAAGCTTTAAAAGTGTTTTAGGTATCTCTAAAAAATTCATAGTTCAAGCTTTAAAAGTGTTTTAGGTATCTGTAAAAAATTCATAGTTCAGCAATTATAACGCTAACGATTTATTTTAATTGTGTATATCCACTAACGTTAAAAAAAGAAATTTTCTTGTTAATTTAAAAAATCACTATGCATTTTCAAGTCCACCCAGCACTCAGGGATTTTAAGAGAAGATTTTAAGGTGTCTTAGGTATCTGTAAAAAATTCATAGTTCAACAATTATAACGCTAACCATTTATCTTAAGGGTGTATTTCCACTGACGTTAAAAAAAGAAATTTTCTTGTTATTTTAAAATTCACTATGCATTTTTTAGGGCACCCAGCACTCAGAGATTTTAAGAGAAGCTTTAAAAGTATTTTAGGTATCTGTAAAAAATTCATAGTTCAACAATTATAACGCTAACAATTTATTTTAATTATGTATATCCACTGACGTTAAAAAAAGAAATTTTCTTGTTAATTTAAAAAATCACTATGCATTTTCAAGTCCACCCAGAATTCAGGGATTTTTAGAGAAGATTTGAAAGTGTTTCAAGTATCTGTAAAAAATTCATAGTTCAACAATTATAACGCTAACAATTTATTTTAAAGTTGTACATCCACTGACGTTAAAAAAATTTTTTCTTGTAATTTGAAAATTCACAATGCATTTTTGAGGGCACCCAGCATTCAGAGATTTTAAGAGAAGCTTTAAAAGTGTTTTAGGTATCTGCAAAAAATTCATAGTTCAGCAATTATAACGCTAACAATTTATTTTAAGGGTGTATATCCACTGACGTTAAAAAAAGAAATTTTCTAGTAATTTAAAAATTCACTATGCATTTTTTAGGCAACCCAGCTCTCAGGGATTTTAAGAGAGATTTTAAAATATCTTAGGTATCTGTACAAAATTCATAGTTCAACAATTATAACGCTAACAATTTATTTTAAGAGTGTATATCCACTGACGTTAAAAAAAGAAATTTTCTTGTTAATTTAAGAAATCCCTATGCATTTTCAAGGCCACCCAGCACTCAGGGATTTTAAGAAAAGCTTTCAAAGTGTTTTAAATATCTGTAAAAAAATCATAGTTCAACAATTATAACGCTAACAATTTATTTTAAGGGTGTATATTCACTGACGTTAAAAACAGAAATTTTCTTGTTAAATTAAAAAATTACTATGCAATTTCAAGGGCACCCAGCACTCAGGGATTTTAAGAAAAGCTTTAAAAATATTTTAGGTATCTGTAAAAAATTCATAGTACAACAATTTGAACACTAACAATTTATTTTAAGAGTGTACATGCACTGACGTTAAAAAAAGAAATTTTCTTGTTAATTTAAGAAATCCTTATGCATTTTCAAGGCCACCCAGCACTCAGGGATTTTAAGAGAAGCTTTAAAAGTGTTTTAGGTATCTGTGAAAAATTCATAGTTCATCAATTATAACGCTCACAATTTATCTTAATGGTGTAATTCCACTGACGTTAAAAAAAGAAATTTTCTTGTTATTTTAAAATTCACTATGCATTTTTAAGGACTCCCCGCACTCAGGGATTTTAAGAGAAGCTTTAAAAGTGTTTTAGGTATCTCTAAAAAATTCATAGTTCAAGCTTTAAAAGTGTTTTAGGTATCTGTAAAAAATTCATAGTTCAACAATTATAACGCTAACGATTTATTTTAATTGTGTATATCCACTGACGTTAAAAAAAGAAATTTTCTTGTTAATTTAAAAAATCACTATGCATTTTCAAGTCCACCCAGCACTCAGGGATTTTAAGAGAAGATTTTAAGGTGTCTTAGGTATCTGTAAAAAATTCATAGTTCAACAATTATAACGCTAACAATTTATCTTATTGGTGTATTTCCACTGACGTTAAAAAAAGAAATTTTCTTTTTATTTTAAAATTCACTATGCATTTTTTAGGGCACCCAGCAGTCAGGGATTTTAAGAGAAGCTTTAAAAGTGTTTTAGGTATCTGTAAAAAATTCATAGTTCAGCAATTATAACGCTAACAATTTATTTTAAGGATGTACACCCACTGACGTTAAAAAAAGAAATTTTCTTGTTATTTTAAAATTCACTATGAATTTTTAAGGGCACCCAGCACTCAGGGATTTTAAAGGAAGCTCTAAAAGTGTCTTAGGTATCTGTAAAAAATTCATAGTTCAACAATTATAACGCTAACAATTTATTTTAAGAGTGTATATCCACTGACGTTAAAAAAAGAAATTTTCTTGTTAATTTAAGAAATCCCTATGCATTTTCAATGCCACCCAGCACTCAGGGATTTTAAGAGAAGCTTTCAAAATGTTTTAAATATCTGTAAAAAAATCATAGTTCAACAATTATAACGCTAACAATTTATTTTAAGGGTGTATATTCACTGACGTTAAAAACAGAAATTTTCTTGTTAAATTAAAAAATTACTATGCAATTTCAAGGGCACCCAGCACTCAGGGATTTTAATAAAAGCTTTAAAAATATTTTAGGTATCTGTAAAAAATTCATAGTACAACAATTTGAACACTAACAATTTATTTTAAGAGTGTACATGCACTGACGTTAAAAAAAGAAATTTTCTTGTTAATTTAAGAAATCCTTATGCATTTTCAAGGCCACCCAGCACTCAGGGATATTAAAAGAAGCTTTAAAAGTGTTTTAGGTATCTGTAAAAAATTCATAGTTCATCAATTATAACGCTCACAATTTATCTTAAGGGTGTAATTCCACTGACGTTAAAAAAAGAAATTTTCTTGTTATTTTAAAATTCACTATGCATTTTTAAGGGCTCCCCGCACTCAGGGATTTTAAGAGAAGCTTTAAAAGTGTTTTAGGTATCTCTAGAAAATTCATAGTTTAAGCTTTAAAAGTGTTTTAGGTATCTGTAAAAAATTCATAGTTCAACAATTATAATGCTAACGATTTATTTTAATTGTGTATATCCACTGACGTTAAAAAAAGAAATTTTCTTGTTAATTTAAAAAATCACTATGCATTTTCAAGTCCACCCAGCACTCAGGGATTTTAAGAGAAGATTTTAAGGTGTCTTAGGTATCTGTAAAAAATTCATAGTTCAACAATTATAACGCTAACAATTTATCTTAAGGGTGTATTTCCACTGACGTTAAAAAAAGAAATTTTCTTGTTATTTTAAAATTCACTATGCATTTTTTAGGGCACCCAGCAGTCAGGGATTTTAAGAGAAGCTTTAAAAGTGTTTTAGGTATCTGTAAAAATTCATAGTTCAACAATTATAACGCTAACAATTTATTTTAATGATGTACACCCACTGACGTTAAAAAAAGAAATTTTCTTGTTATTTTAAAATTCACTATGAATTTTTAAGGGCACCCAGCACTCAGGGATTTTAAAGGAAGCTCTAAAAGTGTCTTAGGTATCTGTAAAAAATTCATAGTTCAACAATTATAACGCTAACAATTTATTTTAAGAGTGTATATCCACTGACGTTAAAAAAAGAAATTTTCTTGTTAATTTAAGAAATCCCTATGCATTTTCAAGGCCACCCAGCACTCAGGGATTTTAAGAGAATATTTTAAGGTATCTTAGGTATCTGTAAAAAATTCATAGTTCAACAATTATAACGCTAACATTTTATTTTAAGGGTGTACACCCACTGACGTTAAAAAAAGAAATTTTACTTACTTACTGGGAGATTTTGGTTATTGGGGCTATGCCTAATAAAGTAAAAGAGCAGTAATATTTATAAGAGCTAGAGCAACAATTTACCGATTTTTAAAATAAATATACTATTTTTTTAAATTATAGAATTAAAAAACCTAAAAATTAAAAGGAGTATGTGACACTTCCACCATTACGCTAAATATTTATTATTTATTTGTTTTAAGTATTTATATATTGACTTTTGTATCTGATTTGTGATATTTATTCATTTTGTTAACGTATAAGATGATTCTGCCCAATTTTTCTTTTGTTTTATGTTAAATGTCAACTGAAGTCCACCATGATCTAAGGACCTGCACCTGAATAAGTCCTCCACCTAATGAAGATTTTTTACCTGTACATTGATTGCGACATCCACTATGACTTTACATTTGTACGGCCCCAGAACATTCAAATTCTTTTTTGTTTTTAAAGATATTTGTTTTTTTCTATATAGTTATTTAAAATATATTTTATATTATTATTATTGATGTTGTTATATAGAAAAATATTTTTCCTAAAGGCAACTAGAAATTATTATTATGTTTTTAAAGAACTTTTTTTTTTATTTTGCTAAATACGTATGCTTTTAAATGTGGAGATTTGAGACAATTAGAGCAAAGTTGTGAAAATTAGTTGCTTTGCTCTGGCTTTTTTGAGTTTCTTTATTTAGGATCAACGGTGAATATAATATATGAATTAAATCGTAGACCTTATATAATTTTTCTGCTTTTTCTCTTTAATATGAAACAATATGTCTCTTAAAATTTATATTTTTGTTTTCTGTTATTATTTATAGGTAACCTAAAAAGCTTATATTAATTATATATATTTGTTGTTTTTTGGGAAAAATTGTTTTTTGTTTAATGTATATTTTTAAAAATATTGTTTAATGTTGTTGTATTTATATATGATTTTAAATGTGGTCATTTGGGGAATTTAGGGTAAAGTTGTGAAATACTTGACTTTGCTCTGACTGTATTTATGACTCAACACTTCATATATTGTGATTTTTTTTAATTAAAGAAATTCAGTTTTTCATTTTTTGCAAGATAGCAAGGCATTAACATTTATTATTTTTTGTAAGTTATTTAAAAAATCTAATATGTTATTTTTTGCCTGATGTTTTTTCCAAAACTGGATTGAAATTATTTTTTCTTTGTGCACATATTAACATCGTTATAAAGAATATTTTGTACTTGTATATAGACATGTTTGAAGGTCATAGACAACGATGTTTCTTGCGAAATAGTAGATATCTGTTGGACTTCCATTGTCTTTATTTTTTGTTGAATATCACGACGTTTCGGCTATTAGTTATCTCTAACCGTTTTCAAGTGAACTTGAAAACGGCTAGAGATAACTACTAGCCGAAACGTCGTGATATTCAACAAAAAATAAAGACAATGGAAGTTCAACATATATCTACTACTTCGCATTTATATAGGCATATTTTGTATATATAACAAAACATACTTGTTGAAATTTATAGAACCCTCCTGCCGATTTGTTTCGCCTGTATTTTTTTTTTGTTTTTTTTTTCTGTTTAACATATCACATTTTCTCAATAAATTTTATAAAACATACCCTAACCTTTGCAAAAGTATGATGGTATGGTAATATTTACACTTTCAAACTTAATATAACTTCAAAATGCAATATAACGAAACAAAAATATATGAAATCAAAAACAATTCAAGAGAGAGTTCGTCAAAATGTAAATTTTGTTTATAATAATTGAAATGTTAATTTTTGTAAGTTTTGGCCATCACTACATAGTATAAAACAAAGTCGCTTTCTCTGTCCCTATGTCCCTTTGTATGCTTAAATCTTTAAAACTACGCACCGGATTTTGATGCGGTTTTTTTCAATAGATAGAGTGATTCAAGAGGAAGGTTTATATGTATAATAACATCCATTAAATAGTGGAGAAATACTGTTATTTTTGAGGTTTCTAATGTGATGTCGTTAATTATCATATTTTTTTCCGCTTACATTGCAAACGCAGGCTGAACCCTACGAGATTTATCAAAATAATGTACTAATTATTTGTACACATTGAAAAGGTCTACAGAAAACTCCGCGATGGTATATGTCTATCTCTCATGGATATCCCACAATAACATTTTTTTGTCATTTACTTTTTACGACAAATAATGGCAAATTTTGAAGCGATTTTAACCAATACAGCATTAATCCTTATCCAATTAAATAGCTTAAATACATTGTTGATTTAATATAGATCTATATGGTCCTTTACAGCACAAGATTTAAATGAATATTTTCGAAGATATTACAGATTTAAAATTGCGGGAAGTAGCGCTTGCGGCGGTACTGGCCGACCGGGGCGGCGGCAGCGTGCCTATAAATAGCGAGTCGGAGGCCGATGTAATAATTGTTGTAAAAATAAAATAAATAGTCACAGTTTTTCTGTAGTGTATTTAGTATCAGCATTGCACCCGTGCGAAGCCGGGGCGGGTCGCTAGTTTATAAATATTCAGACAATATAAATCTAATAAAAAACTATTTTGTGTTATTTTCCTAAATATGTAATTTTTTTTATGTGGTATATTTCAACGTTTCATGCTTTTGTTGTGTTTATTTCTGTTAACAAACTTTTTTAATACGACAAAAGTAAAAAACGTCAAAATATTAATATCCCTTAAGAAATAAATAATAATTTCCCTCGTGCGCATTAGTTATAGCACCACCGTTGAGGCCGACACCATCGATTTTTACGTCACAGCCGTTTCGACCAATTAGCACGTACTTAACATTTCTTATCTTTCGTGTTTTGTAGGTTTAATAGCGATGAAACCTTTCACGGGACTACAGCGCGCGTTTTACGTGCTAACGTTTTATAAAAACAACGATTTCTACACTATTGTTCAACGTCTGTACAGGACACATTTTAATTTAACGACCATAAGAAATGTGCCAAGTGTGAATTTAATCAAGCATTGAGTGTTCAAATTTGAAAAGACTGAAAACACAATGCCGGATAAATTATCTAGACGCAAAAGGACATCAAGAACGGACACGAATGTTGGCCGCATTCGCCAGACTCTACGACCCCGCACAGCTTCTCTAAATTTGCACAGATCCATGATAAATCACATTATTCGCAAAGATTTACATTTCCACCCCTATAAAATTGTTATTCTGCAGTAAATGAAACCCGATGATCCAGCTAAACGACTTAAATTCTGCAGGAAAATGAAAAACCTTATTTTACCTATAATCAGGAAAGTAAAGACTTACCTTATTAACTTCTTCACCAGACTCAATTGAACTAGTATTATTTAACGATTTACTCCTTCTAGATTCTATAGAATTTGACTTGGTTCCTTTAAATTCTTCTTTTCTAATATCCCCGTTTTTCAGTTTACTATCGTTGGGGTCCTTAAGTAATTCCTTAGTGTTATTATCGCCACCTATCGCATTCTTTATGAACTCATTTTGTGCTACCGGCAATGAAGACGAAGAAGAAATTGCATCAGCAGTTGCAGCGTCGGAAAGTTTCAGTTCTTGGGCGTTGCAAGCGGGACTTGAAATTGGGGCGGGGATAGAGTTGGGGTAGTCGGATTCTATCCGGGAGGCTAAATTAGAAGAATGTTCTTCTACCATTCTGCGAAGCTTTGCCTGAAATAGAAATAATCGTTAGATTTTAAAAGAGGAAAATTCCTTTGCCATGTGAAAATCGTGTTGTAAATTGAGAAATTAATTTCTATCTGTTGAAACACAAAACCAGATACTCTAGCCTTTTAGGTTATATGAATTTTAGCTTAAAAAATATTTTTAAATATCCAAGGAACAACTAGCTTTCCTCGTGGATTCATATAAGTAGAATATTTAACGTTGTTCTGTTACCGAGAATGACTCTATCCATCCGAAGAAACCAAAATTTTCCATTTGCCCGGCAAAGAAGTGCTGAAATGTTGAAAATCTAGTAATTCTTGTATCTGAATAAGTGCAAGAAGTGATCTACAATGACGTCACACGTTCACTGGTTGTTGAAAGAGCCTCGTTGTGTGCGGGTGTCGTGTTACAAGGATTGTTTAATAGATAAGAGTTCTTTAAGAAATGTTTGTCGAAGGAAAATGTCAAATACGTAAAAAATGTTTAGCGTGTACACCCTGTACTTGTAAATCATAGATAGGGTAGTCTTACAAGAAGCAAAATCTAAATGTGCCAATCTGAAAAAATGTGCGTATAATATAAAATCAAAGTGAGATCACGGGTAAAAAGAAAGTGACAAAGTACCAACTGGTACAAATTTCAGCGCAATAACTGATGATAAGCAGCATTGCCGGGTTATGCAATTCATTTGAAAAAGGTATAACGTTGCGAATTTTAGCAATTCATTGTTAAAGCATTATGGGTAGAAGGCAAGGACTTTATGGCAAAAGCAATTGGTTATAGGTCGAAAGATTTTATACATTCCAGAAATTATGTTATTTAATATTTTACGATATTTAAATAATTAAAAAACATTAATAAAAAATCAAATTTATTTAAATCTTAAAATCGTCATAATCTCTCACAACGATAATAGCAGTTATCATCGCTGCATGAGCACTCCTAGACGCTAAATATTATTTACATACTTTTTCAGTGTCTGGGTTTTGACCTAAACTCACTTTGACATAAACAAAGGCTCGGTATAACATTTGTCTACCAATCGAAATATCTCAGGTTCAATCTTCGGCGCGGTTGGATATCAATCGCACCTTTCAGTGCTAAAAATGAGACTCTAGGTCAACTTGGTCTAGCAATGAATAACCTGGGTAAAACTTGAGATATTAAGATGGAGTTACAGACCAGTGGCTACATTACCTTTCTTGTAGACCGATCAACCCTATTACATAGCAGCTGTACCTGCTATACTCCAAGGGGAATTAACGCTATGAAAGGGGACTATTATTATTTATACTAACCATGAAATAAAATGTTAGTTAAATGGCTTCAGCGACTCCACTGGCAAAAGGATTAAATTTTTTTGCCGTTTCCTAATACATTCAGTTTTTATTAAACGACTTCTACAAAAAAGAGATTCTATATTCGACCGCTAGGTATGATTTTTTATGTATTTACGTCAATTACTCCAGAATGAAGTAACCGATTGGAATAAAATGTCTACAATATGTTCAGATAGTTGCTACGGTGTTCCTTTATTATTTTGATTGAAATTAATTCAGTAAATTCTAAGATAGCGCTAATAATATGGCGGACAAAAAAATTAATTTTGTACTATTTTCTCCAAAATTGGAATGGGGTAGTTTTTGATGTCGTACATAACGAATCTAAATTTATTTTTAAAAAATTTCAATGTAGCCGATCAGATATGGCGAATTAAACATTTTACATCTCTCGATTTGATTTAATATTAGTATAGGGAGGTTTTTGATGGCGTAAATTACTAATGGAAAACTATTTTTAAAACATTCAATATGGTGGGTCCAATATGGCAGACGTCTCTCGATTTTGTTCAAAATCTGTTCTGAAAGTGTAAATAAAAAACTTAAAATTGTTTTAAAAAAATTCAAAATGGAAGTCTGGTACAATGTGGCGACTCCATTAAGGTGGGTTGAAACTTTTAAATTATTCACATTTTTTCTAAATTGGTATTAGGTGGTTTTAGGAATCGGTAGTTACGAATCTAAAGTTTATTTTTTACAATTCAATAGGGCAGATACAATAGGGGGGACTAAAATTTTCCGATTTGGTCCAGATTGCTTTTGGAGGATTTTTAGGACATATATTACGGATCTTCAATTAATTTATTCAAGTTCAATATGCAGGATATAATGTCTCTAGTTCTTTCAAAATTGGCATTGGCGGGGGGGGGGGAGGGCGGTTAGATTCTAAAATTAATTTCTTAAAATTCAAGATAATAAATTTACTATAGCCGATTAAATAATTGTTTGATACAATTTCATTTAAAATGGTATTTGGAGAATTCTCAGAATCAAAGAATTTTATGTTGTTCATATAGTGTGGTATAAAAATTTGGATAAAATAGGTACTTCTTTGCAACTTTTGAAATTCAACTTAATTCAAAACAAAAAATCGAAAAATAAAATTTTTATAAAAAAAATTAACCGACTTCCAAAAAAGCGCTAAAAATCGAAAAATAACAATACAATTTGAACATGAAATTGAAATTTTTGAAGATGTCGCCAAATTATTATCAGATGAAACAAATAAATTCTAACACGAGATGATGTAAAAAAGCAATTACAAATAAAGTAATTCACAAATATTTTTATGCAAATCATATTTTTTAGATATTAATTTAGAGCCAACTTCAAAAATTTCAATATTATATAAATATCTATATTGTCGTTTTTCGATTTTAAGCACTCTTTTAGAAGTCGGTTCAATTTTCAAACATTGCCAAGAAAACAAATTATTTTAAAAGAAATGCCGATATTTTAGTATTAATTTTCACGTTGAATTATAAAGGGTTTTCCAATAAGAGGTGTCATTTTGAAAAGCCCGCTATTTCGGTAGATGTCACTTTTGAAGCTGTAAGTTTTTGACGTTTGACAAGTAGAAACTACGCCATAAATAAAGATGGAACGATACACGCTTCAACAACGCATTGAAATAATTAAAATTCACTATAAAAATGGTGAAAATTAGGCAGAGACGGTTCGTAAAACTCGAACATTTTTGGGTCGTCATGAAGCACCTTGTCGGAGCGCAATAAAGAAATTGGTGAAAAAATTCGAGCTGTTGGGACAAGTTAGTTATGTGAAGAAGAAAACCCGTGCACGTCGCTCAAGAACAGCCGAGAATATTGCTGTTGTAGCCGAAAGTGTTGAAGAAAACCCAGGTTTGTCCATTCCTCGTCGTTCTTTGGAATTAGGGATTCCACAAACGTCATTACACCGTATTTTGCATAAAGATTTGGGTCTTAAGGCTTATAAAGTTCAGTTAACGCAAGAACTCAAGCCGGCCGATCATCAACAACGTCGTGCCTTTGCTGATTGGGTTCTTGAAATGCATGAAAATGATCCGGAATTCCATCGAAAAATCATCTTCAGTGATGAGGCCCATTTCCACCTCGGTGGCTTCGTCAACAAACAAAATTGTCGCATCTGGGGCTCGGAAAACCCAAGAGTTATTGTTGAAAAGCCTCTCTATCCTGAACGTGTGACTGTTTGGTGCGGTTTATGGTCCGGCGGGGTCATTGGACCTTACTTTTTCGAAAATGAGGCTGGAGCAACAGTTACGGTGAATGGATTGCGCTATCGAGAGATGATTAATGATTTTTTATGGCCGGAATTGGATGGTATTTATCTGGACCACGTTTACTTTCAACAAGACGGCGCTACGTGCCACACAAGCAACGAAACCATTGATCTTTTACGGGAAAAGTTTCCGGGCCGTGTTATCTCTCGAAGAGGTGATCACAATTGGCCACCGAGATCTTGTGATGTGACACCTTGCGATTTCTTCCTTTGGGGCCACGTGAAAGACAAGGTCTACGCCAACAGCCCAGCGTCGATTCAAGACCTCAAAGATGGAATTCGTGAGGCTATCGAGGACATAGGGCAGCCACTTTGCGATTTGGTTATGGAAAATTTCATGAAAAGGATATGGTCCTGTAGGCATGGTCGTGGTGGTCATTTGGCTGATGTTATTTTCCATCATTAACGGCATACCTTCCTCTTTATAATGTAATAAATATCCGATCATTTATCTTAAAAAATGGCATTTTTCTTTGAATATCAAAATAACACCTCTTATTGGAAAACCCAAAATATTTTTAGAGTATGTAAATTTAGAAAGTATATATTTTGGTAAATGTGATTTGTTGGTAAATTTTACCTCTAACTCACCGGAACAGGGCTCAACAGATGACTTAACGAGGTATCATTTCTATTAATCTAAGCAATTATTGATCTCTTGTTATTTATGTTGCACCATGTACTTCTCTTAGTAATTTTATTACCTAGTTTGCCGTCGTCCTCTTCTCAACTCAACCCTGTGACAGACTGTATACTTCGATAAACACCCACTCAATATTATATATTTTTTTTGAATAAATAATTTCATATTTTCAAATTTAAATTCGCTAAACAATCAATTTTATGGCAAAAACTAAATCCTGACATTTTACAAATTGATGAGTCACATAAATCATTTTTATTTAAGTATGGATGTATGTATATAAATATTACGAAAAAATTATAGCTTTTAGTCCACAGAAAACCGCTGCAGCAGATGTGGAATATCTGAATTTGATAAAATTACAAGTACAGCCAAAATGATCGACAATTTTACCTAAAAACACATTATATACGGGGTGTAGCACAACATACTTTTTTAATTGCTTTTAAAAAACCGTTAAAAGAATTTTTTCGAGACTATATTTATTGGAACACTTCTACTATCTTGCTTAGAAGTTTATTATACCATTTTTCTTATATGTACAGGGTGAGTCAACGATTGGATGAAGTAAGTTTATGCCTTTTCGGTGAAATTTACAAAGAAACTATATTTATTGTTTGATACAGTTTATTTTTACGCAGATTTTAAAAATATTTAGGACTCTACAGGGTGAGCCAAAAAACTAGGACAGCATAAAGTTGTATTTTTTTAAATAGAACACCCTATATACGAATCGTATTTTCGATTTAGCTTATAATTTTAAATCTTTTTTATTAAGGGTTTACTATAACAAAACTTTATAGTTTCTGAGATAATTAAGTTTAAAGAAAAAAAGTCACATTTTCAAGCATCAATTCAATCCTAAATAACGTTTTCAATTTTGTGACAAATATATTCAAATTTGGAATTTAGCAAGGCCAAGGACAAGTTAACATAATTTTTATCTAATATTTGCAATAAAAGTTACAGGGTGTTGAACACATCGGCTCAAATTTGAACAAGTTTAAATGAATAAATATCTTTTTTTTTAAATGGTACACCCTGTATATTTTCATGTTATTTAATAGAGTAATGAAAATCCTAAAAGTTTTGTTCAATATATCCTATACCTATTTATAATAGTTTTTGAGATATTTCAGTTTTTATTATTTTTTATACTTTTTTACAGAAATAGTCTTCATTATCATAGTAGCCATGGCAAAAACAATGTAAAAGAACATTTTTCTGTGTGTCAAATTTATAACCGCAATCGCTTCTTTTGGTTTTTATGTAGCGTAGTTTGGTTTTTTTTTGCATTCATCTTATATTGTAAAATGAATTTTCCAAAGAATGAGTTAATAGATATGATTTATACAATAGGAGAGGCTCAAAAAAATTGCCTTCTTGCTCAAAGAATTTACAAAATGAAGTATCCTGATCGACGCCAGCCTAATACCCATACTTTTCAAAACTTAATGCAAAGATTTGATTCTTCTGGTACTCTTGATTATCCAAAACGTAAAGTGGTCAACAAACCAGTAACTAATGAAGAAAAATAACTACAAGTATTGTTAAATGTTCAGGAAAATCCTTATATTGGTAGCCGTCAGTTAGCAGCATTATGTGAAACATCACAATCCACCGCTAATCGTACTACCAAGAAATATAGGTATCATCCATATCACATGGAATTACACCAAGAATTGCATGGACAGGATTTTGAAAGTCGTGTAAACTTTTGTCGTACAATAAATGCGGAGATTCAATTAAATCCAAATTTATTATGCAAGGTAATGTTTAGTGATGAAGCTACTTTTAGAAGTAACGGTGCCGTAAATAGACGCAACATGCATTATTATGCCACAGAAAACCCATTTTGGATTAGAGAGGTGCAACATCAAAATCACTGGTCATTAAATGTTTGGTGTGGTATTCATCATAATCGAATTATTGGACCCCACTTTTTTAATGAACCACTAAATGGTCATAGTTACCTGAACTTTTTACAAGAAGAATTACCCCAACTGCTTCAAGGTCTCGATAGGGATGAGCTCGACAGTATGTGGTTCCAGCACGATAGTGCGCCTCCGCATTACCATCGTGAAGTTCGTGCGTCTTTGGACCAACGATATCCGCAAAAATGGATTGGACGTGGGGGTTTCATTGAGTGGCCACCAAGGTCTTGCGACATCACCCCATTAGATTTCTTCCTATGGGGTTATATTAAAAATAAGGTGTATGTTAATCCACCAACAACAGTGGAAGATATGCGAAACAGGATTAGGGATACCTGTAGAACAATAACGCCACTAATTTTGTCCAGGGTCCGAGAAAATCTGCAAAAAAGACTAAATTTGTGCATTGCACAAGAGGATCGTTTATTCGAACACTTATTAAAAAGAAATAATTAATCTCAGTATTTAATAGGTAATTTTTTTGTTTCAATTTAGTATAAAAGTAAATATGTATTTGCCTTGTCGTTATTGTTGTGTTAATTTTTTCACATTATGTTTAATTAAACTATTGCCGTTGTAATATAACGAATAATGTATTTCATAATATTTAACCACATTCTGTTTGTTTCTGTAGTTTCTTTTTATTATTTTACATGGCTACTATGATAATGAAGACTATTTCTGTAAAAAAGTATGGAAAATAAGAAAAACTGAAATATCTCAAAAACTATTATAAATAGGTATAGAATATATTGAACAAAACTTTTAGGGTTATTATTACTCTATTAAATAACATGAAAATATACAGGGTGTACCATTAAAAAAAAAGATATTTATTCATTTAAACTAGTTCAAATTTGAGCCGATGTGTTCAACACCCTGTAGCTTTTATTGCAAATATTAGGTAAAAATTATGTTAACTTGTCCTTGGCCTTGCTAAATTCCAAATTTGAATATATTTGTCACAAAATTGAAAACGTTATTTAGGATTGAATTGATGCTTGAAAATGTGACTTTTTTTCTTTAAACTTAATTATCTCAGAAACTATAAAGTTTTGTTATAGTAAACCCTTAATAAAAAAAATTTAAAATTACAAGCTAAATCCAAAATATGATTCGTATAAAAAAATACAACTTTATGCTGTCCTAGTTTTTTGGCTCACCCTGTAGAGTCCTAAATATTTTTAAAATCTGCGTAAAAATAAACTGTATCAAACAATAAATATAGTTTCTTTGTTAATTTCACCGAAAAGGCACAAACCTACTTCATCCAATCGTTGACTCACCCTGTACAGTCACCCACAAAAGTATTGGTACGGTATATTATTTCTAGGTCAAAATATTTTCTTTATATGAAATGATTATAAATTTTTATTTATCGAATAAACGGATAATATGATTTTTACCTAGACTTAATTCATGCGTGCTGTGAGTTATGAACAAGGGATTATCCCTCTTTTATCCCATGTATTTTTTGTGGTAGCCTCTACTTAATAAAGATGAAAATCAACATTTTGTTTTACCTGAGCATCTACGAGTAGACGCCGCATCAGCAGCGCCATGGCGGCGACTCACGGCCCCATTGAAGATCCCTGAGGGACGCTAAAGACGCCATCTTTGATTGCCTTTACAAATCTGAAACAAAAAAAATAAAATTGTGGAGTGTGACCAGATATAGTTATTTAAATAACTAGTGTTTCAAATTATATTTTGATATAAATGTTTAATGGATTGAATCGAATAAAAAAAATCATTCTACTCTCATACTATCGGTAAATTTGTTTGAAATAATTTCTGGAACTAACAAACCCCTTTTAAATATTTCTTACTGTGTAACCTAACATTCTTCATTAGATAATAAGTTACATTTGATGTGATTTTAAATATCAAAGCATGGAGTCTTACAAAATATCTTTAGATACGAGCACAAATACTAAAAAATTAAAATTTCCCAACACTTACAGTATTACAAACATTTTTCACAGTGTATAGTATATTAATTATTACAGTACAGTAAGGGAACCTGTTGTTCATTGTCACGCCTTTGGACATCTGAGAACTTCGATATATACGTGGGTATTAAAAGTGCTATCTACGTTGTTACATGGGCGTGTATTAACTTGGCCTAGTTTGTCTCAAAGGAGTTCATTTGAGGTAAATAATAAAGCTATCCTTTGTGTAGTTTGCAATCTCTACAAAACACCGCAACCGTGCTTTACTTCGGCATCAGGTTCTGTTTATTTCGCTACACTATTATCGTGTATGTCTATTGTTAAAAATGGTCTATAGAGGGAACAAAAAGACGAATACCCAAGTAAGTCACTAATTTAAAATAATGACATATGTGTCGAGAATGTTTCGATGTAGGTCTAGAACTATGGTAACAATTTAACAAAGATGTCCTTCAAAACAATGAGAAAATGCAATCTTAGTCCAAATGCAACGGATTTAAGTATAATGCAGTAATGGTAAAATAGAATAATAAATATGCAATGTTATTGGTATCACTACATAGTATAAAACAAAGTCGCTTTCTCTGTCCCTATGTCCCTTTGTATGCTTAAATCTTTAAAACTACGCACCGGATTTTGATGCGGTTTTTTTCAATAGATAGAGTGATTCAAGAGGAAGGTTTATATGTATAATAACATCCATTAAATAGTGGAGAAATACTGTTATTTTTGAGGTTTCTAATGTGATGTCGTTAATTATCATATTTTTTTCCGCTTACATTGCAAACGCAGGCTGAACCCTACGAGATTTATCAAAATAATGTACTAATTATTTGTACACATTGAAAAGGTCTACAGAAAACTCCGCGATGGTATATGTCTATCTCTCATGGATATCCCACAATAACACTTTTTTGTCATTTACTTTTTACGACAAATAATGGCAAATTTTGAAGCGATTTTAACCAATACAGCATTAATCCTTATCCAATTAAATAGCTTAAATACATTGTTGATTTAATATAGATCTATATGGTCCTTTACAGCACAAGATTTAAATGAATATTTTCGAAGATATTACAGATTTAAAATTGCGGGAAGTAGCGCTTGCGGCGGTACTGGCCGACCGGGGCGGCGGCAGCGTGCCTATAAATAGCGCGTCGTAGGCCGATGTAATAATTGTTGTAAAAATAAAATAAATAGTCACAGTTTTTCTGTAGTGTATTTAGTATCAGCATTGCACCCGTGCGAAGCCGGGGCGGGTCGCTAGTATTTAATATTTTTGTTACATACAACTTTTTGCAAATAATTTGAAAAAATGTGGGAGCTGGTGTCATCGGAAATAACCTTATATGTCCATTTGTTTTTGAAGGAAGACTCAATGGTAAGATTTATTTACAATTTTTGAAGGAAATGTGGTGTAGTACGTCAATTATTAATATACGTTTTTGGCCCTCGATGTATAGGTGAAGATGGGTCTGTTTTATGGCCACCAAGGTCTCCAGACCTGAATCCCTCAGACTTTTACTTCTGGGGACATCTGAAAGAACTAGTTTATTCAGCACCAGTAATACTAGTTCAGGAATTTGCGGCGGTGGTCCCATATTTTTTTGGACGAAATTGGTGCAATAAAATGCAAGATGGCGCTGACAATATGGCAACCAAAAAAATTAATTTTGTCCGATTTTCTCCAAAATTGGTATGGAGGGATTCTCGGAGTTGTACCCAACGAATCTGATGTTTTAAAAAATTCAATATGGCGGATACAATATGGCCGACAAAAAAATAATTTTTTTTCGATTTTCCCCAAAACTAGTAAGGCGGAGTTTCCGAGGTCGAATCTAAAATTATTTTTAAAAAATTCAAT
This sequence comes from Diaprepes abbreviatus, assembly GCA_034092305.1. Classification (NCBI taxonomy): domain Eukaryota; kingdom Metazoa; phylum Arthropoda; class Insecta; order Coleoptera; family Curculionidae; genus Diaprepes; species Diaprepes abbreviatus. Next base: position 2,271,673 of record JASJET010000029.1, on the reverse strand, counting down.
ATGGCGAATCAAATATGGCGGACAAAAAAATCAATTTTGTACGATTTTCTTCAAATTTGGTATGGAGGAGTTTTCAGAGCTGCACATAACGAATCTGAATTTATTTTTAAAAAACTCAATATGGCGTATCCAATATGGCGGATAAAAAATTAATTTTGTTCCATTTTTTTCAAAATTAATATGGGGTAGTTTTTGGAATCGCACATTACGAACCTGAAATTACTTATTATGGCCTATCCAGTATGGCGGATAAAATCCAACATGGCGAATTAGAGATTTTGTCTAAAATCACTGTCGGGGAATTTTTATTAGTGTTAATTACAAATTTAAAATATTTTTTAAAAAACTGAATCTGGCGGATTCAATATGGCGTCCTCAAAATTTTACATTTTTCGATTTTCTTCAGAACTGATATAGGGGTTCTTGATGGTTGGCATTTTTTCAGATTGGGTATTAGGAGGTTTTCCGGGTCGTGTTTTACGAATATGAAGTTAATTTTTTACAGGTATTAGGTTGATAAGATACAATATGAGAGACTGAAAATTTTACATTTTCCGATTTGAACTAAAATTGATACTGCGGGATTCCTGGGGCGTATATAAACTCAATATGCAGTATAAAATATATCGGGCTAAGAAATTTACGTCTCAAGTTCTTTAGATATCGATATTGGAAAGTTTTGGGGCTTAAATTACCAATCTAAAATTAATTTTTAAATTTAAGATAGTAGATTTACTATGACAGACTAAATATTTGCTAGAGACAATTTCATTGGTATTTGGAGAACTCTAAGAATCACAGAATTTTTAATGATTCATTTTATGGTGATTTACAACTTTGAATTAAATGGGTATTTTTTTGCCACCTTGGAGTCGTTGTGAGATACACTAATCTCGATTAGTACTTGGTTCAAATAATTTATGGATATCATAATGAATTCAAAACTAAAAATCGTAAAATAAAATTTTTATAAAATAAAATTTTTATAAAAAAATTGAATCGACTTCTAAAAGTGCGCTAAAAAGTGAAAAATAACTATACATTTTTATATGAAATTGTAATTTTCGAAGTCGGCGCCAAACTAATACTTGACAAAGTATGATTTGCATAAATAGATTAAAAATACTTTATTTCTAATTGCTTTCTTACTATAATTTATATATATTAGTAGTTATTTATTTCATTTAGATATAATTTGACGCCGACTTCAAAAATTTCAATTTCATATAGAAATTTATAGTTATTTTTCACTTTTAAGAGCACTTTTAGAAGTCAGTTCAATTTTTTAAAAATTTTATTGCATTCTAATAATTTTCTAAATTAATTGAAAAGTTTCTGGACTTGACAAACTAAGCTGGAAATCTTTCAGCATAAAATCTTTTTGCCTTCGAAGAATTTGACAGCGCTTCACCGTAAATTAAATTCATATAAGGATACTCTGTTCTTCTTTTTTTATAATAATTACCTAATCTCGATACCGACCCACCTTCGATATTTGTAATCGAGAGGTCAAAATATATATATAAGACAGTTAAGCGGAGCCATGTCTCTTCATCGGACACAAAAACCCACTCAGCTCCCAGACTGTTATACGACGTTTTTTTACACCCTAACCAATAAAATTAATAACTACACATACTTGAACACAACAAAACAGATCCAGGTGATATTTCGTAGGTATGACTCACAGTGCAAATATTGTGTCTTGCTTAGGTCTATTCAGACAAATCAAATTTATGGAGAGTATTCCTGCAAGGGGAAAGTCCCGATATGGCTTTAGGGTCTTCGCAGGTGGTTACACTCCCAGCAAGATACTGCTTTGCCCGCAATATTGCCACCGTTCATAACGGTAACAAGTGGGTCCGGCAGGATTGTTGTTTCCGCCAGTGGCGTGGCTGCCATGACTAGGAACTTTTTTTGATCTATCGGCTTTTCCTCATGAGAAATGACGTCATCAAATTAACCTAAATATTTATTTATATTTTATATTTTATTACAGGAGTTACATATAACAGTGCACAATGGAAATGGGTGTACATACAAGAGTCGAAATTACAATATAATTTTAATAATCAGCAGGAAAAAAATTTTAGTTTGTATAAAGAAATGAAATGAAACAGAAAAAATGCAAAAAAACAACCGACCAAATTCGCGTCGGATACATTGATCGGTTTTTTGATTTGTATGGTTGAGCGTCTGGACTGGTGAGGTAAAACTGCATTAGTGAAATGAAATAATATTGCTTTCATTGGTTTTCAATATCTCGTCTACGTTGGCACGATAAATTTTCAAAAGCCAGAGCGTAACTTTAATGAAAATGCGATCAGTCACAAGAAATAAAATTTCACGTTGTAAAAACAAAAATTGTCTTTTATCGCCAAATGGTAGCTTTATCTATTACTTTGTGATAACAATATTGCATATATTGTATATATATATATATATATATATATATATATATATATATATATATATATATATATATATATATATATGAAGTAAAATGCGAACAGTAAATGCAAACCTCTCTCCATCATATCCTTTCTGTGTTAGAGGTTGCACAGTTAGAATAAATTGTTATAAATCGCAATTTATCCTATTCCACCACCATCGAGATGATGGCCTACCTGTACCACCATACGAGAAGAAAGTCAAAAACTTACCCTCCCCGCAACAGTGATACGGCAGTGGTACATGTTTCGTCTCTACTAGACTCGTCAGGGTACCGACATGCACCTGGCTGTGCAAAGGACAGATCGGAAGGAAGCATGCAAATACTGAACGCGGCTTCGCCGACCTCCCGCGGGATGGTTTATATTTGTTTATGCGGCTTTCACGGAATCCTCCGTGTGAGATGCAATAGCAGTGGATGTATCCACATTATGCTGTTGTAGTGCTGAAATCACATTCAGCAAACATACATGTGTCTTTTCTTGAGTTTAGGTTTCTTTTTTTAATTTTTCTATGCAATTCCTCAAACTTTTTATTTTCTAACGATAAGAATCTATTTAATATATTATTTGTTAAGTATCTCTCAGTTTTTTTAATGTTTTCTCTAATGGGTGTATTTAAAGAATTTATTGCTTTGGTTGCCTCTGTAATTGATAAGTTTAAAATACTATATTTAGCTTTCATGATGATATTATTAAATTTATTTTCAAGGTACGTACCCGTAAAACAAATATGTGAAACTTTCAAGTTTAAAAACATAGGGAATAGATCGAAATGTTTACATCTTAATAAGAAAATTCTTCTATTTTTTTGAGCGGCAAGTTTAGTGTATGATTTTGATAATTCCTTAAGATGCATTACCACGTGCGGCCCATGTGATACTTCTATCACCTTATAAAATGTCATAATGGATGTTGTTAGTAGCTTATATATATATATATATATATATATATATATATATATATATATATATATATATATATACATATATATACATATATATATATATATATATATATATATATATATATATATATATATATATATATATATATATATATATATATATATATATTATGACGGATGTTCTTACGGGTGTGATGTGTAATCGAAGGTTTTTCAGATATCCCCCACTCTAGCTGTTTTTGAGTGTGAAGAAAAATATTTTTTCCCAATTTTGAATATCGTTTTAAAAATAAAATAGTTGAACTAGGAATTCCGGTTGTGGCTTTAGCTATTATTGGACTCGATAATGAATTGTCTGAAAATAACATTTTACATACAGGAATGAGGAAAAGTAACAAATTTTGAGTTCTATCAAAAAATAAAAAATAAAAACATTTTTTCAAATGCGATGCTACGTTGTTGATTTATTCAGTAGATAGTAAAGAACATTCCCCAGTTGTTCATATACAGGGTGATTCTCCGGGCCGGCTAAAATATTTTCAAGATGGCGGCACTTCCAGTTATACCGGAAGTAGATGTCAACTTGCTTATTTTAAATGGAACACCCTATATATTATTGTACGTAAAATTCTAGACATATTTTATGTATAATGTTCTATACTTAAGTCCCATCGTTTTGGATATATTAAAATTTTTATGTCAAAAATGACGTTTGCGGACCAAAACTTAACTACAAATTTTTCCTATAAGGAAGTCTTTATTATTCAATTTTACTTAGTTTTCTTGTAGATGAAGATCGACTTTAGTAATCTTTTTATGATATTTTGAAAATTATGAGTACAGAGTGGTCAAAAAAGAAGAATAAAAATTATATTTAAAAAATTGTCAAAAGTCAATTTTTTCAAATAGAAAGCACCTATTTTTATAATTTTATCATATTAAGCATTAAAAATAAGGGTAATTTTGTATAAGGTTGTCTATTCCAAAAATTTGTAGTTTTCAAAATATTGGCAATTCAACATTTTTCTATTGTAAAAATTCAATACGGCTATTAAGTTTTATTAATAGTTGGCCATGACGGTGAGGCGTGGCGAAAATAAAACAATCGAACCCTACAGATTTGTCACTATTTCTTGCCATTTGACATTAATTAATAATAATCATACCGGGGTGATTAAATTACACGCACGGAGATTATATAAACTTATTTATTATTTATGGAGAATGTGATAGAGTTATTTCAAGAACATGCGATGCATTCACGATTCAATATCCGAAGAAACAGAACTCAACACTACCAGCTGTTAAAAAGATTATCAAAAACTTGAAGAACTTTGGATCTATAAAAGCTAAAAGAAATTGAAATAAACCAGTTGTTAATAAAATAAAGTTACAAAAATTAATTGAGTAAATGTTCAAATTCTCGCCCTTGAACTTCCAAACATTTTTCGCACCTAAGCAGGAACTCTTTATGGGTGGCTCTTGTTATTAACTGAGGATTAAGTTCTTCAAGTGCTATTTTGACGCGCTGCATGCAATTTTCCATAGTTGTTAATGCGGCGTTGTATACTTTATTTATGATTGTCTCCCAAATAAAAAATCAAGTACTGTTAGGTCGGGGGAGCGAGGTAGCCAAAGATGTGGCCCATTCTCGGCTATCCGTTGACTATAAAACAAGTTTTGCAGGTGATTGTTAACTAAATGACTATTATGTGGAAGCGCCCCATCATGATAAAATAGATTTCTATAATCAACCAGCGGCAAGTTATTTAAATAGTTCACTTCCAAATTTTTCAAGATGTCGAAGTAGCGCTCACCTATAAGTTAAAAATGTATTTTTTATCTAGAAGTCTTCAAAAATGGCTAACTTACCAGTCAGATTATCTTGGTAGAGCGATGACGCCGTCATTTCTTATGGCAGAACACATATTAAACTGCCAAGACTCTTGAAAATTTAATTCTCTAAATCGACGTACGTTTGAGTCTCTCCAATAGTGGGAACTGCGTCGATTAAACAATCCATTTTTTGTGTTTTAATATTATCCAAGAAAACAGCATTTTCTTGTGACCGAAGTAAAATAAATTGATATGAATGAAATGAAATGAAATAATTTATTAGCCATAGGACTGATACTTCAGCATTGGTTTCGTCAACAGTGTACAATTAAATAAAAAATATATACATAACATACCTTAAAGCTAGAAAAACAAGAAACAGTTATATTATTTAGTATCATAAGATACTTGTTATAATATAAAAAATGTAAAATTACTTAATCTAATATTTAATAAAACCACAGATTAAAATCCTAAAACAACTAACAGGAAAGAAAAAAATAAAACGATAAGAACACAATCCGTAGCACTGGTCAGCGAAGGACGCAACGAAATAATCACTCAGTACACAGTAAAAGAGTCAGTACATCCTACAGGCTTAAGTATTCGTTAAAAGAATAAAATGATCCCTGAACAAGAAATTTTTTTATTTCTGTTTTGAATTTATTACTGTTTGATATGTTTTTTAATTTTGCAGGTAATTTGTTAAACAGAATAATGAAATTATAAATTGGGGATTTCTCAAAGAATACCGTTCTATGTTTAGGTATGCTAAGAATGTCACTATTTCGTGTATCATATCTGTGACCCTGGCCAAGAGTTTTAAACTCTGAGTAATTTTATTTTACATATAAAACGCATTTTAGAATATAAATAGAGTAAAAAGTCAAAATGCTGTTTTCCTTAAAAATGGGTCTACACGAATCCGTCGGCTTAAGACCAAATATCAACCTCAGTATTCTTTTCTGAGCCAGAAACACTATATTCACCTCACACCCTCTTCCCCAAGACATGACATTGCTTGACAGATGACTGAATGCCAGAGAATAATACACAGTCAGCAATCCAGCCCGGTCTAGAGATGACCTCATCTGCAAAATAGCAAAGAAGGCAGAATTTAATTTTTTACAAACATGTTCGATATGGGAAAAGAAATGCAGCGATTCATCAAGCCACGTGCCTAAAAATTTAGCATAAGCTAAAGTTTCAATATTATATGTTACTTTATCCTCTACCAGTAATGGTTTTTTAATATTGAAATTTATATATACAGTCTTTGTTGGGTTAAGTATTAACTGATTACGCTGACACCAAATCTCCAACTCCTCACATACCCCTCCCGCTGTACGCAACAGCTCCTCTGGGGCATCCGCAGTTATAGCTATCGTGGTATCATCAGCAAACATAACCAACTTTCCCCTACTGATGAATCTAGGTAGGTCGTTAACATAAATCATAAACAAAAGCGGCCCCAAAACCGACCCCTGCGGCACACCCAAAGCGACTTTTTTGCAATCTGATTTAGTTTTTGGGTATCGAACAAACATACTCCTATCAGACATATACGAGTCGATGAGTTTTAGGATATTTCCTCTTATACCCGAAGCAAAGAGCTTTCTCAATAAGAACTCGTACTTGTTAAGTCAAACATTAGACACATCACATACTTACCCCTGTCGAGCTCTATGTATACAAAATTAAGTAAATCACAGAATGCTGTCTCGATGGATTTGTTCTGTCTGAAACCATGTTGGCAAGGAGTAATAATTGAATTCTGGTTAAAAAAATTTATTAAATTTTCGTATATTATTTTTTCAAAAACTTTAGAAAATACACTCAGTATAGATATTTGCCTGTAATTATCCGGGTTGTGAGGATCATCCTTTTTATATATTGTCGCCTGCTTTAGTATTTGAGGGAAAATGCCCTCTGAAAGTGATCTGTTTATTAAATGTCAAGGGAAGTGCGACAGATTCTGAAATTAATTTTAAAATTTGATAGAACTCTACTCTTCGTAGAAAACCAGTGCCTTTTAAATGTTATAGTATGGGATATACATAGGGATGAAAATTTTGTTTCCATAAAATTCTTAAAAATGATATTTGAGATAATCCAGACTCTAAAGCTACTTGCCTTGTGGAAATTGTAGTTTCAATATTTTCATTATTAATAACTGGTTTATATTTCTTTTTGCTTTTATGGATTCAAAGTTCTTGAAGTTTTTTTTATTCTCCTTAAAATAATTGGTGGTGTTGGTTTCTGTTTCTGCGATATCGAATCGCGAATGAATCGCATGTTCTTGAAATAACTATCACATTCTCCATAAATAATAAATAAGTTTAAATAATCATCGTGCGTGTAATTTAATCGCCCCGGCACGATTATTATTAATGAATGTCAAATGGCAAGAAATAGTGACGATTCTGTAGGGTTCGATTGTTTTATTTTCGCCACGCTTCGTCATCATGGCCAACTAATAACAAAACTTAAAACCCGTATAGGATTTTTACAATAGAAAAATGTTGAATTGCCAATATTTTGAAAACTACAAATTTTTGAAATAGACAACCTTATACAAAGTTACCCTTATTTTTAATGCTTAATATGATAAAATTTATAAAAAGGTGCATTCTATTTGAAAAAATTGACTTTTGATAATTTTTTAAATATAATTTTTATTTTTCTTTTTTGAGCACTCTCTACTAATAATTTTCAAAATATCATAAAAAACTACTAAAGTCAATCTTCGTCTACAAGAAAACTAGCCCAAATTAAATAATAAAGACTTTCCTATAGGAAAAATTTATAGTTAGGTTTTGGTCCGCAAACGTCAGTTTTGACATAAAAATTTAAATATGTCCAAAACGGCGTCTTAAATATAAAATATTATATATGAAATATGTTTAAAATTTTACGCAAAAATCAAAAATGTAATAATATATAGGGTGTTCCATTTAAAATAAGCAAGTTGACATCTACTTCCGGTATTACCGGTGAAAATATTTTAGTCAGCTGTTCCCCATGCACGTTAGTACACTGTCAAATTTTCAGAGTCTTCCTAATTATAGTTTTCCCACAATTGATCGGTAAAGTTCCCGAAGGATCACCCTGTATATTAACAATGTAAGCGCAAGAATACTCGTGGTATATTTGTAATGTTATTAAAAAACTTGTTCTTGAAAATTGCAACCAAGTTTTTAATTTCATTGTCATTTTTTTGTTCAGCGCCCCAAAATTAACAAAAACAGGCACTTTTTATACAAGATACAACGAATAAACTATAATTTGTTGCGTAGTGTTATCGAATGCAAAATTTGTAAAGTAATAATCTTATTTGTATCTTGATTTTTCAGGTGTTTTGAATTTATATCACATTTAGCATTTTCACGATTTTCTTCTTTTAAGACTCTAATATTGTTTACGTAAAATTTGTAAAACAAACCGCTCTTCATAGTTTAAATGACTTTAACGCAAGAACTTAGCTTGCACTCTATCTCGCACCCACCTAACTTTTCTATATATCGGTATAATTCACAGAATTCGCTTCTCTAAAGCAACACGTACTAACCTATCAACAATGACTCACCCTCCGCTTAATCGTTGCACCCTTGCAAAAATATCCATGCACGGATAAATAAATGTAGCGAAGTCGTTCACCCCTCGAACTATCGGAAGTATAACGCCGAATTGGCATCAACTCTCGGACACGAAGCGAGGGGATGAGGCGCGTGCAAGTCAATTCGGAACCGATGAACCGAATAGCCATGGACAGGTTATATAGTCTGGCGTGCAAGAACCTCTCTTTGTACTGGAACTAATCTGCATGTAATTTTATACTCATACATATTTACAAAGTGGTGTAGCTTTTACTGAATATTTGACACAACACGATCAATAGTCGATGGATCAAAATTATATTGTTTGTAAGAAAATATAATTAGCAAAAGTGTCAAATTAACCATTAATGCTCAAAACTATATATATATATATATATATATATATATATATATATATATATATATATATATATATATATTACATTTTTGTTTAAAGTTATTATAATGTATATGACTCTGTTAGACACTGCGCAGTATTTTGTTATTTCGTAGGGAAACCTTTTATATATCAGAAGTGCTACCCCACCTATATGGCTGTTTTCGTCTGAGTTTTTCTGGAATAGAATAAAAGTTACAGCCTACAGATCATACACGGATATGCACCGACGGGAAACTCAGAAGACGAAGAAGCTGAAACCTTCTATGAAGATTTGGTAACGGCAAGAAGAAAAGAGAAAACACAATTCGTAATAATTACAGGAGGTTTTTGACGCAAAAATCGGAAAGAAAGAGCAGAGAGGCACACACTATATTGGCCACTTCGGGCTGGGTGGTAGGAACGAGAGAGGGGAGATGTTATACAACTACCTGAACAACGAAAACTTATTTTGCTTCAATACCTTTTATAGAAAACCCAAACAACGTAAGTGGACCTGGACCAGCCCAGACAAAACAACTAAAAACGAAATAGACTATATTCTCTCTAATAGGAAAAACATATAACACAGTTTTATATCGGAAGCGACCACAGATTAGTACGAGCGAAGATCAAGATACACATGAGAACAGAACGCAACAAGCTCATCAAACAAGAACGCTACCCAACCACGGAAACCCTGACACAAGAACAAATCAACTATCAAAATGAATTAGAAAAAAGACTGACACCAATAGAGACAATAAAGCAAATGCAAATAAACGAACTAGTCACGAAAATAAAAGAAACCATAAACACATCGGTTAAAAAAGTCTGCTCAAAATGAAAAATAACAAAGACCTCCAAACTACAACCAAATACCTTGAGACTTCTCAAAGAAAGACGAGAAAGGACAGATCGACCAACAGACAGTTTCAAAACTCTAAACAAGGAAGTGAAAAAAGAAATTAGAAAAGACAATAGAAATTACACCAATAAACTAATAAAAGATACAATAAGTGAAAACTGCAACATGAAAATACTAAAAACAAAAAACTCAAGAGGCAAAACAAGAATAATAAAAATAAAAAACGCGAAAAACGTGACTGTCCAGGACGAAAAGGAAATAAGCAGAGCCATAGAAGAATTCTACACCAAGCTATACTCGCCACACGTACAACAAGAGCAACAACGAACAAAAAGAACCATACACAACATAGGCTCAGAGGAAATTCCAGAAGTAACAAACTCAGAGATAAGAATGGCACTAAAAAAATTAAAGAACAATAAATGTGCAGAAGACAAGATTACAGTAGAGATGTTGAAAATTGGCGGCAGAAAAATAGAACAAATACTGAAGATTCTATTTAATAAAATAATTGAAGAGGGAGAAATTCCACAGGATTGGTATAACTTCGATGTAATCTTAATATTCAAAAAAGCGGACAATACAAATATTGAAAACTACCGACCAATATCCCTACTATCACACACCTACAAGATGTTAACCAAAATCATAACCAACCGCATAAAAAACTCGATTTTTACCAACCTGTCGAACAGGCTGGAATCAGAAAACACTTTAGCATCACAGATCACCTACACACCATAAAGATACTAATTGAGAAGTGCACCGAATATAACGTACCGCTCCATATGGCTTTTGTAGATTTCCAGAAGGCATTCGACTCCGTCGAAATATGGGCAGTATTACAATCCTTAGAAAACGCAAGAATCGATTCAAGGTACATAAACATCATAAAGAACATATACGAAAATGCAACCATTCAAATAAAAATAGACGACAAGACGAAAACGAACCCCATAAAACTACAAAGAGGAGTGTATATATATATATATATATATATATATATATATATATATATATATATATATGATTATATGATGGCCTACTTGTACCACCATATCAAGAAGAAAGGCAAAACTTACCCTCCCCGCTACAGTGATACGGCAGAGGTACATGTTTCGTTTTTACTAGACTCATAAGGGTACCGACATTCAAACTGTGCAACCTCTAACACGGAAAGGATATGACGACAATTACTGTTCGCATTTTACTTCATCTATTCACGGAGTTGCATATAGTTGTACATTTGCTGAATGTGATTTCAGCACTACAACGGCATAATGTGGATATATCCACTGCTATTGCATCTCACACGGAGAAATCCGTGAAAGCCGCATAAACATATATATATATATATATATATATATATATATATATATATATATATATATATATATAAATGTATATATTGATTTTAACGTTTGCAAAATATTACTGATCGGCACCGAAAACTCTCTCGTAGAAAATAAATATTTCGGTTTCATAATCGATAACTACAATCCTTCCAGACTGATTTATTATCATTATTTTTTCTCAGGCCGCATTAGTAACATCGAGTGCCGGCAATTATTGGAGAAATACTTTGCGGTCTGTTACCAATCGGGGCAATTTGTCAACCTGCCTAACTCTCATCTGTTGTCGAGTGTTTCAAATTTAGGTAATTTATTTCATCCAACTGTCAATTTCCATCGAGATAATTGATTTTTTATTTAATTTTGTTTAACTGAAAAACTCAATTGTGTGTCTGTTCTTAATTGATTTGTATTTGTATATATTTGCTAAATACAAAATACAATATTTTATCAGTCAATCGACGTTTTATGGAAAAGCTAGCGGTGTTCCTGCTAGAACAATTTTTGCGAAAAATTTAAATCTTACCTATGTGATTAGTTAAAATGGAAAGAGTGGAACCTTTTGTTCTTCTCATTTTACCAAAGTCGACATTCTGGAAAAAGATTAAAACTTTGATAACTTTCTTGGTAATGATAACAGTTTCTGAAAGAATAAGAAATCCAATATTTCCTTCACTATCTATACTAATAAAGAGCTCTGCCTATTTGGTAGTTTGAAAATCTTGAGGCACACAACAAAAGTGTCAATAAATACAACTTCCGATAATTTTTATTGTTATAATGTTTGTACATTATCAAAAAAATCACCATAATGAAGCAATAAAAATCAGCCTTATTAATAGAAAAACAAACCACCGTAGATTTTTAAACCGTATTTAATTGCCCTTCAAATAAATATATAAGTTAAGTAACAATAAAAAGTATTAGTAAAAGCAAAATTGTAAAATTTTTATTAGTTGTTAGTTACATCATCTATCAAGAAATAAAAACTGAAAAATACAAATACTTTTTGTTGACTTATAGATTATACACTCGAAATTTCGAGCCGTCTCACTAAAAGGAAATGAAATCACAAAATACACAAAAGAACAGTCATGCTACAGAAATTTCGTTTAAAGAATTTTTGCAATTTATTTTTGGAAGAAATCGCCAATATCGCTGTTATTTCAGGTTCTTTTCTAAAAGGTTCATATTCTGAAGTACAGGAATTGTAATCACTAAATTATCTTCGGGAGGGGGTAAATAAAAAATGGGGAAGGATCAAATAGATTTTGAGGAGATAGAAAGTTTACCTGATGGAATAGACAACCTTAAACAAAGTTACCCATATTTTTAACCGACTTTTAAATGAAAGAGGTTCTCAATTCGTCGCGTATGTATGTTTTTTTATGTATGTACACCGATTGTTCCAGGATGGCGGCACCGATTTGAGTGAAATTTTTTATGTTATGTTCAGGAAGTTGCTGCGGTGGTCCCATATTTTTTTGGACGAAATTGGTGCAAATGGGTCTACATGAATCCGTCGGCTTAAGACCAAATATCAACCTCAGTATTCTGAGCCAGAAACATTCTGTTCACCTCACATCCTCTTCCCCAAGACATGATATTGCTTGACAGATGACTGTATGCCAGAGAATAACACACAGTCAGCAATCCAGCCCGGTCTAGAGATGACCTCATCTGCAAAATAGCAAAGAAGGCAGAATTTAATTTTTTACAAACATGTTTGATATGGGAAAAGAAATGCAGCGATTCATCAAGCCACGTGCATAAAAATTTAGCATAGCTAAGGTTTCAATATTATATGTTACTTTATCCTCTACCAGCAATGGTTTTTTAATATTGAAATTTATATATACAGTCTTTGTTGGGTTAAGTATTAACTGATTACGCTGACACCAAATCTCCAATTCCTCACATACCCTTCCCGCTGTAAGCAACAGCTCCTCTGGGGCATCCGCAGATATAGCTATCGTGGTATCATCAGCAAACATAACCAACTTTCCCCTACTGATGGATCTAGACAGGTCGTTAACATAAATCATAAACAAGAGCGGCCCCAAAACTGACCCCTGCGGCACACCCAAGGCGACTTTTTTGAAACCTGATTTACTTTTTTGGTATCGAACAAACATACTCCTATCAAACATATACGAGTCGACGAGTTTTAGGATATTGCCTCTTTTACCCGAAGCAAAGAGTTTCCTCAATAAGAACTCTCTACTCACAGTATCAAACGCACTTGTTAAGTCAAACATTAGACACATCACATACTTGCCCCTGTCGAGCTCTGTATATACAAAATTAAGTAAATTACAGCATGCTGTCTCGATGAATTTGTTCTGTCTGAAACCACCGCAAGGAGTAATAATTCAATTCTGGTTAAAAAAATTTGTCAAATTTGCGTATATTATTTTTTCAAAAAATCCACTAATCTCGATTAGTACTTATTTAAAATAATTTATAGATATCATAATGAATTCTAAAACTAAAAATAGAAAAATAAAATTTTTATAAAATAAAATTTTTATAAAAAAATTGAACCGACTTCTAAAAGTGAAAAATAACCATAAATTTTTATATGAAATTGAACTTTTTGAAGTCGGCGCCAAACTAATACTTGACAAAATGTGATTTGCATAAACAGATTTAAAATACTTTTTTTGTAATTGCTTTCTTACCATAATTTGTATATATTAGTAGTTATTTATTTCATTTACAAATAATTTGGCGTCGACTTCAAAAAGTTCAATTTCATATAAAAATTTATGGTTATTTTTCACTTTTTAGCGCACTTTTAGAAGTCGGTTCAATTTTTTTATAAAAATTTTATTTTTCTATTTTTAGTTTTAGAATTCATTATGATATTCATAAATTATTTGAACTAAGTACTAATCGAGATTAGTGTACCTCGCAATGACTCCAAACTGGCAAAAAAGTACCCATTTTATCCAAAGTTGTAAATCACCCTAAAATGAACCACTAAAAATTCTTTAGTTCTTAGAGTTTTCCAAATATCAATCAAATTGGGTCAAACGAATATTTAGTCTGTCATAGAAAATCCAATATCTTAAATTTCAAATTAATTTTAGATTGATAATATAGGCCCCAACACCTTCCAATATCGATATTTAAAGAAAATAAATTAATTTTTTATCCACCATATTAGATACGCCATTTTTAAATAATTTTAGATTCGTCATGTGTGACCCCGAAAACTCTCCCGTACCAATTTTGGTGAAAATCGGACAAAATTGATTTTTTTTTGTTCGCCATATTGAATCCGCCATATTGAATTTTTTAAAAATAATTTCTGATTTTTTATGTAAGGCCCCGAAAACTTCCCCATACCAATTTTGGAGAAAATAGGACAAAATTGATTTTTTCGTCCGCCATATTTGATCCGCTATATTGAATTTTTTAAAAATTATTTTAGATTTGTCAAATGCGACTCCGAAAACTCCCCCGTACCAATTTTGGAGAAAATCGGAAAAAAAATTTTTTTTTGGCGGCCGTATTGGATCCGCCAAATTGAATTTTTTAAAAATTATTTTAGATTCGTCATATGCGACCCCCAAAAATCCCTCATACCAATTTTGGAGAAAATCGGACAAAATTAATTTTTTTTGTCCGCCATATTGGATCCGCCATATTGAATTTTTAAAAAATAATATTAAATTCGTTATGTGGCACCTCGAAAACTCCCCCATACCAATTTTGGAGAAAATCGGACTAACAAAATTTTTTTTATCCGCCATATTGGATCCGCCATTTTGAATTTTTGAAAAATAATTTCAGATTCGTTGGGTACAACCCCGAAAATTCTTCCATACCAATTTTGGAAAAAATCGGACAAAATTAATTTTTTTGGCCGCCATATTGTAAGCGCCATCTTGGATTTTACTGCACCAATTTCATCTAAAAAAATATGGGACCACCGCAGCAACTTCCTTTACATAACGTAAAAAATTTCATTCAAATCGGTGCAGCCGTTTCGGAGTAATCGGTGTACATACATTAAAAAAAAAAAAATACATAGTCGACGAATTGAGAACCTCCTTCTTTTAGAAGTCGATTAAAAATTGAACCAACTTCTAAAAGTACGCTAAAAGGTGAAAAATAACTATATGAAATTGAACTTTTTGAAGTCGGCGCCAAATTATTTGTAT
Organism: Diaprepes abbreviatus; assembly: GCA_034092305.1. Taxonomy (NCBI): domain Eukaryota; kingdom Metazoa; phylum Arthropoda; class Insecta; order Coleoptera; family Curculionidae; genus Diaprepes; species Diaprepes abbreviatus. The sequence goes on along the minus strand of JASJET010000029.1, from coordinate 2,256,119 downwards.
ATGAAATAAATAACTACTAATATATACAAGTTATGGTAAGAAAGCAATTACAAATAAAGTATTTTTAATCTGTTTATGCAAATCACATTTTGTCAACTAATATAGTTTGGCGCCGATTTCAAAAATTTCAATTTCATATAAAAATTTATAGTTATTTTTCACTTTTAGAATTCGGTTCAATTTTTTTATAAAAAATGATAAAATTATAAAAATAGGTGCTTTGTATTTGAAAAAATTGATTTTTGATGATTTTTTAATACAATTTTTCTTTTTTGACCACTCTGTACTAATAATTTTCAAAATATCATAAAAAGACTACTAAAGTCGATCTTCCTATACAAGAAAACTAACCCAAATTAAATAATAAAAACTTCCTTATAGGAAAAATTTATAGTTAAGTTTTGATCCGCAAACATCATTTTTGACATAAAAATTTAAATATGTCTAAAACGGTGAGACTTAAGTATAGAATTTCATACATGAAATATGTTTAGAATTTTACGTGGAAATCAAAAATGCAATAATATATAGGATGTTCTATTTAAAATAAGCAAGATGACATCTACTTCCGGTATAATCGGAAGTGCTGCCATCTTGAAAATATTTTAGCCTGCTCTCCCCCATGCACGTTAGTACACTGTCAAATTTTCAAATTCTTCCTAATTATAGTTTTCCCACAATCGATCGATAAAGTTCCCGAAGAATCACCTTGTATATATACGTCAAATTAATAACCTCCTATTTTTTGGGAGCTGTTAATAAAAATACTCTCTACAGCAAATAGAGGCTACTTTTAGACCTAACTCGATTGAGCGGTCCTAACACTAGAAATTTTACCTTGTGACAACGAACACCAGATCAGGTGGTAATCCTAAATCATATCTCACCATTTTCCATTTTTAAAAAGACAAATATTCAACAAAATATACAAAATTGTAGAATTATTTCAATAAACGTAACTGCGCGGTTTTCATTCATTCATAAAAACGAACTATTTCTAATTTTAAAAACTGATAAAAATTCTAGGTAGGCTTCTTTAAATGTTGATTTTAATGTCTGATGTAACTCCGGAAGTACATGTCTATTTTTCCAGTTTGATTTATGCTATTTTGATGTATTACGAAGTGTCAAAAATCAATATTTACCGATTTTAAGTCGATAAGATAAAATTACGCGTGTATTAGTACAAACGAATTTATTTTGTATAAATTCCTCAATACACACTAATCAATATTATTTATTTTTATTATAGGAACGATTTTTAGGTTATTTTAAAGTTAACAGTAATGTGATCAGTACAATGGGTCCCTGGAGGATTTTATTGTTTTTATTTGCGCTTGGTAAAAGGTAAGTAAAGCCGGCTGTACTAATCTTATTAATTTTATTAACTGTTATTTATTAGAAGCGTTTATTTTTAGTTATTACTAATTTTATAAAAATTCTGGGCTTCCAATCTTTATAGTTGTATTTACAGAGCAGAAAAATAAATTAGGGTGTAACCAAGATATCTGGAAGTAAAATTGCTACTTATTTAATTTCATTTTTTTTTGTGTGCTAAAAGAAAAACTAGAAAAATGAAAGAATTAATTACAGTAAAAGCTCCTTTTTCCATAATGTGCAGGGTTGGGAAAAAACACGTTTTTTTTTAAAAAGAACAAAACATTGTGTTTTATTTTAAAAACAAAAAAAACATGTTTTTTATTAATGCTTAATTCCTGTTTTGTTTACCTTGTTTTAAACATGTTTTAAACTTAATTTTAAACAAATATTATACATAGGTTTGAAAAGAAAAAAGTGTAAGTAATTAAAAATGTTTAATTATTTCGATTAACGGTTATAATGTCACTGCATTTACTTTTTTTTCTTTCGCTTTCTCTCTTCTTCAACTCCTCAATCCTTCACGTCCACGTTCTCAAGCGAGCTATGTGGATTCAGCGCCCTCATAACTGCAACCAATTTAGCCGCTCTCTCTGTCCCGAGCCTGTTGCGTAACTTGGAATGTACCAATCCGAAAGTGGAAAATAATCTTTCGATTCCTGCAGAAGACGCAGTCGCAGTAAATAACTGACTTGTGATGTCGAACATCCATGGATCCAGTTTGGTCCCAAGTGATTTCCACCACACTGAAACGTGCGTTTTCTTTAAAAGATCTTCCTTAAACATGTATTCCAGAAATGGAAAACTTCTGGCACGGTACGTCAGGACATCTTTCATTGCTTGCGGACAACTTGAATCTATGAACTCCATGCCCATTGTGTCCTCCTCTTCTGATAGTCCTTCACCTTTATAGTTAGGGTCTAATATATAAACAGCAAAATGTGCAGGTGTCATTGCGGCTTTAAATCTTGCTTTAAGTTTATCTTCTTTTGGCAACCAGTCCGATGAGAGGAGATCTTTCCATATATGTGTACAATCGCTTAGGACGCACATATCTTTCTGAATGAGATCAAGAGCTTTTGATACTTTCATCAGCTCTTTGAGATAGTTCTCAACATTTTCTTTAAACTCAACATCTTGGACATTCCTTACGATTGTTAAATCTAATACAGACCTGTGCTCGCTGCATACTTTGGCAGGACAGTGCCAGTTGTTGACATATGATTCGAGACAATCTGCTAACGTATTCCAACGTACATCTTGAGGTAGTACGAGTGCTTTCCCACCGGCTTCCTTGTACTTTGCTTGTGGAATTAAATTCGATTTCGTTTGGCTTTCTTTAACTAAACACAACAAAGAAGTTGGGAAATCCCCGCGATTCACCAGTATATTTGCCGCAAGTCAGGGGAATCCCGCATACTGATTTCAAAGTTGTCATCTCTTAGGTAAAAAACATACTACAAAATAATAATATTTCTAATCACTACATAGTATAAAACAAAGTCGCTTTCTCTGTCCCTATGTCCCTTTGTATGCTTAAATCTTTAAAACTACGCTCCGGATTTTGATGCGGTTTTTTTCAATAGATAGAGTGATTCAAGAGGATGGTTTATATGTATAATAACATCCATTAAATAGTGGAGAAATACTGTTATTTTTGAGGTTTCTAATGTGATGTCGTTAATTATCATATTTTTTTCCGCTTACATTGCAAACGCAGGCTGAACCCTACGAGATTTATCAAAATAATGTATTAATTATTTGTACACATTGAAAAGGTCTACAGAAAACTCCGCGATGGTATATGTCTATCTCTCATGGATATCCCACAATAACATTTTTTTGTCATTTACTTTTTACGACAAATAATGGCAAATTTTGAAGCGATTTTAACCAATACAGCATTAATCTTTATCCAATTAAATAGCTTAAATACATTGTTGATTTAATATAGATCTATATGGTCCTTTACAGCACAAGATTTAAATGAATATTTTCGAAGATATTACAGATTTAAAATTGCGGGAAGTAGCGCTTGCGGCGGTACTGGCCGACCGGGGCGGCGGCAGCGTGCCTATAAATAGCGCGTCGGAGGCCGATGTAATAATTGTTGTAAAAATAAAATAAATAGTCACAGTTTTTCTGTAGTGTATTTAGTATCAGCATTGCACCCGTGCGAAGCCGGGACGGGTCGCTAGTATAATATACTATACTATAATCCGGCCAAAAACAGTTCAAATAAACGGGGAGCTACCATGACTTTATACCGCACACAACTGAGAACAACTGAGACCTCGTAGGCTATGTTTTTTAATTTCCAAACGTCTGTTCATTGAAACTTCACAAAAATATCTCAAATCATAATATGCCAAGTTTACAAAATTCTTCCATTTTTTTATGTATTCTAAAATTATTTTCTCTTATACATAATTGAAAAATATTTTAACAGTATTCGATAACTACTATGGAGAATATAATACATTTAATTTTAATTTCATTTGACATGTAAGTGGCAGTAATGAAACGTTGAACTTTATTTTTATTTGCAATATTATATATGACCTATGTACAACATAATTTTAAATTTTATTTATATGAATTACATTTTTTTTTGTCCATTACAGCCATTTCAGTCTACTCAAATCCGTATCACAAAAAAAATTGGCGCGATCTTTTTTTATGAAATGTATGCAAAAATTGAAAATATAATAGTTGGTTATCGAGTTGAGCAACAATACTATTTAATATTTCCAATTATAGTATTAATATAATTAGTATCATTTTCCTTTTAATAGAATTTATGCAACTTCATTACAGTGAGTTAATACACAAATTACATTAATTTTATGTGAATTTATTCAAAATGCAGTCTGGAAATAATCACAAATATAAATATAAATGTTATTAATTCACTAGCTGATATTTTGGATCAAAGCAGAGGAGTTTTCTTATGATTATTGTATTTAATATTTTCTTATGATTATTGTATTTAATAAATTGCACATTTAGTTTAAACTTGGCGCGAGTCGCTGCCGCGACTCTTGACAACAAAAAATTTTATGATTAAATCGTACATGTATTTTATGTCTGTTTTAAACATGTTTAAAACAAATTGTTTTTAATTGTGTGTTAAACATAGTGTATATTTGTGTAGTGTTTTAAACAAACGTTTAAAACAAATGTTTTAAACATTGCCAACCCTGGCTGCTAATACGGAATAGTTATTTGTGTGGGGTTATAAGGCAGCGGTTCCCAATCTTTTTCTGCCTGCGAGCCCCTTCTAATAATAAGAATAAATTGGGGAATCCCTGTGTAGCCTTCATGAACAGTAAATAAAAAAGAAAAAAACATGGTTTTGAAGTGGTATTAGCCAGGATTTCGTTACAGGTTACACAAAGCGATTTAATTTATGACTCCTCCGCGGAAAAACATAAACTCCTTTTTCTTTTTCAGAAAAATGATGCACCTTAATCTTATGAGCATTTTAGGAAAATTTTAAATCCATTAGGAAAAAAGGAACTATACAAAACAGAGATTACAAGTTTAGCACACTTTTGCTGGATTCACAATATCTATATTTTTCTTAAATTTCAAGGCAATAATTCATAAAAAAATTATAATTTTTCTTAAATATAAAAAGATGATAATTTTCGCATAACTAGTGGAGCCACCTATAATTTTACCTATACAAATCTATAGGTTTTTCAATTATCTACAACTCTTGAAAAAAGTGACCATTTTTGGGTGGCCATTTTGTTAGGAAGTTACCAATCTTTCCATCGATGTATGTTTTAAAGGATGCTAAAATGAACCCATCTCGATGGTGATGGAATAGGATGAATTGCGTTTTATAATCATTTATTCTAACTGTGCAACCTCTAACACAGAAAGGATATGATGGAGAGAAGTTTGCATTTACTGTTCGTATTTTACTTCATTCTATACATGGAGCTGTATATAGTTGTACGTTTGCTGAATGTGATTTCAGCACTACAACGGCATAATGTGGATATATCCACTGCTATTGCATCTCACACGGAGGAATCCGTGAAAGCCGCATAAACATATATACGCCATCCGGCGGGAGGTCGGCGAAGCCTCGTTCAGTATTTGCATGCTTCCTTCCGATCTGTCCTTTGCACAAACAGGTGCATGTCGGTACCCTGATGAGTCTAGTAGAGACGAAACACGTACCTCTGCCGTATCACTGTGGCGGGGAGGGTTAGTTTTGACTTTCTTCTCAGTATGGTGGTACAGGTGGGCCATCATCTCGATGGTGGTGGAATAGGATGAATTACGTTTTACAACAATTTATTCTAACTGTGCAACCTCTAACACAGATTGCTGAATGTGATTTCAGCACTACTGCAGCGGCATAATGTGAATATATCCACTGCTATTGCATCTCACACGGAGGAGTCCGTGAAAGCCGCATATATATATATATATATATATATATATATATATATATATATATATATATATATATATATATATATATGTAACGTAGATTTTCACGGATGGTGGAATGTGTACTACTGTTTTTCCGGTTGTCAATAGAAAAATCTTCACGACGTATCGCTAACATCTCAGCTGGCATTTTCAAGTGATGCTTCCTCGACGGCTGCTTAACTTGGAATGGGCGTGCTGGTCCTGTGTCAGCCTTTTTATAGTTTCGGCCAAACAAACAGAAGAATTTCCACCAGAGTCCAGGAACATGAAAACAGCATAAAGAATAAGCAAACCACATCAGCTTTATTCCAACATCATCAGGAGACAGGACATACTATAAATTTCCAGAAAACCAAACAGATCGCACCCATAAAGCATTATAGAACGAGCATCATCAGAGAAGCTCTCGAAATATAAAATACTAAAAACCTGGAAAACTGTAATTAAAACCTAACCAAAAACAACACATCAAAGAAATAGGACAGCGAGCCGAGAGGAGGCCCAGACTCAGAAAAGCGAAGAAACCAACCAGGCAGAACCAAGGTATAACCTGCGCAAGCGCCAAACTATAAAAAGACCGACACAAGACCAGCAGGATCATTCCAAGCCGAGCAGTCGTCGATGAAGTTTCACTTGAAAATGCCAGCTGAGATGTTGGCGAAACGTCGTGAAGATTTTTCTATTGACGAACGGATTGAAAACCGGAAAAACTCCAGTACAAATTCCACCATCTGTGAAAATCTACGTTACAACATATATATATATATATATATATATATATATATATATATATATATATATATATATATATATATATATATATATATATACACATAGATATATACATAGTTTTAAGACAACTGAGGATTTATAAGAAAATTCCATACTTTAAAACTGGATAAAAATACTAATAAAAGCCGTTTTTTGTGAATTTGACTATATTTCACCACTTCTAAAAATCTGACATTAGCAAGCCAAAAATCGGCGTATGGATTTTCTTTATAAATAATTCACACAGTAAGTTATACATTTTTTTTTTGTTTTGACTGCTACATTTTTAAAATTTACTACCTTCTTTATGTTTAGTTGTTTAAAATACACTACTTTGTTTCATACTAACTCAATTTTTAAAAAATATTTTTTGTTCATCTGAAAATTTATATATATATATATATACAGGGTGTCCAAGATAAGGATCCTAAGCATGGGGATCTCAGTACCTGTTGGAGTTACAGCTTAGGTTAAATTAGAAAAAAGTTGCGTACTTTGAAGCGTATTTACATGCCGTTGAGAAACTTTAAAAATTTTCATGGCCAGCTGAGATATTGGGGAAAAACGAAAATTTGATGAAATAGATTTTATTTTTTTGTGACTTTATTTTAAAAGATATTAAAAAACTAATAAAACTTTTTCATTAGCAGTTTTTAGGTACTACGTGATGGAGTTTTTAAATTTTATATCCGACGTTTCGTTTTCGAGAAACCATCATCAACTTTATTTTTTTATAAGGGCCAAAAAAAAAGTATACCCTGTATCTGATTCCCTTTTTTATTACAAATTCAACGATGTATCACATGTCACATTTTTTTTGTTAGATAAAAGAATAAATGCGATTTTTCTATTTTTTTAAACATATTTTTAAGTAAGCTTTGCAAACAAATAATGCTTTGACACTTTGACGTAAATACCTGTTATGAGTTATTGATCTCACATATTAGTTAATATCTATTTACAGAGCAATGAAGCTGAATGGAGCATAGTACTACTTAGAAACAAGAAAATTTAATCTACCATAAATTTAACCATAAGATAATCATTATTTTAATGATATACAAAGAATGATAAATTATTTAAAAATAACTAAAACAACAAATAAATTAACAATTTTTTTTATTCAATTTAAAGCAGGTGTTCAAACAGATTTCCGTTATTTTCCAGACATAAATATGATCTTCTTATGGTAGAATTTAAAACATCACGCAACATGTCAGGTGTAATACTGTTGAATGCATTAGTTACACATTCTCGTAACTGCTGCTCAGTCTCAAAAGAATGATGGTATATTTGGCTTTTAAGAAACCCCCAAAGAAAGAAGTCCATAGGGGTTAAGTCCGGAGATCGCGCTGGCCAAGGCACTTCACTGGAGGTTCCAATCCACTTTCCAGGAAATCGCTGCGTAAGATACTCGCGAACCTGCCTAGAATTATGTGCAGGAGCACCGTCTTGTTGAAACCAACAGGTATTAACCTGTGCCAGAGGTAAATCCTCCAAGCAGTCTTCTAAATTATTTTGTAATAATTGAAGGTATCGTTCTCCAGTTAACGAACTATGGTAGATAAATGGACCTAGTATTTTGGTACCGAAAATTCCACACCACATATTAAACCCAAAACGATCCTGATGTCTTGAAATTTTTTGAACACGCGGATTCTGTTGCGCCCAGTAATGAGTATTCCGGCGGTTAAAGACACCATTATTAGTGACTAGACTTTCGTCAGACCATATTATTTTTGCAGGGAAATGGATATCATCTTCACATGCGCGTGTATACCACTCACAGAAATGCCGGCGTCGTTCAAGATCCCTTGGTTTAAGTGCTTGGCAAATCCTAAATTTATAGGGGTGATATCTATTTTTACGCAAAATAAATTGAGCAGTGGATTTGGCTACTCCTATATTTTTTTCAATTTGCCTGCAAGAGATGTCAGTGTTCTCAACAACTGCTTGTAATACGTTATTTTGGGTTTCTTCGGAAGAATCCTTTTTTCGGGATGAAACTGGCTTTTTAAATGATCCATATTGTTTTAAATTTCGCGCCAACTGTAAGAAAATGGACTTACATGGTTGCTTTCTATCTGGAAATTTATTTAGATACATTGCTGCAGTATTTATAGTATTCTTCTGGCACAAAATGTAGCAGGTCAGCATGTCAAACTTTTCTTCATGACTATAATAGCCACCCGGCATATTCGACGATAATAACACAATAATAATTATTCAACAATAAACAATAACAACAGTAACAACAACGACAAGAACTCTACAAACAACTTAATAACTCTAAATCAACTTAACAATTATTATTTTATCTTACCATAAACATTAAATTAAGTCATATGTGACAGAATAACAGGTATTTACGTCAAAGTGTCAAAGCATTATTTGTTTGCAAAGCCTACTTAAAAATATGTTTAAAAAAATAGAAAAATCGCATTTTTTTTTGTCTAACAAAAAAAATATGACATGTGATACATCGTTGAATTTGTAATAAAAAAATGGAATCAGATACAGGGTATACTTTTTTTTTTGGGCCATATAAAAAAATAAAGTTGATGATGGTTTCTCGAAAACAAAACGTCGGATATAAAATTTAAAAACGCCATCACGTATTATCTAAAAAGTGCCAATGAAAAAGTTTTATTAGTTTTTTAATATCTTTTAAAATAAAGTCACAAAAAAATAAAATCTATTTCGTCAAATTTTCGTTTTTCCCCAATATCTCAGCTGGCCATGAAAATTTTTAAAGTTTCTCAACGGCATGTAAATACGCTTCAAAGTACGCAACTTTTTTCTAATTTAACCTAAGCTGTAACTCCAACAGGTACTGAGATCCCCATGCTTAGGATCCTTATCTTGGACACCCTGTACATATATATATATATATATATATATATATATATATATATATATATATATATATATATATATATATATATATATATATAAATATATATATATAAATATACATACATACATAGTTTTAAGACAATTGAGGATTTATAAGAAAATTCCATACTTTAAAACTACTGGATAAAAATGCTAATAAAAGCCGTTTTTTGCGAATTTGACTATATTTCACCACTTCTAAAAATCTGACATTAGCAAGCCAAAAATCGGCGTATGGATTTTCTTTATAAATAATTCACACAGTAAGTTATACGTTTTTTTTTTGTTTTGACTGCTACATTTTTTAAATTTACCACCTTCTTTATGTTTAGTTGTTTAAAATACACTACTTTGTTTCATACTAACTCAATTTTTAAAGACTTTTATTCATTCATCCACCAGTGCCTATATATATATATATATATATATATATATATATATATATATATATATATATATATAAATATATATATATATATATATATATATATATATATATATATATATATATATATATATACATACAATTTTGTACCCCTACTTCTTAAATGCACCAGCCTCCACTGCTTACATAAAAAATATGTTTTGTTCATCTGCAAATTTTTTACCACTCACTATATATTATTTTTTTATTTATTTTAGAGTTAATAGTGACTACCAATGCACAATGGATTCTTTCGAAGTCACTTGTTCAGGAATCAACACTGAAGAATTATCGCAAAATATTACCGCAACTCTAAACAAGCCCGATATAACCAGCCTCAACCTAACCAACGGCATTGTTTCAACTCTTACACAAACTATTTTCCAAGATTTCGTTCACTTACAAAGTTTGTACATTACAAATTGCAAAGTTTCAACCGTAGAGGACAATGCGTTTTCCAACTCTTTAGAACTGAAACACTTGTATTTAAATCGAAACCTCCTAACTAAGTTCAATATGCTGTCTTTACCCCCCGAGATAGGGTTAAATGTACTGGACTTATCCTATAATCTTATAAATGATCTTTCTGACTTTAACATTAGTTATTTTCCTAGCTTAAATTTGCTTAATATAGCGAATAACTATCTATCTTCGTTGCCTCTTAACATTCTCGAAAAATTAAAGGAACAAAATCAATTTTATATAGTGATAGATGATAATCCCTGGGACTGCGCTCACTCGAATTGGGCTGAATATCTAACCGAAAATTTAACTCAAGCGTTTTGTCCCGACATTAAAACTGAGGGTTCTCAAACTACCACTACAAAGATTCTCAGCACAACTACCTCTCGAAAAGAAACCACAACAAGCCATGTACCCGAATATTTCGATCATCCAGTTTCTGTACAACCACTCAGAATAGAAGAAGAATTTCCAATCGAGAATAAAACAAATTCCGAGGATCCGACAGCTCAGAATGCTCAAGACATCGATCAAAAATGTGAAAAACCGAACTGTATAAGATGTAGTTTCTATTTTTGCTTGTTGTGGTTTGTCTGTGGAATATGGATTGGAATCATTTTAGGAAATTTTGCAAAAATTAAAAGTTTAATTTGCGACAAGCCTGCCGGATCTAGCGATTCTTATACACAGTGTGGTAAGTTTATTCCTATTCTCATTTTTCTGCGGTTAGTATACGAAGCATAATTTAGGAATATGGTAAAAAAATACAAGCTATAATAAAATTTTTAGCTATACTTTATTTTCTTTTTGGAGTTGAAAATGAAGTTATAATAGAAAATGTGTGGTTTCATTTTAAAAGACTGAATAAATAATTGAAGCCTAAATTTTGCAATTTTTTAATTTTAAATGCTGGCAGAACTTATATTTAAAAATAAGGGATACTTTACTCTTGAGCAAAAATCAATTTCTTGCTCCTACACTTTATATAGGATGTCTTTAATTTCCTCTATATGTGTTTTGGTTCCAATATATACCTAGGCTTTTTAAAAGTAAAATAAGAATATATATATATATATATATATATATATATATATATATATATATATATATATATATATATATATATATATATATATATATATATGTGTAATATTAATAATAAATTTCTTTATTTCTAAATATTCAACTACAGATTACATGAGACTAATTAAAAAAATAATAATTACCAATATTTAGAAAAAGGCGAAGTTCAGATGAGGCATCGTAATGCGCTTCCCTGATCATACTCAACCCATGAGTTAATAATATTTTTGTTACCTTATACTGATTATATGGTTGACGATAGGCGAAGATGATAAGGAAATTAAAAAAAAAGTAGTTATACAAAAACAGAAAAAATAAGATAGATATTGAAGAAATGATCAGCGCTTACTCATAAATTTTATACAATTTATTTTAAAGGCGTTTTAATTTATCGGGCAGAGAATTGTAAAATTGGACAATATTATATGAAAAACTACGTTCAAATATTGCAGTTCGATGATACGGCGGTGCCATTGTACCTTTAAATCTAATATTAATGTTATGAACATGGATTCTCAATACAATACATTTATATAAATATGTGGGACATTTTAGGGAGATAATTTTATAAAAAAAAACATGCAAGATGTAAGTCTATTCGCTCCTCCATGCTTAACCAACCGGACTCTGTCAGTTTATGTGAAATATGTTGGAATTTTCTCACTCCATGGATAAGTCTTAGGCAAGAATTTTGCATAAGTTGGATTCTATGTTTATCTACAGTAGTAAGACATTTACCATAAATATTGTACCTATGGTTAAACACGGAAAGCACCAAAGAGTCACAAAATAGTGTCTTCACATGTGGTGACAAAAAATGACGAATATGATACAGTATTTTTAATTTCACAAAAGCACTCAATCTTAAAGAACTCTCAAAAATAACACCTAAACTACGCACATTTTATTTTATCGGCAACACTGTATTATCTATTTCAACATTAATCAAATCTTTCAAATATTCTACATCTGCCCTAAGGCGGAAGACCATTATACAACATTTTTTAGGATTCAATATAAGAGAGTGTTCCAATAACAGTTTGCTTAACAAACTTAATTCTCCACTTATAGCCTTACAGCCCTATCAAACGATAAATAAACCTGCTTGTCATCTGCATAACACTGAGCAGAACAAACCTGTAAAGTCTCTAAAAGAAAAGAACTATAGATGGCGTACAACAGCGGAGACAAAGCCGAACCCTGAGGTACGCCACTGTTAATCATCACAGGAGCTGAAAATCTTCTGCCAATCTGAACTGACTAACATTTGTTGCTTAAAAAATTAGAAAAGAATTTAACTGGCTTCTCAGAAATACCAACATAATGAAGAATAGCCAGAAGTAACTTATGATTTAAACTATCAAAGGCTTTTGAAAAATCTAACAATGCCAGAATTGTAATTTTACTTTTATCAATAGCTTCAAAAATAACGTGAGTAACTCTTGCTAATGCTGTTGAGCATCCATGGCGTTCTCGAAACCCTGATTGAGTTTCAGGTAACAAATTATTGGACTCAACATGTTCAGTTAACTGAGCGTTTATGGCCTTTTCCATGATTTTAGACACACAAGGCAGAATACTGATAGGTTGTAGATCCTTAACTTTCTGCGGAGAGGAAGTTTTAGAATTCGGTGTTACCAATGCTTTTTTCCATAACTGGAAATTCAGAATGACACATACAGATATTTATTATATATGTTACATATGATAATAAGAATGGAGAGCATAATTCTAAAAAAAACTACTTATGTAGTCAACACCCTGAGCCTAAGATTTTATGCTTATATATTTCTAGATATGAGTCTCAGTGACTTTCCTAAAATTCAAAATTAATGAAACTTTTTCGCTGACATTGTTCTGATATATATATATATATATATATATATATATATATATATATATATATATATATATATTGCTGAATTTAGATATATATAATATATATATATTGCTGAATTTAGATTAATACTACTATTCTGTACTTGACGTTTCGTCTAACTTAACCGGCATTTTCGAAAGTATTATCTAAAATAATAAGGAAAAATACATTCACATGACCTAAAATTAATCCTTAAACGATAACAATATTGATTTAAAAAAACAGACGATAAAACAATATGAAATTAAAAAAAATAAAACTAATAATTATTCACAGTACGCACCTCAATTTACTTGTGTGTTTCTTAGTGAGATATTTCAAGATTCCCTAGGTTACTGCCAACTCGTTATTTTTTATTTGGAAACTTTTTTGTCTAGTTTTTTCTGATTTGCAAATAAATTTTTATCAATATCAACTATACAGATATTGTGTTGTCATTCCATATATTTCTGTGGACAATTTAGACATGGTATGGAACAGAAAACGTTAGATTTCTTTTTATGGGTCACCTTACTTTTTAACTTTGTAAACAGTGGTGACAAGTAGTTGTATGTTTTGTGGCAAACTATAATATCGTGCTGTTTGAGGATGTGTGTAACTTCTTCTAACAATGAATTAATTAAATTACATATATGTTCTTCGGTTGTTATTATTATTTTGTTTAGGGACGTTCTTATTATAAAATTTGTAATGTCGATGTTTTAATATTTATGAACCGTAACTTCTGCGAAATATCGTGAAGAAGCCTTAAAGAAAGTCAGACAAATTCGAAGTGATAATAATTTCCCCGAAAGACTCACAAACAGAATAATAAATATAGATGATATTAATAAAATTTATTTGCAAATCAGAGAAAAACTAAACAAAAAAGATTTCCAAATAAAAAATTACGAGTTGATAATAACCAAGGGAATTTTGAAATATTTCATTAAGAAACACATTTTCGATTAATATTTTTAATCAATATTGTTATCGTTTAAGGGTTAATTTTAAGTCATGTGAATGTACGTTTGTGATCATGTTATTTGTATTTTCCATATTATTTTAGAATATACTTTTGAAAAAGCCCGCTAAGTTGGACGAAACGTCCAACACAGAATAGCAGTATTAATCTAAAACCTAGCCCAAAGAAGTTGCCATACATATATATATATATATATATATATATATATATATATATATATATATATATATATATATATATTTGGGTGGTCCAAACCACCCGTACAGGCTTTACAGAGTGGTAAAAAATGGTTTTTCCAAAATCTGATGACACATTTCATAGGTAAATGAGGTATGCTCTATCGATTGGCCATAAAATCAACTTCCGATCTGTACCGGAAATGGGCTAAACTGACCGGAAGTTGAGTTTTTCAAATAGAACATACATATTTTTACAACGGATTCGGATTAGGCGAGAAAAAAATACACATCCTTTGATTCATTTTTCCACCTCAAAATGTCATCTGAAAATCATCACGCGACCATCTACTAAAAATCATCACCACCCCAGATAACACGTTAACAAATGTTTTTCAAGAAAATCTGACATCTGTCCAAAATATTTTTTCATAGGACGCATAGTTTTCAAAATAAGTATGAAGGTAGAGTTAAAATTTGTCACTTGATTTGATCACAAAAGATGTGTATTTTTATTCGTAGAATACAAATCCACTCTAAAAATATGCACTTTCTATTCGAAAAAATGAGCTTCCGGTCAGATCGGAAGCTGATTTTATGGCCAATCGATAGAGCATACCTCATTTACCTATGAAATATGTCAACAGATTTTGGAAAAAATAATTTTTACCACTCTAAAAGGCCTGTACGGGTGGTTTGGACCACCCATATATATATATATATATATATATATATATATATATATATATATATATATATATATATACTAATGCTAAAATACTAAATATATATATATATATATATATATATATATATATATATATATATATATGTATATATATACTGTAAAAAAATGCTAAAATACTAAAACTGTTATCGTTTATTTCATAACGTATTTACTATTGACTTTTTTCAGAAACATCAATAGCAGATCAATACATGGTAAGCGGCTTCCATCTTGACTTTAACGCTCAACGGAAGGATCGAAAAACTGCTCTCAGCAAAACAGAACAGCCAAAATTAAAAGAAAAACTGGCGACAGCCTGACTGGTCTAATATTTTTCTTTATACAATCGAAATTAGCAATAGAATATTCGTTTTTTATATAGTAGTCTTAATGACTTCTGGGAAAAACTGACAGGGGAAATTTTTAAAAAACCAATGAAAGGGTATTTTTACAACCGTAATTCACTTAAACGATATTAAATCACCCTTTTCCTTATATATATATATATATATATATATATATATATATATATATATATATATATATATATATATATATATATAGAGAGAGAGAGAGAGAGAGGGGGGGGTAGTCGTTGTTGACTAGATAGGATAATCTAGTTAATATTGGGGTGTGCAGTAAGCGAAACAGTAATCTTTAAAGTTTAATCCAAGCTTTCGAAAATCTTTTCATCTTCAGGGAGACTACAATAGTTACAAAAAAAGGGAAATTAGTGAGATAAATTTTCCCTAATAATTATATTAACTTACATCTTTATTTGAGGATGTTCACTAAGATGCTAAATTGTTTTATGACACTGTGCATTCCTAAAAGAGATGTGAGGATACTTTCAACTCAGTCAATCATTGTCAAGAGGCTTTTCTTAGAGATGGCCTTTATCTCACAAGAACCGAATAGCTTAAATAAAAAAAACTGATATTAAACATTTGAGTGAAATATATTCTTATCTTCTATCGTTGGATAACTCTTTATCTAGTTCTACATATATTACTAACAAAAATGATTACATTTTTGCTTAGATAATAACGAATTAATATGGCTGACCAGTTATTACATAATTACCTTTAATTACAATCTCACCCTAATAAAATTCAATAAAATAATTACCAAAATGGACAGCCCTGCTGGCACCTGACAATTTTCCTATCCAAATAATTTCAGTATGGCTGACCATTTACTGCATATTTACCTTTAAATGTAGTTTCATACTAACAAAACTTAAAAATAATTAGGTAAAGTTGGCAGCCCTACCGACAGCTGACAAATTTTCCTAACCTCATAATTCAAAGTCATTTTACATTTACATGTGACTCGGGAAGGAACGAACAAAATGGTCCTTCTGTTTTAAATTTTATGTACTAAGTTGTTGTAAATTGGTTTGTGACCCTAGTTTTTGGTCTCTTTTACGAATGTATATTGTCATAAAACCATTTAACATCTTAGAGAACAACCCCAAATAAAGAAATAAGTTATTTAAAATTATTGGAGAAAGTTACTTCACTAATTTCCCTTTTTTTGTAACTATTGTATTCTCTCTGAAGATGAAAATGATAATAGAGATTTTCGAAAGCTTTAAGAGTACTCACTTGCTGCACACCTCAATATTAACTAGTTTATATATATATATATATATATATATTTTAACACGGGAGCTTTATCAAGAATTTGTGGTGAATTAGTGAGAAAAATTAGCTTAAATCATGGGAACTTTCAATATAAAAGTTGTAGAACATTAAACTGTCATCTCATTGTGACCTTGAGGTTTACCTTGAAAGCATCTCTTGGGATTATTTCAAGATTAAGTGGTTTTTTAATGGGGGCGCATGCAATTTTTGTTGCAGGAATAAAAAGTGGAGGAAATTTAACGTATTTAACTTATAAACATTTCCTATAGTTAAGTTAATTTAGTGTATATGGCTAATTGTTATCATGTAGGGATATAAATTACTTATTGTTTATGATATTGTTGTGTAGATTCAAGTTGGTAATTCTTATTTATTTTACTAATGTTGTCTAGTTCAATTATAGTTCATTTATTTTAAGTTAAGTGAAAAACTAAAACTTGCAAAGGATGAGCATTTTCGGATAACACATTTGATTTTAGACTAATTTTGTGGTTTTATTATATTGTTGAGTGTCTAAATAAAGTTTATATATGAGCTGTGTAAAGATCCTTTTTCTAAGCGCTTAAAATAGGCCCAGCGTAGAACATTCACAGCCTTTTCTGCGTAACAGCACAGTCACACTGCCTTGCCTCTCCTGAATTAGCTATTGAGACGTTACATTTTCCCCACTTTCCATTTCTACAATAAAAGATATGGGTTTTCATTAAGAAAACATCTTAATTTCCTACATCTTTCATGTTTAAAATTTCTCTCCATAACGCTTTGTTTTCGCACTATAGGCTGATTTTTATTAATTCACCTGAAAGGCACATTTGACCTTCTGATAACGCATTTCTAAAAAAGCAAGGGTAGATCTCAAAAGCTATCATTTAAGTCACAACACACGTAATTCGGATCAATATACATATATATATATATATATATATATATATATATATATATATATATATATATATATATATATATATATATATCATTTTTCTTTTATTTTGTCTTTTCTTGGGTTTAGGTTCTATATTTAATAAATACATAAAATTATTGACGTTTCGCCCTTTATTCAAGGCATTTTCAAAATTTTTGCCTCCTTGACATTTTGCTGTTTTGTTTTGAAACAAAACATATATATATATATATATATATATATATATATATATATATATATATATATATATATATATATATATATATATATAGGTTGTTTTTTATAGAGGTATAAAACTTTAAGTTGGCAACACTTTTTTAACTGGCGGCCATCTTGTCAGCTGTCAAGTGATTTATGTTTAGTTTGGTTTGGCATTTCAACATGAATAGACTGACGCCTGAACAATGCTTCCAAATTGTGCAAATTTATTTTGAAAATCATGGTTCTCTTCGAAATACGTATCGCGCACTACGTCCATTTTACGGTCAACATAATCGTCCATCAGAGCAATTAATTCGATTAAATATGGAACGTTTTCGCACCACGTTTACTCTAAATGATAATACGCATCCACAGACACGTCGTACAGTGCGTACAGAAGAAGTCATTGCTGCTGTAGAGCATAGCGTAGAGGAAGACCCGAATCAGTCTATCCGCCATCGTGCACAGGAATTGGATATGTGTCCATTCACTTTATGGAAGATTTTGCGGAAAGATCTTGGTTTGCGTGCTTACAAAATCCATCTCGTGCAAGAATTGGAGCCACACGATCACCTAGCAAGGCGTAGATTCGGTGAATGGGGCCAAAACAAGATTGCCGTTGATCCCGATTTTCATAAGCGAATTTTGTTTAGCGATGAAGCTCACTTTTGTTTGAATGGATACGTCAAAAAACAAAACTGCCTTATTTGGAGTGATGATAATCCTCAAGTGTATGTTGAGACACCAGAAAAACTGACTGTTTGGTGTGCTTTATGGGCTGGTGGAATCATTGGTCCGTACTTCTTTAAAAACGATGCTGATCAGAACGTTACAGTCAATGGTGACCGCTATAGAGCCATGATTACTAACTTTTTCGTTCATCAATTGAACAACCATGATGTGCAGGAGCTGTGGTTTCAACAAGACGGCGCAACATGTCACACAGCTCGTGCCACAACTGATTTATTGAAGGAAACGTTTGGTAACCGCATAGTTTCATTCGGACCCGTGAATTCGCCTCCAAGATCGTGCGACTTAACGCCGCTAGACTATTTTCTGTGGGGATATGTGAAGTCGCTAGTCTACGCCGATAAGCCCGAAACGATTGATCACTTGGAGGACAACATTCGCCGCGTTATTGCCGATATACGGCCACAAATGTTGGAAAAAGTCATCGAAAATTGGACCTCCAGATTAGACTACGTCCGAGCCAGCCGTGGCGGTGATATGCCAGAAGTCATATTTAAATTATAATGCCAGAAGGTTATCTATCGAATAAAGTAAATTTCATGTCAATTAAAAAAAATTTATCTTTGTTTTATTATATTTAAAAGTTCTATACCTCTATATATATATATATATATATATATATATATATATATATATATATATATATATACAATGATCCGGCTTTAAAAACGAGTGTAATAAAAATCCCTTTTTAATGTTCAAATAATTTTCTACCGTACAGAGATAAAACCTCTGTATAAATTTTATGTCTCTGGCTTAACGAGGAAAACATTTATAGGGGTAGAAAATACTGCCTCACATTGTTGGTATAACTAGACATATTACCGTGTGCCTAGCTTTAATATCTACAATTTAATTAAGGTAAAATTAAACACTCCATTCTTAAGGTAAGTAATAACTTTATTGGATCGTTTTAAATTAATTTATATAATTCACAGTTCTCGTCAATTTTTCATACCGATTTTCTAATATCATTGATTCAGCCGAGCAATCTTTAAACAATTCAAATTCGTCATTTTCGATTAGGTGTTCTTTACTTGTGTACTTTATTTCCATACTAAAAACCGAAGATTGTTCCATTTTAACATTTCCATCGATTCCTTCATTGGTAGTTACCACTGTTTTAACAATGTCCGAAGTTTTCCCGTTCGTTCGCGAATAGATTTTACAGCAAGTTAAAGAATTTTTCTTCTCTTCGTGCAGTAAGTTTGCGTGATTATTTTTTCTGCTAGACTTTTTTTTCGATGAGGGCACGACCCCACGTTTGGAAATTCCTTTTTTGGCGTTGTTAGACAGTCGATTTCGAGATAGAATGTTTTCCGACTTTTCTGTTTCAAGATCTTCTTTTCGAACTTTATTTATGTTGGAAATATTATTGTACTTTTCTTGCGACTTCGAGGCAATATTTAATCCACCTTGTTGATGCGTGTTCTTATTGCAGCAGGTATCATTACGAAACTCAGCTTTTTCGCAATTATCACTTTCCTAAAAATGACTTAATATGAGTACTATGTCTGCAAAGAGAGATCTTATATAGGAGTTATGTGTTAATATATTTTAGCTCCATACATAATATAGTATATAATAATGCTAAAAGAATTGATCATCGCACTATGAAAGCCGAATTCACAACCGAATTTGTCAGGAGGGTGAGGCGGATATTACGAACTAACCTAAATAGTAGAAATTTGTTTAAGGCGCTCGACACGTACGCTTTCTTTGCACTTAGCTACTTTTTTTGGGATTGTAAAATGGAGCAGGACGGATATCCAAAACCTAGAAAGAAAAGTAAAAGCCCTATTAACAAAAACACAAAAATATCACCCTCGGAGTACCATTGAACGTACAATGCGTCCAAGACATAAAGGAGGAAGAGAATTGGTGTATATTGAGAAGCAGCTCGATCAACAAATAACAAATTTACTTTCATATTTCCACAGATTAGCGGACTCTTTCACACTGCATCAAGCAATATGCAAAGCAGACGATTCAACGCCGCTACAGCTGAGGGAACAGGATATTATTTCTCACCAAACAGACCAAGAAAAGTTACAAACCTGGCTACGGAAGCCACTTCATGGACGGCATCCAAATGAGGTCAATCAGGACAATATCGAACAACTCAGCGTCGAACTACTGGTTGATTTCAGGGCAGATATCTCCGGAAACGGAGGCAAGACGATGTTCCGATGAAAAACTATCGGAAGTTCATCATCAGGGGTCCCTCAATCGAAAACGACCAATGTAGATATGACTGTTAAACATTAGAGGCAGTTCAGCACATAACTGGAGGATGTCAAGCATTTACCGCAAGGGAGTAAAAGGAAAGACACGACTCAGCCGCCAAGATACTCCACCAAGAGGTAACAGATAAAAAAAGTTATTTGGCGGATCCAAAATTGAGGCTGTGTACGTAATAACTATTAAATGTCATAAAGAGATATTAAAATGTCAGTAAATTTAATCTATCTCGATCTAGGAGTTTGGTGATGCAATCTGGAGGATAAATGCTAGAACCTAACCTAAAAAAAATAAAAATTGTTGTGACAGCTCCAAATGGGCGTAAATGCAGGCGAGAATTGCCAAATAATAAACACAAGGGGTACCTAAGCTCTTAAACATACAATAGTATTTGAATTAGCTTGGATATGTGAGTGTAATCGATTCAAAAAGATTTTAAATTTCATCAATTTTTCAAGAATTTCGAAAAATGTTGTCGCAATGAATATTTTTTTGGCATGGCATCAACCATTTATGTAACATCTCCGATCTTAGAAATAACTATTAAATTGGTTGTCGATAGATAAAAATTAATCCTACCTTAATTTGGACACTGACAACAGAACAGAAACAAACATAAACGCTTTAAAATAATAAATTATACTGAACTTGTATGCTGGAAGGTTAACCAAGAGGGGCTGTTTGCTAAAACATGTGGATAGTTTCTATTTAAATAAGTTATTATATATTACTTAATTGTCTCGTGTCAGTTTGTGAGTTTACAGCGTTTTTATGTTTTTGGATTTCTATCATCTCATAGAATTCTCGTTTTTTATTATGATTTCGGATTTTGATGGGATTTTAAAAACAAAATAAAGAATATAAATATAAAAAGTTGATGCTGGTAGCCGTTACTATGTGGTAGTTAATCATCTTCGGGAAATGTTTAAAAGGAACTACTATGTTTTATACCACTAAACTTATTAAGAAAACAGTGACTGCAGTTTCAACTCATAGAGTCATTTTCACACTGAATTACAAAGGTAGACTAAGTATTCAATACAGAAACATGAGAAAATTTAACAATAAATAAAAACTACCTGAGAAATTACATTATTACAAAGGGGAGATACTAAATTTTGGGAACTAATTATTATTTGGCGACAACAAATAACGGGGAAAACCCAAGTTCTCTCTGGTCATTAAGCAAATTTACATTTTTATTTTTACTATGTTTATATATTTCTAAAGATTCAAGAATATTTAACTTTTGGCCCTTTGTTGAATAATGTAATATGTCAGTGTTGTTTAAATTAGGAAAACTGTGGCTGTGTTCTAAGCAATGGTTGGCAAAGCTTGAGTCTGTTTTTGTAGTCTATATGATCGGTGGTGTTCTGAAAAGCTAGTTTTAAAGCTTCTACCACTTTGTCCAATATAGAAGCTATCACACTCTGAACATTCTAACCTATAAACTCCTGATTTATCAAATTTATTAATTTTATCTTTAGCATATAGCAATATAAATTTACCTAATGACTATATACCAATTTCATTTGATGTTGTGTCTCTTTATACAAATATTCCTGTAAAATTGGCAAGACAAATTACTTCAAAAAAGTGGTGTGAAATTAGAAAATTCACCGATATACCATTGGATGAGTTTTTGGAAGCCATTACTTTAACCTCAAACTCAACATATTTTGTATATGACAAAAATTTTTGTAGACAAATTGAGGGACGAGCAATGTGAGGCTGCCATGTCAAGTGTTATCGCAGTGATGGAAGAGCTCGAAGAAACAGTTATAATAACTACAGTGCCTAAAACCGAATACAAAAACATACTTAATCTATTTAACAGCTACAATAACAGACTACAATTCACCATCGAAACAGAAAAACATAATAAAATTCACTTTTTAGATCTCATTTTGCACAATACTTAAAACAAAATTAGAACCGAATAATACACAAAGGAAACTTGGTCTTCAAGATATCTACATTATTTTGCCAATCGTGCAATTGAATTAACCGATCCTGAATTTAGATCAAATGCCATTAAAAAGGCAAAGGAAGCATTTCTAAAAAACCTTTACCGAAACAACCTAATTGAGTCAACATTTAAAAAGAATAAACAGATTTTATAATCAAGGTAGTAATTTCATAAA
The DNA here is from genome assembly GCA_034092305.1 of Diaprepes abbreviatus. Classification (NCBI taxonomy): domain Eukaryota; kingdom Metazoa; phylum Arthropoda; class Insecta; order Coleoptera; family Curculionidae; genus Diaprepes; species Diaprepes abbreviatus. Next base: position 2,233,005 of record JASJET010000029.1, on the reverse strand, counting down.
AAGAAACAAAAATAATACCTAAAAATATCTGACGCTGCCATACATCCCAAAGTTTTCGCATCACATACAAAACATATTTAAAAAGGAAAATATTACTATATGTAACAAAGCTCATAACTTATTGAAAAATAATTTCTCCAAATTAAAAAGAACAATTACACATGACAAAAAGGGTAATGTTGTATATGAAATTCCATGCACCAACTGTAATTCGGTGTATATAGGGCAAACAAGCCAATATATAATAAAATTTTTATAAAAAAAATTGAACCGACTTCTAAACGTGCGCTAAAAAGTGAAAAATAACCATAAATTTTTATATGAAATTGAACTTTTTGAAGTCGGCGCCTAATTATTTGTACACGAAATAAATAACTACTAATATATACAAATTATGGTAAGGACGCAATTACAAATAAAGTATTTTTAATCTGTTTATGCAAATCACATTTTGTCAGGTATTAGTTTGGCGCCGACTTCAAAAAATTCAATTTCATATAAAAATTTATGGTTATTTTTCACTTTTTAGCGCACGTTTAGAAGTCGGTTCAATTTTTTTATAAAAATTTTATTTTTCTATTTTTAGTTTTAGAATTCATTATGATATTCATAAATTATTTGAACTAAATACTAATCGAGATTAGTGTACCTCGCAATGACTACAAACTGGCAAAAAAGTACCCATTTTATCCAAAATTGTAAATCACCCAAAAATGAAACACTAAAAATTCTTTAGTTCCTAGAGTTTTCCAAATACCAATCAAATTGGGTCAAACGAATATTTAGTCTGTCATAGAGAATCCACTATCTTAAATTTCAAATTAATTTTAGATTGGTAATATAGGCCCCAAAACCTTCCAATATCGATATTTAAAGAAAATAAATTAATTTTTTATCCACCATATTGGATACGCCATATTGAATTTTTTAAAAATAATTTTAGATTCGTCATGTGTGACCCCGAAAACTCTCACGTACCAATTTTGGTGAAAATCGGACTAAATTGATTTTTTTTGTCCGCTATATTGAATCCGCCATATTGAGTTATTTAAAAATAATTTCAGATTCTTTATGTGAGGCCCCGAAAACTTCCCCATACCAATTTTGGAGAAATAAGACAAAATTGATTTTTTCGTCCGCCATATTGGATCCGTCATATTGAATTTTTTAAAAATTATTTTAGATTCGTCATATGCGACTCCGAAAACTCCCCCGTACCAATTTTGGAGAAAATCGGACAAAAACGATTTTTGTCGGCCATATTGGATCCGCCAAATTGAATTTTTTAAAAATTATTTTAGATTCGTCATTTACGACCCCGAAAACTCCCCCGTACCAATTTTGGAGAAAATCGGACAAAATTGATTTTTTTGTCGGCCATATTGGATCCGCCATATTGAATTTTTAAAAAATTATTTTAGATTCGTCATATGCGACCCCGAAAATTCACGCGTACCAATTTTGGAGAAAATCGGACAAATTTGATTTTTTCGTCCGCCATATTGGATCCGCCATATTGAATTTTTTAAAAATTATTTTAGATTCGTCATATGTAATCCCGTAAACTCCCTTTTACCAATTTTGGTGAAAATCGGACAAAATTAATTTTTTCGTCCGCCATATTGGATCCGCCATATTGAATTTTTTAAAAATAATATCAGATTCGTTATGTGCAACCTCGAAAACTGCCCCATGCCAATTTCGGAGAAAATCGGACTAAATTAAATTTTTTTATCCGCCATATTGGATCCGCCATTTTGAATTTTTTAAAAATAATTTCAGATTCGTTGGGTACAACCCCGAAAATTCCTCCATGTCAATTTTGGAGAAAATCGGACCAAATTAATTTTTTTGGCCGCCATATTGTAAGCGCCATCTTGGATTTTACTGCACCAATTTCATCTAAAAAAATATGGGACCACCGCAGCAACTTCCTTTACATAACATAAAAAATTTCATTCAAATCGGTGCAGCCGTTCCGGAGTAATCGGTGTACATACATAAAAAAAAAAAATACATAGTCGACGAATTGAGAACCTCCTTCTTTTAGAAGTCGGTTAAAAAATAAAGTCAATGGACATAAATTTAACAAAAAAATAAAACAGCCCTAACCAACCACATGACGGAAACTACGCATGCTTTGAACTTTAAAAAAAAAAAAACAAAAAAAGAATTATAATAAAAAACGAGAATTTTATGACTTTCCAAATAATATATATAAATATATATATATATATATATATATATATATATATATATATATATATATATATATATTTTCTTGATTCTTGCACCATGGATTATATCATTTTTCTTTATTTTGTCTTTTCTTGGGTTTAAGTTCTATATTTAATCAAAACACAAAACGATTGACGTTTCACCCTTTATTCAAGGCATTTTCAAAATTCTTTCTTCCTAAAAATATATAATTAAAATACACTACATAAAAAACATATTTACAATTTCGAAAAACAAACAAGACACTTAAAAACAGTATTCAAAACTTTAAAATTTTTTAAAAATATTTAATTTTACCGGTTTACCTTGACATTTTGCTGCTCTGTTACTAAATAAAATTCAAATTTTACATCGTTTACTGAGGATACGTGGAATGCGAATGTATTTTATTTTTTTAATATTTTTTATATTGTACAATGCACAGAAAAACAAATAAGGTATATGTTTGGTTTTATGTTTAAGAGGATATTCAATTTTTGATTCTTATTTGACCGGATCGAATACTTAATATTTTTGTTTAAATTAGGCTTGCGTAAATGTGACTTAAATTTCCCATATCTGTTCTGTCGTTAACAGTATTTTTATCTTTTTTAATTTCAATAATTTCCTTTATCTGTAATTTTTGGTAATTCATATCTTTGTTTTTTATAATGGTACTGTTATAAAAAGTATGTTTTTCGTCCTATGTGTGTTTGTTTAACGCTGTTGAGGCGTTGAGGCAAAAAGTAAAAGAGACACTAATAAATAATAATTTCAACGAAAAGACTATCACCAAAATAATTGATAAACGAACATATAAGTTTTATAATAACGTAAAAACAAAAAACATAGAACATAGAACATAGACAGCAAAAATATGTGGCATTACCGTACACTAGTGAGCTGTCAGAAAAAATAAAATATATTTTAAAAAAGCATGATATTATCGTATGTCACAGGTCACATAATAAATTAAATACATTGTTCACAAATTTAAAAAGTAATACTCCTCTCATGAATAAATCAAATATAATATATTCGATTCCTTGCACAAATTGTCCCAAAAAATATATAGGCATGATGAGCCAATTACTGAAGAACAGATTAAATGGCCATAAATATACGAAAAACGCCTCAACAGCGTTAAACAAACATACACAGGACGAAAAACATAATTTTGATTATAATAGTACCATTATAAAAAACAAAGATATGAATTACCAAAAATTACAGATAAAGGAAATGATTGAAATTAAAAAAGATAAAAACACTGTTAACGACAGAACAGATATGGGAAATTTGAGTCACATTTACACAAGCCTAATTTAAACAAAAATATTAAGTACTCGATCCGGTCAAATAAGAATCAAAAATTGAATATCCTCTTAAACATAAAACCAAACATGTACCTTATTTGTTTTTTTATGCATTGTAAAATATAAAAAATATTAAAAAAATAAAACACATTCGCATTCCATGTATCCTCAGTAGACGATGTAAAATTTGAATTTTATTTAGTAACAGAGCAGCACAATGTCAAGGTGTGTACCGGTAAAATTAAATATTTTTAAAAAATTTTAAAGTTTTGAATACTGTTTTAAGTGTCTTGTTTGTTTTTCGAAATTTTAAATATGTTTTTTATGTGGTGTATTTTAATTATATATTTTTAGGAGGAAAGAATTTTGAAAATGCCTTGAATAAAGGGTGAAACGTCAATCGTTTTGTGTTTTTATTAAATATAGAACCAAAACCCAAGAAAAGACAAAATAAAGAAAAATTTTTACAACCATTTTTCTTAGGAACTATCGATTTAAAATCTGGTCTAGTATGAAACTTATTTTTCCGCATCAAATCGAGAAGTCGGAAAAAAAAAATTATTCTTACCTTTGCAGAATTAGGTCTTGTTAAATTAATAAATCTGTTTAATACAACAATTTGATCGTTCTGATCCAACAATTTTACTTTTAGTTTGTCTATTTCATGATTTTGTGCTAAGGTTCGATTATGTAATTCTAAAAAGAAATATTTATTGATGCAAACTTTTTAAAATGAAAAAGGAAAGGAATCAATGTGGCAAGTTATTCTTAACTTATAAATTTTGGTCTGTACAATTATTTCTGATCCAATTGTATTGAAAAGATTGGTATTTGCCACCCACGCATTTATAGTCTGGGAGCCCATTAGATTCCGGTAGCAAATGAAGTGACACCAAAGTTTCTTATAAGTATTTTGACACCTTAATTACCAATATCGAGGGAGGATTCCCGAAAAATAATCAAGAAATTTGTTGTAAACAAAAAAATTTTCAATAATTAAATAAATTATTTTTTGTAAAATAAAAAATATTTTTCGTGTTCCTCTGCCGAAACTTCAACTATTATGACTGTGTTTGAGAGCGGGCGGGTTGATGTCTGTTCTGCATAACAACTACAATCCCTGTTTAAAATAGGTCATAATGAATAAAATACAATATTGTACTGTAGTAAGTATATTATATAGAATGTCCGGATTTCGTTGTTTTTTCCAGGTAGCTTCATTGTTTTTAAAATTCGCGGAATTCGGTTTTTGGCGAAGCGGTGTACGTGAAACGAAAGATGCTGCAGACAAAATTTTCACAGCCCTCCTAGTTTTTTAGATATAGTTGTTTTTTAAAAATTTGCCGTTTTGTGACACCCCTCATATTTCGGTTATCTTCTTAGTTATCGAAAAGGTAAATATTGAATCGAATAAAGATTTTTACGTAAAATTCATTGGCGTCGTTAGTTTCTCTCTAAGTAAAATTTCAATTGAATAAGATAATCTAAATTTTTTGTCCATTTTTTGTAAATTGCACGATTGTTGCAAAATAAGATTCAACGCAACCTACATAAAACTTCTTAGTTTTGACAATGCTTCGTCCCAGACATATTTTGTTTAAAGTAGCGCCATATTAAATGGGTGTTTTTCTACAAAATCCAAATAGGGCTATTAACAATTGGTCACAGGTGATGAAAAGTTTATTTGTTTTTGATCCTGTATAATGTAACTCCATGAAATAACTATTTTTGAAAACGTGATTTATGTCTAAAACTAATAGACATTAATATTAAAAAAATAGTTTAATTGAAAACATTCAAATTTTCTAATAAATAAATCATAATATAAAAATTAAACGCATTTAAAATGATAAAAAACTGATGACACCAGGCGCGGATCCAAGGGGGGGGGCGGTGGGGGCGATCGCCCCCCCCCCCAAGAGCTTTGAGTTCAGAAAAATATACCCGATTTACTATAGTTAAATCAAAGACTAGAGAGAGTAATAAATCATTTTTTACCCTTTTTTCTTCGCAAACTACCTGTGTTCTTTAGTTCGGTGTCTTTGACAAAATCTGTTAGATATATATATATATATATATATATATATATATATATATATATATATATATATATATATATATATATAATCAAAAATACCGGTCTATAATAATGGACTATTTGGGTTGGATAACAATAGACATTTGGAAGTGTTAAAAAGGATTTTAATCCTTGTCATGGGCGTCGGAAAGAGGTTTATTTTATCACTAAGTATTTATGGCATAGAATATATAGTAATAAATTTAAAATAAAAAGTTTTTATATTATTATTTTATTTCTTATGATTTTTTAATAATTCACATACAGTACAAAATACAGATAATTTTGACAGATTTAACACAAATCACAACTGTATTTTTATTATTTTTAATTTTGACATAGAAACCATTTTAGGCACATTCAGACTAAAACGTAGCCTTATTCTTTCAAAAAATTCGAAGTTACAATTTAAATACTTACAAAGTACTCATTGTTAAAAAGAAAAGAAGTTAAACATATATAAAAAAATAAATTCGTCCATATAATATTAAAAATTTTTTTGGGGGCTATCGGTCATTTTATTATTAATTATAAAACTTTTTAGGAAATTTGACGTTTCAGTTTATTTATTTCTTAAATTAAACACTAAAAAGGGATTCAAATGTAATTAATTTTTATATACTACAGTTAAAATTAGACCTACTTATTTTTATTTCTATTGCACTGGCATCTTAATTTAATTTTCTTTATTATATGAAATATCCGATAGGCTTAAAAAAATAAAATAAACGTGTTAATTCTACACGCTTAACAAAAAGACACAAATATAATAATAAAATAATAAAGAAATTATGGCTAATTGGAATTAAACATATATAAAATTAAAGAATGGGACACACTAAAATAAAAATATATATAAAAAAAATATATAAACAACATTAAACAATAAAATACAACAAAAACAAATTGTGTTTATACTGGTAAACATTACGTATCTAATTCGTAATCAAATTCAGTGAAGCTATCGTCGCTCAATTAATTGAGTTCCCACATTTTGTTTTATTCTTTTATTATACGGATTTTTCCCAATTTTCCGTAGTAACTTTGTACAAAAAAATCTTTCAAAAGTTCAATTAAATTACTAATTTTGTACAATGTATTATTTCAAGCAACTCTGCCTTTTACTTGAGAGAGATATTTCCTTCTCCAACGGACAGTTTCCGGACGATCTATAAGAACAGATTTCCTATCTGGTTTTCTCCATCAAAAATTAAGTTCTCTGAGCAATTTCCTGAGCTCAGTTCTTTTAATTTCAGATAAATCCCGATCTTCATTGATTTTAGTAAGAATTTTGTTAACGGATGGAATCTGCTTCTCATAATAAAATGTATGTACAACTCCTTTTATTGCAGTTTTCATTTCTTCTTCCAACGAGGTTTTTCATCTGCCTGTGATCGAATGGGGGAGTATGAAACATTCCAGTCGTTTTTTCTCCTTCAGTATTCCGTACATAGTAGATTTTCCTGTCATGTTGGAACACATCTCAACAGAGCTTTTAACATTATTATCTAGATATTGATTTCTTAGGGCATCATAAGCATTCATCGTAAAAAATTTTTCATTGAGGAAAAATGCCTTGGTTTAACAATTTTGGAATAAATATAGAAGTGGAGGCCATATCTTTTTGGTATCTTACTAATCTCAAATAATATATAAAAACAAGCACAAACAAGATAAATCACTATGGACACACTGTAAGGTCTACTTTTCTCACTGACAGAAATAATAATGAACTATCCAAAAATTTTATTATTGCATGAAATTTATGAAAGCTTATAATATTTAAATATAATTAGATTTACGGCAGTCCTCCGTTACCTGCGGTACTGGAGCAAGTACGTTGGGGATTTCGGTAACAGGTTTATTACTCTCTCTAGTTCTTGAATAGAGTATAGGAATGTGTATGCTTGCGATCGCCCCCCCCCCCCTCCCAAGAGCTCTCTGTTCAGGAAAATAGAACCGATTCTGCCTTTTATATTAGGAATGTGTATGCTGCTGACACTCCCTCCCCGTTGACAACTTGTTTTTCTCGCGATAGCCGCCCCCCAATATCTTTGAGTTCAGGAAAATAGACCCGATTCTGCATCTTATACTAGGAATGTGTGTGTTGCTGGCATCCCCTCCTCTCCAAGAGTTTCAAATTTAGAAAAATAGGCACGACCCTGCCATTTACACTAGAAATGGGAATGTCTCCGGTGTCTCCCCCCCCCCTCCGTCGACAACTTGCTTTCGCTTGCCATAATGTACTTTTGTGATGTCACCGCCCTCCCCCCAAAGAGAGAGGCTGGATCCGCCCCTGGATGACACTGTGTACTTGTTTGTCTTAATTATGTGTATTACTTTTAGACACAAACTACGTTTTCAAAAATAGTTATTTTATGAAGTTACCTTAAACAGGGTCAAAAACAAACAAACTTGGCATCACATGTGACCAAATTTTAATAGCCCTGTTTGGATTTTGTAGAAAAACACATATTTAGTATGGTGCTACTTTAAGATCATGTCTGGAATGAAGCACTGTTAAAACTAAGAAGTTTTATGTAGGTTACGTTGAGCCGTATTTTGCAACAGTGGTGCAATTTACCAAAAATGGCCAAAAAATCTAAATTATCTTTTACAGCTGAAATTTAACATATGGGCTAAAAATTAAATTTAGAAAAACTTCTTCCAATAACTTTTTTCGATATTTTGAGAAATAAGCCCACTTTTGATTTTTTTTTTAAATAAAAATTAAAATTTGACAGATAACGCTAATCACGTGACTACTATTTTTTTGGTTAATTTTCATCTCGATCGAAGCAAAAATTGTTGCCAAAGTCAAATTTCGAATAAAACTATTAATAAAAAAAATTCCATATGATGCGGACTTTATTGGTCACACTGTATATAAAAAACGTTAGTGGAGCCAAATCTCGTCATCGGCTACGAAAACCCACTGGACTCTTTGACTATTAAGTTCAGAATATTATAAATATCCTTGAGTTGAATAAAGCAGGGCGCCCACTGAATCGGCTCGGCTCCGTCCGTTCCGTCCGCTTCAGTCAGAGTGAGTCCACACAATAAGAAAAATCTGGGCGGCAGCGTAGCGTAATAAGACATATGTCAAATTTCAAGCATTGTGATTTGTTAGATTTAAAAAAAGACAAAGACCGAAGATTTCCCTCCTAAATCCGCCTTTTCCAAGGTCATTACGCCAAATGATGTTGAACTTTTCAGCGGACTGCTTTAAAAATGGTGGAAACTGTTTATTTTCAATATTTTGTATGAAAACATAACCTATGTTTTTTTTTTAAACTTTGTTATTTTATTTAGCGAGTTTTGAAATAATGAATATTTATGAACTATGTTAAATTGTTTTAATTTATTAAAACTGCTTGTTACCGAAGATCATTACTGCTTAGTCCTCAAAAAAAAAAACGTTTTTTGTTCATTTTTTTATTAATTTTATAACAATTGCAATAACAGAGGTGTTCGTTATATAAATTAAAGCTTATGAAATAAAGGCCATTATATAATACAATTTCTATTCAACGACAATCTCTGATATCGAGACGCTAATCCACAGACATGCCCTTAGCTAAGGTTACCAGATCAAATAATGAGATTCCCTCACAATATCCCTAACGTTTCTGTAAATATCCGGACATTTCATCTGAATATTGTATGTTAAGGCAGTGAGATTTTCAAAATTTTTGCAATCAAAGCATCAAATGCCAATATCGAGCGAGTCTTCTCATTAATGGAAGCGTAGTGGACTAAGGAGAGACATAGACTGTCTATATTGTTAGAAACATCAAGCAATAAAAAGTATGAAACTAAATTTATTAATATACTAAATTAACAATTCACTCATTACTTACATTTTCCTCTTTTAATTTCAAAAAAACACTGACAATTGCAGTTTTTTCCTGTTTCTTCCTAACAAGGGGCTAAAATTTCAGACATGTCAGGAAAATTCCTGTCGTCTGGTAACCCTACCCTTAGCAAATTTTATATAAACCTATTATAAACAATTAAAAAGTAAAAATTAACATTGATGGAAATTTAATAATAGAAATCCAGTTATTGTCATACGTAATGTATTCTTCTAAAAACTACAAACAATTGTATTGACACTTTATATTGAAACTCTCGTCTTCGAACTCCTTGGCAATTCTTTACCAGGTAGAAGTGGAAAACTTCGTAAATAAAACTTGTTTTAAAGAGTCTCATATTATCGCACAAGTAACATGACTAATTTCAAAAACACTGTTTACCGACTCGGAATTCGCACTGTTGCTTTCACATGCTGATTTCATCAGCTAAATATCACAATGTTTTTTCAAACCTAGTAATAAGGGTATAGCAGTACACATTTCCATAGCGCTTCCTAATTATTGACCCAACAACAGCTTTTCAAACTCACCAAGAGTAACAGGAAAATATTTTTTAAAAATCAGGATCATTTTCTCGCATTTCTTGAATTAAATCATTAGTATGTCCAAGCCTTTCTCCAATGTTTCTCTCAAAAACCGACCGGACCTAGTAGCGACGACTTTTCCGTTTTTTTAATAAAGAATATATTAATAATGTCCTTATCTTTTGTAATTTTTTCTTTAGCTTTCTTTTTCTACATAACAATATTGCTGCAAATATTTTTTCATTTTCTTTTATTTTAATTTATACATAAATAAATATTATCAAAAAATCAGAAAAAAGTTAGGTTACCACAAAAAAAAACATACACAACACTTTACGACTGCACAACTGCACGATGAAAGTTGCCCTTGTGGACGTGACATTTTTAACATAAATGGGCGTAATACGCCTACGCCGAAATTTTTCTTATCGTGTGAACTCACTCTCAGAACGCCGATGGCCCCCGCTCACTGGCTCCGCACAATTCAGACTAAACAGTGATTAAAACTGCTTTAACCATTAGAGTTTCTAGAGCTGTTATTTTTGATAAAAAGTGAATAAAATGAGTAGTTCTTCCAACTCTGAGGAGGATATTGTTGTGGCTGCTCTAGCCTGTGTTGAAGCGGAAGTGGAGGAAAAGCGGAGAAGAAGATATTGGGTTCATGATATTTACCTTAAAAGAAAAGTTCACGGGGAATTTTATCATTTATTTCCAGAGTTGATGACCGACAATGAAAAGTTTTTCAAATATTTTAGAATGTCTAGTATAAAATTTTATGAAATTTTAAATATGTTGCCGCTCAGGGAACAAAACACTAACCTTCGAAAATCGAGTCCACCAGAGCAACGTTTAGCAGTTACTTTAAAGTAAGTGTATTATATAGTCGAATTAATTAAATTTGACGTTTACATCACAGATTTTTGTGACATAACTAATGTTTTTTGACTGTGACGTGAACGCCTAGACAATTTACTTCAAGTTTATTAGGCAACAACTATGTATAGAGAATATTATTATTATTATATATTCTGTATGCTCTCACGTCTTCTATCAATTCTTCGTCCGACATAGTAACAATACAAACACTACGTCTATACCACAGATTAAACTACCTTTTTCTATTTGTAAAATAGTCGAACGCTTTCAGACCTTTCGGCAATTTTTGCCCTCTTGAGAATAGTCGAACACGCCGATGCTGAAAGCGCGGAAACGTTCTGGCCGGTCGGAACCAGTGAGCGGGCTCTCATTTATTTACGTGTAAACCAAAACGGGCCGATTGCGCGGAGCCAAGCGGTCTGAACAGAGCCGAACCAGTGGGCGCGCTGCTTAACACTTAACATTTTTTCTTATTTCACCATTTGCTTGCCATGAAAACTTAAAATTGTTTACTTACCATTAATAGCATACTCTGTTCTTCCAGGTACAAAGTGATGAAATGAATGATTTCATTAAAATGTGTTTTTTCAAAAAGAAACTACGAAAATATATCAATATTTGATATTTTTGTAAAATTTTTTTTCATTGCCAAGGAAAAAGGTGAACATTTTTATTTCTTTGTTCTAAAAAACTATCTTTTTAATTGATTTAAAAAATATATCATAATAAATTATTAACATTCCAAAAAAGTATGAAAATTAGAAATGATCTTTTTCAATAAAAAAAAATCCAAAACGAAATTTTCGACATAATAGTAAAAACACTTTTACCCAATATCTTCTTATCTCTATCGTCAATTTGCTCGAAAAACTCCTTTTCCATCTGCGAAGTGTTGGGCTGTTTATCCACAAGTTGAGCGTACGCTTCCCTAATCGCTTGTAAATCTTCGACTTGCGACTTATAAGCATCTCTCTCCTGCTTTAGTTTTTGTAATTCGATTTTTCTTTCTAATTTCAGCTGGATTTAATAAAAATGATAATTAAATTACCGGGATTGATCGATAAATTCTCGAGCTTTAAGAATAAATCTACGAAAAAGTGGTATTCACTTATTTGCCTAACAACTACTTAATTATTAATGAATTTGACAATTTATACCTTTCTTGTAAACTTACACCACATTTAAAGCTATAGTATGTTTGTGAATTAGGAATAAAATTTTAAGAGAATGTGTCACTTATACCTAAAGTCCATAATTTTTGCCAGTGACTCATCGCTCTCATATAGAGTGTCCAGGATTGTGCGCCGTCAAGGGAATCAATACCAGTGGCGTGTGTATTTCAGCAAATAATAAATGATGATATTTCGTGGAAATATCAGAATATCAGTTAAATTTGTTTCCTCACATTTTTATCAACAATTTCTTTTCATAAAGGGGAAACCTTGGATAGGTACCTTCACAGAGTGTGAGAGGTAGTGTCAGATTCTTACCAACTGAACCCCCTCGTAATTGAAAGTCCCACCGATTTCCCTTGAGCCATAACTGCTGGCAATCCAGGATTATTCAGAAAGTCCCCCGGTTTTCAGGGAATTAAGCCTTGATAAACCTTCGATCTTCACAATGTAGGCTCGTCATTTTAAGATATTTTATATGCACTTTAGATGCCGTTAAAGTATTTTACGCATATTAATCGAAAGTTTGTTACTTACCTGTTCTTCTGAGTGGCATCAAGTGTATTTACTTTCTGATTTATTCGTTGCGAACCAACCAGGGTGCGCCTAGTGTCATCCTCAGGAGTGTGACATACGTAATGTAGGTCTCTTAGCTTACATTGATTAATTGGCAGAATTGCTGTCAAGAGACATATCTGAATCTGAAGAAATATCAGCGTCAGTGGTGATTATTAATGGTTCAACCACTGCCTTATTGTGAACGTTCAAGTCTCACATTTTTTGTTCTTTTTTTAACATGATCGATACACTTTTTCTAATCACTAGCCATTATATTAGTAATTGCCTCGTCCAATAATATTTTGACATCTAATTTGTATGTTTTGGTTTTCCGTGCTACTTCACTCTTTATTTGCACCCATACTAATTCCATTTGGTTAAGTTCACAATGGTACGGCTGCAGTCTCAACACTGTATTTTTTTTTCCCTAACGATTTCATCAATAGCATGTTTGATATATTTTTATTTATTTACCCTCAATAATGCTAGTTGCACATGAAGCCAGTCCAGTGGAATAGGCCAACAGTGTTGCCAACTCTACCGTTTTAAGGATGGAACTACCGTTTTTCAATGAGAGCTACCGTTCTACCCGTTTCAATAAGTGTTCTACCGTTTTTTACATTTACATTTATTACATATTTATTTAAAATAATTACAAAAAATTATTACTATTGCATAATATTATCATTACATTAAATATAAAATAGGTACGCTACGGAATCTAAACAATTTCATTCTTAAAGGCCCATGAATTTTCTTTAGTTCACTAAGTTGTTATTCAATCCTTGTTTATCAGTGCAATAAAAAAGAACGTTACTGTCTTTAAACGTTAGACGGGCATTCTATACACTGTCCTGTCTCGATTACTGGCTTGCAGTGTTGTCAACACTACGGTTTAAATTGTTTTTCTATCCATGTTTACCACTGCACAACAAAAAAAGAACAGATTCAAATCTGACTTTTCACATACAGAACAGATTTTGTATACAGAGAGGTTGTAGAAATTATGCAGTTAATATTTCCAATTGTCTTTTTTCGCTCAAAAACAAAAAAAAAGCGAGAGTAAATAAAAAAAATGAATAAAACTTATTTGCATTCATATTGATTTTTGTTAATTTTAACTACGTATATTGGCAACGCTGTTGGTTTGAGACAGTTGCGCTGTTCTACTATCACCGTACATAAGGAAACAATACTGGCCTGGCTCGGCTACTAGCTTCGTATGCAAACGGCTTAAATCTAGCAACTGCACTTTAAGCAGTGTTTCGTCAAATCCAATGTTTTTTGACAGAAACCATTGGTATATCTCCGCCTTTTTAGAAGCAGAAGTCAAAATTTTTTCTTGACCTCGACCAGCTACTATGATAATCTTTGCTTCGACTATGATACGGAGCATCGTCCATTACAATTACCTCATCGGGTTCCACAAGGTTTAAAATCGATGAAAATTTTCGCTTAAAAACATTGACGTTCATGTCTTCATAGTAGTCCCCTGTTTTTCGAGATTTGAAAACGTTAAGGCCGCCATCTAAGAAACCAGACACGCTTTCAATATAAATTATTATAAGACGACGACACTTTCCACTAGGAGTGCATAGTCCTTGCGAAAATCCTTCCGTAAATGCTTGCTTCGAACCTTTCCAACCGTGTGCTCTTCATTGAGCCATATTTTGTCAGTGTAATACACTTTTTTTTCTTGTTCCGGAATTTCTTCCCGACATTTTCGCCGCCAGAAAATAATTTCATTCCTCTCAATTAGTAAGTTTTTTCGATTTCGTTTAAAATATCTAAAACTCATTTCTTTCAAAATTCGTTTCAAAACTCTTAATAATATTTTAGGTAAAGATGTGTCGTTATTAATTCCTGTTTTAATTTTTTTAATATTGGTATTTCATTTTTGAAAAAAAACCATGGACTTTGTGACGAATGAAGTATTTTGTGTCATTGTTCAGGATTATTTTTTTCCGTCCTCTTATCGGCTTCGCTTTTTTTTTGGTCATTTTCTTTATAATGACTATTTAAGACCCTGAAATCCGTGCACGAAAAAATTTTCGTTAAAATGCTATATATTTCTGCAGCATCCAAAGTGGTTCCTTCAGGGTTTCGTTCCCGAATACTCTGGTAAAGATTTTTAATCATTATTGGTCCTTTTAACTGTAATTAACTTTTTTTTTGTAGGCGCACCATTAGTTGAAAGATTGTTAATATCCATAGTTTACTACAAATATATGTACCAAATATACACTATAATAAATTTTTTTGCACAATACAATATTTATTGTTGTGGAACGAATATCTTACCGACATGTTCCGACCCGAATTAACTTTAAATATACGTTTCAACTTAATAAGTACGTAGATGGGTGGCTGGGGAAGGAGCCGGCAGACTCACCGACGAATCCACTGCCGGTGACGAGGACGAAACGCCCATATTTTTAGTGGTCGAAAATTAGCTTGTAATTATATGTCTCAAACATCGGAGGCATTTTTACAACACTATATACAACAAGACTACAGTAATTACAATGTGAACTCACAGAATGTATCCATGAATCAATAATAGATTAATGAAATATTCAGATAATACGAAAATCCTGTCGGGAAGCTTATTTTCGAGTCTATTCAAGATAGACATTCCGTGTATGTGTGTTGCCACATCCATTATCTTCCCGATAAGAAACCTAGTACACGTTAGTCGGCATCACCGTGCTATTTTAAATACGATCAGTTGATTATTATTTAAGACTCGCGAAATATTATGGCAACAATGTGTTTAAAGCTTTTAATTCCTGCCCTGTTAATTGAACGACAAAGTTTTAAATCATTTATAGTAGCATGAGATGTTTATTCAACCGCTTCGTCGCTTTGGTGACCGGTATTAAATGAGTCACTGTGGATGGACTTTAGGTATAGCATAAAAACCTATTAGCATGTAAACCAAGAAAACACAGTCTTCATATTCACCGAATCATTTTTAGTAAAATTTACCGTACATTTATTTTTAAACATTCTGTATACTTGCCTCCGCCAATTCTTGTCTAAGAGTAGTATTAGTAACTTTAGTCCTGCTATTATCCAATAAAACTTGAGTTATTTGACTTTTCAACTTTTCGCATTCGTCTCGTAATTTTCTATTTTCGGTTTCAGCGGCCTCTCTTATTTTATTTTTTATTACATCTACTTCCCCTTTAACCATTTCAAATAGTCTACATATTAAAAAAATATCAGAAATTCGACAATCTTTTCAAGCTAAATTATAGGAATTAGGAAGCATATAAACTTGAAATAACCGTCATTAACTATTTCGTATTTTGATTTTTGCCACAAACTAAGTTTCCCGTTATTTTCCTCTTCCGGAAAAATTCTTGATTTCTAGTTGTAATATATATTACAAAAAATATACAGGGTGAAACACTACATTTCTGTCGGTTTATATACAAAGAACAAAAAAATATTTTTAAAACTTTTTTCATAAGTGATGTGTTGGTCTATTGAGACCCCATTTTAAAATTATTGTGAAGTATACAGAGCAACACAAAAAAAAATCACACCAAACTTATAAAAATTTTAATTAATTCATTAGATTCCTTTACAAACTACGTTTAGCACAAGAATTAGGCGAAGAAATTAACGACACAGCAGCAGAAACGTACGAAAATTTAAAACACAAAATTCACGAAGCAACACTAGAAGCCCTTGGTGTTAAAGATAAAACGGAACACAAGAATTCCTTGTGGACAGATGATTTATCTCAACCGGTAGGAGAGAAGAAAAACCTATATCTTAAGCGGTTAAATACAAAAGACAATGAACACAGAAAAAACTATAATCGATATAAATATATAGTGAATAAATAAATTAAAAAAAAACAAAAAAACAAAACATGGGAAACCAAATGTGCTCAAATTTGAACAGTTTTAAACCATTAAATTAGAAGAAATAAAAACAGCATTACAAAAAATGAAGAATAATAAAGCACCAGGACCAGGGGATTTACCTATCGAGTTAATTAAGCACGCTACCACAACAACATATGAGCTGCCTTGTGTAATTTTTAACAAGTGCCTGGAAGAGGAAAGGATTCCAAGAGATTGGAGGAGCTCTTATATAAATTCCATTTATAAAAAGGGAAACAGGAGCGACTGCAGTAATTATCGGGGTATTAATATTGTATCGTCCATTGGAAAGCTTTACGAAAGAGTCCTAATAGCCCGAATAGAAAAGGAAGCCACGGAAATGGAAGAACAAAGTGGATTTTCACCTGGGCGATCCTGCGTAGACAATTTATTTATAATAAAACAACTGACAGAAAAGAGATTAGCAAGAGGAATAGAGCTTCACGCTACTTTTATTGATCTTTATAAGGCATTTGACCCCGTCCTATAAAAATATTGTGCACTACCCTGTATAAAAAATTCTTACATCTCGGTAATTTTGACTTTATAGACCTCCTAAAAATACAATGCAACGTACAATTTAAAAAAAGTCTTTTAGAATATAACTAGTTGCTATTTCAGAAGATTTAATAGCTACACAGGGTGAGTCAACGATTGGATGAAGTAGGTTTGTGCCTTTTCGGTGAAATTTACAAAGAAACTATATTTATTGTTTGATACAGTTTATTTTTACGCAGATTTTAAAAATATTTAGGACTCTACAGGGTGAGCCAAAAAACTAGGACAGCATAAAGTTGTATTTTTTTAAATAGAACACCCTACATACGAATCATATTTTCGATTTAGCTTATAATTTTAAATCTTTTTTATTAAGAGTTTACTATAACAAAACTTTATAGTTTCTGAGATAATTAAGTTTAAAGAAAAAAAGTCACATTTTGAAGCATCAATTCAATCCTAAATAACGTTTTCAATTTTGTGACAAATATATTCAAATTTGGAATTTAGCAAGGCCAAGGACAAGTTAACATAATTTTTACCTAATATTTGCAATAAAAGCTACAAGGTGTTGAACACATCAACTCAAATTTAAACAAGTTTAAATGAATAAATATCTTTTTTTTTAAATGGTACATCCTGTATATTTTCATGTTATTTAATAGAGTAATAAAAACCCTAAAAGTTTTGTTCAATATATCCTATACCTATTTATAATAGTTTTTGAGATATTTCAGTTTTTCTTATTTTCCATACTTTTTTACAGAAATAGTCTTCATTATCATAGTAGCCATGTAAAATAATAAAAAGAAACTACAGAAACAAACAGAATGTGGTTAAATATGATGAAATACATTATTCGTTATATTACAACGGCAATAGTTTAATTAAACATAATGTGAAAAAATTAACACAACAATAACGACAAGGCAAATACATATTTACTTTTATACTAATTTGAAACAAAAAAATTACCTATTAAAAACTGAGATTAATTATTTCTTTTTAATAAGTGTTCGAATAAACGACCCTCTTGTGCAATGCACAAATTTAGTCTTTTTTGCAAATTTTCTCGGGCCCTGGACAAAATTAGTGGCGTTATTGTTCTACAGGTATCCCTAATCCTGTTTCGCATATCTTCCACTGTTGTTGGTGGATTAACATACACTTTATTTTTAATATAACCCCATAGGAAGAAATCTAATGGGGTGATGTCGCAAGACCTTGGTGGCCACTCAATGAAACCCCCACGTCCAATCCATTTTTGCGGATATCGTTGGTCCAAAAACGCACGAACTTCACGATGGTAATGCGGAGGCGCACCATCGTGCTGGAACCACATACTGTCGAGCTCATCCTTATCGAGACCTTGAAGCAGTTGGGGTAGTTCTTCTTGTAGAAAGTTCCGGTAACTATGGCCATTTAGTGGTTCATTAAAAAAGTGGGGTTCAATAATTCGATTATGATGAATACCACACCAAACATTTAATAACCAGTGGTTTTAATGTTGCACCTCTCTAATCCAAAATGGGTTTTCTGTGGCATAATAATGCATGTTGCGTCTATTTACGGCACCGTTACTTCTAAAAGTAGCTTCATTGCTAAACATTACCTTGCATAATAAATTTGGATTTAATTGAATCTCCGCATTTATTATACGACAAAAGTTTACACGACTTTCAAAATCCTGTCCATGTAATTCTTGGTGTAATTCCATGTGATATGGATGATACCTATATTTCTTGGTAGTACGATTAGCGGTGGATTGTGATGTTTCATATAATGCTGCTAACTGACGGCTACCAATATAAGGATTTTCCTGAACATTTAACAATACTTGTAGTTCTTTTTCTTCATTAAGTACTGGTTTGTTGACCACTTTACGTTTTGGATAATCAACAGTACCAGAAGAATCAAATCTTTGCATTAAGTTTTGAAAAGTATGGGTATTAGGCTGGCGTCGATCAGGATACTTCATTTTGTAAATTCTTTGAGCAATAAGGCAATTTTTTTGAGCCTCTGTATAATCATATCTATTAACTCATTCTTTGGAAAATTCATTTTACAATATAAGATGAATGCAAAAAAAACCAAACTACACTACATAAAAACCAAAAGAAGCGATTGCGGTTATAAATTTGACACACAGAAAAATGTTCTTTTACATTGTTTTTGCCATAGCTACTATGATAATGAAGACTATTTCTGTAAAAAAGTATGGAAAATAAGAAAAACTGAAATATCTCAAAAACTGTTATAAATAGGTATAGGATATATTGAACAAAACTTTTAGGGTTTTTATTACTCTATTAAATAACATGAAAATATACAGGATGTATCATTTAAAAAAAGATATTTATTCATTTAAACTTGTTCAAATTTGAGCCGATGTGTTCAACACCCTGTAGCTTTTATTGCAAATATTAGGTAAAAATTATGTTAACTTGTCCTTGGCCTTGCTAAATTCCAAATTTGAATATATTTGTCACAAAATTGAAAACGTTATTTAGGATTGAATTGATGCTTGAAAATGTGACTTTTTTTCTTTAAACTTAATTATTATTTTTTATTTTAAAAAAATACAAGTTTATGCTGTCCTAGTTTTTTGGCTCACCCTGTAGAGTCCTAAATATTTTTAAAATCTGCGTAAAAATAAACTGTATCAAACAATAAATATAGTTTCTTTGTTAATTTCACCGAAAAGGCACAAACCTACTTCATCCAATCGTTGACTCACCCTGTACAATATATTCAAACTTAAATCGACATTATAAAATAAAAGCAATTTTTAAAAATACAATCAGATCATAAAATTGCTTGTATTTTATTTAAATTTCATTAACATGTAACATATAAAGCTTTCATTGATTATGAGAAAACTTTCGACTCAGTGAAAAGGGATATATTCTATTCGTTAAAAATAGTGAATCTAATAAGAGCCCAATATATACAGACAAAAATAAATATGAATACATTTAGTGAGGCAGTTGAAATTTCATGGAGCAGTTAGACAGGGGAATTTTACTTGCTACAACAAAGGAATCAAACTTAATAGGGAATATCTAAGCCATGTTCAGCACTTGGGAAAAACGTTTATATTTGAATTTAATGAATTTATTCTACTTCGAAAAAGTTCTGCATGTTCCCAAATCAAAATAAGATCCATCAAATTCGGTGAAAATCTTGTAGTATACAAGAGAAAACCAAAATTTGAAATTGTGTTAAGAGTAAAGTACCCCTGTTCTTTATTTTAGAAAATACTTTAATTAAGAAGTGTTGTTTATATGTAAAAGTTATACGTAATTATGAAATTTTATTTTTTTTAGAAAAAATAAGATTTGACATTTCTTTCGCCGGATTTCATGGGTGTTATTTTGGTTTGAGGATATGCAGAACTTTTTACAAGATAAAATAAAGGGTTTAGCCGATTAAGAGGGTCGAAACAGCCCCCTCGGTAATTAAAAAATAAAAAAACACTCGGTTGTTCTACATCAAAAAGTGCCAACACAAAAAAATTTTTACCCACTTTTATCGTCACATAACCTCAAAAAAAAAAGTCTTTTTTTGTTTTTTGACGATATCTTCGGTTCTAATCATCGTAGTAACTTCTTTTTTTTTTCATTTTGTAAGTGTTTTTATTGCCTACAATAAGATTTTTTTACAATAATTTTTGGCGCGAAATTCAAATTTTTATGGGTGTTCGAAAATTTTTAAATTCAATAAAATAAAAACTACAACAGCAGGGCCGAAAAAAAAATATGTTGTTTTTTTTGGACGCCAAACTATGTCCATGAATTTTTTCAGATTTTTTTAAAGTGGCAAAACATAGTCAAAATCGTAAAAAACGGCATTTATTAGCATTTTTTCGCATTTTTATCAAGTTTTGAAGCATCGAATTTTCTGACAAATCATCAGTTGTCTTAAAACTATGTATATATATATATATATATATATATATATATATATATATATATATATACCCTGATGAGTCTAGTAGAGACGAAACATGTACCTCTGCCGTATCACTGTGGCGGGAAGGATAAGTTTTCACTTTCTTCTCGGTATGGTGGTACAGGTAGGCCATCATCTCGATGGTGGTGGAATAGGATAAATTGCGTTTTATAACAATTTATTCTAACTGTGCAACCTCTAACACAGAAAGGATATGATGGAGAGAAGTTTGCATTTACTGTTCGCATTTTACTTCATTCATATACGGAGCTGCATATAGTTGTACGTTTGCTGAATGTGATTTCAGCACTACAACGGCATAATGTGGATATACCCACTGCTATTGCATCTCACACGGATTAATCCGTGAAAGCCGCATAAACATATATACGCCATCCGGCGGGAGGTCGGCGAAGCCGCGTTCAGTATTTGCATGCTTCCTTCCGGTCTGTCCTCTGCACAGCCAAGTACATGTCGCTACCCTGATGAGTCTAGTAGAAACGAAACATGTACCTCTACCGTATCACTGTGGCGGGGCGGGTAAGTTTTGACTTTCTTCTCGGTATGGTGGTACAGGTAGGCCATCATCTCGATGGTGGTGGAATAGGATAAATTGCGTTTTATAACAATTTATTCTAACTGTGCAACCTCTAACACAGAAAGGATATAATGGAGAGAAGTTTGCATTTACTGTTCGCATTTTACTTCATTCATACGTGGAGCTGCATATAGTTGTACGTTTGCTGAATGTGATTTCAGCACTACAACGGCATAATGTGGATATATCCACTGCTATTGCATCTCACACGGATTAATCGGTGAAAGGCGCATAAACATATATATATATATATATATATATATATATATATATATATATATATATATATATATATATATATATATGAAGCAAAATGCGAACAGTACGAGTTTTTAGGATAAATATTTGTAATTCCCTTACTTGACAGGAAACTACAACAAAATATTTTGGATATTTGAAAATTTTGTAGAAGAAAACGAGTGTAATAATATACTGGAATTGTGTTTATGATATTAGGACCAAGATACAGAAAACAAAACCGAGGTATTTATAATAGTCTAAGCAGTTGAATGCTTTTATTTGTTTGTAAACAATAAAAAACTAGCATCAATAATAGTCTAACTTTTCACAAGATTAAAAAAAAAATAAACTAATAAATGATAGCTTGTTATACTAACCTGATAATACATAAATAATATTCATTATCAATAGTAAATATTACTATATTAATTAACCACTTGAATCACATCACGGCAAATGAAAAATTTTTAAAAATAAACTAAATTTCGTGAAATTAACCACGTTTTGCAAATTAAATTTCAGTAGCGCCATCTAGTAGACGGTTGCTAAATTAAAATAATAAAACGTCGCTAAGGAGTGATACAGGTTATTAAAAAGGGACGATGCATGGTAAATTGAAATAAATAAATAACAATATTAATAAGAGATATAGTTGCATGAAATATTATAGCACTGTTCATATAATTTCATCCAGAATTGTTGCAAATTGTGCCATTTATTAATTGTTGAATAAAATATTTATATCATTGTGTTTTAATCTATTTGTGTATTGATTATCTGAGTGTGATCTTTAAAAAAATACTGAACCCACCTGAGAAGAGAGTCAAATTAACAGGTAGGAACATATATATATATATATATATATATATATATATATATATATATATATATATATATATATATATATATATAATATTTTAAATATTAAGAAATTGTGAAAATTAAAATATTTTCAAAATTGGTTAAAAATAATTGTAATATATTATAATTATTTTTTACCTGACGCCCATCAAACAAACATTAAATATTTTTGATTAAATTTTGGCAATACATTTTGAAAATTTTAAAATTCTTGAAATCAGAAGATAAATAATTATAACAAATAAATTTCCTAAATTTTAATTTTATTTTTAACCGGGCAAATTTTGTGCGAGTGAGTATAGTGCAAGAGTGTTTGTGCGACGAGCTGAGCGCGACGACCACCTAAATCATCACTATATATATATATATATATATATATATATATATATATATATATATATATATATATATATATATATATATATATATATATGTATACCGAAGCCATTTTCAACCAAATTCTAATACCCCTTAAAGGCACGATTAAGACAAGGCCAAAACAATTTTAGGTTTTTTTTTATTTCAAATACTTGGTCATATCTTGTGATTTTTTTAAATACAAAATAACATAGAAAAAATAAATCATTTCAGTTCATGAAAAACTTTTTTTCCTTAAATATACACGTAAGTATTAAGAAGTATTATTACTATTTTAAGTAGTAAAGCAATAATTAACGTATTAAAAATCTTGTTTTATAAAATGCTTTTCGGCCCTGCTATTGTCCTAATTTTTATTTTATTGAATTTAAAAATTTTCGAACACCCATAAAAATTTGAATTTCGCGCCAAAAATTTTCGTATAAAATATCTTGGTGTAGGCAATAAAATAAACCTACAAAATGAAAAAAAAATTTCTACGATGATTAAAACCGAAGATATCGTCAAAAAACGAAAAAAAGAAATTTTTTTTTGAGGTTATGTGATGATGATACTTTTTGATGTAAAAAAACCGGTTTTTTTTTTATTTTTTTTATTACCGAGGGAGCAGTTTCGACCCTCTTAATGGGCTAGACGCTTTATTAAATTCAAAGATAAAATTTTTCCCCATACCCTGCGCACTTTCTGTCGGTCACTATATATTATTTCAATATTCCTAAAATAATGGTTTCTACTTGTACCTCAAGGGAATTAAAAATGTATTTCTCGATTAAATAAATACCTAATTTCTTCTTCGGTCTTAATCCCGCAGCGTTCGAGTTCTTTTTTATCGGTCTTGTCGCCGTCAGATGCCGTTTTAATATAGAGAAGAATGCGATTCGAATCCGGGCCTTTCGTCTTGGAAATTTCGCACTCGAATCGTCGCTTTTGTTCCTTTGTCATTTCCAGGAGAAGCCGGGCTTCGGAATTAATCTTTTTTACCATTTTGCTAATGCAACTTTCTTGAAACAAATAATTAGTTATTTTCTAAATGAAGGAGGAGGCTTCCAGTTTGTCGGAATCCTATAACTGCAAATATATTTCATGCTCGGTTACTCGGTTTTAATTAAAATTTAAAATATACAGGTTGAGACTCCCTATATTTAGTTATATATAGTTTTTTTTTATGTATTTTGACCCCCTGATTACGAATACTGAGTGTGAGTTCCCGAAAAATGATCAAGTGATTTTTTATAAACAAAAAAAATTGTTATAATGCTAGATGATGATTTGTACCGAATGCAATTGCCTGATGAGTCTCATAATAGGACGAAACGGCGCTGTCGTCATTTTTCGCACCCGGAGTTTTGCCATGATCTTGGAATTCTCCGCACTTTTTAATATGAGAGTAATATTTATCAACGGTCTTTGTCCGCATAGCCAAGAATTTCCTATTTTATTATATATATATATATATATATATATATATATATATATATATATATATATATATATATATATATATATATATATATATATCGTTTTGTTTGCTATTTTTTGATTTTAAACTCAGCTTTATAGGATGCAAAAGCGAGATGATGGTTTGTACCGAATGCGGTGGCCTGACGAATCTCATATTAGGACGAAACAGCGCTGTCGCCATCTGTCGGACCCGGAGTTTTTCCATATTTTGGAGTGCTCCGCACTTTTTAACACGAGAATCATGTAGATTGACAAATTTTCACGTTCGCTTCGCCGATATTTTATTCTATTTTATTTTAAATTACACGGACAAAAACTTATCTACATATTTATTTACTTGTTTGGCTTTGGAACACGCTAAACGATGCTCTTATGGTGGGATCGTTTGGTGCGGCACGTGGCTTTGGCTGCTAAAATAAGCGGTAGGCTTGCTTGCCAGTATCGAAAAATGCGACCCCTATCCTTTGGGCAGCGCGTTTCGTGTACTCGATTTTACATATTTCTGTTTTAATTCACCGTTGCGCCACCATATGACGGTTCTTTTACAAACTGTGTGGTTCTTATATTATCAAGTGGACCATCGGGATGTCGCCTTTGTTGTCTTGTTTGGTGTTTTTTGATTTTAAACTCACCTTTATAGGATGTAAAGGCGAGATGATGGTTTGTACCGAATGCGGTGGCCTGACGAGTCCCATATTAGGACGAAACAGCGCTGTCGTCATCTGTCGGACTCGGAGTTTTTCCATATTTTGGAGTGCTCCGCACTTTTTAACACGAGAATCATGTGAAATTTTCACGTCCGCTTCGCCAATATTTTATTCTATTTTATTATATATATATATATATATATATATATATATATATATATATATATATATATATATATATATATATATATATATATATATGTATGTTCATACGCCTTTCACGGATTCCTTCGTGAGAAATGCAATAGCAGTGGACATATCTGCATTATGCCATTACACTGACCGCGGTTAGTGTTGCATACTTCCTTCCGATCTGTCCTTTTGCACAAACAGGTGCATGTCGGTACCCCGAAGAGTCTAATAGAGACGAAACATGTACCTCTGCTGTATCGCTGTAGTGGTAGGCCATCATCTCGATGGTGGTGGAATAGGATAAATTGTGCTCTGTAGCAATTTATTCAAACTGCATATTGCTTCATATATATATATATATATATATATATATATATATATATATATATATATATATATATATATATATATATATATAAATATATATATATATATATATATATATATATATATATATATATCACTCTCGATATTCAAAATTAGGGGGTCAAAATACCTAAAAAAATTTGGTGGATCTCTTCATTAGCTACGAAAATAAGGCCGGACGATATCTCCAAGTATATCGATATTATGTATCAATACGTATCGAATAAAAAAGTATTGATACGTCGATAGATTGATATAAAAGTATCGATATTATAAATATCCATACATTCGGTATCGTTCATATGTTTATTCTTGTTTTGTAACGTCGTTTTCGGAAATCGAATATTATACCAGCGGAATTTACCTGTGAATAATACAGTTTGCATGTGTCTTTGGTCTACAACTTAATAAAATATTTTCAAACAATAATAATCAACGACAAATCAAAATGACTAAAAGCTGGTGTGTGTCTCTGTCCCCTTTTTTGTTACACAATTAAAAAGTGATAAATTATAAATAACAATAAATATTTGGATGAAATCAATATTCAAAAAAACGCAGTTGCAGACCCTTTGAACAACATAATTGACAGGTGTAGTGGAGTTGGATCTGATTACAACGAAACGATACAATATTTAGATAAGCATATCGATACTTACGTATTGTAATGAGTCAATATCGATACAAAATATCGAATATCGATGCTACATGTATCGATACATTAAAGTATCGATACATATTGCCCGGGTCTATACAAAAACCTGCTGGGCTTCTGAATTAAGAACAAGTTATGGTTTTAGTTAACAAACCGTGAAAATTTTTTACTACAGATTCGCTTTTAGCAACTGCGAAAACATATAAACACAAGTTTTTGTTTAGTTATACAGTTTTCACTTAGTTTTGTAATTTTGAGTATTTTTTACAATTTTAGCTTCAGATTCGGTTCCAGCAAGCTCAAAAGCATATATAAACACTCATAAGGGTGCTTCTATTTTTACATAACTTTTCAGGCAATATAAACCACAGTGCGTCTCTACAACAAATTTTTCCCCGAAGCATTGTGCCGCCCTGCCCTAAACTAACATTGGTGTACGAGATTGCAATTCGTACCATTTCACTTTCTTCTACAAGTTAACAAATTTATATTTTATGCTCGTCCAATAGTCTATAATATAATACTATCAAAAAATGCGCAATAATTCGAATATATTAGTTTTTCCAAGTGTTACGCATTCTCAAGATTGCTTTACCTATACAGGGTGTCTCACAGGGACCATTCATTAGAATATCTCGGGAAGAAATTCTACAAAATTATATAATGGGTTTTCCGGCAACGCTATTTTCAGCTGAAATAACAGCCAACTTGTGCGACTACCGGTTATATAGAAAGTTATCCGAAACTTCTTCTTCCTCTTCCTCTTGTTATAGGCTTACAGCCTGTTTTTTCCAACTCAATCATTCATCTCATTTGATGTTGAAATCCAGGACTCTCTCCATCTTTTAGGTGGTCTACCTATTGGTCTTCTGGTTTCCGGTGTTCCATCTCGGGCGATTCTCGCTATCCTATTTTGCGCCATTCTTCCTAAGTGCTCATTCCAGGCTCTTCTGCGCTTCCGTCCCCATCTTACTATATCCTGCATTCCATGTTCCTCGCGTATTGTTGAATTGCGTATGTGATTTCTTAATGTGTATCCCGATATTCTTCTTAATATTTTCATTTCGGCAGTTCTTAGAATTGATTTTGTTTTTGTGTTTTCAGCTCTCGTCTCTATTGCGTACGTCATTATCGGTCGAATACAGGTCTTGTAGATTTTTGTTTTTGCGTCCTTGCTCATGTATGTGTTGTGCCATATTATATCCGCCAGACTTCCTGAGATTCTATTTGCCTTGTTTACTTGGTTTCTTACTTCTCTTGTTCTGTCTTGGTTTGCGGATATCTCAACTCCTAAGTAATTAAAGGTCATGAGTTGTTCTATTGGTTTGTCATCCACTACTAGTTTGCATCTTAAGGGCACTTTGCTTATTACAATTGACTTAGTTTTATCGATGAATATTTTCATGTTGAATTGCTTGCTTATGGTGTGGAATGCAAATAGAAGTCTTTGGAGATCGTTTTCATTTTCCGAGACTATGACGGCGTCATCAGCGTAACATATTATTGTTATTTCCTTGGTATTCATTTTGTACCGTGGTGTCGCTCTTTTGACGTTCTCAATTATTTGGTCCATTACTATGTTAAACAGTAATGGACTCAGAGAGTCCCCCTGTCGTATGCCCGACGCTATCGGTACATCCTTAGTTAGGTTGCCGCTTACTGAGATTTGTGTTGTGCTGTTGGAGTTTAGCTGTTCAACTATGTTAATTAAATTGTTTGGGATACCTTTAATTCGCATTATTTGCAGAATATCATCCAGCCTCACCCTATCAAAGGCTTTAGTGAGATGTATAAAGCACATAAAAGCCATCTTAGTAAATTCAATAGATTTCTCTGCTATCTGTCTTACGATGAATATGGCATCTAATCCAACGATCCGAAACTTACTCATTTTAAATGGATCGCCCTGTTATTATATATTCTCTAGTATTCCTATCTTTCCGATAACGATACTAGGTTGTTATTTCATTCAGTAGATAAGCAAGAATATTTCCTCTCTGTCCATATACCAAGCTAAAAGAGTTTTTAATTTATTTACGATTTTTCGGAAAATCCTTTAAATACCAAGCAGTTTTAGTGATTTTTGGCAAGAAAACCATGATAAATAAACTAATACTATATTTCCCTGGTAAAGCGTGTAATTTTCAGCTGCAATTAATTATTTATCGACTAGTAATTCTGTTACACTCGCCATGATCAAAAATAAATTTAATATGTCAGCGTTTGTAAACGTATTATTTTCCATTTTTCGGCAACATTTTTCGCGAACAGACACAATAGCAAATCGTCGATAAATAAATAATTGCAACTGACAATGATACTCCTCACCATAGAAACATATTATTAGCTTGCTCATCATGGCTTTTTTTCCAAAAATCACTAAAACCGCTTGATATTTGGCGGATTTTGGGAAAAATCATAATTAAGTTGAAAAATGTTCTATAGGTATAGAGACAAATAGGAAACATTCTTACCTATCTACTCAACAAATCAACATCGTAGCATCATATTTTAAAAAAATTAACCCCCTAACACACTAACATGGTTTTATTTTAACACCGTCCTAAATTGATAAGCACCCCTTTGTTCCCACTCCACTGGTTTGAATATGGGTTACCTGATATCTATAAAAAGTGGCCCCCAATAACAGTAACTTATATCTAAAAGTGAACTTCTATAATATAAATAGATCCTAACCGTCGGATTCACTAACATGTTTTAATTTTAAAACCATCCTAAATTGACAGCAAAGAATTTAAACTGACAAGAGTAACAATCAGTCAAACAAGTTTTAAATCCTAAAAATACAAACATAACAAATCATTTTGTTTAATTACTGAACCGACAAAAATTGAGAATTTTATTTATTTTCGGGATATAACTATTTCTTTTACATATTTCAAGGCTTTATCGCAAGGTTCTTATCCTAATATCCCTATATAAGTGTTTATTTGTTGACATATGCAATATAAATTATGGCAATATCATAAGCAAACCAAACTCACCAGCTAGAAGATCTAAATTTCATGACAACTAGATCGGGTTTAAGTCTTAAATCTTCTTAGTTAATCGGACTGTGAGTATTTTAAATTTTTTGATAGAGTTCTAAATTTGTTACTTTTCTACTTCCCTGTATCTTAAATGTCATTTTCCAACAATTCAATTATATCTAAAGCCGTAACCGGGATTCCAAGTTTCACTATTTTATTTTTGAAACGATATTCAATTTTAGACGGCACTCTATTAAAAGTCAAAATTTAGACAAAATACTGTTTTCCTCAAAAATGGCTGGAGTAAGGCAAAAAACCTTTGAGTAACAGTTATCAGAAGTGAAAAAGAAATACAAGAAAATAACATAGAGGGTAATCCATTTAAAATAAATAAATTACGGACCACCCCCTGTATAACCGTATTTTTTCCTGAGATATTCTAATAAACGATCACCGTGAACCACCCTATAGAATTGTACCATAGTATAAACCAACTCAACATACTTATCAAAAACCGATTGTAGTTGAGTTGATTTATGTTATAGCTAAGACAGACTTAAAACAATAAGTAATTTTCAAGCAGGAGTTCATTAACTTAAGAGAATATTTTATCCTCTATACTAGGCCTTTCAAATCTCTGGAAAAGCATTCTCAATTAACTTTTTTTTGTCTTGACGGTAACAGCTCAGAGGCGACATTTTCAAAGGACAACGAATTCTTTTTTGTAGCCGTTAACACTGACATACAGGCTAAGTGGCCCACGAAGTTTTTTCTCACTTTCTCCTAATATCCTTCACTAAATCCCAATCTCAAATAGAAATTGACACACAAAGAAATAAAGTTTTTGTACTTTTATCATCTCCAACAAAATCCGGACTTAGAAACTAATCTCTTGAATCTTTAAATCGTTTGATTGTTTTTTACTAATTGATTATTTATTGTTCAAAACAGGTCACATTTAAAAACAAATAAGCAAAATGTTATGTCAAAGTGGCTGGCTCTCGTACGAATATCTACTTTGATTTTATACATGCTAATATAGCTTATTAAACAAGTAGACCCATTTTAATTATGTGGTGAATGGTAATGATATATTGAACTTGCTTTACCATGAATTACATTCTGCCATAGAGGCATTTTCTCCTGTAAGAAAACTATCTGCAAGAAAGTTCCCTAGCGAGCTCATTCAGTTGACTATAGAGGAAAAAATATGTCATAAACAGTTCATTTCAAGTGATTCTCGGTACGACTATGAAATGTTTGCAAATTTGTGTGCAGAATGCCTCAATTTTAGTACATTAATTATATTCATGATACGGAATATGGTATTGGCCAGAGTCTGATGCCGTTCTGAGATAGCAAAATTCACTCGCATGATACACCATAACCAAAACACAACTATGAATCCAGATATTGCAGAATTATTTGCCAAGTATTTCACCCAAGTATACACTGAAATAATGGTGAAGCTCCCTGAAGAACTTTACCATATCTATTTCTGATATATTTCAGAGTTGAATGAATATTCTGAGTTTTAACCCTCGTAAGGCCAATAAGGGTCCGAGCCTTAATGGTATCCAGCCAATATGGCTGAAAATCTGCTCGCTTGCTCTGGCTCGCCCACTTTGTTAAATTTTTAGCGAATCTCTTCAACAGGGTATTTTTTTCTTATTTAATAAAACCAGTTTCGTGGTTCCTGTTCACGGAGCGAACATCCAGAACTAATATTACTTCACAGGACATCACCCGTACTACCACTCTTCTAAAACTTTGTGAGTGGCTTCATGAGTCTGACAACTGTTTTATTTGAGAAAATTCTCGTATATGCTGCATTTTCAAACGAAGGATATTGACAATTCGCGAGCGTCGGGCTGGAAAAATGACGTGTCCCACTGAAAATCAATTCAATCTATATATGGAAAATTATATATAGGAAAACTTGAAAATTTGACAGTCTATTAATGTCAATGTGGTGTCACTAAACAAACATTAGCACTAACACTATATTCTTCTGTATCTTCTTTAGTATTAGAATCATCAGAGCCCGCCTCAATTTCTTCAAAATTATTTAAACAGTTTCTAAAGTTCTTCTCAAATTTTTCTTCATCAAGAAAGGTGTTATAATCTAACAACTGAGTTAATTCTTCTAGTTCTGGAGCCTCTTCTTCAATATTAAACTCCATAAATTTTGGAATGACGTTTTTACTTTTACTATTTATATTTAATATTTACTAGTTACTATTTACTTTTTAACATTTAACTTAACAACCATTGTTGGCCCACAGAACAAATTTTTAGATTTTCTAAAGTGAAAAGTCACTGGAGGTAGGATTTTGTATCGACATCAAGGCGAAATATAAGGTTAGTACTCTTACCGTAATCATACTCAAGGTTAGTCGAAATAGTCGGGTTATTAACTTTAAGATTAAATTCAAGGTAACGTGTAAGCAGACGAATGAGACATGTATACGAGGTAATTTGAAAAATATTATGAAAAAACAAATGAAGACGAGGAAGATGACTTTAAGATTGAGCTCAAAGTAAAGTATAAGCAGACGAATGGGACATATATATACGAGATAATTCGAAAAATATTATGAGAAAACAAATGAGGAGGAGGAGGATGAAGAGTATATACTCATGAAGAGTATATATTCTTCATCCTCCTCCTCATTTGTTCTCTCATATATTAACTACTAACCCGGCTAAAATATTTTCAAGATGGTGGCACCTCCGGTTATACTGGAAGAAGGTGTGGACTTGCTTATTTTATATATAACATCCTATATATTATTGCATTTTTGGATTTAAATTTAATTTAAATCTTGATTAAAATAAATATATCAGTTCTTTGAAGAAGCTCACTATGTAGAGCGGAACGTCAGAAAAATTGTTGTCCTTTGTTTCTCTAATGGAAAAACCTATACCCAAGAAAATGTTATAAATATATATATATATATATATATATATATATATATATATATATATATATGTATATATATATATATATATATATATATATATATATATATAGCCTTTACCAGTTTGGTAATTGATTTTGAGCTTTAAATTTTTCCCGAACCCTCTAGTTTTAAATTCAAGGTGGCGATTTTGACAAATTAAAGATGGCGGTGCAGTAGCAGTAGACAAATCATTTATACTATATAAATATAAATAGAAATTTGTGAACAAGTATTTCTTGGAAATCTAGGAAAACTTTAATATACTGGTCTTTTAGTGCAGAGTAATGGGATAGATTTGAATTTATCCAAGTGCTGAATGTACTGACTTTCACTATCATTTAGATGACAAACCACTGACCATTGTCGATTCTGTGTTGTCCGTGGATAAATAAAATAAAATAAAACTTCTTTTTGAAAAAAAAATACATTTTACTGAACAATATTAAGCTTACTTACACACAGGTAAGTTAATTCATTTTAATTTATAAATTAGGTAGGGAATTTTTTTATGTTAAGTGTGCGAAAGATAAATAACGCCATTAAACGTCAACAATTTTTAAACAGGTAAAAAAATATATCCGCCTATTAAATCAATAACATCCGCATATGTATAAATATACGTTCCTAACTCCTAATTTTGCCACAGAAAACGTTTTTCCAAAAACTTTAGAGATGTTTAACATTTATTTTTTAGAGATTCTAGGAAAAAAATGTGTCAACTATAAAAGTAAACCCAAAACAAGTGACTTTCCGTTAATTGGACCCATTTAATTCCATTTACGGCTTCTAAGATAACGATACACCCTATATAGAAGAGCAAGTAATAAAAATAGCTTAAATATACCGTTCTCGGCTTTAAAAATCATTCCTATCTCGTACAAAAATATCCATTTGCTGTTTACATTTTCAGGCAGACAGAGCATTACGAAGCATAAGCTCGCCGCAAAAAGGTCGATTTATCTTCCTTTCTCATTTTGCTTATTTGCACATTTTATTCATAAATTCGACTTTATGAAACCAATAAATTTACCTTCCTACTTTTGTTTAAATTATCAACTAACTTTGAGTCGTATTTTCAGTTTAAGACACACAATTTTTGTTCGTAAAATTATAATTTTTCAGTTTATAATTTACATCTCAAAAACGATAAGAAATATACAGCTCACTATGGCTAATTTATTTAATTTAACCTTATTTTGCACATACTGTGGTTATGGGCAACACAGTATCATTTTCCTTAAGTATTTCCCAGGGATTCTTTGAAAGAAAGCATTTAATCAAGTACAGTTTCGATTAATTTTATTTTCCATTATTTTGTCCTACTTTGGTATTTTACTACACTGTACTTAGGTATTTTCTTATCAGTATCAAACTTATTACTACCTTTTTCTTTGTTGATCTCACACGCTTCTTATCTTTCCTGACGAACAATTGCCTACCACGTTGGGCGCTAATTTGTTCACAAAAAAAAATTAATAAAAAAATGGCATTGCATGAAATATCAAGAACGAATAGATAACGCACTAACGCAAAAACCAAGAAGCTGAGGGATAAATGAATGCTCAAAAATGTTGATATTAATTTTACTCTTTATTCACTGATATCCCTAAGGGTGGATCTAGGCTTTCTTGTGCCCAGAAGGTGGATCTGGACTGTTCTTCGACCCAGAGGGTATTCTACTACCCCAAAGGTGGATATGGGTATCCTTCAACCCCGAGGGTGGATATGGGTATTCTTGTACCCCAAGGGACGACTGCTGTTTGTATCCCTAAGGGTGAACCCCGATCTTCTAGAGTCAGACTAATTCCTTCGTTGACCCATGCAGACTGCCCAAAATCCCTGCCTCCAAGATGGCATCTATCTATCCAAAGAGACCAATGACTTCAGTTGCCCGTAAAAGAAGTGCGAAAATGTGTAAGAATTGCTGAAATATTTGCTGAAAATTGTTAAAAATCCCCGAAAAAGTAGTTCTTGTATGCAAAAAATGATCGACAATGACGCTGACACATCCAGTAGTTATTGAAAGAGCCTTATTGTGTGAGAGTACCGTATAACAATTATTGTTTCATAGATAGTAATTTCTTTGTTTTAATATGTGTGAGTACTGAAGAAGTGCAAGAAGTGATCGTCGATGACGTCATATAGTCCAGTGGTAGTTGAAGAAATACTAAAAGAACAGAGTGTTCCAAATTAAAAAATATAAAATAGGTTATATATGAAGGGTGTTTTTTATAGAGGTATAAAACTTTAAGTTGGCAACACTTTTTTAACTGGCGGCCATTTTGCCAGCGGTCAAGTGATTTATGTTTAGTTTGGTTTGGCATTTCAACACGAATAGACTGACGCCTGAACAACGCTTCCAAATTGTGCAAATTTATTTTGAAAATCATGGTTCTGTTCGAAATACGTATCGCGCACTACGTCCATTTTACGGTCAACATAATCGTCATCAGATAATCAGAGCAATTAATTCGATTAACTATGGAACGTTTTCGCACCACGTTTACTCTAAATGATAATACGCATCCACAGAGACGTCGTACAGTGCGTACAGAAGAAGTCATTGCTGCTGTAGGGCGTAGCGTCGAGGAAGACCCGAATCAGTCTATCCGCCATCGTCCACAGGAATTGGATATGTGTCCATTCACTTTATGGAAGATTTTGAGGAAAGATCTTGGTTTGCGTGCTTACAAAATCCAACTCGTGCAAGAATTGAAGCCACACGATCACCTAGCAAGGCGTAGATTCGGTGAATGGGCCCAAAACAAGATTGACGTTGATCCCGATTTTCATAAGCGAATTTGATTTAGCGATGAAGATCACTTTTGTTTGAATGGATACGTCAATAAACAAAACTTGACATAGTAAAGCGTCTTTTCTGCTGCAAATTTAATTTATTTAATTTATAAACCAAATAAATTTTGAGGCGAAATACTAAAATAAGAAAGGTCAATTTAGCAGATAATACTTAATATTTGCTATGCAAAAATTATTAAATTGACATTCTTTTAAAATTAGTATTAGGTAATTAGCTAAAAAGCTATCATGTTGCTTGTTACATATGTTCCATGCTTCGAACATACGCTACTGGAGGGAGCATGTAATAAACTGCGCGTTACATGGCAAAGATAGAAAGAGAGAGAGAGAGAAATTATAAGGTCCTGCTATCTCTCTCTCTCTCTCTCCCTTCCGTGTAACATACGCGGAATATTGCATGCTGCCTCCAGCAGTATATGCTCGAAGATTCTATATGAACAGGTTAATTAGCTTGTTGTAGGCTTAGATATCGCTTGACTATACATATTTTATAGTCTGGCATACTCTTGGTTGGTTATAGCTCCACTGACGAGATCATTAGGTAATTGAGACGCGTTTGGAGAAAGAACCAGAGTTCGATTCACATTAAATAAACTGCGTGTCTATCTTTTTCCTTTAATGACCTTAAGGAGAAAAATAGTGTTTTATTAAATATATTAATATTATAAATAGGGATAAAGTCTCTTTGAACTAACACTTTTTGTTTAATAAATCTAGACCAATGCCAAGACATACATTTTTTTGTGCCCAACTTGGAATAAGGCGTCTATTTAGCAACTAAATATTTCAAGTAATTTACCTTTTAGGTGAGAACTTGCAAATTTGAATTAAAGAAAACTTATATGGCATATCATTTACAATATAACAACAAGCCACACATTCTGAAATAATTGCTTGGAATATTTCCAATTTAACCTGAACAATCCAGATCATAAATTTAATACACACATTGTAGTAGATAAAACTTGCTTTGCAATAGCACAAATATTACAAATATGAGTCACAGTAGAACTAAAATGACCAGTGGGTTAACTTCGCTGCGTGCCATACTGAACTTGATGTCTCATAATAATATCAATATTTTTGGGGACCAAAGAGACTGGCAGAAAAGTCATTTATGTTTTTAGAGCGTACTTTATATTATGATTACTTAAAACGTAAATTACATATAAATACTTATAACTTAAGAACTATTGTACATCTCCCTATCTCTAGAACGAAAATTGCATTCCCTTTTTACATTTTCGAGTGCAATTTATTTATCTTTCCTTTCGCGTGCACTTTCGCATTTCTATTCATAAATACGACCTTATGAATCTAATAATTTACCTTCGTTTTTCAAAAAAGAACTGTTCAACTCCCACTGCAAATTGTGTAGAATATTCTCGATGACATTCAACTCTTTAATTCGATGTCTGCCCGCTGCTTGGTGCCGCGAGATTCGCCTTATTTCGTGTTCCAGCTGCACTTTTTCCATTTGAATACCGACTAAATAATTGCGATTTATACGCTCCTCGACTGGCATCGAATAAACTTGCTCCACTGAAATTTTATCTCACTTTTATGCGGAACGTAAAAGAATTGTATATTTTTGCATTTTTAAAAACTGATATAATAAGGTTATCTTTTACGGAGCTAATTAAAAAAAAGAAATAAAATTTTAACTTCAATTTTCACGGATATTTTAAAAATGTTTAATATCTGAATACGGCTGGTTCAGTGAAAAAATACTCATGCGTCATCAATCTACGAAATAGTTTTACGACATGTTCATCTCTATTTGTCTATCTATCTATATATATATATATATATATATATATATATATATATATATATATATATATATATATATATATATATATCTAACGAAGTTTATAGCGTTTTACATTTCATAGTATTGGTTTGTGTTTGTAGTTTGTAGGGTTTTAGTTTTATTTTCTTCAAGTTTATAATTTATTTAACTAATTTTAGCTTTGTTAATTTCCTTAGGAGACCTTTATGAAAGAAAGTCTGGAATTTTTTAGAGAATTTTATTTCCTTATTTTTTTAACATGGAACGCCTATGAAAGAAGGCCTAGAAATCGCCGGATTATTCCTTTTTCTTATTTTAATTACACCGTGTAGTATGGAAATCCTTCTAAAAAATTAAGGTATCTTCCGGTATCGACCAAATGGGTATATAAAAAGTCCAGATCGGCTTTGGGGACAGTATAGTTTGAGAACTTGTCGACGCAACTTGAATTAGTTTGACAAGTATCATAAGTATGGTTCAAAATAAAAAGTTATTAAAATAATACAGGAGAAACTAGAAAACAGAAAGCAAAAATGGAAGAACAACTTCTGATGAAAACAAGCAAAGAAGATATGAAGAAAAGCCAAGAAGAGATGAAACAAGAATTGGAAGAAGACATGACGAAAAATCAAGAAGATATGAAGAAAAGCCAAGATGATATGAAACAAGAATTAAAGACAAGTCAAGAAAGTATGACGAAAAATCTAGACAATATGAAACAAAAAATAAAGATATGCCAAGAAGATATGATGAAAAATCTAGACGATATGAAATAAGAATTAAAGACAAGCCAAGATATTATAAAACAAGAACTAAAAACAATCCTGAAGGAGATGAGACAGGGATTTAAAAAAAAAATCAAGAAGACATGAATGAAGCATATGGAACAAGAAATGCAACAGAAGATTGGCAAAATTATAGAAGACGTAGATGGCGAAGTGACGAGAATCCAGAAATAGATGCAACATTTACATTCGCAAATCGAGAAGGTAGCTAGTACAGGTATAATAAAGGTAGATGGTGTTCCTGCTTCTAATGTGATGAAGCCACCGACCTTCGACGGCAAAGTACCTTGGCTTATCTATGTCCGTCAATTGGATGCCGCCGCCACCTGCAACAATTGGAGTTCATCGGAGAAGTCACGGGCTCTTGTTTTAGCACTACGAGGTGAAGCTATGGAAGCTCTACGTAACATTCCTGAAGAAAAAACAGAATTATTACGGATTTATTGTAACTTTTCTTGACATGTGTTATAAGGAAGCCCACCTCCAAGAAGTTTATAAGGCCCAACTCCAAGAAAGAAGACAAAAATATAACGAAAGTTTTCAAGAATATGAGGCGGATATAATGAGACTAATAAATTTGATATATCCAACATATCCAGAAGAAATAAAGCAAGAATTAGCAGTGAATAATTTTATCGAAGGTTTACGCGACCTAGAAACAAGTCAAACTCTAAGAATGGTTCGACTGAAGAAAATTTCCGAAGTTCTTGCTTATGCCCTTCTGTTTGAGACAGCCAAACAGACTTCAAGGAACCAAAAAAGAATTATAAAAAGAATCAAAGTTTCCCGAGATTATTACAAGACCAACGAGAAAATTTTCAAGAATTTTTAAACAAACGAAAAACACATGACAACAAAAACACAGCCTTTCATAGCAGAAATAGAATCCGTTGTTGGAAATATAGCCAAGAGGGGCACGTACAAAGCTACTGTACTTGAAGTACTGTTTCTGATAGAGATCCTGCTAATATAGGCGGCTTGGAGAAAATCTTTGCTCCTTATGGTGAACTTAAAGAAGTCTGGTTAAGTAATAATATCCCCTGTTTTGGATTTGCTGTTTATAAAGATAAAAAATGCTGCAGTAGCCATCAAGGCGTTGTTACCAGTGCGGTACAATGGTCACTTTTACAGAGATTGCCGGGAAATTACTGCTAGTGGAGGATCATTACAGAAGAGATAGAAAGAGTACTCGAGGCGACCGTGGAGAACGTGATGAGAGGGACCGTGACCGCGAAAAGGGATACGGGAGAAGAACGTTCTACAGGTCATCCTTGAGAGGGTACGTCAAGAGGGACCGCAACCGTGAAATGACTTATGAAAGAAGGACATACTGCAGGGCATCCTCGGAAAGGTACAGAGAAGACTACAAATAGAAAGTGGAATGAAGATCTTCTATGACCTCAAGCCAATACTGGAGGATTCATGGTTGGTAAAAAAGTGTGGTTGTACAATCCGAAAAGAACCAAAGGGCGTTCATCAAAGTTTCAAAAGTCATGGGAAGGTCCGCACAATGTATTAACCCGACTAAACGATCTGATGTACCGAATTCAGAAAAGCCATCATGGGAAGATGAAAGTCGTGCATCTTGACAAATTGTCCCATTATCAAGGTCAAGCAGGTTTATCGGGATGATCAAAGCTTCAAAGGGGGCAATGTAACGAACTTTATAGCGTTATACAATTCATAGTATTAGTTTGTATTTATAGTTTGTAGGGTTTTAGGTTTATTTTCTACGATTTCATAATTTATTTAATTAATTTTATTTTTGTTAATTTCCTCAGGAGACGTCTATGAAAGAGAGTCTGGAGCTTTATGGAAAATTTGATTTCCTTATTTTTAACACGGAACACCTATGACAGAAGGTCTAGAAATCGCCAGATTGCTCCTTTATCTTATTTTTATTACACCATGTAGTATGAAAATCCATCTAGAAAGATCCGTAATTTTCTGGTATCCAGAAAAAAAGGGTATATAGAGGGTCCAGATCGGCTTTCATAGACAGTTTAGTTTGAGAATTCGTCCATGCAACTTGGAAGTGTTTGACAAGTGTCAGAATTGAAATTGACAATAAAAAGCTTTTGTAAATAATAGAGTGTGTTCAATAATACAGTGTGTGGTATAAATAACGGCCGTCTGGAACAATATTTTCAAGATACTGGAATTTCTAGTTATACCGGAAATTAATGCCTTCTTGCTTATTTTAAATGGAACATCCTATATATTATTTGGTTTTTAGATTCTACGCAAAATTATAGATATATTTTATACATAATGTCTTATACCTAAGTCTAACTGTTTTTGACATGTTTTAAATTTTATGGCAAAAATGGCGTTTGCAGGCGTAAACATAACTATCAATTTTTCCTTCAGGAAAGCCTTTATTATTTAATTGGGGTTGGTTTCCTTCTAGAAGGGGATCTATTTTTGGTGGACTGTGTTGATAGGGTGATCAAAAACTAACATCAAATATTGATTTAACATAATCGTCACTTTTTTAAATGTAAAACCCTTATTTTTATAAGGTTATCTTATTTAGCTTTAAATATAAGGGTGATTTTGTAAAGGTTGTTAATTCCAAAAATTTTTTGTATTATTAAAATGCTAAGCGGCTTATCTACACAGGGAAACAATTTATTTTAATAAATATTCAAAATTTCCAGCCTGAACTTCCAAACATTTTCCGCAGCAGTATCGGATATAATTAAGTTGGGTTATCAAACTATTTAACGTCAAAAGTCTGACTTCAAACGTTGTACACTTATTTTTCGGACACCCTGAATGGCATAAATATTTTAACAAACAAACACACGAAAAAAAATTGCGATTTCCCAAATATAACGGAATTGTCAACATATTATCCAGTTCTGTTCGTCGGTGGAACAAGTACGCCATTATGAACATAAACGTTGTATTGACTCATTAATCTTGGTTTAGTTTAGACGAATATTATTCATGACGCACGGGTAATCTTTCACTGAAACAACTATGTGTATATATTTATTAAAATTGACCTCAAGAAAGTATATCTATGGTTTCGAAATTTAAGCGATGGGAAAGGCTCTCCTATAGTCGCCTCAGTATTTCAAAAAACACATAAGTATATAATTTTTACTTTCCTTTTTTTTTGAAATTATTTCACCTGTAAACTTACCTTATTTTATTAATTACAAACCTATATAATTTTTCTCTTCTTCGATCAAAAGAACCCGGTCACAACAGATTTTAAAACTGTTCAATTTTCTGCTTAGGCCTATCGTCGCACAAAGCAACTTGTCGAAAAATTCTAAACTTGAAGGGTCGAAAATAAGTCTTCCAAACTCAGATTTAAAATCAACACGTCTTGCTGTTTCCTTAGGTAATAAAGGATACTTAAACAGACATTTAAATTTCAGGTTTAATATAACTTATGAAATTGTTATTATTTCAGTTTTGGTAATGAAACCAAAAGTAAATTTTAGGGAATAAATATTATTCCTAATAAATAATTTCCCACTGTTTAATTTGAATGGTTTATTTCTATTTTTGAGACCATAATTTTTTCATTTGTTTGCTCCCATCGACTTTAGTAAACTTCTAAATAATAAAAATTTTCCAAGTTTATGCTCGTGGCAATTCGTCGTGGAACACATGGTATACAGTCTCCAGCAAACATGTTTGAAAATTGAAG
This sequence comes from Diaprepes abbreviatus, assembly GCA_034092305.1. Classification (NCBI taxonomy): domain Eukaryota; kingdom Metazoa; phylum Arthropoda; class Insecta; order Coleoptera; family Curculionidae; genus Diaprepes; species Diaprepes abbreviatus. Next base: position 2,191,633 of record JASJET010000029.1, on the reverse strand, counting down.
AAAAAATGTATAAGTAGTTTCTTGAAAAAAAAACAATTTTTAACCAAAAATATACAAGATTTCCGATAAATATATGTCTAGGCATTGTACAAAAGACGTCAAAATAATTCTAGTATTAGATTAATTCTTTGTATGGTTGTGTGTGTGAACTTATTTTGAACAAAATGTTGATAACTGAAGAGGTGACATACTTTTGATTGCTATATTTTTATATAGGTTTGAAATTTAGAGATAATGCAAAAAAAATTGTAAAAATACTTCATTTTAGATGATTTTTATTTGTTTAAAAGGGGTCTAAGTTAGTTGGGGTCGCTAAGCCCAAATGTTGGCTATCCAGAGAAACAGGACGACAGCGAGACGAGAGAAGGCCCAGACCCCGAGAAGCAAAGAAACCAATAAAAAGGCAGAAAGAGGACCAGCACACTCATTCTAAGCCGAGCAGCCGTCGGGGAAGCATGAAAATGCCAGCTGAAATGTTAACGAAACGTTGTGAAAATTTTTTTACTGACGAACGAATTGAAAACTGAAAAAAGCTATATATATATATATATATATATATATATATATATATATATATATATATATATATATATATATATAATAAGGGGAAGAGTAGTTCTTGACCGACTAGTTAGAAAGGAAAACTCGAATTCTTGGGATAGCGGTCCTAGGGCTGAATGAAACTCCGTTTTTTACAAACGCCAAGCTTTCGGAAGTTTATTATTTCCTTCTTCAGGGCTACAATACAGAACAGTTCTGTTGATTATAATTTTATATTTTACAATGGCTTTTAGAAAATGAGACGGAAAATTCATGTAGAAACTGTTGATTTTTGCATAATTATGAAATTTTATTATTAAAATGGTTTTTTAAACACTAATATATACTTTTGTTTTGTGGGTCATTTTAGTTGTACTGAATGTAGGTTTATCTGATAAGAAAATCCTTGAAATACTCTTTTTTTGGTATGTCAAAAATGTCTAATTTTATTTTAGCGGCAATTTTGAATGTGGAATCATTATGTTTTACATGAAATGTTAATTTTAATGGGAATTTATAAGTTAGGTATTTAATAATATTATTTTTCTATGTATTTCTATTGATGAGATTTATGTTTATTTAATGAGTAATTAAGTTCTTATGAGTATTGTTGCGTTTAAAAATTGTAATAATTATAAGAAAGTAATAGGAAATGATTAATGAACATTATTTATATAGAACAAAGAAGATTAGAAAACAGTCTTCCAACCTCTCACCTTCTCCATATTTAAAATTGTAAAATATCTATTAGCAATGTAGTTGTTATAGGTAAGTGACAAAAATGCACTTACGTAATTTGCAGAAAACTATGGAGAAACTGTGAAGTCAAGAGGCTGGGAGACCTGTGGTCTAGTATTTTTATTATTTAAGGTGGACAAGAGATGAGAGTAGCTTACACTGAGATCTTCAATATCTTTTCTTTTGTTGATACAATTATCATTTAAATAAATTTCTACCATCTCCAGAAAATGCCTTTTATTATTATTTTGTTCTTTGTTGATCACCTCAACACTGACAAAATCAAACCTGTGATCCTCATCGATTACATGTTCCAACAAGGTGCATGTCCTCTTTTGCAATCTACAATCACTCTTGTGTCTGGTGATTCTATCTTTCAAAACAGTTAAAGTTTGACCTATGTAATGTTTGTCACAGTCTATACATTTTAAACGGTATACTACCCCTGATTTATTAGGGTTGCTATCCGTGTCTTTCAGTCTGGAGAAGGTTTGGCCAACTGTTAATATGTGTTTACCACATATTTTTATATTATTATGCCTAGAAAGAATTTTATTCAATTTTTGTGTGACTTGATTGATATAAGGTAATGAAAAATAATATGTGGGTTGGTTTTCTTCTAAGAAAGCTGAAATTTCAGGGGAAAAGTCAGTGGTGTTTTGATTGGTATTACTCTCTATGTGTGAATGTACTGGTATTATGAAGGCAGATATCTCTGGTGAGACATTGAAATTTAGTGGAATAGATCTGCGTTGTGTGGGGTGTGGAGAGCTGTGTTCCTGTTGAGTGATGGGGGTGTTGTGTAAAAACTTATTTAAGAATTTATAAATCAGAGTAGGATGACAAATTGATGTAATTCTTTTTTTTTTAATTAATTACTAGATTTATTTTAGTTTTAGTATTATGGTAGGAGTGAAAATTCATGTAACGTCCCGAATACGTCGGCTTGGTATACCAGTCCACCATTATTTCGTTGCTAGTAGTCCTTATTAATTTAGTGTCAAGAAAAGATACACTATTATTAGTTTCACATTCTACTGTGAATTGAATATGTGGACTATATGCACTGAAGATTCGTAAGGTCTCTGCACCTTATCGGAACATGTAACCGATGAGGATCACAGGCTTGATTTTGTCAATGTAGAAGTGATCAACAAAGAACGAAATAACAATAAAAGGCCTTTTCTGGAAATGGTAGAAATTTATTTAGATGATAACTGTATCAACAAAAGAAAAGATATTGAAAATTTCAGTCTAATCTACTCTCATCTCTTGTCCACCTTAAATAATAAAAATACAAGACACCAGGTTTCCTAGCCTCTTGACTTCACAGTTTCTCCATAGTTTTCCACAAATTGCGTAAGTGCATTTTTGTCACTTCCCCATAACAACCACATTGTTAGTAGATATTTTTGCAATTTTGAATATTGAGAGGGCGAGAGGTTGGATGACTGTTTTCTAACCTTCTTTGTTCTATATAAATAATTTTCATTAATCATTTCCTTATTACCTTCTCACAATTTTTAAACGCAACAAGACTCATAAGAACTTAATTATTCATTAAAAAACATAAACCTTATCAATATAAAAACAAAGAAAAATTAATATTATTACATACCTAACTTATAAATTAAAATAAACATTTGTTGTAAAACATAATGATTCCACCTTCAAAATTACCGCTAAGATAAAATTAGACATTTCTGACATATCCCATCTACCAAAAAAAGAGTTTTTCAAGGATTTTCTTATCAGATAAACCTACATTCAGTACAACTAAAATGACTCACAAGATAAAATTATATATTAGTGTTTTTAAAAAACCACAATATCCAAAGAAAACAAACACAAAATCTTTAATAGTATTGTTAAAAGCATTGTCACCTATGGAAGTGAAGTATGGCCATTGAAAGAAAGAACTCTAAGAACACTGGAAGCTACAGAAATGGATTATTGGAGAAGAGCGGCTGGAAAACCCAGAATGGACAAAGGCAGACATAAAAGAATCCAAGAAATTATGGGCGTTAAGCACAAGATAACAGAAGATAATAAAATCAACCAACTTAGATGGTACGGACATGTTCAACGAATGGACGATACTAGACTTCCAAAAAAAGTTTTAAATTGGGCATCACAGGGAAGAAGAAAGAGAGGTAGACCCAGACTAAGTTGGAGAGAAGGAGTGGATAAAGATATAAGAACAAGAGGAATGGATGAAAACCTATGGACAAACCGAAATCAATGGAGACTGGAAATCAGAAGATGGCGTATAAACCATTTTAATAATAAAATGTATGTATATATATATATATATATATATATATATATATATATATATATATATATATATATATATATATATATATATATATATATAATGATTGATTCAACGCAATTTGTTTATAGCATTAAAAAGCATTGTAATTAATTCCAACTTGTAGTACTTGATTTGAACTATCAATTGGTGAGCCCAGAATTTGAAAATATTTATTTAATCAAAAATTTTTCATGTTGAAAAGTGACAAAAAATATCTTTTATCAAATGTTTAAGGACTTATAACTCAAGAACTATGGGTCAATCGGGAAAAATCACAAGATGTAATTTTTTCGGAACAAACGTAAACCACTTTTTTTCAATAATGGCCTAAAGTATTTAAAAATGGAGTTGATTCTGCAAACTAACATCTGTTAAAATTTTGTGCTTACGAATTAAGTAGTGAATCCGTTCTTAACTTACTTTAAACACTAAAGTTACTTTGACGCCGAGTGTTTAACATACACTAAACGGATACCCTGTATATAAATGCCAATAGTTTATATCGTCAAGAAATCATGACTTTTGGTATTGTTTTTTACAAGTATTTTCTTAAGGAGATAGAGTTATTTCCGTATCACTTTGTAAATGAAGAAACCCTTTACCAAATTGTATTTCTGTAACTAAACGAATACCCTGTATATAAATGCCAATAGTTTATATCGTCAAGAAATCATGACTTTTGGTATTGTTTTTTACAAGTATTTTCTTAAGGAGATAGAGTTATTTCCGTATCACTTTGTAAATGAAGAAACCCTTTACCAAATTGTATTTCTGTAACTTTGTCAGCTTTAAATAAATCCATTCACGTCGTGATTACCCTGACTATCTATACATAAACAACGAAAATACTAACCTGACTCTTAACTAATTCACAGAGCATGCTAACGATTTTTCTCAGCACAAATTCCTGATCCCTCAGCAAGCGGGATATTTTGTAGTCAAGTCGGTTCATGTGTTCGTGGAGCAGCGATAATTTCGTTTTGATACCGGCCTGCCTACAGAATTTGTTTATCGCCAAATTTAGGGGCAAGCTCTCCTCGGATGCCTGTGGCGTGCACTGCAAGTTGATGGAAAATCGAACGGCCAAATGAGACAAGGGAAAGAGCTTAAAGCGGAAGCATTATATCAAAGCACCTTAGAAAATACAGTGTGGAAAAATGAAATTTACAACTAATATTTTCAGTAGTATGATTAGATTTTTAAAGGATTAAATTTAACACAATCTACCAGTACGTAATAATCAAACTATACTATTGAACGAACATATATCGACAAAGTTCTTGTGATCCCTAGCTAGTTTTAATACAATGTTATTCTCACTATCTATTTCATAAAGGTTGGTAAATTTCATATAGTATTTGGGTTGAGAAATATTTATAATTATAAAAATCGACGCATTAAACACATTTAAGAATTGCAATAATTCCCAGTATTAGGTCAATAGTTGATACCAGGGTTGGGTTGATTGTAATTTTTTTTAATCAAAGATCGTTGATTTAATTTAAAAAAAAAATGATTCTCTTGATTTTTTAACCGACTTCTAACAGAAGGAGGTTCTCAATTCGTCGACTATGAATTTTTTTTATGTATGTACACCGATTACTCCGGAACGGCGGCATCGATTTGAATTAAATTTTTTACGTTATGATCAGGAAGTTGTTGCGGTGGTCCCATAATTTTTGAGATGAAATTGGTGCAGTAATATCCAATATGGCGGCCAAAAAAATTAATTTTGTCTGATTTTCTCCAAAACAGATGTGAAGGAGTTTTCAGGGTTGCACATAATGAATCTAAAATATTTTTAAAAAATTCAATATGGGGGATTCAATAAGGTGGATGAAAAAATCAATTATGTCTGATTTTCTCCAAAATTGGTATGGGGTCGCACATAATGAATCATAAATTATTTTAAAAAAATTTAAATTGACATATCCAATATGGCGGATGAAAAATTAATTTTGTCCGATTTTTTTCAAAATTGATATGGTAGAGTTTTTGAGATCATACATTACGAAACTGGAATTATTTTAGAAAAATTAAATATGGCAGATCCGAGATGGCCGACTAAAGATATTACATCTATCGATTTTGTCTAAAATCAGTACTGGGAGATCTTTGTTAGTGTTAATTACGAATTTAAAACATTTATTGAAAAACTCAATCTGGTGGAATCAGTATGGCGTCCTAAAAATTTCACATTTTTCGATTTTCTCCAAAACTGATATAGCGGGTTCTTCAGGGTGTAAAGTATGTATTTAAAAATATTTTTTCATGAATCAATATGGCGAATCCCAATATAGCGGATTAAAAGTTTTACATTTTTTTATTTTGTTAAAAGGTGGGACTGAATCGTTTTTGAGGGTGTAAATACTCAATATAAAATTATTTTAAGAAAATCTGATATGCCGGAAATTTTAATTTTCCGGATTTCATCCAAAATTGGTATTAGGAGGCTTTGAAGGGTTTAGATTTAGATTGGATTATGACGTTAATTTTTTTTTTTAATTCAGTATGATGCATCCAATATGATGGGTTTTCAGGGTCGTGTATATGAAGTTAATTTCTAAACTATTAAGTTGATATGATACCATATGAGGGACGGAACATTTCACATTATCCGATTTTGTCCAAAAATTGATATTGCGAGGTTCTTGGGGAGTATACAAACTCAATATGCAGTATAAAATATATCGGGCTAAGAAATTTACGTCTCAAATTTTTTAAATATCGATGTTGGAAGGTTTTGGGGCCTATATTACCAATCTAAAATTAATTTGATATTTAAGATAGTGGATTTACTATGACTGACTAAATATTTGACATAATTTCATTGGTATTTGGAGAGCTCTAAGAATCAAAGAATATTTAGCGGTTAATTTTAGGGTGATTCACAACTTTGGATAAAATGGGTACTTTTTTACCACCCTGGAGTCATTGTGAGGTACACTAATCTCAATTATTACTTAGTTAAAATAATTTGTGGATATCATAATGAATTCAAAACTAAAAATCGAAAAATAAAATTTTTATAAAAAAAATTGAACCGACTTCTAAAAGTGCGCTAAAAAGTGAAAAATAACTATAAATTTTTATATGAAATTGAAAATTGTGAAGTCGGCGCCAAATTATTTCTAAATGAAATAAATAACTACTAATATGTACAAATTATGGTAAGAAAGCAATTACAAAGTATTTTTAATCTGTTTATGCGAATTAAATTTTGTCAAGTATTAGTTTGGCGCCGACTTCAAAAATTTCAATTTCATATAAAAATTTATAGTTATATTTCATTTTTTAGCGCACTTTTAGAAGTCGGTTCAATTTTTTTATAAAAATGTTATATTTCATTAACAATGCTTTTTAAATAGGAAAGTACTTTCATAATATAGTACATTTAATATAAATCTAAACGCCCTACGTTGCATACGTGCCCATTTATAATAAATATTATATATTATAATAATAATTACTGACACCATGCGTTAAATAAATTGTAACGCCCAAGTCGCCCCCCCCCCCGCGCCGCGTGCTCTGCGGAGCCTTCGCTACGCCACTGATTGTACGGCTTTCGCCTTATCGAAAAGGCTTATCTTTATTTTGCTCTCAAATACATTAGATCTCGCCTCAAAAACTACTCCGAAATATAGTCTCAATGTCCTCAATTCCTGGTTCCTGCATTGTGAAGTATGAGATTATCCTGGTGGCCACCAAGAAGAAATTAGTGAAGTTATTATGACTACGATGTAGTCTATTTTAGTATTTGTGTCACGCAGTCGCCGTATTTGATATTTACATATTATTTGTATATTTTCTCATCTCCGCAACCAACCTATATACAGCCCGCTAATTACTCTTTTATCTCATTCCCCATACAGCGGCGTTAGTGGAAAGTGTGTTTAAGTACACTTAGTTTTGTGTATTCTGATTTAGGGAACAGATTGGCGATTGAAAAACGTGGAAAATTAGTATTTCTATTTAAATTTTACAATGAAAATGCAAATGATGATAAATTATAAGTTTATGATTTCAAGTTCAAGTCTTTTATATTTATATTTTTTAACTGCAGTAAGTTTTAAAAATTTAAGAAACTAAATTCTTTTATTTTAAAGTTTATGACATTTAAGTAATTTAAGGTATTTTTTTGTGTTTCTAGGCATGGCCCTCTATCTATTAAGTCGTTTGTGAATTTTTTTTCGCAAGTTGTTACAAATATTATAATAAATATTTTTTTATTTAAATTGCGATTTTTATTTTTTAAAAATCAGGTGAATTAAATTGCATTTGATTAAAATCCACCCAACCCTGGTTAATACTATATTCATTATTATTTACTTGATAAGTATTAAAAGTGAATGAGAACGAATCCTATGGGAGTGATAATTAAAAAATAAAACTTAACTTTAAATTCCAGTCAATACCTTCTGTGAACGAAAAATACTCAGTAGAGCAATTGTATAACATATTAACTTATCTAAAATAATTTAGACACTGGGTAGAAGTACATAACTAATGAATTACTCGTGAACAAAAAGAGCTACTTTAAACTGGGGAACTAGACTGTAACCGCTCTCATTTATTAGTGAAAAGAAACCGAATTGTTTGTGTCTGAAATGGTTAGGTGCTTGTAGTTTAGGTAGTATTTATTTAAATATTTTAAGTAGGGACTAACCGCAACACTTGGGTGTTAACCCTAAATATATGACGTTTACCTTCGCTGTATGATTAAAACAGTAGTATTTCATACTTATTTATAATTAAAATAGTTTTGCTAATAATTGCGTATTTATGCGTGAATTATTTTTACTAAATTCCAATTTAATGCCCCGTGTATGTATATCTTCTGGAGTTTTAAAAATTTTAGGCAAGTTTACAAGAAATCAATTTAGCTACACATATATAACCTCAGGTTCAGGACAATAAAGTTAAGTCATCAAATACAGACATTTCAAATCTAGTCAGGGAGCCAAGCTGGTATTTTGAACCCCTGATTAAGAATATCGATGGTCGATTCCCGAAAAAAAGTCAGGTAATTTATTATAAACAAAAAAAAAAATTTAATAATTAGAAAAACTGTTTTTTTGTAAGATAAAAAATATGTTCGTATTTCTCGTCCCATTCTAAGCAAAAAGTGTCTCTTGTAATTATTTCGTCTGATGCATAGTTTTTGAGCTAAAAATCGTCAAATGATATTTTTTGCCCCTTTCCAACAAGAATAACTTTTGATTAAACAAATATTTTCAAATTCTGCGCCCAGCAATATATATATATATATATATATATATATATATATATATATATATATATATATATATATACATATATATATATATATATACATACACAATATGTATATATATATATATATATATATATATATATATATATATATATATATACATACACAATATGTATATATATATATATATATATATATATATATATATATATATATATATATATATATATATATATATATATATATATAGGATGCGGCATTTATCTTTAGACCACGGAATATTTCGATGGGATCACATTTTTTCGAAAAATGTTTTATACAAAAATTACAGTGTGGCAGGAAGGTCAACTAGTAGTGACCTTGAAAATTATCTTGATCGTGTTCTTCAAGGCCATTTGAAAGTCAACATCAGAATTTTAAATAGGACCCCAAAAGATTAAATATCAGGGTGATTTCGAGGTCAAAACAAAATAGACAGCAGTAAAGTTGTTGGGTGGCACGGGGGCGAAGTGGTCACTATCACTTGAAAGTAACCTTGACCTTAACCTTCAAAGTCATTTGTAACTCAATTTCAAAATTTGAAAAGGTAATTTGAACGGAGAGAAAATCAACTTCCACTTTTGCTTGAAGATAAACATTTAGATGTAAGGCAACAAATATGGTTTCAACCCGATGGATGTCCAGCACATTATTCCCAATTAGCTCGTCAAGAGGAGGTCCAGTAATGTGGCCCACGAGATCGCCAAACCTTACGTCACCAGATTCTTGTTTATGTTGTTATTTGAAAAGCGGAGTTTATAAAGACATGCCAACAACTCGTGAAGACATGAAGCAGCGAATCAGAGTTGCTTGTGCCAAAATATCACCTTAAATGCTCCGCAGTTGATGCAATCTTCTGAAGTGCTGGTCAGTAAGTATATTGAAGTTAAAGGTAACCATTTTGAGCACTTATTGAAACAAATTTTTATGAACATATTTAACATGGTCATAAAAAATGATAAGGGATGAGAGGACTCATAGAAAACAAGCACCTCAATGGGAGAAGCGAGCGGACTCACCAAAAACAAGCACCCGGATGGCGAAAGGCGAGAGGACTTACCTTAAACAAGCACCCTGAAGAGTACAGAAACTACTACGTCCACGTCGTTGTTCCTAGGTAGTGCTAAAATCATGCACATAGTCGTGGTAAGTACGTTTTTGCTAACAATTCTGAACGAATGAATTTTTTCAAATAGCCCTGAAGATCGAAATCAAGGTCATGTTATAGCAACTTTGGAATCTTACAACTTTAGTATGAAACATTTTATAAAATAATGATGCTAAAGATCTTCGTTTGACCTTAAAATAATATTAGACCCTAACCTTGACGTCAAGGTCACATTTCATGATGAAATTACTGTGAAATTGATCGGTCTTTCCATTTCCGGGGGTCAAATTGAAGGTTTCCTTTTTAAACTTTGAAACTGAGCTTCAAATAACCTTGAAGGTCAAGATCAATATACGATACTTTTCTTGTACGAAACTTTTCACAAAATACTGCGATCTTTTTGTTTTGATCTTGAAATAACCTTGATATTTAATCTTTACCTCAAGATCAAGGTCATATATGGTGGTTAAATTTTCCGATCTTTCCATTTCCGGGGTCGAAATGGGGGGATCCCATTTAAAATTACAAAGTTGACCTTCAAGTAACCTTGAAGGACAAAATCAAGGTCATCTTCAGGGTCACTACTAGTTAGCCCTCTTACCACCCTATAACTTTGTATAAAATATTTTTCGAAAAAATGTGATCCCACCGAGATATTCCCTTGTCTCAAGATAAATGCCGCACCGGTTATTATAAATATTGTTGCCCCCTATATACAAGATCTGATTTACACCTTGTAGAAATCCACGTATCCTAAACGACGTTCCTTAAGACAATATGATCTTAATTTCTCAGGTATTACTATCTTATACCCCACAACATGCATCCTTGTTCTGTGTAATATATTTTATTATTTAAATTTATTGTTAGGTTTTCCAAATTTAGAATTTAATATTTAATTTATATTTATTATTTGGTGTTGTCGAAGGAGAAATAAAACTGTTCTCTATTTGCTGCAGAATCGTGACTGTCTCTTTATTACCAGATGTTCAGGAATTTATATGTTTACGATAAAAAAACACACATGGAATTCTACAAGGTGTAAACCAAATTTTGTATACAAGGTGATCATACTACAAAAACTCAACAGTGCGCGAGAATACAAGTATAAGCAGTAGAGTCATTAAAAAGTTGTAACCTGATCGCCGAATCTCAAGCTTAAAAATACTCTGTAACTGATGTGCTATTAATAAAATGTATACAATGTACTTACTATAGTACCATATTGTATTTTATTCATTATGCCCCATTTTAAACAGGGATTGTAGTTGGCTCCCAAGCATAGTTATAATAACTGAAGGTCCTTACGTTAATACATTATTTTATGATTAGAGGCTTGAAACTAATAAATAAAAATAGATTTACAGGGTGTCCGGGAAAATGTGGAAAATCTTCAGGATATAAAAAATATACATGAAAGGAATACTACAAGTTCATATAAACGTTTTTCGTATAGGCCTCCTCTTCGGAGACATGGGCTCCCAAAGAGCTGCAATGGAATCAAGTATTTTACACATAATTATTGAACCACCACGTATATTTCAATTTTTTTTAATATGATGTATACCAGGTAAGACCTTTCAAATTACTATTAAAGAATGTGTTGCGAATTACTCACAGCTACAGGGACGGACTAACTGTGACACTCATGTCCCCATTTTTTACTCACGTTTTTTACATATTTTTAACTATTGACTAAAAATTAAGTACTCTTTATTCATATCGCTTATCCTAACCGTTTCCGAAAAAAAACATTTTACACATTTACACTCAGGGCCGGATTTGGGGGAGGGCAGGCGGAGCTACTGCCCTGGGGCCTCCACAAGAGAGGAGCCCCCACAAGCTCGCAAAGTTCCGTTCGTTAACGCGGTAATTTAGTTTTTAATAAACTATATTTGACTTTAACTAATTACTACATTCTTTGTTGAAATAATTTTATTTGTTGGCAATAAATTTTTGAAAGACTTGACGGAAAAAAATTGTTCCTTTTATTCGGAAAAGGATTAGAAGCCACCGCTCCTTCGTTGCCCCAGGGCCTCCATACCTCCAAATCCGGCCCTGTTTACACTGTTAGTTGCCTAATTTCTGTTGGGTTGAATATGAAAAAGAGTATTTTCTCCTGTCACCGCAATGTCAATAAAAAGTTAAACTAACTGCTTAGTTAAAAACTTTGTAAGAAGGTTCAACATGGGTTCCGTGCAAAGACGGATCCAGACTCTCTTTTTTTTTGAGGGGGGGAGACGATATCACAAAAGTACAGTATAGCAAGCGAAAGCAGGTTGTCGACGAAGGGGGAGACGCCAGCAACATTCCCATTTCTAGTGTAAAAGACATAGTCGAGTCAATTTTTTTAAATTCGAAGCTCTTGGGGGGGGGGTCACAAGAAAATATAATTTGTCGACGGGGAGGGAGATGCTAGCAATATATACATTCTTAGACTCTTGGAGGGGGGGATCTCAAGAAGAAACAAGTTGTCGACGGAAGGGAAGATGTCAGCAGCATACACATTCCTAGTATAAAATGCAGAATCGAATCTATTTTTCTGACCTCAAAGCTGTTGTGGGGGGGGCGACCGCCCCCCTCCCCTTGGGATCGCGCCTGGTTCCGTGAAGTCTGATACACTTGCGGACATGACAAATTGAGAACCGTTGTACCCGCCACATTAACTCAGTATTGTTTTTTATTTGATCACAATGAAACGTGATTATCCGTAGAAGTTCCTCCCTACTAATAACCGGACTGGAATACACCAAGGTTTTGAGGCGTTTCCACAAATAAAAATCCAACGGCGTTAGGTCGGGAGATCGAGAAAACCAGGCAATAAGTCCTCCTCTACCTACCCAACGGTTTGGATAGACATTATTCAGATGCTCCAGCACAGCAATGTTAAAATGAGGTGGTACCCCATCGTGCATGTAGTGCGGGTTCTACTAAATATTGAAAAGCGTTCTGGAAGAACTCCAAATAAAGTTCTCCTTTCAGTAGTGCCGGTAATATGAATGGTCCAATAAAAAAATTGACAATAATTTCTGCCTAGAAATTAATTGGTTGGAACGGATGTTGATGATGCGAACCAATAATTGCATAAGGATTTTCATCAGCCCATACATGTAAATTGTGTAAACTTATGATACCATTTTCGGTAAACCCTGCTCCATCCGTGAAGAGAATAATGCTAATGAAGTTTACATTATTTCGTTGCTGATTCAATAGCCAGTTTGCAAACTACAATCTAAGGGGAAAATCTTCAGAAACAGTTCATGCACTTTTTTTAAATGATATGGATATAACAGCTGTTCTTGAAGAACTTCATGTACTATTGTTTTCGACATATTAAACTGCGCTGATAATTTTCGAGTGCTCGTTGGAGTGTCATCTACAGCATTTAAAATATTTTCCTCTAATTGCAGCGTATATACTGTTCTTTCTCGACCAGCATCAATACTTCTTTTCCCAAAATTTTCTAAAATTATGAAGAAATTTAGTAATATTATCTTATTAAATGGAATCGTCTACCATTCTCCCTTAGATGTTGGTCAACTCGTTGAAATGTTTTCTGATCTGAAAGAGTACGATTAGGAGATCTGTTGTGATATAACCTCCTGGCTTCCAAAGCATTGCAATATGCAAGACCATACATCAGATGCATATCTGCATACTCAATAAATGTGTATTCTATATTTGGAATTATTTCACAATTAATTTCACCACGAAATCCAAAAATCAGCAAATTAATATACAAGTAAAGAATCAGTGTGTCAACGATGAGAAACTTAACAAGTTCTAAAATGCAGGATATTTATTTCTTTCGTACCTAGCAACGTTTGCAACAACAATACTTTGTTTTTGGTCCCGATAGAATAAAACGCACATTTTTTGCGAACCCAGTTCGAACTGCAATTCCCAGAATTAGACGTTTTTAACTAAAAAGGTAAAATCTCATTTTGGAGCAAATTTTTTTATCATAGGGTTGAAGATTGAACATTTGATAAGAACAAAGATGTATCTTTTATCGAAATAAGCCAAATACATGATGTAAATAAATTGATGTTTTTTCGAAAATGGTAAGGATTAGCGACATGAATGCAAAGTACTTAATTTTTAGTTAATAGTTAAAGATATGTAAAAAACGTTGTCCAAAGTTCTTACCATACAGGGCGTAAAAAAATGGGCTGATGAGTGTCACAGCTAGTCTGTCTTTACAACTGTAAGTAATTCACAACACTTTCTGGATACTAATTTGAAGGGTACAACCTGGTAAACATCTTATTTAAAAAAATTGAAGTATACCTGGTGGTTCAATAATTATGTGTAAAAAACTTGATTCCATTGCAGCTCTTTGGAAGCCCATATCTCCGAAGATGAGGCCTATATGAAATAAGTTTATGTGAAATTGTAGTATTCCTTTTACGTGTTTTTTTCATGTCCGGAAGTTTTCCCACATTTTCCCCGACATCCTGTATATTAAAATGTGTTTACAGTTTTAATGCAACGATCAACAAAAGCTATAACGGACAATATGCACTAGGTGATCGCGTGTAAATAGACTTTCACTTCCCTTCATATATTTGATGAAACGCTATGTGTTTATAGCGTTAAAAACCAATACAAACATTATATTTTCACATTGCGAGTAATCCCAGCTTGTATTTCGTGACTTCAACTGTCAGTTAGTGGGCAAATTTGAAAGAATTTATTTAATCAAAAATTATTCATGTAAAAAGGTGGCAAAAAATGCCATTCTTCAAAAGTTTAATGATTTTTAACTCAAAAAAAAAGTGTCGGACGAAAAGACACAGGAGACATTTTTTGCTTAGAATCAACCGAGGAACACTAAAATATTTTTTACAAAAAAAATTCTTTTAATTATAAACAATTTTTTGTTTATAACTAATTACCTGATCATTTTTTCGGAATCCACTCTCGATATTTGTAATCGGGGAGTCAAAATGCATTTAAGACCACACGTGGAGCCATATTTCATCAGATGCGAGAAACCCACTAGGTTCCAGGACCAGCCAGAAAAAGGCAAAATATCAAAATTTTTCAATCCCTCAATAGGTTTTTCAAGTCAATTAACATAATTTAACAAGAAGCTAAATGTTTCTGATCAAATTAATCAGTTCTTTAATAATCCGTATTAATCATCTCTCCTTTAAACCTATGAGAAGATTTTGAAAACCTGACTTAACGGAAAGCAATTTAATTTAAAAAATTAGAATATCTCATTCAACAAATCACAAGTTGCATTGTATTCAGAAAATTGTTAAGTATAAAGTGAATATAACTGTAAAAATGGAATAATACATTATAGATTGATGAACAACACTATCGAATAGTTTTTGTTATCAATAATGCTAGAAAATAATTTTCGCGCTGATCTTGTAAAGGAAAATGTTGATGTTTACTCCATTTTTGTGAAGTTTATGGCCTTCCGAGAATTTTATTATAAAAAAATTCCTTACATAATATTGGTAAAATAGAAAAAGCTTTAAATATTTTACTCAACAAATGTTTCGTTACAGGAAAAATTTGTAAAAATGGTAAAACCCAAAAGTAATATTCCTTTTCAATAAAAGTGACAATATTGAAAACTGTAGGAAAATATTTCCGCTCAATAAAATTACCACAAAATATCTAATATCAAAATGAGACTTTTATCAACATGTTACACCACAGACCTCCTACATACTTCTTCTTCAAGTGCCTTCTCCATTGCGGAGGTTGGCAATCATAATAGCTATTTTAATTTTTGAGGCAGTTGCTCTAAATAGTTGTTTTGAACCATTCTTTTAAGTTTTTTAGCCATGAAATTCGTCGTCGTCCCTCGCCTCTTCTGCCACTTATTTTGCCCTGGATTATGAACCATAAGATGCTGTACTTTTCTCCTCGCATAATGTGTCCGAAATATTGCAGTTTTCTCTGTTTTACTGATATCTCGACTTCCTTTTCTTTCCCCATTCTTCTCCACACTTCGGCGTTCGTAACTCGATCCACCCACGAAATCCTCTGAATTCTTCTATAGGTCCACATTTCAAAAGTCTTCTCACTGCCTCTCGATTCAGTGTCCATGTTTCCATTCCATAATATAGAACACTATATACGTAACATTTAGTCAGTCGTATTTTCAGGGCTAACGTTAGATCTTTGCTGCAGATAACCTTTTTCATTCTAATAAAGTTGGCACGTGCTTTCTCGATTGTGGTTTTTATTTCGACAGTATAGTCATTATTTTCTGTTATTAGGGTTCCCAAGTAAGTGTACTTCCTAACTCTTTCTATGTGCTGGCCTCCTACCATTAGGGTTTCATTATTATTGGTGTTGTTTTTACTAATTATCATGAACTTGGTCTTTTTTGTGTTAAGAGAGAGTCCATATTCTCCACTAACTTTTAATATTTCATTCATTATCTTTTCTAGGTCTTCCAAACTATCAGCTATTATTACGGTGTCATCTGCATACCTAATATTGTTGATTAAAACTCCGTTTACTTTTATCCCTGCTATTTCAGATTCAAGACTTTCCAATATGACCTCTTCAGAATAAGCGTTAAATAGTAAAGATGACAATATACACCCTTGTCTGACTCCCCTTTGTATTTCCACATCTCCGGACATTTCCTGTCCAAATCTTACTGCCGCTCGCTGATTGTAATACAGATTTGATATCAACCTTAAATCCCTTTCATCCAAATTTTTGCTTCTGAGAATCTCTATCAGTTTGTCATGTTTGACCCTATCAAAAGCTTTGTTGTAATCTATGAAGCAGACATAGAGATCCTGATTGATATCTAAGCATCTTTGAATAAGCACATTAAAAGCAAATAATGCTTCTCTTGTACCCACCCCGTTCCGGAAGCCAAACTGTGTGTCACTAATATCCAGCTCCAATTTGGAATGTATTCTCACGTGTACAATTTTTAAAAGGGCTTTCAAAGTATGTGACATGAGACTGATAGTTCGATAGTCACTGCATTTTTTTGAATTTGCTTTCTTTGGTAAACATATGAATGTTGATGTTAACATTTCTCAGGGGATAGTTCCTGTCATGTAAATTGCATTAAATAATCTCACCAATAAATCTAAATATTTGTCATTGATCAGCTTCAACAACTCACCTGGCATTTCATCTGGACCAATAGCTTTATTAGTTTTTATCGACCTTAATGCATAAATGACCTCTGCTTTAGTAATTTCAGACCCTATATCACCGCTCAGACTGTTTATAAAAGAATTTTCGTGTCTTTGATCTTCAAATTGTTTTTCTGCGTATTCTTTCCACCTGCATAATTTTTGTTGTGTCTCCATAATAATGTTTCCCTCTTTGTCTAGCAATACGTTTGAGGTTTTTCTCTTTTCTATTCCAGCTAGTTCTTTGACTTTTTTATGCAAATTGAAGTTGTCGTACTTGTTTTGCAACTCCTCTATTTCTTTGCATTTTCCAGAAAGGTACTCTTCTTTTGCTGCTCTTATTTTTCTTCTTATTTGAATTTGCAACTGTTGATATCGGGTCTTGTTGGTCTCGAGTTTCCTTCTTTCATCCATCAACTCCAAATAGCATCTGTCATCCAATCTTCTTTCTTGTATCTTGATGTTGTAAGTACTTTCTTGCTTGGTTCCATAATTGACGTTTTGAAAAACTGCCACTGTTGTTCAACGTTGTCATCGTTTAATCCAGGCTTGCCTTGTATTCTTTCTAAGTTTGTGTTGATGTCTTGTCTCAGCTTTTCTTTCGTTTCTTCTGATTTTAATTTTTATATATTTAGTTTTTTGATGTTATGATTTGTTTGTATATTTTTTAATTTAAGTTGGAATTTAGCGATAAGGGGATTGTGGTCCGAAAATACATCCGCACCTGGGTACGCCTTTACTGAATGTACTGCGTTTCGATATTTGTTTTTTATCAAGACGTAATCAATGTGGTTTCTAACTATGTTGTTGTCCTTATCAGCTGGTGACTTCCATGTATAGAGACGACGTTTAGGTAGCTTAAAAAAGGTATTTGTTACTACTAGATTATGCTCTTGACAGAATTCTATCTATCATTGTGCACTCCAAGGCCGCATGGCCCGACAATGGAATCACATTTACCCTACATACCTACATACTATAGAAACATTAACAGAAGAAGGCACGGAATATAACATACCTGTACATCTAGCCTTCATAACGAGTTTGATTCTAAAAAAAACATTGGCCGGTCGTATATTTAATAAACAAGAAGTAAGGAGTGAGACAAGATGATAATATCTCGGCCAAGAAAGGTCTTAACATCCACAGATCTTATCTCAATCAAATGAGATTCGCAGATGATATAGATCTAATTGCAAATGATACCAACTAATTTCACATAATATAATAAAAACTTAACCAACTAAACTAAGTTAACCGTCTTTGGATATAAGTGAAGTATGGAAACCACTACTGAGTAATTGTAAACGAAAACTAAATATATCAGAAATGGAACCGTAGCAGAGTATGCATGACTGCACTCATTCCGATCACACTCCCCTGCATTTACTTTTATTATAAATAGTTGTGTAGGTTAGGAATTTGTTCAATTTCACTTGAAAACGGTTAGAGATAACTACTAACCGAAACGTCGTCATATTCAAGCAGAAGATAAAGACAATAGAAATCCAACATACATCTACTAATAGGTGTTTCGGTGAATAATATCAATCAAAGCAAGTTACACTCTATTTCCAAAATCGCAAAATTTGTCGCTTAGAATTAATTAGGGCACATGTTCAGTGGAATATGAAGAATCGAAAATTTGACTGTTCAATAATCTTGCTTAAAAGTATATAGTACGGTAGTGATTTACTGTGGTGTATTTAAAATTATATATAAATTTGAACTTACAGATTCAGAAAATTCTTCAATTTTAGCCCGATCCAATTCTTTTTTAAAATAAAAAGAGAGCTGCGATTTTTGATTTTGTAGTTGTTTCTTTAAGTTAGCAATTATGCGGTTTTTGTCATCCAACACTGATAGAAACGATTCACTGGGCGGTTCGGGACGTACATTATTAGAAACAGGTAGCTACAGAAATTAAAAAAAATATATTAATTGATTTCAAAATCTAATTAATTTTAAGGTGATGATTTACCCGAATTTGTTCTGGATAATCTGGTATGAATTGAGGAATTTCTTCATCGGTTATTGTAATTTGGTTGGTTGCTAACATTATTATGGGTGAAAACATGATGATTTTGTTTGATGAAATAACCAAATTATTTTTTACGTCCATTAGTATTTAGTTATCAGTTTTGACGTTAAATGTCTGTCACAAGTCAGTTTGATATATTTTATAACCAACAAACATAAAACTAGATTCTCATAAAATTAAAATAATTACACCGACTTTAAAAAATGACAATAATAGATTATAAACTGTGAATTGTGAATACTTTTTCTTGATGGAAATCCATTGTATATAATTTAAACACTATATTTTATTCTTTTCGGAAACACATTACTTGTTTCGTTACGATGTATTTTCTTTGGATGTTTGATATACAATAAATATTAAATATTTTAAAAAATCAAAATTTCAGTAAGAAATAAATAAATCTACCGTGTTTAAATATTTACTTACAAGTTATTTTCCTTTCAGACAGAGAAAAAGGAAACAATATACAGAAACAGTTTATTTCCTGCAAACACAACCCTGGTCCTCTCTCCATACGCATTTCGATCACCTCATGGTCTATTCAGTGGAGCTGAATTGAACCGAGAGCAACATTCGCAGGAAGCAAGTGCTATGTAAAATATAAATTCCGATCCTGCCGACATGTGTGTCGGACCGTATGGATAAACAAGCCACCTGCACCATAGTTAATTCCTGAATTAGGATTTATTATGAGGATGCAGAACAAGGTATAGAGTGAGGAAAATTTTGAGGTCCTTCAGGTTTATACAGAGCTTCATAATTTTGCTCTTGGCTAGGTTCGCAGGGAGAAAATAGATTTACAACTTTGAAAAAGACTGAGGTAGATGAACGTTTATTCTAGTGTTACATCTGACATTGCCGGTCTCTCTCTCTCCCAATCTGATGAATAATTATTTTATGAGTGTATTCCAGAAAACAAATAACTGTGATAACAAGATAGTTTTTTAGAAAACAAACAGATACAAAGCTGTTATAAGGTTTTGTTTCAGTATGGTTGATAACGAAACAGTTTGAAGCGATGTTTATAGTGTTAATTCAGATGCTGCAAAATATATGATCTAACATTTTTTATGATAAAACTTAGTTTTCTTGTTATGCTAAATTCTTTAACGCATATAATTAATTGTTATATGGAACGTGGATTTTAGGAAAATTCGATAATTTATTCAGTTGCTAAAGTTAAAAATCCATCGGATGTAAGTGAGTTGCTTCCATTTAGCATGTTTTCTGTACTCTCCAAGGTAATGCAAAGGACTGACAGTTCATATACAGGTTGCAGATTACTTTAAAAGTAACATTATGCTTCCCGCTCGCCAGTCCGAATTTAGGACTGGTCATTGTACTGCATCTGCGTTGCTAAACTTGGCAAATAACATATTTAGAGCTTTTGATAGAAATATGACATTTGTATTTGTTTCACTTGATTATTCTAAGGCCTTTGACATGACTGACCATCAACTATTTTGTGCAAAGTTACAGTATCTAGGGTGTAATGAAGTTTCAGAGTATTTTTTGATACATATCTCTCCGGTAGAGAACAAATAATACTCACGGGTAAAAGTCTCTCAGCTGCGAGCAGTATAGTGTCTAGTATCCGCAAGGCTCCCCCATTGGGCCTCTTCTATTTTGAATATATACATTTGATTTATTTGATTTTGCTGCCAATTCGCACGTACAGTTTTACATTGATGATACTATTATATTGTTTTGATGCTACTAACCTGAGGAAGTTGCAGCTTTTCTTAACGAGAATCTTGAATCTATTTTAAATATTCCAGGAAGCACAACTTGAAGATTAACCCTAGCAAGATTTAAGTTCTTCTGATTTGCTCGAAGAAGCGTCGACGACAACATTTGAAAAATCACTTGGATTTCAAGTTGTGGAATGCACATTTAAATATCTCAAGTTTAACAGATAATTTGAGTCTTTATATATATATATATATATATATATATATATATATATATATATATATATATATATATATATATATATATATATATATATATACATAGATAAGTTTTTGTCCGTGTAATTTAAAATAAAATAGAATCAAATATTGGTGAAGCGGACGTGAAAATTTGTCGCACCAAACGATCCCACCATGAGAGCATCGTTTAGCGTGTTTCAAAGCCAAACAAGTAAATAAATAAATAGATAAGTTTTTTTCCGTGTAATTTAAAATAAAATAGAATCAAATATTAGCGAAGCGGACGTGAAAATTTGTCAATCTACATGATTCTTGTGTTAAAAAGTGCTGAGCACTCCAAAATATGGCTAAACTCCCGGTCCGACAGATGGCGACAGAGCTGTTTCGTCCTTTTTAACACGAGAATCATGTAGATTGAGAAATTTTCACGTCCGCTTCGCCAATATTTGATTCTATTTTATTTTATATATATATATATATATATATATATATATATATATATATATATATATATATATATTGGTACACTGTCTATTGCTGATGGGTTAGATTTCAATAGATACGATTATTTCAGGCTTGACGGTCGGCAAAACATATTTTCATTCATGTTTTTTCACGTTCCTCAGCAAAATATTTAAAAATGTGTGTAGTTACTATAAACTTATTCTTTTTTGGGATACTTTTTTTATTCATTTTTTCTGATTTACAAATAAATACTATTAATATCAACTATACAATATATTGCAAAACAATAAAAACTACAAGTATTTTAGTTAGTTTAGTTTATTAGGTTAAAATATATTTGACTCAGTCTTTTAATATCCTGTTTGTCATTGATTGTTTTCTTTCCCTTTTTGTACGTAGCCTTTGTTTATGATAGTTTCTTTCTTGGGTTAAAATCTCCTTGTTCAAATTCATTTTTAAAACTTGTCTTACGTTTTTGTAATGCTTTCTTTGCATTTTTTGTGTATTTATATCCGTTCAATCTGTTGTGTGTTGTCTTGTCATTCCAATGTATGTCTATATACAATTTAGGCATGGTATGGAATAGACGACGTTGGAATTTTTTGTGGGCTACCTTACATTTTGCCTTTGTGAAAAATGGTGACAAGTGATTGTATGTTTTGTGGCAAACTATAATATCGTGTTGTTTGACGATATTCGATGTGGAACTTTTTCTGACAATAAATTAATATATGGTTTTGCAACATATGTTTTTGAGTTGTTATTATTATCTTCGTCTGGAATGCTTTAATTATAAAATTTATAAGTTCGTTATTTTGTTATTCTGTTTATGAGTTTTTCGGGGAAGTTGTTATCACTTAGAACTTGCTTGAGTTTCATTAAATCCATTATATATATATATATATATATATATATATATATATATATATATATATATATTCTTTTTTTTGAAATCGTTCAAAAATTAAATCTTTAG
This sequence comes from Diaprepes abbreviatus, assembly GCA_034092305.1. NCBI lineage: Eukaryota > Metazoa > Arthropoda > Insecta > Coleoptera > Curculionidae > Diaprepes > Diaprepes abbreviatus. Next base: position 2,169,109 of record JASJET010000029.1, on the reverse strand, counting down.
CTTGATATTTCATATAATTTGTCAGTATTTATTATAAATTTTAACTATCATCAAAAATATGCCAAGTAAATTTATTGTATACTTTTAAAGGCAATTTTTTGTTTCTATTAGTTTTTAAAATGGATAGATCTCATAATCATGTCTTATGAATATGTAAAAGAGAATAAAGAGAACAAAAAAAATTTATTGACATAAAATGGAAAGAGACAATGGGCCCAAAAAAGAACAGAATAGCACAAGCAACATTTTTTCTTAATATATATATATATATATATATATATATATATATATATATATATATATATATATATATATATATTCCATTTAAAAATCAAAAGACGACAATTTTTTGTCAGGCATAGTGAGTTTTTTAACCGACTTCTAAAAGAAGGAGGTTCTCAATTCGTCGAGTATATATATATTTTTTTTTATGTATGTACACCGATTATTCCGGAACGGCTTGACCGATTTAAATGAAATTTTTTACGTTATGTAAAGGAAGTTGCTGCGGTGGTCCCATATTTTTTTGGACGAAATTGGTGAAGTAAAATCCAAGATGGCGCTAACAATATGGCGGCCAAAAAAATTAATTTTGTCCGATTTTCTCCAAAATTGGTATGGAGGAATTTTCGGGATTGTACCCAACGAATCTGAAATTATTTAAAAAAAATTCAAAATGGCGGATCCAATATGGCGGACAAAAAAATTTATTTTTGTCCGATTTTCTCCAAAATTGGTATGGGGGAGTTTTCGAGGTCGCAAATTACGAAATCAAAACATTTTTAAAAAATTCAATATGGCGGATCCAATATCGCGGACAAAAAATCGATTTTGTTCGATTTTCTCCAAAATTGGTACGGGGGAGTTTTTGGGGTCGCACATGACGAATCTAAAATTATTTTTAAAAAATTCAATATGGCGGATACAATATGGAGGACGAGAAAATCAATTTTGCCCGATTTTCTCGAAAATTGGTACGGCGGAGTTTTCGGCGTCTCACATAACGAATCTGAAATTATTTTTAAAAAATTCAATATGGCGGATCCAATATGGCGGACAAAAATCAATTTTGTCTAATTTTTACCAAAATTGGTATGGGGGAGTTTTCGGAGTAGCACATGACGAATCTAAAACTATTTTTAAAAAATTTAATATGGCGTGTCCAATATGATGGATAAAATTTAATTGTATTCGATTTTTTTCAAAATTGATATGAGGAAGTTTTTGGGATAGCACATTACGAATCTGATATTATTTAAAGAAAATTAAATATGGCGGATCTAATATGGCGGATTAAAGATTCTACATCTCTGGAATTTGTCTGAAGTCAGTATGAAGGGATTTTTGTTAGTGTTAATTACGAAATTAAAATATTTTTTGAAAAACTCAATCTGGCGGATTCAATATGTTGTTCTAAAAATTTTACATATCTCGATTTTCTCAAAAACTGAGGGTGTAAATTATGAATTTAGTCCTATTTTTTCAGGATTCAATATGGCGAATGCAATATAGCTGACAAAAAATTTTACATGTTTCGATTTTGTTCAAATGTGGAATTGAATCATTTTTGAGGATGTAAATAGCGAATATAAAATTATTTTAAGAAAATCTAATACGTCAATGCAATATGACCGTTTAGAAATTTTTAATTTCTGAATTTCATCTAAAATTGGTACTAGGAGGCTTTGAAGGGTTTAGATTTAGATTAGATTAAGACGTTAAAATTGTTTTTTTGAAATTCATTATGGCGGATCCAATATGGTGGGTTGAAAATTTTACGTTATTCATATTTTTTTAGATTTGGTATTAGAGCGTTGGGGGGGGGGGGGTGTATTACGAATATGAAGTTAATTTTTTACAACTATTAGATTGATTAGATACAATATGAAGGACTAAAAATTTTACATTTTCCGGTTTTATCTAAAATTGATATTGCAGGGTTCTTGGGGCGTGTACAAACTCAATATGCAATATAAAATACATCGGGCTAGGAAATTTACGTCTCAAATTCTTTATATATTGATGTTGGAAGGTTTTGGGGCTTATATTACCAATCTTAAATTAATTTGAAACATAAGATATTGGGTTTATGACAGACTAAATATTTGTTTGACACAATTTCATTGGTATTTGAAGAACTCTAAGAATCAAAGAATTTTTAGTGGTTCATTTTAGGGTGACTTACAATTCTGGATAAAATGGGTACTTTTTTGCCACCTTGGAGTCATTGCAAGGTACATTAATCTCGATAAGCATGTAGTTCAAATAATTTATGAATATCATAAAGAATTCAAAACTAAAAATTGAAAAATAAAATTTTTATAAAAAAATTGAACCGACTTCTAAAAATGCGCTAAAAAGGGAAAAATAACTAGAAATTTTTATATGAAATTGAAATTTTTGAAGTCGGCTCCAAATTATTTCTAAATGAAATAAATGACTACTAATATATACATATTATGGTAAGAAAGCAATTACAAATAAAGTATTTTTAATCTGTTTATGCGAATTACATTTTGTCAGGTATTAGTTTGGCGCCTACTTCAAAAATTTCAATTTCATATAAAAATTTCTAGTTATTTTTCCCTTTTTAGCGCATTTTTAGAAGTCGGTTCAATTTTTTTATAAAAATTTTATTCAAAGTTACGGTATATTTATCCTTCATCCTGAATATGGTTTTGTGCGTGCACGGGATGAAAGATACCATAACTTTGAAGAAGCTCACTATGTAGAGCGAAACATCAGAAAAATTGTCGTCTTTTGATTTTCAAATGTAACAACCTATACCCATAAAAATATTACAGAAAAATATTAACAAAAGGTTTAAGATACAAAAATAAATTATATATATATATATATATATATATATATATATATATATATATAAACACACATTATTTATTCAATACCATATCAAAACTATCCTAAAACTTATATATAAATGGCAACACAGTACTTGGACAATAGATTTAACGGTCACAAATATACAAAGAACGCTCCAACTGCATTACACAAGCACGAAATACAAACAAAACCTGAATTAGATTTTAACAACACCGAAATATTAACTCAAGACCCAAATTATCACAAACTAACTACAAAAGAAATGAAAAAATTAAAAAAGAAAAAAGACCGTAAATGATAAAAAAAGATATAAGTAATATCAGTCAAATTTACCATAATTTAATTAACCAAAGCTAAGGATTCAAAAATAAATAAATAGATGTACAGAAAAAGTCATGAACTTGTTTTATACCCTGTACTAATTCTATAAAATATTTCGGACACTGTATATAGTAATTCTATATAAAGAAAGAACCACCCAAAGGAATGAGTCAAAAAATAAATTATATCACTTCAAATTTAGATATATTTAATAATTTTATTACTCTCAACTAAAAAACTCCAAAGTAGCCTATCTAAAAAAATTTTTTTGTTGTATCTGTTGATGATTTTAAATTGAAATGTTATACAAAAACAATTAGTGGTTGAAGTGTGTTTTGAATGTTTTAATGTATATAAATCTTCTGAAATTTATTTACAATCTATTAACCAAGAACACTTCAAAATAAGATATATATATATATATATATATATATATATATATATATATATATATATATATATATATATATATATATATATATATATATATATATATATATATATATATACCGGGTGTCAACAAATTTATTAGACAAGTCATAATTTCTAGAGTATTATGTGTATCAAAATGAGAATTGGTACAGGTAAATGTTATGTGAAGAGGAGAGTTTTCGCATATTTTCCACTTTCCGGTTTCACCGGAAATGTCCCCGGTTTTGAATTTTTAAATAGAACACCCTGTATATTTTAACATTTTTGGATTTCTGAGACAATTCTAGATCGGAATGTGACATTTTAAAAACTTTTTACGTCTACTTCATTTTTTTAGAGCCACTTTTAAAATTGCATCTAGGTGGCCATGATCGGACGCAAACTAATCTAAGGGCCTTAGGTGATGTCAAAAAAATACAATCGCAAAGTTTTAGTTACTAGTATGAAAGACAGGAATAAGATAAGTTGACAAAATTACGTTTTCATTTCTAACTATTAATTTTCAAATGGCGATCCCTTTTTGACAACTACTTTTCGAAAAAAGCATTCTTTGACGAATCTAACGGTACTAATTTATTTGCGATTGGATTAGACATAAGAACAGAAATTAAATATTATTAAGCAAAATACTGGATAATTTATTTACTTATGAAAAGTGCGTCATAGACAGCCATGATGCATAATAATTTGCAACTGTTTTTATCAAGTCTTCTTTGGAAAACAAAGCACTCACTTAAGTAGATAATGACAGTGACATACGCTCTAAGAACAGACGTAAAAGTTTCTTAATTTTCGTTAAGTTATACTTCCGCCTCTTGATTTCCTATTTGCCTAAAACGAGTCTCGACATACGGAAAATACTGATGGGCTGGATGTTGCCGATTCGGATATCTATCAGCATACAACTCGGCAGCATTCCTTGAATTTCTATGACACTCTCCAAATATTAATAACATATCCACTTTTTCACTTTGAGTATACATTATTTTAACGAAAATTTAAACTAAACTTAACGAAAATTAAGAAACTTTCACGTCTGTTCTTAGAGCGTATGTCACTGTCATTATCTACTTAAGTGAGTGCTTTGTTTTCCAAAGAAGATTTAATAAAAACAGTTGCAAATTATTATGCATCATGGCTGTCCATGGCGCACTTGTCATAAGTAAATAAATTATCCAGTATTTTGCTTAATAATATTTAATTTCTGTTCTTATGTCTAATCCAATCGCAAATAAATTAGTACCGTTAGATTCGTCAAAGAATGCTTTTTTCGAAAAGTAGTTGTCAAAAAGGGGCCGCCATTTGAAAATTAATAGTTAGAAATGAAAACGTAATTTTGTCAACTTGTCTTATTCCTGTCTTTCATACTAGTAACTAAAACTTTGCGATTGTATTTTTTTGACATCACCTAAGGCCCTTAGATTAGTTTGCATCCGATCATGGCCACCTAGATGCAATTTTAAAAGTGGCTCTAAAAAAATGAAGTAAACGTAAAAAGATTTTAAAATGTCACATTCTGATCTAGAATTGTCTCAGAAATCCAAAAATGTTAAAATATGCAGGGTGTTCCATTTAAAAATTCAAAACCGGGGCCATTTCCGGTGAAACCGGAAGTGGCCGGAAAGTGGAAAATATGCGAAAACTCTCCCCTTCACATGCCATTTACCTGTACCAATTCTCATTTTGATACACATAATACTCTTGAAATTATGACTTGTCTAATAGATTCGTTGACACCCGGTATATATATATATATATATATATATATATATGTAATAGAATTACAATTTTTAGGGTGTGATCTCCCAAAAAAGTCTAATTATCCCCTGTTTTGTTTCGATTCATATTTTGTGTGACCTTTAACAATTTATTTACGACAGCCTCTTTTTGCAAGGTTATAATTTATTCAAATACGATATTCATTTATTCATTCCTCGGGGAATTAATAAATAAAACTTCCAGGTATAAATGTAGGCAGGCCAACAGAGACATTAACTTAAAAAAGGAATTATGTAATTTTATTTTTATCAAAACATGTCTATCAAGACGTATATTACGGGATAATATTTTCTGTAATATCAGATAAAATATTTTTTGACTGACTGGAAAGTAACAAATTTAAATATCCGGAATGTTTATGTAAACGGATGCAGGTAAAAAAGTAATTGTTGGGAAACAGACATCTTGGTGGGCGATGTTATTGGAAAAAAATATTTAACACTTTTAGAGAGCTTCAACGAACTGGTCGTAGGTGTGATGGACACATTTAGATGTTACAGAAGTGTGATTGTACTTTGCCAAGATTCCATCGCTACTATCATCATAATAATTCGATTTTAACGTGATCATCTGAGTTTTCTGGGATTTTAGAAGTCTCCTTTATTCAAGTTTCAAAATAATTAATAAAATTTCAAAATATGGACTCATAAATGTTTTTATAAAAGCTATCTTGAAAAGGGGGTTCCAGGAAGGTTACAACAGTATAATTGTTTTTCGAGTATATGTCCTTAAAGAGGTATACTTAACTCTTTTTAACCTACTTCAATAGAAGGAGGTTCTAAATTCGACCGCTACATATTCTTTTCTACGTATATACGTACATCGATTATTATTTTTATCCGATTTTCTCCAAAATTGGTATGGAAGAATTTTCGGAGTCGTACACAACGAATCTAAAATTATTTTTAAAACATTAAATACGGCGGATCCAATATGATGAACTAAAAATTTTACATCTCTCGATTTTATCCACAATGCGTATAAGAGAGTTTTTGGGGGTGTAAATTATGAATTTAATATTTTTAGATTTAAGATGACGTATCTAATATGACGGGTGATTTCTGAGAGTGTAGATAACGAATTTTGTATTTTCGGATTATGTCCAAAATTGGTACTGAGAATTTTTGAAGGCTTCGCATATTTTCCACTTTCCGGCCACTTCCGGTTTCACCGGAAATGGCCCCGGTTTTGAATTTTTAAATGGAACACCCTGTATATTTTAACATTTTTGGATTTCTGAGACAATTCTAGATCAGAATGTGACATTTTAAAACTTTTTACGTCTACTTTATTTTTTTAGAGCCACTTTTAAAATTGCATCTAGGTGGCCATGATCGGACGCAAACTAATCTAAGAGCCTTAGGTGATGTCAGAAAAAATACAATCGCAAAGTTTTAGTTACGAGTATGAAAGACAGGAATAAGACAAGTTGGCAAAATTACGTTTTCATTTCTAACTATTAATTTTCAAATGGCGACCCCTTTTTGACAACTACTTTTCGAAAAAAGCATTCTTTGACGAATCTAACGGTACTAATTTATTTGCGATTGAATTAGACATAAGAACAGAAATTAAATATTATTAAGCAAAATACTGGATAATTTATTTACTTATGACAAGTGCGCCATGGACAGCCATGATGCATAATAATTTGCAACTGTTTTTATCAAGTCTTCTTTGGAAAACAAAGCACTCACTTAAGTAGATAATGACAGTGACATACGCTCTAAAAACAGACGTAAAAGTTTCTTAATTTTCGTTAAGTTTAGTTTAAATTTTCGTTAAAATAATGTATACTCAAAGTGAAAAAGTGGATATGTTATTAATATTTGGAGAGTGTCATAGAAATTCAAAGAATGCTGCCGAGTTGTATGCTCATAGATATCTGAATCGGCAACATCCAGCCAAGCAGTATTTTCCGTATGTCGAGACTCGTTTTAGGCAAATAGGAAATCAAGAGGCGGAACAGAGGTTTATCATAAATGAAGAGACTGAGATTAACGTACTTGCTATGGTTGAGGTTGATAAAACAGTTTCGTTAAAGAAAAATTAGTCAAGAACTGCAGATAAGTTATGAATCAGCAAGGAGAATATTGAAAAAGCATGGATATCGAGCATTTAAATACCAGTTACATCAACATTTGTATACTGAGGATGGCGATAGACAGGTAGTGTTTTGTGATTGGCTGCTTCAAAATCATACAGTTAATCCAAATTTTATCGATTTTATTCTATTTTCCGACGAATCCCGATTTACAAATAATGGTATGTTCAATAAGCAAAATACTTGGTACTGGGCCCAACAAAATCAACATGAAATGAGAGAGGGCAATTTTCAAGAAAGATTTGGCGTCAATGTCTGGGCTGGTATCGTTGGAAACAGAATAATTGGGCCAATATTGTTTCAAGGTCAGTTAACAGGGGTTAGATATTTAGGTTTTCTTCAAAATGAAATCGAAAATCATCTCAATGATATACCTTTAGCAGTTTTACGGCGAATTTACTTTCAACAAGATGGAGCACCGCCTCACAATACTAGAGAAGTTCTTAATTATTTAATAGAGCATTTTGATAATCGAATTATTGCAACCAATGGTCCGGTACGGTGGCCAGCCCGCTCACCGGATCTTACTGTGCTCGATTTCTTTGTCTGGGGATAGGTTAAAGAAAGGGTTTACTATGGAGCAGCACCAGCTACTCTTGAAATATTAGAAGAAAGAATTTTACGGGCATTTAAAAGTATAACGCCCCAAATGCTACAAAACGTGTTGAGAGAAACAATTGAACGAGCTGAAATGTGTCGTGAAAAAGAAGGAATGCACTTTAAACATTTACTACACTAAACTTTTTAACAAATTCAGCTACTGTACTTTCAAATATTTTAAGTGCCTCGTCTAAGTTATTAAGTTTATTTTGTTAGTTTTTTGTTAATTTTGTTAAATTTTTAATCCAATTCCTGTCTTTCATACTAGTCACTAAAACTTTGCGATTGTATTTTTTTGACATCACCTAAGGCCGTTAGATTAGTTTGCGTCCGATCATGGCCACCTAGTATTAAAAGTGGCTCTAAAAAATGAAGTAGACGTAAAAAGTTTTTAAAATGTCACATTCTGATCTAGAATTGTCTCAGAAATCCAAAGATGTTAAAATATACAGGGTGTTCTATTTAAGAATTCAAAACCGGGGCCATTTCCGGTGAAACCGGAAGTGACCAGAAAGTGGAAAATATGCGAAAACTCTTCTCTTCACATAACATTTACCTGTACCAATTCTCATTTTGATACACATAATACTCTAGAAATTATGACTTGTCTAAGAGATTCGTTGACACCCGGTATATATATATATATATATATATATATATATATATATATATATATATATATATATATATATATATATGTATATATATATATATATATATATATATATATATATATATATATATATATATATATAGACCCGAAAAGGATTCAAAATTATATTGAGTTGATTCTAATATAGGTTGCTATGTAGGACCTATGCGACTTGGCGATCGTGCGCCTTATATATTCTCGGTATGTACTAGCTCTCGGCGAGAACTTGCCTGATGGATTAACTGTATGCTTCGATGTTAAATAATAGAAATAAATTTTGAATAACCCTGTAGATATTTACGAGTCGTACGGTTTAATTTCGGTGGTATCTCCGCCATACTAAAACTTCACGGAAAGGTAAAAACTTTCTAAGGTTGTTTTAACGACACTTTCTTCTTACTTATTTGAGAAATTGATCGGCGCCCTCGATGTTCATACAAGACGAATGCGACGACAATGTTTTAACTTTAATGTTTCGAAGCAGGGAGACCTTTTAGCTACAACGCGGTTAAAACCTGTAATTTCCTTTTTAGAAATGTCGTAACCTGTGCACTGGAATTAGTAAACTTTGGTAGAGCATTAAAATGGTTTAGTATCGAGAGACAAAATTTAAAGCAGCGTTATTTCTTGAATTAACATTATAATATGTTAGTTAAATCTTTACGTAGCGCTATTTATTCTACAGGGTGTTACAATTTTCTAATTTTTTAAGCATAAGGGGCATTATCAACAATTAGTAGATATCTGTTGGACTTCCATTGTCTTTATTTTTTCGGCTAGTAGTTATCTCTAGCTGTTTTCAAGTGAAACTAAATAAATTTCTTAGCTACATGACTATTTATACCAAAAGTAAATGCAGTAGAGTATGACTGAGATGGGTGCAGTCATGCCTGCTATGGCAAAATCATATTTTTTATATTGCATTTAGTTTTAGTTTACAATTACTAACAAGTGGTTTCCACATTTCTCTTATATCTAAAGATGGCTTACTAAAACAACTCGGGTTCTGATGTATAACCGCGGCTTCTTTGAATTTCCGTTTTCTCCAATGTTGTTCTCGATGTAGTATTTTAGCTTCAGACCATTTTATGTGGTGTCCATGAGTCCAGGCATGATTGACGGCACCAGATTTTTCTGTTTCTCCTCGAGATGTGCCTTATTGGTGTTCTTTGATCCTTACGTCAAGAGGTCTCTTTGTTTCGCCAATGTAGGAATTGTCACATTCATATGGTGTCTGATATATTCAGTTGTTCATGTCTCTTTGAGTTGTTGGTTTGACCCTAGTGAGCCGACTTCTCAGAGAGTTATTTGAATTGAAAGCCACGTTAATTTTATATCGTTTTCCTATCCTTCTAACTTTTTCTAAAATGCCTTTAACATAGGGGATGTTCAATACTGGTTTTCGTTCTTCATTCATTGTCGATATTGTCCTATTTCTGCGTTGTTCAAGAAATTTATCCACTAGATATACTGGGTATCCGTTGGCTGTCAGATCATTTTTAATATAATCTATCTCTTTCATCAAGTTTTCGTTGGAGTTGCAGAGAGTTAAGGCTCTGTCTACGAGATTTCTTATAAAAACACCCTGCTACAAAAATCAATAAGGGTTGGAACATGGAATGTTCAAAGCATGTACGACCAAGGGAAAACCCATAATGTTGTCTTGGAAATGAATAGATTGAACATCAAAATAATGGGAATCAGTGAAGCTCGATGGATGAACTGCGGACAGAGTAAACTTCAAGACAAAATTATTTATTATTCGGGAAATAAGGATAGACAACACCTTCATGGAGTTGCGATTATACTTGACGAGACTATCCAGAGATCTGTAAAGAATTTCGTACCCTTCTCTCCCCGTGTTTTGCTGTTGCAACTCGAGACATACTGTGGAACACTCAACCTTGTTCAAGTGTATGTTCCAACGGCGGATAAAAACGATGAAGAAGTGGAATCTTTCTACAAGGACATTGATGGGGTCATGAAACTAATTAAGAACAAAGATGTCACGTTGCTCCTGGGTGACATGAATGCAAAGATTTGACAAGGTCCATGTGACAAGTGGGCTGGGATGTACGGACTGGGCGAACGTAATGAACGAGGAGATCGACTCCTACAATTCTGCCAAGAAAACTCCATGGTAATAACCAATACATTTTTCAAATTACCGAAACGTCTCCTGTACACATGGAAATCGCCACAAGACAACGAAGAACGTATAGTCCGAAATCAGATCGATTACATTCTTGTCAACCATAGATACAGGAATGCAGTGAAAAGTGCCAAAACTTACCCAGGAGCAGATGTGGGCTCGGATCATACCCTCCTTGTGGCAGAGATTATGGTAAAGCTCAAGAGACTGAAAGTTTTATCAAACCAGAGGCCTATTGATACCAGCCTGCTGAGAAGTAATACTATGAGGGAGAAGGTGTACCACGATATAAATGAAAACTTAAGTAAATCAATAAACACCTATTCGACAACTCAGAGCCAACCTGGAGACATGTGGAAAATTTTTAAATCGGCTATTATGAAACCTTGTAAGAAGTATCTGAAACCTGAGAAAAAGATCTGTTGGAAGAAGAAGAATATCCTGGCTTAGGAATTTGCGAGAATGGTTCAACGTTAAGTCATCTGATCTATTCAAGGCCGCAGCTTTCAAAGTCAGAATAGCAATGATGATAGCCAACCTCCGAAATGGAGAAGGTACATGAAGAAGAAAAAAGCTCTATCTACGAGATTTCTTGTAATTCCTTGTTTGGTGTTGTTGGAGTGATTAGATGAATAATTAAGGTATTGTCCTGTGTGCGTGACTTTTCTGTAAACCGAAGTTCGAATTTGTCTGCCATTTCTTTCAACCAAGACATCTAAGAATGGTAATTTATTTTCTACTTCTTTCTTCATGGTGAGTTTAATAGTTGGGCTGACATTGTTGAGATGAAAAAGGAAGTTTTGAAGTTCTTCGTCGTTTCCACTCCAAATAATAAAAGTATCGTCTACGTATCTGAGCCATAACTTTGGTTTCTTAGTTGTGGATTCAATTGCAAACGTCTTGAACCATTCCATGAAAATATTTGCGACCACCGGTGAGAGTGAAGATCCCATCGGTAGTCCATCATCCTGGATTTAGAATTTTTCCTTTCTGTTGAAAATAGGAATTAGTCAAACAACTTTCCAACAAGTCCATAATGGCGTGCGGTGGTAAAGATATCCTTTCTGCTAAGGTCTGGTCTTCTTCAAGTTTCTTTCTTATGATTTTTAGTGAGTCTTTAACTGGAACGTTGGTGTATAGGCTTTCCACGTCAAAGCTAATAAAATGGTCTTCTGGTTGTACCTCTATTTCACGTATAATTTCTACGAAATGTTGTGAGTCCCTAACCCAGAACGATGTATTTCCTTGTAATGGTCTCAGGATTGGAAGAAGAAATTTGGCAAGTTCAGAAGTCGGAGAGTTCCGGGAACTCATGATAGGTAGTAAGGGCATATCTTGCTTATGTATTTTCGGGAGTCCATAAAGATGTGGAGTTTTGCTATGGTGTGGCGTCAACTGAGTCCGGATCCTCTCAGGAATATACCGTTCATATTTCTTAAGAACGCGATAGATTCTTCCTTCAAGAACAACATTGGAGAAAACGGAAATTCAAAGAAGCCGCGGTTATACATCAGAACCCGAGTTGTTTTAGTAAACCATCTTTAGATATAAGAGAAGTGTGGAAACCACTTTTTAGTAATTGTAAACTAAAGCAAAATGCAGCATAAAAAAAAATATGATTTTGCCGTAGCAGGCATGACTGCACACCCATCTCAGTCATACTCCATTGCATTTACTTTTAGTATAAATAGTCATGTAGAGATTTATTTAGTTTCACTTGAAAACGGCTAGAGATAACTACTAGCCGAAACGTCGTGATATTCACAAAAATAAAGACAATGGAAGTCCAACAGATATCTACTACTTCGTGAGACTGACTCGTTTTTGTGCATGCAAATAGCGAATATAAAATTATTTTCAGAAAATCTAATATGTCGGATGCACTATGGCGGTCTAGAAATTTTAAATTTCTGCATTTCATCCAAAATTGGTACTAGGGGGCTTTGAAGGGTTTAGATTGAGGCGTTAAAATTATTTTTTTGAAATTCAATATGGAGGATCCAATATGGTGGGTTGAAAATTTAACCGTATTCGCATTTTTTCAGATTTGGCATTAGGGGGTTTTCGGGGACGTGTATTACGAATATGAAGCCAATTTTTTACAACAATTAGGTTGACAAGATGCAATGTGAGGGAGTGAAAATTTTACATTTTCCAATTTTGTCTAAAATTGATATTGAGGGGTTCTTGGGGCGTATACAAACTCAAAATGCATTATAAAATATATTAGGCTAAGAAATTTACGTCTCAATTACTTTAAATATCGAAATTGGAAGGTTTTGGGGCCTATATTACCAATCTGAAATTAATTTGAAATTTAAGATAGTGGATTTACTATGACAGACTAAATATTTGTTTGGCATAATTTCACTGGTATTTGGAGAACTCTAAGGATCAAAGAATTTTTAGTGATTCATTTAAGGGTGATTTAGAACTTTGGATAAAATGGGTACTTTTTTGCCACCTTGGAGTCATTGCGAGGTACACTAATCTCGATTAATACTTAGTTCAAATAATTTATGGATATCATAATGAATTCAAAACTAAAAATCGAAAAATAAAATTTTTATAAAAAAATGGAACCGACTTCTAAAAGTGCGCTAAAAAATGAAAAATAACAATAAATTTTAATATGAAATTGAAATTTTTGAATTCGGCTCCAAATTATTCTAAATGTAATAAATAACTAGGGTCCCAATTATGGACATGTTAAGGATACCTTTTTCCGTTTTATAAAATAAAATTCATGTTTTTATGTGTACAGATACCGTATAGTGGTAAATGAATTTAGAGATAATATGAGAAGACGAATCTTTAAGTTGAACTATAAAAAGTTGGATATAAATATGTTATTTTACTTAAAAATGTAGAAAGTTCAAAATCACCATTAATGGACACCTAAATCCCAGTAATGATCAACCAGTTATCGACAAGTTCAATGAAAGAAACCCATTCATTAGCAGTAACCTGGCAATTTCTAAAAAGCATTCAATTACAAATTTAGGTAGGTACGTAAATGATAGGTATATTTTGAAAAGAATAGGCACTTATTAATCATAAATTAGCTTTTATTTGAGTTTTATTTGAACTCACATTATTTGCGATAATTATCCCCAATTAAAATATTTCTGAAAAAAAAAAACACTTATTCTCATATAAACTATGGCATCGAAGTAATAGTCTCGTAAATTTATCATTTACAGTCTCAGTATCATTAAAGTATTTATCCATTTAATATAAAAAAACATTATAAAACTAAAAACAAAATGAGCAAAGTAACAAAAACTAAGTAAATTCTTATAAAATGAAATTGCTATTTCTTACAAACAAAATATTAGGTATTAATGAGATCTTCAGAGATCTGTGCATTAAAAATACTAAAAATCACAAAAGGAAGTGTGCCTACGTAATTAAATACTGTATAAATCAGGTAAGTATTTCTCCATTTCCTTAACTTTATAGAAACCTCTTTTATTCAGAAGCAAAGGTTCACTTATAACTTCTATTAGATCGTGTTTTTATACCATATTTTATCAGGTTTGCCAGGCCATCTAAAAGAATTGCCTGTTGATAGTACCATAGTGCTAATTTCATACTGGTCTTTATCAACGGCTTCTGTTCTGCCCGGGAAAAACTCGTCTTCATATTTTACTATGACAAACTGTCCGGGTCGAACAATGGCTTTATATTTTGAAGGTAACGTTTTGATTTTTAGCATGTTTAGCGATTCATCTTCAGAATTTTCTTCACTCTTGTTTTCGCGACGTCTTTTGATCTCCCTTTTTTCATGCGCGAGTCCAGCTCTTTTCCGCTGTTTACACTCATCTACTTTTGCCCTTTCTCCGTTATCTTCGGTAATGCCATCCTCTTTTTCATTATAACTCCTGTTTTCACTCTCAGCATATGTTATTTCTAAATCTGTATCTTCGGAAGTTGTGTCATCCTGGTCTATTGCTTTTTTCCAGATTTAGAACATCGTTTGTCCATCATTGGTAATTTGGTCTGTACTCGATCCAGTAATAAACATTGTAAAAAACAGAGATTTTAGGTTATGTTTCTATTTAATATTATGACAAAATATATTCTTAGTTCCTAATATTCAACATAAAATAATATCAAACTTAATTATCAAATAACATAATGAAGTAATTCATTAAAATAGATACTGACTCTCTTAACGATTTTCATAATAAAACCAGATTTTTCGGACGTAGCTCATACTTCACTTATATTTAGGCTGCCATCTTGAAGAAAGTGGCCGATCTTGACATTTTGATTTGTTAGTGAGACAACTGACCCCCTACTACTTATAATCCAGTGTTACCATCCCCAAAATTCTTTTGCGTTTGGTTATTATTTCGGTTTATTTAGAAAAAATGTCCATCATTGGTTCTTGTTCATAATTGGTGCTATCACCCTACTGATATATACAAATTATGTTAAAAGAGCAATTACAAATAAAGTATTTTTAATCTGTTTATGCGAATCTTATTTTGTCAGGTATTAGTTTAGCGCCGACTTCAAAAATTTTAATTTCATATAAAAATTTGTAGTTATTTTTCACTTTTTGGCTCACTTTTAGAAGTCGGTTCAATTTTTTTGTAAAAATCTTATTTTACCTTTATTTGCTTCCATAGTTTGGTAATCTTAGATTAGAATTACATTTTATATCCTCTAGAACAAATTTTTTACCGAATGAAACACACCGCTAATTTTTCTTAAAAATCCACTTAAAATGAGAAAGTTTTTATAAAAATATAAAATCTCGCCTCCAGTTAGATGTGCACAAAGAAACGAATTCTCATTGGAAAAGCCCGTAAAAATTTTACGACCGAAGAAGGAAAGATTTGAAATAGGATAAGAGCTTCGACACCACAAATGGCAATGAAAAGGTTTAAGGGACGCTGCAATTTAGAGAAAAATTGATAAAAATGTTTTTTAAAGAGATCTGCAGGTGACATTACCAAGCTTTAAGCTTTTAAACTAACAAAAATTGAGACATCTCCAGGACGATTAAAGTTGAGGAAGAAAAAGAGCTGTAGCGAAGGAAATTGCGCAGGCAGATTACTAATTTATTATATATCAATTTTAGAAATATAAAGTTATTTTAGTGTGCAAAATCGACCGTCGTGGCCCGATATTAAAAGTTTAGTTTAGAAATTTGAACAGATGTTTCGACTGAAAAATGAAAGAAATATTCCCGGTCATCGCTGAAAAATTCGCAGCTATGAATGTCAGTGTCGCAGAATTACTAAATTCCTCCATCCAATATCGTTCCTTAGAATTAGATCTCCACCGCAGCATTTTTTAACATATGTTTACGAAAGATTTGCGTCTTCATTCGTACAAGTTCTAGCTGACTCAAGAACTTTACCCTACTAATCATGAACAGCGTAAAAACTTTATCAGCTGAACCTTGAAACAACTGCATTTCATAACAAGATCATCTTTAAAGATGAGGCTCACAGTTTTGCCAACAAGCAAAATTATCCAATCTGGAGAGCAGAAAATCAACATGCCTCGCAGGAACTTCTGATGCACATTCAAAAAGTAACAGTTTGGAGTACGATGTGGACAGGAACGATCATCGGATAATACTTTTTTGAAAATGGTGAAAGTGCCTTTTATTATTAGACGGGCGATGAACGACTAAAAAGATGCCTAAAAATACAAATTAACCGACCAAAAAAGGGCGCTGGGATGAAATCGGTTCATTTTATCATTGTCAACAAAAAACCTAAATAATATTTTTCGATCCAAGTGGTCCTTAATTTGATATTAACAAAAAATTTGCAAAAATATGAAAAAGTTGAAAAAACGCTACGAAAAAAGTTTTTCAGTTAACTTGGCAACAATAAATACTTTTTATTCTCCTCGCACCTTGCACCTTCAAAAGTACCAATTTGGATTACGATGTGAGCAAGAACGATCATCGGATAATACTTTTTTGAAAATGGTGAAAGTGCCTTTTATTATTAGACGGGCGATGAACCACTAAAAAGATGCATAAAAATACAAATTAACCGATCAAAAAAGGGCGCTGGGATGAAATCGGTTCATTTTATCATTGCCGACAAAAAACCTAAATAATATTTTTCTATCCAAGTAGTCCTTAATTTGATAATAACAAAAAATTTGCAAAAATATGAAAAAGTTGAAAAAACGCTACGAAAAAATTTTTAATTTAACTTGGCAACAATAAATACTTTTATTCTCCTTGCACCTTGTACCTTCAAAAAGTACCAATTTGGAGTACGATGTGAGCAGGAACGATCATCGGATAATACTTTTTTGAAAATGATGAAAGTGCCTTTTATTATTAGACGGGCGATGAACCACTAAAGAGATGCATAAAAATACAAATTAACCGATCAAAAAAGGGCACTGGGATGAAATCGGTTCATTTTATCATTGTCAACAAAAAACCTAAATAATATTTTTCGATCCAAGTGGTCCTTAATTTGATATTAACAAAAAATTTGCAAAATTATGAAAAAGTTGAAAAAACGCTACGAAAAAAGTTTTTCAGTTAACTTGGCAACAATAAATACTTTTTATTCTCCTTGCACCTTGCACCTTCCAAAAGTACCAATTTGGAGTACGATGTGAGCAGGAACGATCATCGGATAATACTTTTTTGAAAATGGTGAAAGTGCCTTTTATTATTAGACGAGCGATGAACCACTAAAAAGATGCATAAAAATACAAATTAACCTCCCAAAAAAAGGCGCTGGGATGAAATCGGTTCATTTTATCATTGACAACAAAAAACCTAAATAATATTTTTCTATCCAAGTGGTCCTTAATTTGTTATTAACAAAAAATTTGCAAAATTATGAAAAAGTTGAAAAAACGCTACGAAAAAAGTTTTTCAGTTAACTTGGCAACAATAAATACTTTTTATTCTCCTTGCACCTTGCACCTTCAAAAAGTACCAATTTGGAGTACGATGTGAGCAGAAACGATCATCGGATAATACTTTTTTGAAAATGGTGAAAGTGCCTTTTATTATTAGACGGGCGATAAACCACTAAAAAAATGCATAAAAATACAAATTAACCGACCAAAAAAGGGCGCTGGGATGAAATCGGTTCATTTTATCACTGCCAACAAAACACCTAAATAATATTTTCCTATCCAAGTGGTCCTTAATTTGTTATTAACAAAAAATTTGCAAAATTATGAAAAAGTTGAAAAAACGCTACGAAAAAAGTTTTTCAGTTAACTTGGCAACAATAAATACTTTTTATTCTCCTTGCACCTTGCACCTTCAAAAAGTACTAATTTGGAGTACGATGTGAGCAGGAACGATCATCGGATAATACTTTTTTGAAAATGGTGAAAGTGCCTTTTATTATTAGACGGGCGATGAACGACTACAAAGATGCATAAAAATACAAATTAACCGATCAAAAAAGAGTGCTGGGATGAAATCGGTTCATTTTATCACTGCCAACAAAACACCTAAATAAAATTTTCCTATCCAAGTGGTCCTTAATTTGTTATTAACAAAAAATTTGCAAAATTATGAAAAAGTTGAAAAAACGCTACGAAAATGTTTTTCAGTTAACTTGGCGAAAATAAATACTTTTTATTTTCTAATATTTTTTCGAAAAATGCACCTCTTTCGAGTTATAAACTATTAAAGGTCGAAAAATGACCAAAACTGGCCACTTTCAACAATTTATATCTCCGCTTCTATCAAGTCTTTTCGATAATTCTGAAGCGCAAAATAATCGCTAAGAGTTGTACTTTAATGTAATATTTATTTCATATAGGCTTCTTTCATTTTCCTTGTAAATTTTACAGTCGAATTTTCATAAAATATTGCAATTTTTCATAAGGGGTTATAATATAAAGGTGTCACATAATGGATCTGAAAAAATATATTTCTATAAAATACATTTTTTTTATTATTAAATACAGTAAATATTAAATAAAAATTACATGGTATGAATAAACTAAATAAATTATTATATGACTAGCGACCCGCCCCGGCTTCGCACGGGTGCAATGCTGATACTAAATACACTACAGAAAAACTGTGACTATTTATTTTATTTTTACAACAATTATTACATCGGCCTCCGACGCGCTATTTATAGGCACGTTGCCGCCGCCCCGGTCGGCCAGTACCGCCGCAAGCGCTACTTCCCGCAATTTTAAATCTGTAATATCTTCGAAAATATTCATTTAAATCTTGTGCTGTAAAGGACCATATAGATCTATATTAAATCAACAATGTATTTAAGCTATTTAATTGGATAAGGATTAATGCTGTATTGGTTAAAATCGCTTCAAAATTTGCCATTATTTGTCGTAAAAAGTAAATGGCAAAAAAATGTTATTGTGGGATATCCATGAGAGATAGACATATACCATCGCGGAGTTTTCTGTAGACCTTTTCAATGTGTACAAATAATTAGTACATTATTTTGATAAATCTCGTAGGGTTCAGCCTGCGTTTGCAATATAAGCGGAAAAAAATATGATAATTAACGACATCACATTAGAAACCTCAAAAATAACAGTATTTCTCCACTATTTAATTGATGTTATTATACATATAAACCTTCCTCTTGAATCACTCTATCTATTGAAAAAAACCGCATCAAAATCCGGTGCGTAGTTTTAAAGATTTAAGCATACAAAGGGACATAGGGACAGAGAAAGCGACTTTGTTTTATACTATGTAGTGATATATATTAATAGCGATATATCTTATTTTCGGCTTTTGACCCTACTTCATATAGCTGGAAATTTGAGGGGGATACGGCAATGGAACTTTTACAAAAATTCATGTGTTCATGCAATGGGAAATAACCTTGCAATGATGCGAACTTTGTGCTTATTCAGAAAAATGTAAAAACGAAGAAATTTCAAGAGACAGCTCGGGCATATCTGACAAAAATGATACTGATAATTAGATTATTTACAATATTCAACAATACTATGTCCAATATTTACTGTATTCAATAAAAAAATATTATCACCCCTTATGAAAAATTGCGATATTTTATGAATATTCGATTGCAAAATTCACCAGAAAATCACAAGGGGCCTATATGAGATAAGTATTAAGATAAAGTACAACTCTCAACGCTTATTTTACGCATAAGAATGACCGAAAAGACTTGGTAGAACCGGAGATACGAATTTTTGAAAATGGCCGGTTTTTTAGCCTATAATCCAAAAGGGATGCATTTTTCGAAATAATGTCAAAAAATAAAAAGTGTTTTGTTAATACCAAATTAAAGATCACTTGGATAGAAAAATATTATTTAGGTTTTTTTGGCAATGATGAAATGAACTGATTGCAAAAGGTTTCATCCCTACGCTGGGATGAAACAAGCGTCTCTTTTAGTCGGTTAAGTTGTACTTTTTGCATTTTTTTAGTAGTTGGTCCCTCACCTATATAAATCACCACCAAAAACATAATAACAGATGATGAATTAGACTAGTCATTCACGAATAGGCAACTTATAACCCTCAAAGTAACCCTACTTGCAAATGGCATTGTAATTAAACTTTATTAAATCTTGTTTTAATAGGCTGACTTCATTTCAATATCGTTTGATTTTTAATTCTGCAGCTTTTGCTTTCACTTATTCTCTTTATTGTCGTATTTTTTTGAGGGTTTTTCTGGATTTTCATCCCTATTTATTTTCATAAAATGAGTTGGTTTTATAATCTTTTTTCCATAAATTACTTTTGGGTCTTCTTTTCGCACCTGAATAATTTTTATGTCGGCAATTGTAATATCTGATATTTCACCTGTTCTCTTCCTAATTTGTCTTTTTCTTCATCATTCTCATATATGTAAATAGCTCCAATAACAGTTTTATCTCTTAATTTTTCTTGATTCACACCACGTTCTAGGTTATCAGTGGCGTTTTCATTTTATTATTCATTCTCATCACATTTTTCATTAAATTGCTACCCAGTCAATGAAGTAAAATTCGATCCAATTTGTTTGATAACATGCTTCGAGTCAATGAAGTGATTGTGAGCCATTTGTGTGAGTTTATACGGGTTCCCTGATTTTCTTAGCTAAATAAATAATTTGAATGTATTCTGCAGGCGTCTAAATTGGATCTGTTTTCAAAGATTTTTTAACGATTTTTCTATAACTGAGTACGTATTTTGAGTGTGGCCTTTAGTCAAAACCTTGTGCATAATTTATTTCAATCGGGGCACTTGCACTGTGTGCAAATATATGTTCCACTTACAAAAACACTTTCATAATCACAATAACATGCTCTTCAGGAATCTTGAACTTTCTTAGAAATAAATGGGATCAATAGAATAATTATAAGGCATAATAAAGATATTAGTTTACTATTATAGGAGTAACTTGTTTTTAAATATAATATGAAATATATCGCTATAACAATAAATTTATCTTATGAAAATTAGCTATAAACAAGATAAAAAAACTCATATACAGTTTTTACTGATATTTTTGCCAAAAGAATTGGAAAATATCTATTGATTGTAGACACAGTGTTGTCCTTTTCTTTTTATAAGCAAACGGAATCCATTACTTTTTATGCCCATGATCGGCTACCGTGACATGTTGACAGTTTTGGAAAGAATGGATGTAGTTTTTAATTTATTTAAAATTTACTTTTTTGTTGAGACACCCAAATGCCTTGAAGTCAATAATATTGTTAGTGTTTTGGCTGTTACCTTTTTACTTTACGTACGTAGCTATAAAACATATAACCGAAATGTTTACAAGTTTCATTCCAAAAGCAGTATGGAAACTCGTTGCACTTTTATAGTCGCTTCATGCCTTTTCAGCTATAAAACCAGCTATTCTGCATCGCACAAGCACAAGCTCTGCATTCTTGAGAGCTCTTTCGAGACAAAAAGTCAATTAGGTGCTGTTAATGAACCCTTATAGTGGAATAATTAGGGTCAACCTTGTTAAATAGTTTTTACGCGATGAAAGCGAATAGTGAATAATAGCTTCCGGGCTGTTGTGGAATGAACAAATAACTTTAGTATACCGCTGGCCTAGTTTTAACCGACTTCTAAAAAAAGGGTATCAATGGTGAAAATTCAGGGGTGAGTCGCACCTTAGTTTCTTAGGAAGCCGCCGAGTATTAATTTTAAAAATCAAAATTAAATTTAAAACTTTAAGGTAAATGATTAATGGCGCAACATGCGATATATACAACATAATCAGTGGATGACTGGCGCACGCATCTTATATTTGGCGAAATCCGATAGGGACAAGCTAGCTAGGTAATTCGTACCGACCGCAACATTTCGTTGCTTCTCGAAGAAACGCGTAGGGAAAAAAGCTTTGAAATGGACAACTGACATTCTGACTATTCCCAACTATATATAACTAACGATCGGAGGAGTAAGGGACAATCTTTAGATACTTAGCAGGGAGTTTAAACCGTCGAATATTAATATAAGTGTACATATAAATTGTCGCACTCGGTAAAGTTGTTACCTAGTGTTAAGTCGTTATTGTTTTTCTTTTTTAGTTTGTAAATAATAATTTACAGTAAAATTCAAGTCTGTCTATCTATCTGTCCGGGCTAATCTTTGAAAAGGCTGAACTGATTTCGATGAAATTTTACAGACACGAAGAAGAGATTGTCAAGAGTGAGACAGGCTGCTTTTTTCTGTCTGTCTCTCTGTGTGCACGGGTTAAGCTTCGAAAGGGGTGAACCGATTTCGATGAGACTTTACAGACATAAAGAGGAAGTTGTCGAGAGTGATACAGGCTGCTTTTTTTCTGTCTGTCTGTGTGTACTTATTAATCTTCGAAACGGCTGAACCAATTTCGATGAAACATTAGAGGCATAAAAGGGTATGTATGTATGTCTCTCTGTAGGGGCTAATCTTCCAATCAGCTAAACTAATTTGGATAAACTATACAGACATAAAGCGAAGGTTTTAGGAGTAGTCCAAGTTTTTTTTCTGTCTTTCTGTACGTCTGTTGGTACGGGTAATCTTCGGAACCGCTAAACCGAATTTGATGAAACTCTGCAGAAATGAAAATGAGGTTGTCAGAAATAATAACGGCTGTTTTTTTTCTGTCTGTCGATTCTCTGCGCGAGCTAACTTCACAACAACTGAACCGATTTCGATGAAACTTTACAGACATAAAGAGTAGGCTATCAGGAATGATAGAGGCTGATTTTTTATGATTGCTTGTCTGGGTGTCTATGTTTGGAGCCAACTGATCGCGATGAAACCTTACAGGCATGAAGAGGAGGTTATCGAGAGTAATAGCGGCTGGTTCTGTTTACAAGAATTGTATTTATTATTTATCTCCCAAGTTTCATGAGGACGAAGGCACGAGTAAAAGCTAGTATAGTAAATAATAATAAATAAAATGTATTTAACACTTGGCTAGTTTAAACATTAGTATACAAATAAATTTACTGCTAGTTACTTAGAAGTTATTATTAAAATATTCTGTAAAAAGTTTGCTGAATACATTTAAGATAGGAGCATCTTTTATTATTTGTGGAGGGCTATTAAATAGATGAAGACCCTCTTAGAACAAAGATTTCTGCCACGCTGTTCTCTTCATTGATACAATATTATAATTTTGTCTGGAACAAATGTTATAATTATGGAAGTCGAATCGCTTTATCAAAAATTGATTTAAGTTTCTAGGTAAAACTATATGCCCAATTTTATACAGGATGTCAGGAAAATACGTGTACAACGTTTGATGATAGACTCCTGACGTCAAAATAGGTCGATTTAAGCTAATTTAGTTATATGCGATACTGCGTCCTTTAGACGGTAGAAGACGTCAAACTTTTAAGAAAATATTGATTATTCCTTAATTTCTTGGAAACATGGTAACCTAATTCAATAGTTTTTGATGTGTGGTGGTCTAGCTGTATAATATGATATTTATAGCGATTTGCTATAAAGTGGTGTAAGTGTTATAAAAGTGATGTCACTTGAAAACATCGCTTCTGATTTTTTATATGATAAACTACGCTGTAAAAAGGATATACATTAAATTACATTTGATGATACAATTATAATATTGTTTAAGACACTTAAATATATCACTAAATCAGAAAAATCAGTGAAGTACACCTTCCTCGTGAGTTCCGTAAAAGTTGCTACGTAGTGTTTGCTTAACTTGCCACTGGCACTACCCTGATTTTAAAGAATATTTAAAATATACTTGAAGAGCTGCTAAATTGTTGATATTTTCAGAAATATTCAAAAAAAATTTGTCAAATATTAATTTTTGAAATATCCTAAAAACTTTTGATGAAAAAAAAATGTTTTTAGTTTTGGATTCCATTATATTTTCCTGATCAATAAAATGTAGATAAACATCGTTAATGACTCTAACACAGAAACTAAAATTATTCCATCCTATATATTTCCGTAAAAAAAAGGTTAATGAGTTTTTTTTTATTTATAAACATATCCAATTTTGTCATATGATATAATTATTAAATTATCATTTTTTTATCGAGCCTTTGCACGATCATGCTGTTAGGTACCACGAAATTAGAGTCTTTATTTAGGTAATAATAATGTCAGTTTTTTATATTTGGATGCCTAATTTAATTAATCAATTAATAAATAAATAAATATATATATATATATATATATATATATATATATATATATATATATATATATATATATATATATATATATATATATATATATTAACTGAATGTTACACCAAACCAACTTGGTCAGGTAGATATCTAAACTGTTTCTCTAATCATTCAAAAACTCGAAAAAATAGTGTTATAATCGGTCTGTCTGATCGTGCTATCTCCCTAACGTCTCCAGAATTCCGACCAAAAATACTGCAAAAAGTAAAAAAGACACTAATAAATAATAATTTCAACGAAAAGACTATCACCAAAATAATTGATAAACGAACATATAAGTTTTATAATAACGTAAAAACAAAAAACATAGAACATAAACAGCAAAAATATGTAGCATTACCTTACACTAATGAGTTGTCAGAAAAAATAAAAGACATTTTAAAAAAGCATGATATTATCGTATGCCATAAGTCACATAATAAATTAAATACATTGTTCACAAATTTAAAAAGTAAAACTCCTCTCATGAATAAATCAAATGTAATATATTCGATCCCTTGCACAAATTGTCCCAAAAAATATATAGACATGACGAGCCAATTACTAAAGAACAGATTGAATGGCCATAAATATACGAAAAGCGTCTCAACATCGTTAAACAAACACACACAGGACGAAAAACATACTTTTGATTATAACAGTACCATAATAAAAAACAAAGATATGAATTACCAAAAATTACAGATAAAGGAAATTGAAATTAAAAAAGATAAAAACACTGTTAACGATAGAACAAATATGGGAAATTTGAGCCACATTTACACAAGCCTAATTTAAACAAAAATATTAAGTATTCGATCCTGTCAAATAAGAATCAAAAATTGAATATCCTCTTAAACGTAAAACTAAACGTATACCTTATTTGTTTTTTGGGCATTGTAAAATATAAAAAATACATAAAAAATAAAACACATTCGCATTTCATGTAGCCTCAGTAGACGATGTAAAAATTGAATTTTATTTAGTAATAAAGTAACAAAATGTCAAGGTATGTACCGGTAAAATAAAATATTATTAAATCTTTTAAAAATTTAAATACTGTTTTGTTTGTTTTTTAAAATTGTAGATATGTTTTTATGTGAATGTTTTAATTATATAAAAATATTTTTAGGAAGAGAAAATTTCGAAAATGCCTTAAATAAAGGGTGAAACGTCAATTATTTTGCATTTTTTGTTAAATATAGAATTTAAACCGAAGAAAAGACAAAATAAAGGAAAAATGATATAATCTATGGTTCAAGAATCAGAATATATATATATATATATATATATATATATATATATATATATATATATATATATATATATATATATATATAAAGTAAATTAACGATCGAATGTATCCAGAATTAATACAAAATCCCATATTCTTCATCCGTGAAACACCATGTCTTAAAGGATATTTTAAGTTAAGAGTACTTGTTGAGGAATTTTCGAGCGCAGTTCACTAAATTTGACATTAAGTTTTCCTGAAGCAATCTACGTGCACTCACTCCTTGCTTAGCATTTGAAAAATATTATCCTCAAATCCTTCACGCGGAACTAATTTCTCTCGAAGTTTGCCCTGTCACATAAAATCTACAAAATATTTTCCAGCGCTTTCAAGAAATGAAAAGGTTTTAAGGTTAAGTATCTCGACGAATTTATTCAGTTTTAAAAATTTTATCTACGTAGTCTCCCGCATTTCGTTGGTTGTTTTGAGGTTGCAAGAATCGATCCGAGTGACATTTTTTTAAATATATAAATCGCATTATAACTTTTATTTTCATGGAATAAACCATTTTGTTTATTTTTCTCTCGCATTTTTATACATTTCTCATTTCTTCTTTGACATGTTAATAATGCAAAATTTGGTTTGGAGAATATTTAAATCTGTTTATTGCCGAACCGTTTACAAAATTCTGGAGGAAGGGAAAATCTTATTAGTTGCAGTGTGTAAGGTAATCGTATTTAGCAGTCAAAAAAACATAATAAATAATTTAAAAAATACATCAAAAAACTACGTAGAAAACTTAGGATAACTAAACAGTTTAAATATCTTACTAACTCCTACAAGTATATAAAAAAATTAAGGCTCAAATTGATTCAGGCAAGACATTA